>MU383848.1:0-630199 GCA_022495065.1 Xylaria telfairii
GTCAAAAGAATATCATACAGCGGAGACCATTTTTAAAATCCGTGACCGTCTCGGTGATCGTCTTGGATACCCCCCCCTTCGCGCTAGTGTATGTAGGTCAGTACCTTGTCAGCTGTCAGTTTAGTAGGTACTGTACCTACCTACAGTACATATACTAGTAGCCTCCAGGGTTGTCTGTAAGTCTCGCATTGGAATGTGCGATTGAGTGGTCTAAGCCTACTGTAGGTAAGTAGGTCTGAGTGCTCAACTGCCCAGCCTAGGCAAGCTGAAGCCGATTGGTCTACATTGCGTTGGGAAGTGGTGGTAATGTTACTTACGTACCTCACTTAGGAGAGCAATTAGAGCCGAGGCGGACAGATAAATTGCTTTGGATAGATTCTGCCTTGCGCGCCCTGCTTTCCCAGAATAGTTCTTTCGATATAGACCAGGTGTGGTTATACATAGAAGCAAGAAGTCCATCGTGCCTTACGTGATACCCCGCCAATGACAAGGCGTCAACGTGAACGAGCAGTGCCCGTATTAGGCATAGCTGGCGGTAAATTAGGTCAGCCCTCAACGACCTTTTTCAGATAGGTATCACGAATCCACGAGATGCATATGAAATGCTGGGTACTGTATACGGTATCCAGTTCCTAAATGACAACACAACAATCCTATGCAGTAGCTTGCATGGCTACATATCAGAAAGTTTCAGCCCCTCTGAGTTTCACGGCGGAGGCTAGTAGTTGCGCCGACTACGTTGTAGAGACTTTCAGCTGCTAGGTTCCAAACATCACAATGTCGGTGGTGGGGTATCAGTACAAAAACAGGGAGTCTACAACACGTCGAACAGCATTTATTCTTCATGATAGCTGGGCTATCTTCGCCTCGAGCTCCTGGACCCATCCTTCGATTACCTTCATGTTTCCAGACATGGAGGTTTCGCCTGCACTCATTGCTTCCTCTATCTTCCCCAACCCTTCCCTCCACTGTCTAATATCCGATGCCATTTCGCTTTGGTCTTTCTCGATGCGCTCGAGTGCGTCGCTGGCTGTTGCAGCATCGGCATGTATGGTTCTCAGCGAGCGCAATCTGTCCAGCAAAGGTGGCAATAAAGGCGTTAGGCTCTCGATGGTGGGCAGTGTTCCGTACAGGGCATTGATCTTGGCAATCTGTTCCGCGTCATCTGTTTCCACCGTAGGGCCGCCTGGGGAGGACAGCTCCTCCTGCGCTGCCTTGGCAGCTTTTCTAGACTTCTCCAACTGCTCGGCCTCTTGTGTCAATGTTCGTACTCGGCGACTAATGCTATCGAGTGACGAAGTAGATGCTTCTGATAAAGTCATGATTTGGTTCTGAAGGGTCTCAAGTGTTGGCATAATCGCGCGAGGCAGGCTGGTACCCTCTAGGCCAGGTGTCGCGGTCGAAGAAATACCGATTGCCTTCTCCAGGAGAGCAAGCCGCCAGTCGAAATCGGCGGCTTTTGCAAGGGCATGGCTTTGATCATAGCTAGGAGCGTAGGTAACGGTGTAAGTAGCATTATCGGCCGACGCAAACGAGACGCCTTCTTGCGGCTTAGCAGGCTCGCGCACAGGCCGTGCAGGTCGGGATCGGGATCCCACGACTTCTTCGGATTGCGTTGATAGTTCCTCCAGAACTTGGCTAAGTGTCCCGAGCTCGGCATCGTGTTGTGATAGCATAGATTCCGCTTCTTGTTTGCCATATTCCTCCTTCACTTCCTGAATCTCACGCTTCAAACGCGCGAGCTTCCTCTCCAGTGATTCGCCTTCTTCTTCTTCGTCGCTCAGATCGCCAATTTCGGTAGTGCCATCCTTGAGAATACGGTGCCTTCTACTCGAGGCTCGGTACGACTTACGCTTTCCGTTTACACGATCAGAGAAATCCACGTCTCGGGCATCGACCTGGGAGGGCATGAAGCGTGATCGAGCTTGGTCTATACGTAGCCTCGAGTGGGATATCCCAGGCCCATCTGTATCTGTGTCGTCATCGTCGTCAAATTCATCGTCCGATAGCGACCTTCCGATTGTTGTCTAGAGATGGGTGTTAGCTGTTTTGCGTGCTGGCTCGACAGTGACGATGCTCGTGTCCATGTTCGTACAGGAATAGTTGAGTTGTCGTCGGTTAGTTCCGGGGTCTCGTAAATATCGGGCGCAGAGTCCTGGAAAGCGTCAGCGACTAGGAGCAACGAGGGCTCAGAAGGAGCTTAGATGGTGATTATAATACCAAGTCAGGCAAGTCAGCATACTTCCGGTTGACAGCCATGGTAGGGGTTGTAAACCTCACGTTGAACGGTCGGCCCTGGCTCTTTTCTCCCTTCTTGGCGGTGTAGCTACAAATAAGTAGACAGGCGAGGGGTAGCTGATGGAGTTATGAAGAAGTCAGGGTTGAGGTAGCAAACAAAACGATAAACATCAATCTACTCTGTAGAGAAAGAAATCCCAAAAGAGCTCTAGCTACCTACTAGGTACTGTACAGTACATGCAGGCCTGTAGGGGACTACCTACAAATATGCTATACACTAACTACCTACAGGTAGCTTCGATAGAAGTACACAGTACCAGAGGGGCATCCGCATTTATTCTCACACCATGCCTTTATAGTGCTTAATTGACATATACTATATGCGAAGATGCAAATACAGTATATTGAAACGCCCTTACTGTGCGCGCGCCAATGCCCATGCCGCTGTGCTTGTACCTGTTACGCCTTTGTCAATGTTGGCCTTGGTCTCACGCGTTGTCACCCGCAACCAGGTATCGACGATACCATACCGTTCCTTCTATGAACCTTATGTTCCCAGATATCCTCGACCTGTTGCCCGATGCTCAAGTCCTGTGTCCCGAATCTCCTTCTTGATCGAATTTGAGCTGGATGAGTGAGTCAAACTCATCCATACCCTGGCTTCGCCGTATCTTGGCCGCTCCCGAGTCTAGAGCCTTGGGGCATATGTATACACATATGTATATATACCATTGACGCGACATAGCTTCAACATCGTCACCTCACTAGTCCTGGCAAGGCTTCTCATGTTGGATGCATCGCCTAGCCAACCATTGCCCTCGTAACTCTAGGGGAAAGGAGCGTAATGACACGGCCCCGATTGCCGATATTCAAGCCACGGCTAGGGTTGACCAGTCACTACTCCGGGGGACCGCCTCTCACACAAGTTAACGGCAAAAACATTCAACCTGCCAAGAAACAGAAAGTTAAAGCATCAACATTCCGTATGGAGGGAGGTTCAGATCCCCTATATGACCCCATTACAGCGCCGCCCGAAAGCAGCGATGACGAGTCAGAGATTACTCGTACAGAAAACTCCGCACCACATGATAGCCATGATTCAGATGAAGATTACGATAGAAACCGAACGGCCAATATACGGGCAACCGCTTTCGACAAGGCCACCTTATCGACAACAAACAATACCGGGTTCTCGAGGCCAGAAACTAGGGCATCTCAAGCCTCTGGGGGGGAGTCATATAGTTCTATGAGAAGTGACACTTCTAGTCTTGCAGGATCCAAACGATCTGCTGAAGATGATGAACCACAGGCGGTCAATCAGTTAAAGGGGCGACTCGACGCCTCGTTCCAAAAGAAAAAGAAGCAGCCCTTGATGAAATACGGTCTACAGCAGAAAACTAAGAGGCAAAATGCATTACAATCGACGTATTCCGCCTCGCACGACATGAGTAAGCATAAAGGACTCAGTAAATGCAATTAAATACTAATATCCTCGGCAGCCCAGCCCAATTCTGCTAGGAAATCATTTCATCGTGTCGAAAGTATTAGCCCATTCAGGTCACAATCTCCCCAGAAATCGTTCAAAGTTGAAAGGCAGAGTTCAGACTTTGATGAGCCAGAAACCTCAAGGCCCAACTTCAAAAATATCCCCCGGCACGACTCATCCCCTATTTCAACGCCAGGGAAGCAGCGTCTCGGACAAATCAGTCCTGTGGACGAATCTGCGGAAGATAGGAAACCGAAACCAGCTAATAGAAGAGGTATATGGTCGCGTGGTAAGACACGAGTGAATCTATTAGCGCGTCAGGGAGGCCCGAAAGGACGCAAACCCTCTCCCGACCCCATAGCAGAGGAACTGCCAGAAAGACCTGTCTTCAAAATGCCAGGACTAGAAGATATTGATTCGTTCGATGACAACGACTCACCAGATGTTATGGTAACCTCGGAGGTATCGCAAGAGACTGCTTGGGATCATCTAGAGACCGAAGAAACTGCGAGCACGTCTACACCTACATGCCCAATGTGCCATCAGGAAGTTGATCAGAAGCTGCTTGAAAAGTATTCAACTGACGGGAAAATGAGTGTCAAGCAGCAAACCGCCTTCTGTAGATTACACAAACGGCAATCAGCCGCCGAGGCGGGGATGGAGAAGGGCTATCCCAAGATAGACTGGGAGACCATAGACAGCCGCTGTAGTACGCACCAGGACTTCCTTCAGAGTATTCTTGAGGGGACTCAAGCATCACATTACCGCAAAGTCCTAAAAGAAAGGGTCGACTCTGGAAAGAATCGAACCTTGCTAACGAATCACAACAATCTCACTCCGGGCTATTACGGGCCTCGGGGCTTGCAGGTCATGACGGAATACATCATGAGCACACTGTCCGACGTGATCCGCAGACGAGCAGTCGAGGACAAACTCATCTCCGCAAGGACTTACACCGGCTACGTCCAAACTGTGCTCGTTCCAGAGTTGACAGTACGCCTCATCATGGAGGACATGTCGGTTACTGAGGAAAGAGCAAGAGATGTCTTGGAAGAGAGTATCGAGATCGGTGAATTGCTTCATGAAGAAACTCGAGACGTCGTTAAGATCGACAGAAGAGAAGATGACACTTTGCTAGAACCCCGATAGAGGGTTCCAAATGGAACGCATTACAGTGTTATGAGCGCTTTTGAAAAGTTGCCGCGGTTAGACACTTTGGGGCCATGTACAACAAATGAGGAGTACGGAGCTCTCCCCCAGGGAGTAACACGCCTCGGAAGCTATACAGTAGCTTCCGTTATAGCTAGGTACCTAGGTTCTCAATGGAGAATGACGAGTGTACATATAAATCAATCGCCAGGCTAATGTTGGTTCAGCCAGAAATGTTGCTTTAGACAGTCAGAGAGTCACTATCGTGGCTTATCCAGAACAATGATCGATTTCAAACAATAGATCGCACTATATACAACGGAAAGGACAGACAATTCGATCCCCAGAGGTAAGTGACAATATGTACTTGTGGCACAATGCCGCGTGATATATATATACACGAAGAAGCGAAACAATAACACAAATTTGGAAGCATGGCACCGGTCCCTATCATGGCGGCTCGTGTACGTCTAAGCAGTAACCTGGTTCAGGGCAGGGTCGCCGGCAGGTAGAGTCGTAGCGTCGAGACGGGCGCGCGTGCTCCAGCGAGCATCGGGAACATTGCGCCTCTTCGCCGGAACACCGCTTGGGCTCGCAGGTGTCGTAAAGTTGAGAGTGGTCGAGTTGAGAGGCAGTGTGGCGTTAAGCAGAGAAGCTATATAGCGAGGATTACATCATCAGCAATCACTCATCTTCAAGGGGGTAAGATGGCGTCAACCCCATGATCCTCACTTACAAGACGGAACCCAATCAGTATCTACATCGTCGCCCTCGAACCTAAGGCCCTGAGTATTGCACGCAGGGGCTTCAATGATGAGCCCGCTCTGGGGGAAAGGGTCGAGCGGTCCCCAGAGATTGCCATCCTCGTCGACGCCGAGCCCCTGAGTCAGCCAGGGCAGCTGTGAGAAGTCGTTGGCGGGTGGCGGGACGCCTGGGACGTCCTGCTCTCCTTGGATCCAGACGTTGACCGGCTGCACGTACGTGCCGGCGAGGAACCCGTTCTTCGTAGTTCGCGTCTTGGGGACGCCGTTGACCTCGGCCACGACGCGGTAGTCGCGCGCATAGCCCGATAGGATGTCAGCGCGATACTCGAACTTGTTCTGCGGGTTGCCGCCGCCGCGCAGCCCGATGGCGGCCACGATTCGGTCTGTGATTGCGCCCGTGCACGGGTCGATGTCCATCGCGTACAGAGCGACGGTGGCGCGAGAGTTTGAAACATACCCGACGATCTACGTTGTGTTGACGTACCCATTAGCAATTCCGAGTAACGATTTTTGGAAATCTCCAAACACCACTACTTACTCGAGACTCGGCCAACTCTGTATTACCGTTGAAGTTGGAAATACCAAGCAGCGCAAGTTCAGTACGGGCATAGACAAGGTCCTGAAGAGTCGTAATCTGTACGTTCTGAGCGATAATGCTAAAAGCGATGACCTCGTTACCTCGCTTAATGCCCTGCCAAGTAATGAAGTCGCCAGGTAGGAAGGGAACCATGGTAAGGGGATCAGGGGCGGTGCTATTCACCGTTAGTTAGAAACCATGTTTTTCTGTTAAGACACAGAGGCTTACAAAGTTCCCTGTCCGTTGAAAGGACGGTTTGTGGACGGGCACAGAGGGTCGGTGGTGTTGCGTGGTATGCACATGGGAAACCCGGAGAACGAAGTAATGCTCGGGCTCTCATCGTCCGCCGTAAAGAATGGCGCCTGTGTATACCCAACGGAGAACACTGCGTTTGGGTCATTGATGCGGAGGATCGGCCCGTTCCGAATCTGCATACTACCGTCCGCGAAGTTGATAGACTCAATAAAACCACTCGCAAGACCTTCGAAAAACTCGTAGGTGAGGATCTGGGCTGCTATAGGCACACCATTGATGAAATTTCCAATAACCTAGGAACGCAAGTGGTGGTATTAACATTCGGCTGTTCCAAACTGTGGATGTGAGAGTTTATTCGGTCTTGCGGAATATGCCTCAAGTTGAACGTGTAATTTGGTATAGGTAATGAAGCATAGTGTCTCAGAACTTTGGTTGGCTTACATTGGTCTCGTATCCAATCATGGAGTCTTTGTCCTGGACAAAGTCTTTCCACGGAACGTACGCTGCGGGAAACTCAACCTGCATGTTCTTCGGAACAGTTATGTTGAAACCAGCAACACTGATAGTACCCCCAGTATTGAAAGTGTCGTCAAAGGCGGTAGCGCCATCCAAAGCTCCCTGAACAAACAAAGGGGCATCTTGACCATAAGCTTTGGAGAACAAATCCATGAGCTGGAGTCCCACCACAAGAACAGAAGCGAAGGAAGAACCAGGCATGATAATCAAGTTAGCGAAAGACTCGGAGTATTATTGTAGTGGTTCTGATAGAATCGTGAAGAGTGTGGAAGAGCATTTATCGCTAGAACATATAGAGACTTTATAGATGAAGATCCACGTGAAGATGCTCGAACGAGGGTATCGAGATTAGCTCCGATATCGTTCGAAGATGTTGAAGTCCACGCGGCTCTTTCAAGGGGACTCGTTCTAAAGCGTCATCACGGCTTGGTATATTTAGCATTTAGCTTTTTACTGTACGCCCAAGACTTCACAGGGTCCCGATGAAAGCCGCTAAGACGTTGTATGCAAACGACCAGATTTCCGAAAGGGGGAAGAGCAGCCCTATTCATAGAGTAATAGATTTGCCCAAGATCCATCAAGAGTTACCAAGTTACGTGTCTAGAGCTCGGGTGAGTATCTCGCAGGCTATTGGTGACGCGGACATGAACTTGGAAACGGCGTAGCATAGTGCGTGCTTCGGAAATCACCGCCTCCGTATAGGAGGACTGACCAGCAACAGACACGTTCTCGAGACTCACATCTTGGCGCCGAGACAATAGGTCTCTCGTGATTAGGACAGGAGTGGCATTCGTATTGGTAAAGCTGATGAATGGTGATCGTCAGCCGCGATGCTAGCCCGGAGGGTCGCGTAGACTGCGCTGGGGAGCAAGGCTTACCCCGTCTGTGCATTGTACCTAGATGCTAAGCCAGGGGTTCCTCCAGCCTTGAGAGATCACGAGCCATCAAGTTCTCGTAAGGCAGAACAGACACCCCCCCTCTTCATCCCGGCTCATGCTCCAAGACACATATGATGTTTTTTTTTTCTCATTCCTAGGTGCTAATATAAATTAGTCAGTGAGTGGTATACTAGGTGGAGTTTTGATTTTGAAACTTTGAAGACAGGGGATAAAAAAGTTGGTTCCCTTACGTATGAACCTAGTAGTGCGCACTACCGACAGATGGCGGTTCTAGCACGCCCCTCTCCTCGCTTGAATCCAAAGTGGCGAACTTGATTAATCATGGCGGGTTGGTTGGTGTGTACTGCAGTAGGTAAGTATTGTGGTGTGGCCTGGTGAGCAAGCGCCTCTCTCAGAAGCGCTGCCTTGCCTTACCCTTACAGTAGGTCAATGCTCTTATTAGGGCAGTTATAGGCGTTAATTGGTATTGCTATAAGCCCCTGCACCCTCCGGCATACCACCCTCGCCGGCCCCGAACCCATATCGGGAAGCAACCATGCGTGTAAATGCGAACATGCAGAGATCAACAACTCGCCGATTGGCTGGTTGACGCGGAAAGGCATCCACTCTCCCGCATGTTCGTGCTTTTGAATGATCCCAAGGGGGCATCCCGGTTAACAGTGCGGGCTTACCCGTCTGCACTTCACACGTGAATCACAACGTTCGTCTGGATAGTTTCCATTGCTACCGTACCATACCATACCATACCATACAGCCAGGCAGACCTGTTATCTACAGTCATTATATTATTAATAAGCACTCGAAGTGTCCTTGGCGACGGGGATTTCTTCATTGTCCTCTTGCAGGTGTGCTTGCCCACCACCTTGCATGTCAACCCCTGATGCTGCAGCTTCGCTTCCAACGATAGGCGTCACCTTTTGCCCTTCCATCCGTCCTTATTACCAGGTAACCAAGGCACCCTACCATTGCCACATCTGAACCATGCTGGGTGTTGCTGGTTCCTGCATGGCAAAGAACCACTGTGTAACCGAAGCGGGGTCGTATGGTCCGGTCCGGTCAGATCGAAGATTGAGGTCGCGAACATGCTCGACATGACAGAAGATTGGAGACGAAAGCCAACACCATACTGTAGTCGCAGCATTTACGCGGGCACAGAAAGTCCATTCTTATCCGAATAAAACACTTACTTTCTTCAGTTGTAGTCCCCGATAGTTTAGCTAACTGTAGACGAAGAGGCTTGGCAGCAGCCATGATCAGATGCTACCACAATCACGGCATCACCTAGAGGGGAGAGACATGCACACATAACGTCAACCCGCATCGTCCCGATGGGAAATACCACCTTTACAGTATCATTGAAAATTATCGTGTAAGCATGTCGGCGCCTCTTTAGGGCAGCAGTCTCGAACCATCACTTACCAGTCTATAGTACGTCGAGACAGTGCGCTGCCAAGAGCCTACTATTGGATACGTGACATGCTTTGCAGCCACACTCCTTCATGAAACAAACTTGCCTAGATCGGAAGTCTTCAGTAGCAGTTCCTCGGCTTATACCTGGAAATTACTACAAGTCATGAGAGATGAATGATTTTGCACTTTACGCGCGGAATCGTTCCTCGCCCCCCTGCTATCGTCGTATAGTCTGTTGAGCAATACGCTACCCTAGCTGAACGAAGCTATTATGGTCTTGGCCGCGCAGGCATGCGAGATGCGTCGACATCACTGCTTCGTCACTCCGTTTGCTCCTAGTAGAAGCTCTTGCGCCAGAAACAAGCTTAGACACGCCGTGGCGTAGAGGTAGTCAAGTGATTGTTCTTTCACGACAGCACCGCCAGGCGTGACGCGACAAAAGTAGCCCAAGGTGTAGGGTGGACAGATCCTCCCCTGGATAACACGGCGTATCAACTTCCGGTTTAGGAGATTTCGCTTTCTCTAGGTGAGTGATCTGTTGTGATTTACGACTGGCCTCATCAGCCTCACACGTGCAATATAGTATCAAGGATAGTTAGCAAGCCATCGGATATCCATGTGGCTCCTCCCATGTCGTGGCTTCCGCTGACGCCTCGAGGGAGTCTCGTTGAAAAGTTCAAGTATTGGGTCTGGATCGAAGCCGCGTGTATCGAGTCATTGGACCATGGGTTGAGGCGTAAACCCTTGACTAGGATGCACACAGCACTTGGTCCTCTCACTTACGATCATAGGAAATTCACAATATGGCGACGATATCCCGGTTGTTCACCGATCCTGCAAGTATCGTGTCCAATTTTATCAAGGGCGACGCAATCAAATCCACCATATTCTACGAGGATTACGAGTTCTTGGGAGGTCGGCATGTTGTAAGATTTTGTATATAAACCAAGAGTTTGGCCATGAAAATGTAGTTTTATCCAGACCATCACCCACAAGCAGCTCTCCTATCTTATTCCCTCTCACTGAAAATCACGACAACTTCAACTTCAAGTCTCTCTTTCTTTAAACAATGCTTTCAAAGCTCGCCTCTTTGGCTGTGGCGTCCTGCCTCTGCGCAGGGGCCATAGCCCAGCGAACTCTTGAATATGACATCCCACCAGAGGAGGCAGACGCCTTGTCTAAAGTCATAGAAGATGAGGAACCGACCTTCTTCGCGGCCAAGGGGAAGCAAGTTAGTCCTGTATATCCCTTGATCTTTCGAACCCCACTCCCAATTCCGCCCGTCAAGCAACCCAAACAGTAAGTTTGTCATCTCACCTTCGCTCCTACAGTTTATATTAACCAGCACAGGATCATTACAAACCCAGTAACTGGGAAGGATGTTTTGTACTTCGAAATCGAAGAGAAACTGTTTCAAAAGCGTGAGCAGCCCTGGAGGTTATTCTGTGATCCCTTATTCCCCAAATCCCAGCCTACCTATTCAGGTGTTCGTAATTCATTTTCCACCGCAGTTCTTTTTGATATAATGAATTTGGTACGAAAACAATATCTGACTCTTAGTCGTTATAGAGATCTACCCGAACCTCCTACCTACTACTTTTGTAGGCTACGACGGAATCACTCCTGGGCCTAGCTTCATCGTCCCACGGGGAACTGAAACCGTCGTACGCTTCGTGAATAATGCGCAGAGGGAGACTTCTGTCCATCTTCATGGATCGCCATCTCGAGCCCCCTTCGACGGATGGGCAGCTGACACCACCAACCCTGGTGAATACAAGGACTACTACTACCCAAATTTTCAATCTGCTCGTCTTCTGTGGTACCACGACCACGCTTTAGGAATTGTAAGCCATGTTCCTAACCGCCGGTACCAGGTCTAGACTGACAGCTTCAGACCGCTGAAAATGCATTCTTCGGACTTGCGGGGGCCTGTAAGCACTCCGTAATTATTTATTTCCCACCCCAAAAGATGGGTTAAATCTTTGCTATAGGTGGCGAGTTCTAACACTTAGTTTCTTACAAGATATTTTGACGGACCCCGCCGAGGATGCGTTGGGTCTTCCCTCCGGCTATGGCGAATTTGACATCCCCCTCATTCTCTCTGCCAAGTTCTATAACCAAAATGGAACCCTTCAATCGCAGCTTCAAGAGGAGACGAGCACCTGGGGCGACGTCATTCACGTCAACGGACAACCATGGCCGTTCCTTGACGTCCAGCCACGCAAGTATCGCTTCCGATTCCTTAACACTGGCATCTCTCGAAACTATGCTCTCTACTTCGCCCGATCCACAAACACTGCCGCCCAGCTACCCTTCCAGGCCATTGCCTCTGACTCTGGCCTGCTTGACGAACCTGTTACCATTAATACGCTGGTAAGTAGTTGATAAATCCCCTATATAATTAGAGTAACCGTCTTCGGGTTAGTTATTAACTGCTCGACAGTTCATTGCTGTTGCCGAGCGCTATGAGGTTGTTTTTGACTTCACGCAATTCGCTGGCCAGCAGATCGAACTCCGCAACCTTCCAGACGTCGGCGGCTTTGGAGTTGACGACGACTTCCAAGATACGGACAAAGTAATGCGCTTCAACGTTGGCTCAACCCCTGTCAATGACCCCTCGACTGTGCCGGCCCAACTCCGCGACGTCCCCTTCCCTCCTGAGACCACGGGAATTGACCACCACTTCCGGTTCCATCGCCAACACGGCCAGTGGCTCGTCAACGGCGTTGGCTTTGAGGATGCCGCCAACCGAGTTCTTGCTAACGTTCCCCGCGGCACAGTAGAGATCTGGGAGCTCGAGAACGGCTCTGGTGGCTGGACGCATCCGATCCACGTGCACCTCGTTGACTTCCGCGTCATTTCCCGCACGGGTGGCGACCGCGGTGTCGAGCCATATGAGGCCCACGGTCTCAAGGACGTCGTCTGGCTAGCCAAGGGTGAGACGGTCCGGGTGGAGGCTCACTACGAACCCTGGACGGGTCTGTACATGTTCCACTGCCACAACCTGATCCACGAGGACCACGACATGATGGCGGCGTTCAACGTGACCATGCTGCAGAACTTCGGCTACAACGAGACCACCGACTTCAGCGACCCCGAAGATGACCGCTGGGACGCCGAACCCTTCGTCCTCGCCGACTTCCGCGCCGGTACTGGCATCTTTACCCCCGAGGCCATCCAGGCCAAGGTTGAGCTACTTGCCCGTCAACAGCCCTATAGCGAGCTGGACGCCGTCGAGGCTGCTCTCGATACATTCTGGGAGGGAAAAGACATCGGCGACCCTAGTGCTGCTCTTCAGAAACGGGAGGCTGTCGCCGGGCCTTGCCCAACGACTAGCCCGATCCCCCGGTACCGACGCTTCATGGTTTAGACGAGAGCCATTCCTTGCAGCTTCTTCTGCTAAGTAATTCGCTATCTCGCCACGTCTCGGCAAAACTTTCCTCTTTTGAACATTCGTTTATTCGTTTGCTTCGTAGTACATATTTGATCACATACTTCGTTGTCTATACACCTACGCTCGTTCCTTGTATTCTTCGTCATTCGTTATTTCCCCTCAAGCGACCATTCTCGCCCCACGCTCGCTCCTTGAATATAGCAGATGACCCTAGCTATCTGGACGGAAAAATACCGGTCCACATGTATATAGTTGTTATCAAGAACTTCCAATTTCACTCATGAAAAGCAAATTACGACTTTTGTTTATGACTTGGTCTAAGCCTACAATTGCCGAAGGCAGATGAGTTGGTGATAAAGATTGCGCCAACATGACAGTCCGGAATCTCTGATCCCTTTATCACATATGTCTAGAGACTATCCGGCACGGGGTTGTCCTTTGTCGTTGCTAACAAACCTCTCCCCTCATGAGACCACGAGCCGTGAGCGTAAAAGCTTTAAATATGGTAACGATTAACAAATCTACTATATGGAGTATCGAATGCGAGGGAGCTACTAACTAGTCCCGGATATAGACTTCGGTCCCGAGCATAAAGTATTCCGAATCCACAAAATAATCAAACAAAAAACACAAAAAATAAGAGTTGTAACCGAACAAAGACCCAGCTAAGAGGAGATATCTTCGCGTATCATGAGTAGAACAAAGTGCCAAGGACGAAACCGCAAGATAACAAAGGCGTTCATTCTCCATCGACAAGTCGTAGTTGCATCTTCGACTTGATACGGCGATATCCAGGGCTTCGGCCTCCCAGAACTCATATTCCCCACGGGGACCATAACAGTAGGTACCACACCGCCTCCTTCTCATTCGTGCTCTATACGCTCCCTATACATTTTCCCATACGCGCCATTTGCCTCGCCTTTTTGCCGACTATCCTTTCGTCGTGCTCGACAAAGACCAAGCTCCGATTCATTCTTTTGCATCCCAGTGTAATCAGCTCATGATTTAGTCCGTATACGTAGACGATTTCCTCTGAGTATCGAAAGACCACGTGAATGGATTAGGTAATCCTCAACCATCCTGGCATAATGATGGCAAGATAGGGTACAGGAACCTCGATTGTGTACGCTGGGCAGTTTGCTCCCAGGGGTGATATGCGAATGACCGTCATATGGTGACGTGTAGCCGCGGATATATAAGCATCCTCGTGTGACACAAAAGCGAGATCGAGAGTCTTGATCCATGTTCGTATGGAGTAGTATGATTATCCGGCAATAATGACTCATCCACCGACCACACGCAAAACATATGGCGAATAGAGCGTGGTGGAATCGCCGACCCTAAACATGAATGTAGCCCGCAATGTGACGCCTTTCGGATAGCTTGAGGCCGCCTTAGGCGGCGGCTGTTAATAACTGTCTGCTACCTTATAGAAGAGAATTGAAGAGTCAATTAGTATCGCCTATCGCACCGCGCTTAACAGTGATACCGCGACATGGTGCTTGTGCTGAACACCACCTACGTACAAGCGTCCCTGAGGGTCGCCCGATTGCCTCTTAATGTAGCCCGAAAATCAAAATGCTATTTATGACACTCCAAACGCCGTTTGGTAATGCAAGCCCCTATTTCAATCATGCCGCGGGCAGTGTAATGCTGTGACCAAATCCTAAACAATGGTATAGCCCTCTTTTTCAACACCGGTATCCTTGATATTGGTATAATCATAACGAAGAGAAAAGTCGACCAGGAGTATTGGGACGGGAAGCGCAGCCATGATAGGGTACCGTCTACCTCAATAACGAGGTTGCGAATAGTGGACCCTATCGACGTGGTACCATACGAGCAGCTTTCGACGCTATTCCCCAACCTGTCTCGCAGCCTAGATTTGGCGCGGTCGATGTCTATAAAGACCAATGGTGGGTATCTGCTTTCCTATCCGGAAAATGAGCCCGGGGGGGTTTTATTTCCTGCCTCGGCTGCTTGATGATGTGATCTTGCTGGTGCTCATAAGATCTCCTATATATTTCTGCAGGAACTTGTTGTTGCTATCGAGTTTGTCGTGTTCCTCCTTGACGGCCTCTATACGATTGAAAAGCATCAGCAGAGACTCCTGCAAAGCTCTAGCATGCCTAAATATGGTCAGCAGGAGAAAAAAGTTACGTGGTAATGATTCCGTGAGTTGCTTACCTATGAAGCTCCTCTCGTGCCTCACGTCCTAAATTCTCGAGATCTTCGCTCGTTCTCCTCGGACTCATGGCGCGCACGTCGTCGGCTTCGTACTCGTGTTCTATTGGACCAACTTCGGTCGAGTCTCGGGGTACTATTAATGTGCCGCTGCTTTTCCGCGTAACCAGACGCGGTCTGGTAGGAATAGGGGCGTGCATGTCCTGGGTATCGAGCGAGGAAGAGGAGGAGGAGTCCGACCGTTCAGTAAAGCTCGGCTTCGTTGGTTGCGCAGGTTGTTCGCTGCTCATTGTGCTAGTGTATTTTTTATAATTTGACGGCCGAGAGCACAGCAATCGTCTCGAATTGCGTGGAATGTTCGAAGCTAGTGCGGCGGCCGACGAACGCCTCTATGCGATGACAACCACCACAGTGCTGTGATCATGTATTGCTGACTGGATTATGGCTTCCCGTCACGCTTCACCCCTTTCCCCAACCACTCAACGGACGGATGGGGAACGGTAGCAAATCTGCTTGTTGCGGTAAGCCAGTCTCGGCGTAGGTGTGGTATAATACAGAGGCCACGAATCGTGAACAATGCTGCGGGCGGATACGCTAGACTAACTTCCGAGGATGCTATGCATCCGCTTGGTGTTTACGAGGAGCTACTGAGAGAGATACCAGGGGAGGTGCGGCGTAGATTGGGCTATGCTCGCGTTGGCCTCCAAGCGAATGAAAAGTAGCAGGCGTGGCTGGAGAGAGGGGGAGAAGAAGAAGGCCGGGCACGGAGTAGTGGTAGGTAGGCAGAGTGGTGGCAGAGTAGTAGTAGCAGCAACGGCGGCGAAGAGAAAGAAAAGGATTTAGGGTTCAGGTTGGCCAGGCAGTTTGGTTGGTTGGTTGGTTGGTTGGTTGGCTGGTTGCGGTCGTCGAAAAAGAGGCAGCGCAGGCAGCGCAGGCAACGCAGGCGAGTGGGAGGGGCGCCGGCGGGGACAGCAGCAGCAGGCGCCGACTGTCATTCGACGGGGGCGAGTAGGTTGGAGTGAAGTGATCGTCAGTCCAAGCTCACGAGGGCCAGGTGCTGGGGAGGTGGTGAGGTGGTGAGGTGGTAGTGGAGGAACAAGAGGCGGTGTTGGATTAGGTAGCGTATGAAGTAAGTGTATGTAGGTATGTAGGTATGTATGTATGTATGTATGTAGGTAGGTAGGTAGCGCGCGCAGGCAGAGGCAGAGGTAGAGGCAGGCAGGTAATCGGCCGTCTCCTCGCCGTTCGTTATTAGTGTGGTATATTACCGGTATGATTATTACAGCAGAGCAGAGCCCGTCGGGAGCCTGTCGCGCAAAGCCTTGGGCCTGAACCCGGGACAGCGACACTAGTGGTGGTGCGCCGTGGCAGTTGGCCAACGCAAGGACCGAGTTGTCTGATTGTGTGGACAGAAACTGTCGTGGGCCATGTCGATCTGCGTTGAGCAACGTTTGCCGCGTGCCGTATGCCGTCGTACAGTACCTCCCGCTCTGGTACTTCGCAGCGAAGCAACGAAGGACGCTACTTACGGACATGTTGTGTGTAGTGGGACAGGGTTGTACAAGGCAGGGTATGGGGCTCTGAGCCTAGGGTAGGTACCTACATGTACCTCGAACATGTCCCTCTCCGTCCCGCTGTACCTCTGCTGTCCCTCCGTCCCTCTGTACCTTAGTCGGCATGTACCTTCTTTCACCCAGGCAACTGATGTTGCCCCAAACCAACATAGAACCCGAGAGATGCGAACGAAGAGGACGAGGTCCGCAGTTGGGTACCGCTCACTCCACCATCCCACTACCACCGAACATGTACATGTATGTACCTGGCACTCGGTGTTCTTGGAGGTTCGCTTAGGTGGCTACAGTAGTGGCTGACAGTGCGTTAGACACGGTAGCTGCTAATCGACCTTGAAGAGAGCGAGGGTCACTGGCAGGTGGGCGTAAAGTCATGGAGTACCTGCAAATGCTGGCCTGCGAAGGTATACCCAAGTACCTACATGTAATCTATCTCCTACGTGCTTCTGAGCTCTCCATAAAGAGGCTAGCGGCAGGTCACTCGGTCATTTATCCCGACTCCCAGTGGACAGAAACAGTGGGGATTTGGGCAATCAGGACAAGTTAGTTTGGATTTGGCCGTGGAAATCTAACCCGATTCGGCCAGTTGTCCAAGCACCTGCTTGTCCCGGATTGGTTCACCACGTTTTTGAAAATACCTCTCCATGGCAAACAAAGTCACTCCACAGGTTTGCTCTTTTTCTACTTGGATAGTATACTGTCATTCTTTATTAAGGTAGGTAGATGCCCATCCCATAAGGGGACATATAAAGAATGCTCTCATTTTAAGGTTACTGTCTTCTTCTACCTAGTTCCTTTAATGATAGCATAGTACAACAAGAGCCTAAAATTGTGATACCAACTTTTAGTATATAGAATTAGGAGGAGTCACGATGTCCAACTATATGAACTATAAGGTCTTAACTAATCGACTAAACAAGTAAATCTCCGCTAGCAGTAATCGTAGATACAGTAGGTATAGCACTACCCCCGGTTCCTTCCCTGTTCATTTACAGTACAGCTATTATATAGTACATACCTACATATACCTATGCTGGCTACCTAGGTCAACCCTAATTATAGCGTAGAATAAAATAGAACACATGTATCCATCCCTCTCGCTTCTGTATAACAGCGGAGAGCAATATCATCAATAAAGAGCTCTTTTGATAAGGTGTGGCTCCTTGGTATGGGGAAAACCTACGTACGCAGCACATAGTATGTTGGCAAGCCTGCCTAATAATAACACATATGTCATGACTACTGTTATGAATCCTTCGTATGGAATGGGTGTCTCCATTGGGCAGACAAACTTGAGCGCCGGCTTTGGAAAACCCTGCTTTCTACCCCACAGAAGGCACTGAATCAAACAGCGTGATCTACGAAATGTCCCGAAAAAAAAAAAAAAAAAAAAGATAACAAGCGTATGAGACTAATGGACGTCTTGTGAGTGTGTGTGCTGAGAAAGTCTGTCAATCTCATACTACCATATTGTTCCTCCAGACATGGTAAAGCTACTACTTACTGTACTTACTGTAGTGCGAAGCAGAGAGCAACCAGCCGGTTCTCGTGATAGGATGTAGAAAAACAACTAAATGCCGATCGCTTCGGTGAGGGCACTCTCGTGATTGGGTGTACCGAAATGCCTGAGGGCATGTACGGCAGTGGTGTAATCTTGTTGCTGAGGGATACTCGAATGCAGCAGCAGGATGATCGGGACAAACAGCAATTAAAAACGGTCCAAAAATATCATGATCTCGGGGGGTTACATTAAGGCTGAAGTGAAGTGCCTTTGCAAGTAGTAGCGGAAGCAAATGGAATACCACCTAGCACGCTGATCGATAAGCACCTGCGACCGCGAACACGCAGGAAAGTGGTCCATAATGGGTAGTGTACAGTGCTTCCACGAGGTTTCCGTCTTTCTGGCGCGCGTGACCAGTTGCAGCATGGCGATGGCGGGCCATTGGCTAAAGACTGCGAGGAGGGGTGAGAAGCCCAAGTCTCCCAGTCTCCGTCTCCGTCCCCATCTCGGTCCTTACCAGAGCAGACCCAGAGCAGGGGTAAAGGGTCTGACACAATACGGAAAAGGGGGAGGAGTTAGATTGGGAAGGTACAGTGTGGTAGTAATTCGTACTATATAGATAGCTACACACCACTCTCCACAGTGGGGAGACGAACAAAAATACAACAACTGTTTTGGTCCCATCAGTCTTCTTTGGGAGGACCCTGAATTTTGCTCGGGTAGTACTGACGTACAGTGCCGTAGCGTACACTAGCAGCTACCTACATGGCCTGCTACATGGTAGGCATAAAAACGGCGGGATAAAACCTTGAAGCTAGTTCCTGGAGGAATTGCCACCTCTCGAGGCGCGCGCTATGCATAATCAAGCATGTGCCTGGCGACTGGAGCACATGGCAATTCCCGGTCAAGGATCCGAGTGTCAGCGACGTTGAGGATGGGGGACTAAGATTCCCGATTCCCACCCGACGAAACGCGTGAGGTTCTGTCAGATCGGAATGGCTTTTTGTTTGCCTCCTGTTGCCCGTCCTCGCACTCCAGATCAGACAGACGACGAATGCGCCACGAGGCGTTGTCAATGCAGACGATAATGATGAAATGTGACCAGGTTTGCAAGACCCGTGAAACATCTAATGACCTCACCTCAGCCCTGGTGAAGCCGTGTCTTGTTGCCGGCTGACGATCAATCAATGCCGGTTTTCTTCTCCTGTCTGGTCCTGTCCTGTCCTTGTCCAGCGTCTCGCCTAGCTACATTACAGTGCTGTACTGTACTTTCTCGAAAAGCGGGAGGAAACGCTACCTACTGCAGCCTCGGTCCAACAACCTCAGCATTTGCAGATAAACACACGTTATTAAGCCTTGGACCGACTTGGCTGTGGCGGCAAAGGACCCTGAGACCCTTGGGTCCATCTTTTTTTCACCCCGGGCCAGTCAAAGTTGAGGATGGGGAGGTTCAAAAAAATGAAGGACGAAGATCAGCAGAATCGAAAGCTGCTGACAGCAAGGTGCATGCAGACCACAGTGGACTGTGATGAGTGCACAGTACGAATCGGATTGAATCCCCAGCGTACAGCTACCTACAGGTACCGACATCGGTACCTACATATTTGTACTGATCCGGGTACATGTACAGCAGTGGCTACATGCCTCAGCACCGAATACCGAATAGGTAAGCATGGGCCAGCAACCCCACCGAGAGCACAACCATAGCCCACTTAGCGCAAACATCGGAGTGATGTCATGTGTGACGATCTGCGCTAATCTTGTGCTACGGCTTCGCCAATCACAAATTCCAGCTGTGCCGGTCTTTGCCCTTTTCCACCGCCGACCTCTCTCAATCTCACCGTTTATGAAACATTGCCGGGCAGGCCTTATTTGATCCCGTGTGTCAGCTTTCTCTCGCTCTCTCTCTCTCTCTTTTTGTCGCTTTTCCTTTCCTTATCGCCAATCCTCTGCTCTCTAACCTCTGTCCAGCCTCTCGTTGTTGTGGTCGGTATAGTGTGTTGGTTCGGATCCCTTGGAATCTCGGTGACATCATGTCATACCCTCTGATGGTTTACAAACCTTGCACAGGACGGGACGATCCCTTGGACTTCAACAGCTGTATCAGCGGGGCATACACCTACTATGTATCTACATGTTAATTGGTAATTCGCTAGGTAGGGGTATTCAAGCAATGTTCCAAGGTTGGTTGTGGTAGCCTATGAAGTTGGGCCTGGGCGAATCGAGTGAGTCGAATGCGGCAACGTACCAACGGGATGTTGTTTTATGGTGCATGTACTGTATAGGTGTACAGTAGGTGGAGAGGGTTCATGAGCAAGCAAGCAAGCTACCTAGGTTGGAGGATCGTACGTGTACTGAGTCCCCATTCAACATTTCCGAGGGTATCCGTCGGAGCTGCCATCCCAGGCAAATTTTCAGAAGCTCATAATACATTGCAGCATGAACCGCCTGTGTGTCAATTCCATTATTGCTAGACTTAACCAGCTACACCAATGAAATTCCTTAGTGCCTAGTGTTGAATTATTGATGGCAATGCACTTGAGACTCCGGACTTCAGGGGCGAAAACATCGTGGCAACGGATCCTTGAGTCACTTGCAGCTTGTATCATGAGGTCACCTGATACTCGTCGTGAGTGTCACTCAGCCACAATGACGACATTGAGTCCTGCTAGCTATTTCCCCAGTCAGCCCCAGTCTACCTGGTTGGGGAAGACGGCTTAGTGTATGCCCAAGATGCGGGTGGCGTTAGAACCTAGTCCGTAAATGGATCCGTCCGTCCCTGCATCAGTATCCAGTATCCCATACGCCTATACACTTACTGTAGGTAGGTATTTCGAATGCCTCACCTCCCTGCGAGCTACACGTTCTTTGGTTGGCCGCGAGGGCGAGATACTGTTCATGGGCCAAATAGGCTTAGTTGATCCGTTCAGCTTAAGTGCTTGCTTAAGTATGCTTGCGTCAAAAGCGCTCCTTGCGAGATTTCCGCGTGGTGGAATATTTGCACCCATGATGTTTCCAATCGACCCAATATCCTACGGAAGCAATCTACACGATGGTTTGACATGAAATCCCTCGGCAACACTCATCATAACTTACTTGGCGCCAAACAATGGATATTAAATGAAACAGGCATTGATTCCGGCGGATCACAGCTGCCGATTAACCTCGAGGAACTATTTGTCCACCTTGTTGTTATCACAAACACCACGCTTCGTTTCCATAGAGCGAAGTAACATCAACAGCCGTGTGCTCCATGACGGCACGAGCTGCCACGCAAGCGCTCAACGTCACGATAGACTTCAAGAAGAAACCCAACCTAGGGTACAAGATCCAGGCTGCCCAGAGCTTGCGAAAACTAACTGACCGTAATCGTCCTGGTCTCTCAGGGGTGGTCGTAGAGCTACTGTACAGTAGCTAGCTGGCCAGCGGTGGAGCTCCGAGGACAGGAGGACCCAACCTTGAAGTTAACAGATGATTGTTCCACGTGTAGGGCTCTTCCGCTGTCACATATTCGAGACTTTGCACAAACTTTACGCGCAACAATGATCCCGGCTCAGAGACGACTCGGTGATCCGTATCGGCGGTCAGCATCCTTTTGGGATACTGTCCTGGGATATACCGAGTAGCAGTTTGGCCGGCACACCAGATCAGGATACGAATGCGCGAAACGGGTATACAAGAAGGAGCAGACCAATCTCACAGGTGACACGTGGGAACCGTTGCAATCTAATCACAGTTCTCATGGCGATACCTCTCTCTTGTGTCGTCCGATTTCTTCGTCATCGCATTGTTATAATCTTGGCATGTCTCCGAACCTTATCCGAAGGACATGTGCCAGATGTAGCAGACAGCTCTCCAACCGTCCAAGCATATCGGAGACAAGGCATCTAGGAACATAATATACGGGCAACAAGCGATATTTATTCTACTCTTCGTTTCGAGCACCAGCGTTATCCAACATAACATTGTCACAGGCCCCCAACAATCCAGTCCAGGGAGGACTATGTTCTACTTCGGCATGGAGGAATATTCCGAAGGCTTAGTTCTCGTTGTCTATTATGTCACTAGCTTACACAGAGCTACCCAAAAGCTTCTATTATGACTTTATTCTCTACCGGTAACACAAATTTCTAACGGTACCTATCGTTAATTTATCTAGATTAGTAAAATCCGGGCGTGGGGCTCCGGCGTACCGGTGCAAACCGGCTCGGTACTTGAAGATCACCCGGAAGCACGAGATTACAAACTGGTCTCGTAATCTACGAGATCTCCCCTAGCAGATTTGTGTCCCCTGATGCAAGAGAAACGTAAAATATAGGGTTACTCATACGTAGGCTGACACCTGATCGGCCTCCCCTAGGAGTTCGCTCGTGCTAGTCTTGTCAAGACGCCTCTCTTGGCTTATTCGATATCGGTACTCACGGGCAACATCTACTCGAACGGTTGGACGACTATAGATAACTCCCTAGTGGTTAGCGCCTAGAGAGAATCTGGTATGTCCCTCCACTACACAAAAGATTGCAACGGCTAGCAATGACCTTAGATAAACTATAGAGCCCCAGGCAGGCTTCAACTCGCCCATATACTACACATCCCCCCCAATCACACTTTGTATTACTCGCATACAGTAAACGGGCACACTGCAGTAGCATACTCGGCGGTGGTATTGCCGTGTCAAGTCCCAATGCCCCAGCCTGCTGGTCTTACGAAACAGCACGGCTGAAAAACGAGACATCACCGAAACGATCGGCAGCACCACCTACTCAATATGACCGCCCGGCCGCATAATCCCGGGCTAGGGGGGGCTGACTGAGCTGCAACTCATGTCAATGGACAAAACATAAAAACTCCACAGCAAAGCGGCTGGGATTCCTGCTTGCCATCTTCCCTGCTCAGAACCTTGTTTTGTGGTACGGATGACATCACAGCCAAGATGATCATATTATTAGTATCCTCTCGTAGGGTTATGTACACTACTCAGACACTAGTGTACCTACTACACTCTTTGCTCTTGACGATCCTTTCTGGCGGTCTACAGACCATACCGTACCACCGCTCTTCCGCTCCCGTTTGCTAATGTACTGTAGCTGATGCCCATGTCCCTCGTCTCTGTTGATCTTCATCAAATAACAACAATGGATCGCAACACGGCGTAGTCAACCATCCCTAAGGATGACGATTGCGAAGTGTGCAAACAAACGCGGAGTATTCCGTAAGTAAGATCCCCAACCCGTCCACTACCAACGACTGGTAAGTAGATACGGTTTGGAATTTTACAATTGGGGTCTAGTCTACCAATTGTATTGACTGCCAGGGGTCGGTCCGCGGAGGGTCTGCGTCTTCATTACGTCGACGACTCACCTCCTGTATGCATGTTTCCGCCCTCGGAATGCGCCTAGCTACGACCTGACGACGGATCAGCAACTACGTCTCCCAGGACCCCAAATAGATTTCTCATACGGAACAGAATTCAGTCAACTCCATATCACATGCCCTAAACTCCTCACCTAAGATTCTACGTGAACCTGGTGACCAAAAACTAGGCGACAAAACTAGGCAGCAATACCTTCCCCAGACCCGGGGAGTGATTATCAACCCCAACATGAAATAATCCAGGAGCAAAAAGCGTGCCTCACCGAAACTTATATTGCAGCACGTCTGACCTCGTCCCTTGAGCTTATCATCTGCCGCTGAAGTGCCCGCCAAAGTACGTTGATAGGTGTAGTCGGCTTACGGGGACGACCAAGAAATCCTAGCCACACAAACGAATCACGCAAATGACAAGCCTCCCACCTTCCCCTTAGGGAGGGAAAAGTGACAACAAACTCTGCATGCGTCGTTTAGGACGTTTATCAATATAGATTCGAACTATGAGTATCAAGACGTAGTGGGTTGCACGATTTCGTGATCCACCTCTATTCTGTGAGCAAGCCTATAACTAAGGGGTCTGTCTTGAGAGAGGTATCATACAACGAGCTATTTCGAATAGCAGTACCCCCCAAGAGTATCTATCATGTAGCCGTAGGCAAGCAAATTATACTACACCAATCCGACAACCCCGGCTTGGATCTCGAACCGACGACACCTCAACACCGTGCCATGTCAAAATGCAATTCTAGGCCCTTGGCAACACCTCAAGGGATACAAGCACACCTATAAAACAATACAAGCGTGCGATAACCAACGCCTAACTCCAAATAGACCTTGTATCAACTTGTCTTGTTGGTAATGGAAACAAGATGAGGTGATTCTTGTGTCGGGTAACGATGCCACGAGGACCTCCAATCTGCGAATATTGGATTCCAAACAAACCCAACTTGGCTTCTGGAATATAGAAACCCCTAACCTGAGACGTGGCAAACTGGGCTCAAACCAAAGGACGAGAGGCAAACAGTGATAAAGATGAAAAGCGGATGATGCAGGCCTGCCTCCAGTAGTTAAGTGCTAACATGTTGATAAGGAGGGTATCCTATGGCCATGAAAGAAAAACAGAATGAGCTTCGTCAATAGCCAAAACTGTCATGCTGGTGAATAGGGCATCGGCCAGGGCGGTTAACAAACCATGAATCAATACACGAACGATGGAAGCGGCAGAAACACTCCAGCCGTGCCATTTGATCGCCGACCTTAAATTCCTCGAGACAAATAGTGCATTCCACGTCACCAACACAATCCTTCTCTGTGGCGACATAAGGAAACATTCTGGTCCTTCGGGTCGTCCGTGGAGGAGGGGTTCCATGGTTTCCCGTTCCGGGGGTGGCTATAACCTGGTCTCCTCTATAGTTGCTGTGGGATGTGATGCAATTATTGATATGGGTCTCTCGCAGAGCCTCGGAATTAGAAAGTGACCGAGATGGTAGCTCACGATGACACACGGGACATATATCTTCCTCCGGAATCTCTGGCTCCGGCGTTGGTGTTCTAGGGAGAGGTCGATTCAAACCTGAGAGTGATGCAAAACCTGAGGATGAGGAACCATGTAGCCTACCAAAATGGTCTATATGCATAAGTCCACTACTTGACACACGACGATGAGGTAAGGGGGTCTGAGAGAAGTAAGCGGCATTAGGTGGTGGGTATTGGCTGGAAGTAGACGAATAAGGGATGAAGGAAACATATTCTTGGCCATGCCCAGCGCTCTATAGGAATTTGCGTTAACAGCGGTTTGGGCAGTCAAAGGTTAAGTTGTACTAACTGTAGTGGCACTCCTGTTCCTAGAAGGAGTGTAACCCCTTGGGGGCAGCTGCGGGTGCTGCGGGTACGGTCTTGCGTCGGCGCTATAATTACCAAATGGTCTATTTGAGGGTCTCGCACGCGATGCTCGTCCGTCGACGATAATGGGTTGTGAAGACTGTTGAGGTTGGGGGGGTGCCGTGTTTGGATCTGGGACGCATGGATTGCAAAGCCGAACCCGCTCCCCACCTCCGATAGAGTTTAAGTCCGCAATGCCTTGCTCAACTCCAGGATATGAAAATTGCATAGCCGGTCCTGGATCTCCAGGCGGTCGAACGATGTAGGGGTGGGGGATACTGCAACACTCGGAGTCAGTTATAGCCACTTTGAGCGTGATTTATGAGGATTTCGGAAGCTTCTAGACATTAGAAAGGAAGGCTTGTGCCCTAAAAGTTGCCAAAACAAGAAGAAAATGACTCCGAAAATTACTCACGTGATGCGATGAGGTGAGCATCCGTCACAGACTACTCTCCCACATTTACTAGTGAGGTGGTTTGTTAGCTAGAATGGTCCTCTTATATCGTGCCTCAATATCGTGTAGATAGAGCCTACCGGCAGTGGTGCCTCCTAAGGAACATGCCAAATCGCACATTACATATCGGACATTGTGTTACCTCAGCATCAGGTTGCCACGTGGGCAGTGTGATTGACTGAGGTAGGTCTGGGTGCTCCGGTCTTGGAACGAAACTCGGCGCTATCGGATTCATAGACGACGACCTTGGAGTTTGAGTTGTTGGCGGTCCAGGTGCTGGTGCTGGCCCTGACAATTGGGATTCTTGAAGTGGGTGGTTGAGGTCTAACTGTGTGGAACTGCCAGAAGCATGAGCTAGTTCATGGTGTTGGAGTTGAAAGCCATGGCTGATCTGTTGATTAAGTGAATTATTATGTTGCGATGTGGCCGGCATCTGGCCATGTTCTGCAGCTGCCTCATTATCGCCTAGGCTTTGATTTCGCGTATCCTCTGGTCCACGGGTTTCATCGCTATGGCTTTGACCTTCAGTATCCGTCTGAGAACTTTGGTGTAGTATCAAACCTGCGGTGCCTCTCAGAATCAAAGATAACCCATTTTGATGAGCTCCAGTTTCTGTATTCTCCGCTTGACCAGAGGAACCTCCCTGGCTTGTTTGTTGATGGGAGGTTGGACTAGTAGAAGTAGTCGAGTGTTGAGAAACCAGTAGAGATGATTGTGGAGGAGGAGGAGGCGGAGGTGGGGGAGGCGGTGGCTGATGAGGAGGAGAAGAAGAAGAAGAAGAAGAAGAAGAAGGAGGTGGTGGAGGGCTTGGGGAACTATCTGTGGTACTAGTACTGGCGGTGCTGGTGCTGCTGACCTTATTCAACTCGCTATGTGCACGCCTAGTACCGTTCACTCGGGTATGAGAGCGGTGCTGCGCAAGAGCCGCAATAGCGCTAGCTATATTTGCTGGAGACGGACCCGGGTCACTAGCTGGGGCCGGGGTATCCTCTGTACTGGTTGGTGTATTCTGGCGGATTGCCGAACGCGGAGCGGCATTCTTAACATCTGACTCCGCGCCCTCGCTGTCGGTTACGCTGTATCCCTGGTTTTCTTGCCCCCCCTGGTGAGGAACTCCTACGTTGGTAGGATTCTCTTCGTTGTGTTCGACTGAGTTGACAATAAATTCAACATGAAGGCCGTTGGTAAGACCGTTGGAACTGTTGTGATGATGGCTAGGATTACCACCAGCATGGCTCGACTCTCCCACGGGGTGAGGTGAGCCCTCTTGGTCGGGATCCTCAGGCGACGCAGACATGTCGAAACATGGACCAAACGGCTTCGAGGAATACAACAGCGGTCATCGGGGAGCAGGCGGCGTGGGAGGTTTAATGGCCACACTACACTTTGTTGGGCGCCGGAGGGGAGGGGTTCGATCGCCTCAGGGTCAGATACAGACTGCTAGTTATCCTATGCTTGCGCTTGTGCTTGCGTGTTGGAAGCTGTATTGGAATCCGAGAGTCAGTGTCATCTCATCGCACAGACAGACGTATAAAATCGATGGATAGAGGGGGCATTTCAAGCTTATCGAGCACGAAGCGCAGGGCGCGATTCGGTAGATGGATGGGACAGTATGGAGCTTTCTACGTACTTAATGCCGGCAGCACGGAAGGGATACATACACACACACATATATATATATGTATATATGCCTGCCTGGCTAAATCTGAAGAAAGCTGCTGCAAAACGTTGCTGTGAAAGGATGGAGAGATGAGTAATAGAAACTTGACGTTTGCATATTGAGGTTGAGTGAGCAGCTCCCACTTGCGATTGTAGATGTGGTACGGCGACGGTACGGTGGTACCAGGTGCCGTCATTCTGGGCTCTGTCTCGTGCACCACATGGGCCTTATCGCGTTATCGCGTTATCGCGTTATCAACATCCTCGGTCGCAAAGGAAAGCACGCGCTAGTTCTATTTTACGCTAACCTAGATAGGATGTGGTCTAGAGTGCAATGTATTTGTGGCCTGTGACACTCTGACTGCACTACTGTAACTGTGAATAGGAAAAAAAAATATGAATGATTAGTTAATTACCTAGGTTAGATCATATGAAGAATGGCAAGAGTTAATGACTGAAAACCAAAAGTTGTCCTTTGTTAAAGTAGGCGTAATGTGGGCACTATATATCACTCATGAAAGTGGGCTTTATTAAATACTATATTTCTCTTTCCAACTTCAACTCTTTCCCTCCTCTTTTGGAAATAGGTAGTGTTGTATCTTGTTTGACCACTTATATGGGAAGATTGGTCTTAGGGTGGCAACGTTGCTGTAAGGGGGGAAGGGGGATAGAAAATGGATTATTACTTAAGGACATATGCTTTAAGTTTTTGATGTTAATTTTGACATAAAAGGTTGCTATATAATATTCAACTGCAATTCCCCTTTAGTTCACGCTGTTACACATACGAACACCAAGGGACTGGATCCGACCCGAACCCTTCTACTTGGTATGCATATAAACAAGCGTATGAACAGGAAGCAATTGACTCAGCTCACCTGTGAACTATCTGACCTTTTAAAATAGGGGGTTGTGAGGTTGGCAGTTAGAAGCGAGGATGTTTAAACATAAAAGGACTATAGATCGCCTGCCTAGCTAAATAGGGGATAAGACCTTCATGGCTCCCTTCACCCCATAGAATATTATCGCAGTACGGGTATTCACTACCCTTCGAAGCCCTTGTTCTTGGGCCCTTGCTACACACCCTGGCCCTTAGAAGAAATCCACCGCCTTGACGAGCGCCTCAGCAAGGTGCTCGTGGATGACAAGGCCGGGATGATATGTATCAGCCCAGAGGCAGCTTTTTCCATCGCCATTCACACAGGTGGCGTCCGGGGCTCCATAGGCTGTCGGGTTATCAAGCACAGTGGTAAACGTGGGCGCTGTGTCGAAAAGCCGTGCCTTTATATCGCTATGCTTTGATTTAAAGGCAGCAAGGCGGCTCGCCAACCCCGCGTTGTACGTCTTGATGTCAGAACGTAGGGACGCCACCCTATCTGCGGACTGATATAAGATGGCAGGTGCGCGATCAAATGCTGATACGGTATCGTAAGCGCCATCTAGAAGGCAATACTCGCCTCAAGAATAAGTGCTTTGAGGCAGGGGTATGACGAACTTACGTGGAATGGTAAATAGAATGTAATTCCTCAGCCCAGTTGCATATAGAGTTTCTAACAGTCCAAAATAACGATCCAAAATTGCCCCGACTGGGGCGGGGACGCCGTCCCAGAAAGGCTCCCCAACGTCGTTGATGCCAACCCAGACGGTGGTCATCACATCCCCAATATTCTCCCAAGGTGCAGAGCTGCCGGCAAGATAGGTGTTGAAGAGAGTCTCTACTTGATCATCAAAGTTGTATTGTGCGTATGTATCCACTATCTCTTTGTCGGTGGTTGCGCCAGTGACGGCCAGATCGTAGGCAAACACAAGCGAGGTGTTCTGTTTTGCGATGACCTGGCCCACCCAGTTTAATCCACCTGACGTCGTTGTGCCTGGGAACGAAGGGTTTCCAATCGGATTTGAAGTCGACGGCGCTGTGCTGCCTACCCAGGAGTTGGTTGTGGAGTAGGAGTCTCCGCTACAAACTATGTAAGTAGATGTATGTTGGCTACCAGAGGAAAAGAGCCAGTGCAGAATGTTCTAGGTATGTATCTATCCCCTGAACCATACGTACAAGACTACCAAGTACTTAGCAACCGCTGCTTGGGCGGGAGAAAGCGATAAATACGCTCCCGCGAAACATAGAATGTGAGTCCTGAGGGATGGCATTGCAGTGTTCTTGACTGTTTATCAACTCCGAAAAGGAAAAGAAAAAAGGATTCTAAACGAACCACTGTGTGTGAGCAAAGAAGGGGGGGACCGTTAACCCAGGGGACTGGCGAGGATTAACAGCTAGCGGCCATAGCAACAGCTAATACGCTTCTTTTACAAACTGATGCTGTTATTATGATCTAGGGCCAAGACCGGAACTTACGTATCCATCTAGAACACACTATTCCAATCAAGACAATAACTCGGTGTTTTGTCTGAACATGATCATGACGAATCCTCTCATTGGTGGAATTGGAAAGGCGTCTCGACTTACATACCTCCGGCCTGCTATGAAGCCCCGAAATGGAAGGACGGTGGAACAATACAACCAGGGTTACGAAACATTGCGAAATGGTATATTCTTATTGTATCTGTTACTACATACAGAATACAAAGCACTCATTCATAGCTTGTATAGGCGATATTGCCTAAGCGAAATTTTAACTCGACAAGGTCCCGGGTTTTATACCACAAAATTGTGAAAATTGGTATTACTACACATTTGCTTTTTGTCTTGTCGGAGAGGATTTTTTAAATATATAATGAAAGGGGGGGTTAATAACTGAGAATACAAGAGGTGGTTCGGAAATTAGACTTGGGTAATTGTTTTATCAACCCTAAGATGGCTGCTCGCCGACTCACGTCGGTTCAAGTAAGAGTGCTCTATCTGGAAGTTTATGGGAATTAATCTTATAAAGCTGACATACTGAAGAGCGCATCACCTGTCAAGAGCTTGACTCTGACACATATGCCAGTAGGGGCCCTTTTTCTTCAAGAGTTCAGCATGTGAACCTTGCTCAAGAACTTTGCCTTCACCGAGGACGAAGATGACATCGGCATTCTGCACGGTAGCAAGACGATGCGCAACAACTACCATAGTCCGCCCATGGGCCGCACGCTCGAATGCTGCCTGTACAAGCTTTTCGCTCTCGGAATCGAGAGAGCTGGTCGCCTCATCGAGTAGCAAGACATTCGGGTGCCGGATAAGCGCCCGCGCAATGGCGATTCGTTGTTTCTGACCACCGGATAGAGAAACACCACGGCTACCGATCTCAGTATTGTATCCGTCGGGCAAAGACACAATGAAGTCGTGGATGCTGGCGTCACGGCATATAGCATGCAACTGCTCTTCTGAGATCGAGTCGGGATCGACACCGAGGAGGATGTTTTCACGCAACGTCCCCTGGAAGAGTGTCGCCTCTTGCGCCACAAGAGAAAACTTCTTGCGGTAGTCGTAAACATCAACGGAGGAAATATCGGTCCCATTGGCAAGAATACGGCCGCGTTGCACATCGTAAAAACGCTCTAGCAGAGAGATGATACTCGTTTTCCCACAACCGGAGGCTCCGACAAGTGCAGCAAACTGGCCCTTTTCAATGGTGATGTTGATTCCCTTGAAGACTGAGACGTTTCGTGTGGGGTACCTGAAGTGTACATCTTTTAACTCAATCTTGATGCCACCATCAGCGTCAGGAATCTGTCCTGTTTGTGAGCTGATAGCTCTGGTACGGGATTCGCGGATGCTTAAAATTCGGTTTGCTGCGGCGGTAGCTTGCGCAGCATTAGGACCAAAACTGAAACCCTGTCCAGCGCCTTCCGCGCCTTGAATAACTGCGATGTAGCAGACGAAGAAATTTATGATGCCATACTCGCGAGACGCCAACAGAGTTCCACCGTACCAGAAGATCAGCGCCTGGACTGCAAGACTCACGCTGTCGGAGAAAGCGAAAATCAAAGTCCTCCAAGTTGCCTTTCGGAAAGCCGAACCTACGTGACCATTTAACAGAAGCTCGTAACGATGATTAATAGTGTCTTCAAGCGTGAGAGATGAAACAGTCCGAAAGGCACCGATTGCCTCAGCAGCAAATTTGGAAGACTCAGCGAACACAGCACTGTTCATCTTCTCGAACTCGAGTTCGTATTTAAAGCGATAATAACCCGCGAGAATCCCTAGAGGCGCGGTAACTGTTGTGGCTACAAGCGCAAGCTTCCACCCGAAAGCATATGCAATAGCAAGGGCTCCAATCAGAGTGAAAAATCTAAAAATATGGGGTTAATAATGCTGAAGAAGCTCCTTTAGGAAGGGTAAACCACGCACGCCGTATACACCAATGCCATGTTTGTTCCGAGTAGTTCTTCCAGTTGTTTTGGATCACCGCCAACTCTGGCGGTGAGAGTTCCGGACGAGTTGTTTTCGTCGTCAAAGAAGTCAGTCTTTTGGTACAAGATGCCTTCAAAGTACTGCTGTCGATAAGTGGAAGACACATGCTGTGAATCCTGTAAGTCTATATACTTGTATTCTAGCGGAACGTACTTACATAAGCAACATTTGTGGCGACAAAAGTGAGGACAAAGTAACTGATGCCAATGCCGATGCCCAGGATAACCCATATCAAGGACCAGAAATTAGCTCTAATAGGATACCCGTTAGTAAAAGTTGAATGGTGCCCTCTAAGGAAGATGCGGACAACAAAATCGTATCGCTGTTGATAATACTTATCCCGGGCTGCGGATAAATAACCTTACGGTAGTGAGTGGGAAACAGAGTGTATATGAGTAACTCCTGAGAAGGACCTGAAAAGGGGGGAGAGGGGGGGGGGGGGGGGGTGAAAGACATACTCTGAAGTGAACTTGGGTAGGTCTCCGGCGTCAAGGAAGACTATTATGATCTTCGCGAACAACCATGCCTGTAACGGCCCACCGGCTAATGCATGTTAGACAGTATACCGGAAGATAATAAAATAGATCCAAAACTTACAAGCCGCGCCCGCAGCTGCGATAATAATAATACAATATGCAGGAAAGTAGCTGCGCTGCTCATATAAAAGCTTCCCAAAACTGCCTAGCAGGCCTCGATTTTTCCAGCCCTCCAGCTGCGGTCCATCTGCAGTATCTGATACGGCTGCACTCTTCTCTCGCGAGAGAATAGCCCCGAGATCTTCCTCTTCTGGCTCTTCAGAGTCACTAGCCTCAGTAGGTTCACCAAGCGAGAGCTGCTGTGCGTGGACAAGACCGTAGTAGACACCTTTGTTATCCTGGAGGAGAGAATCGTGGTTTCCCTGCTCAACAACCTGACCTTTCTTCAATACAACAATTGTGTCGGCCTTCTTTATTGTTGATAGACGATGCGCGATAGTGATCGTGGTTCGCCCTTGAGAGACCCTATCTAATGCGGCTTGAACAATTCGTTCTCCCCGCACATCAATCGCAGACGTTGCCTCATCGAGTATAAGTATCTTAGGTCTCTTAATGATGGCACGAGCGATGCAGATTCGCTGACGTTGACCTCCTGATAGTTTCGTACCGCTATCGCCAACGAGAGTGTCGTAGCCATCAGGAAGCCGGTCAATGAACTCATCGGCGAACGCTTCTTTGCAAGCCTCCTTGACCAACTCTTTCTGTCTGTCCTCTGTCTCGTGTTCCAATTCCGAGCCTATTAGCCCATAGGCAACGTTGTTGTGAACTGTATCGTTGAAGAGAAAAGGTTCTTGTTGCACGAGTCCTATTTGTGATCGCCACCACTTCAGGTTAGTTTCGTCAAGTTCATGGCCGCAAGTTGATATCGAACCCTTCAGCTCAATAATAGGGCCTGTTGTTTCCGGCTCGCCAGAGGGTTCTTCGTCATCCTCATCGTTAGAGCCCGTTTTGTTTTTCTTGTTCTTTTTCTTTTCTTCCTTTTTCTTCTGTTCTTTATCAATTGCCTTAGCGATGATGTGCTGGTCATGCAGAGTATACCAACGTTCAACCAACCCAACAATGGTGCTCTTTCCTGACCCAGATGGACCAACGATCGCTGTGAGTTTTCCTGCTTCAATGGTGAGGTTGAGCTGATCTAAAACCTTGACATGTGGTCGACTAGGATAGGCGAAGTCAACGTCCTTGAAGATGATATCGTTAGTTGCGGATACATCGGGGTCCCTCAACTTTCCCAGATCCGGTCGCGGGGCGTCTATGACGACGAAGAATTCGCACGCGGCTACTATAGCCTTCCCAATAGCAATGAGCGGCGTCGAGATCCGTTCTAGAGAAAAGACCAATAGAAAAACCGAAAAGAGTACGACTGTGATAGTACCAGCACCGCCAGTACGGCCCTCAGCAAAGGACTTGGTACCGAACCAGAAAGAAAGACCGAAAGTCGCAAAAATGGAAAAGAAGATTAGACCGAATTGAAGGCCTAAGAAGGGTGCTGTCCGCTGTCCATGTCTTTTGGCGGCCGCAACCCAGACGGCAAAACGTTTTGCCATTCGCTCTTCAGCACCACAAGCAGTAACCATCCGAATGCCCGAGAACGTCTCGCTGGCAATTGAAGATGATTTCGTCTCGGCCTTGGTTAACCGGCCGGTGCCTTTGAGAACGAATGGAAGCACCACACTCAACACTAGGGTGATGAAGAGAATAACTGAACTGGTAACGAGAGCTTGAGACCAGCTGTATATGAACGCAATAGTTAGCGCTGCAATTATTGTAGACGTATACTCGATTAGAGTGCCCAGTTTCTCGGAAATACCCAACTGCAGAGTGTTGGCGGTTGTTGTTATGGTTCCGGCTGCCGAGCCTGGGGGCATCGAATCAAGGACGTGAATGGTCTGGCCGAAAAGACAACGCAAGTAGTCGAGCCTGATGGCAGCTGACATTCGTATTCCTATCATGCGGTATGCGAACTAACCGCGTAAGTAAATTGACATCGAAAGCTTCTGGGGAAATCGTATACCTTGTTGATGTATGCCAGAGTAAATCTACCTAAGAACAGCAAGAACAAGTAGAGCCTAGAACTATAATTAGTAGAAGATATTATAGCAGCTGAGCTCAAGACATACGCGTTTCTATCCAGGTTGCCTTGAAACTCGTCTCGAGTGAGTGTGGGTGGGTTGAGGAAATAACCGTTGAACTGATTGACTAGTCTACCTATAATGCTCGTTAGCATATACAAGGGCACACAAATCTATTAGAACATGCTTACCAAAAATGATATTGACTAGTGGAAGAGTCTGTATGACCAGAATTAGCTGCTGTGTAAAAATGATGACTTGGCAGGATTTAGACATACGACTCCTGACCCCGCCGCTGCCACCGCCGCGACTACAAGGAGAGGCAGATCCCATCCTCGAGCATATCCGAAAACTCGCTATTTCGCAGTCAGTAAATTCTTAGAGGCTGGACACGGGTGCAGTGCGAACAATATAGTCCTTGAAACCAGCTTCTCTCTCGGGTCGCAACTTGGCGTCTTGCTCAGCTTGCTCTTCCTTGGTGATCGTATCGGCCGTTGCCGAGGCTGGTGGTTTCTCTCCCACTGCCTCGCCAGGGACTGACGAGGTTGCCTCTGGAAGCTCCGTCCCCATGCTGAGCTGGGTAGAATCAACCGAGCCCTAGGAACCCTTTTCCCTCGTTGGAAGACTGGAATGTCAGATCAGGCTGAGCTACTCAATGTCTTCGGGAAAGGTTTGATTATCAGGGCATCCAGAACATGAGGGAGATTGTTCCTTTATGTAACGAGAAGCCTGAGAGCGGTTTCACGTCGCAATTTATATCTGTCTCTGGGATAAATGTCTTCCAGAGGAACAGCAACGCTCAGGGTGTGCTTAAAAGAGACGCCCAGATGCCCAGAGACAAGTAATAAGGGGGGATAAGATCGGGAGAAGGTGCAACTAGAACATTGGTTAGGTGTGTAAGAAGACACCCCTACTCCGCGTAATGATTCGTTGTTCAAAGCGTCCCGGAACCAGCGATAGATGATGTCAAGGTCGATGTCAATGTCATCTTGCAGCCGATGTGCGACGCTGGTTGTGTTGATAGAAGATGGGCACCGGCGAGTCTATTCAAGCATAGCTGGTTCTGAAACCCGGCAGCCTACATATGTAGACTAGGTAGGTACACTTGTACCTGGATGCTGGGCTTGGCAGTCCGAATTATAATTGCTGAGTGCTCCGTAGTCTGTACCGCGTAGTGCTACACTACTATACGTGCGCAACGGGTTCTACAACGGGCATTTCAAGAGTCCGTGAGCCCGCATAATATCAGTCATCTGCAACCACACACAGTTGGAAGGTATTGGCACTCGCCATCCCCCCCCTTTAAAGCTTCTTCGGCAGCTTTGGTTGGTCTGCTCGACAAATACCTACATCTACATGGACCTACTCTGAATCTTAGTCGGTACGGAGTGACATGTTATTGCCTATTTAGGAGTAGTACACTAGCGAATACGCCGTATCCATTGTCTCTAAGCCTCGTTGCTTCGCCAATTCTATTGCCTCAGAATTGCATTTGTCTTCCTCCTCTTTCCTTATCCTTGCGCCGCCAATCTTCAGAGAGTAGGATTGTGCGCTCCCCTTTTTTTTTCTCACGATCTTTTGATGTATCGGTATCATCGTAGTGTAAGGTGCTGCCGCATGCGGGTACACCATGCCTCGCATTGACCTACCCGCTAGGGTACCCGAGAACCCCAAAATTGCCATGCGCGAATGAGTACTCCGTACAGGATACGAGATACGACAAACGGATCAACTCTCCACCCCAGGGATTGTTTGACTCACGCCTAAAGTAACATGTTTGTGCATATAGAAATCATTTATGAGGCGAGAACTTGATACACAACCCGAAAGTAAGTCGGCGTGACGAATCTTACGAAATTTCTGTTTTCCAAGTTTTGTGAGTGGCGCTCGAAATCTCCTGACCCCGTCATGAATTTCCGTCCTTCTTGGGTCACTTGGCACCACCACTATCAACCTTCCCAACGCCAATGTTCTGCAGATAGTTTTTGACACGACCAGATTTCCTTTTTCTATCCTCGACCAGCAGCGCAGCGCAGTAACAGAGCGCCAAAGTACATGTCAAGCGCTATCCACTGTCGACCGATCACAACCATCACTGTAACCATTGAAAAAAAAATTCTCTAGCCGGCCTTGCTGAACTGTGAGGTGCCCAAGTTGCGTATTTTCATTTCGCCTGACGCTAAATCACCGACTCAACCTTATCTATACTCGATGTGACGATCGTCCTTCAGCTGCATTCGAGCGCATTAGCACCCAACTGCCAGGAACGAAACGAGGCTGCCTAACATTCTGTCGCAAAACAGACCCCGATACCGACTTACAACTTGTTAGGTGGTGCCGCCGAGGTTGTGGGCCATTGGTAACCTGCGGCATCGCTAAATTTGTACCCATACGACGATGTGAAGTCATCTAGCACAGCTGGTCCTCGGGAGCCTAGCACAGAGCGATGATTAGTATCTAGCAACCTTGTGCCTAGGTAAGTTGCCACTCACCGTATGGGTATTCCATAGGAACAATCTCCTTATTGTCATCGAGGTAGTGCAGAAGGGGGGTAAATATTCTCCAACTGGCGTCGAGCTCATCGTCTCGAACAAAATTAGAGTGATCACCCTTCAACGCATCCAGAATCAGCGATTCGTAAGCCTCGGGAATCTTTAAATCCGAGAATCGTCGCCGGTACGTGAGGTCAAGTTCCGTAACGACAGTCTGCATACTCAAACCTGGTAGTTTAGAGTTCATCTTGATATAAACACTCTCGTTGGGCTGAATACGCATGACAAGCTCATTCCGGGGGATGTCTTTAAAGATACCGCTCGTAACGTCCTTGAATTGAATCCGGATCTCCGTCTTTTGCTCGTTAAGCGCCTTACCAGCCTTCATGATGAAAGGGACGCCGTCCCACCGCTCGTTCTTGATATAGGCAACGAGGGCACAGAATGTTGGACAGCGCGAGTCTTTGGGAACTGTATCGTCCTCCTTGTACGAAGGCTTGCTTCCATCCAAAGACTTGGCATATTGTCCAATTATGACATTCTTGGGTTCGATAGCGGGGATGCCGCGTAGCACGCGAACCTTTTCATCACGAATATCTTCCGACGAGAAAGAAATGGGACGTTCCATAGCGAGCAACGTCAAGACTTGGAGTAGGTGGTTTTGCATGACATCACGAATGATTCCAAATTCATCAAAATATCCACCGCGGCCTTCTGTGCCGAAAGGTTCCTTGAATGTGATCTGAACATTATCGATGTGGTGTCGGTTCCAGGTAGCACCAAAAAACTCGTTACCAAAGCGGAGGATAAGAATATTCTTAACCATCTCCTTTCCAAGATAATGGTCGATACGATAGAGCTCGTCTTCCTTCCAGTCAGGCGCCAAGGCCTTGTGTAGTTCACGCGAGCTAGCCAGATCTTTGCCAAACGGCTTCTCGACCTATGCCAGGCGAACCATGAGAGACATCCTTCAGCTTGGTCACACGGGGAACACTTACGATGACACGAGCAATACCATTCTTCGGGTAGCAGCATCGTTTGAGATGCTGTGAGACAACCGTAAAGACGCTGGGCGGAAGGGCCATGTAAAATAAGCGGTGGGTCTCTGAGCGGCCGGCCTCGATTTCCTCGAGGTGCTTATTGAGCTGGAAGAACGAGTCATCTTGGTCGTATTGACCCGATACATAGGTGCACAGGTCGCAAAATTCGGACAGTTGCTTCTCTAAATCCTTAGTAGGCGTCTTGATGTACGACTTGACTCGCTTTAGGTATTCTTCATGGTCCATCTTCGTCCGCGCATATCCGACAATTTTGATGTTCTTGGGAAGGAATTGGTTGCGGTACTCGGGGAACGTCAGCTTAAATGGCTATTTCTGCAATCGCTTGCCTCGTGCAAGCCGTGGTACTCACAAGTCCGAAGAGCGCGGGGAACTATACAAAAGGTTAGCATCAGAGACTCTTACGCAAGTGAGCTGGTAGACGATACTCACCGTCTTCTTCTTAGCAAGGTCGCCCGAGGCACCGAGGACCACGATGACCGTGTTGTCCTTGAGCTCCACGGAACTACAAGGTGTATGGTTAGCATCATAATTCTGCTCGATAGATAGCCCGCTCCCGTTCCCGTGCGCCGTCGGGGCGTCAAGCTGCGCGCCGTTCGCGGAGACTCCGAGATAGAGAGGTAATTCACAAAAGGTGATGAAATGGCGGGGCGGGGGCGGGGTATTGTTCTTACCCTGCTGGAGCTTCCATCCTGTCTGACCGGAGGCGTGATAAATCTCGAATGAAGAAGGCGAAACAAACACAGAGGAGGGAGTAGCACTTGGATTGAGGAGAAGATGGTTGGAACTGGTCTGGTGGCTGTAGAGAGGAGGTGGAATAGGGAGATGCCCGGATTGACAGGAGGCCGAGACAGAAATCGAGCGTCAGCGGACTTGCCGGAAGCAAGAAACAGCTGGAGCACTAGCAGCGGCAAGGACCTCAGCAACTTGAACCTGGGGGAGCTTGCCTCGAGGTACTGTACGTAGCTAAAGTAAGTAGGTAGGTAGGTAGGTATGTGGAATGTAGATGGATAGCTATGGCATGGTTATTATCACTGTGCTGTTGACTAGTCAATTGAGGAAGGCTACAGTCAATACAGTACGTGTCTCACACATCGTGACAGAGTACAATACCTGAGCAGGACTTAGCTTAGCTACGGCGGACCAGGCGGCGGACCTGGCACACACTGCACACACTGCACACACCTTTGTGTGATTTCCCACAGCGGGGTCCGAATTGGCTTACTCAGGTCCCGCTTTCGGGGTTTAGGTATGCTGTAAGTCTACCTACCTAGGTACATTCTTGCGAGGTGTTGATGGCATTTATGTTGTCATTACTCATCACATATTCTCCCCGGAAATCGAATGCGCATCTACGCTAAGTACCTGGACAACCGATGTTAGGCGATTGAAAGCTTTAATCCGTTCGCATCCACATCCACAAATATCTCTGCTTCACAACTCCACGCCAAAGTCTCCAAGCCCGGTCTCATACTGCAGGCTCAGGCGGTCTGCCTACCGCGAGGATGCGGTCGTCGTATGCACGTAGTACTCGAGAGGCAGGAGGATCTCAAAACCCTTGAGCATTGCCAGGTGTCGTGGTCGCGTTGTCCTCGGGCGCCAAGGGATTTGAGAACGTGACAGCTGTGACTGCAGGAACGACGTACCTTAGGCCATCTACCCTTACAGTACTGTGCTTTGAGATAGCAGGTGACCGAATAGTTGCCTTCGGGGTAATTTGAGATTGTGCAGATGATGAGTAGTGAATCCTAGGGCCACTGTGCGCCCGCTGGACCTGTGTGACTGACTCTGCTTAACAATCAACTCTGGTGCTACTGGAGGATTATCAAAGTGTTTTCTTTCTAAATTCCTTACGCGCAAGTGCTTCTTAGACTCTCCCTACTATAAGTTAGATGTTGCCACCTGTTCTTTCATTGAAGCTTATCTCATAGCTACTATACCTAGCTCCGTCCAATTCAATTGTGATTGTAGTGTACTTAGGTATCTATCAGTCAATAGTGCCACGCATAAGCAACTGGTATTTGGCATGAACCGAACAAAGGATCTCCCGTGCCTAATCCCTCACTACTCCTCAACAGCTCGCATCAGCCCGCGTGGTCAAATGCGGAATGCACGAGGTTTACAGGTGCTTTAAATGGCGCTCTCGGAGTTCAACACCGACAGGCTGAGAAATCTGACGTCGCCAAGCACACTTATGGTGGTTGTAGCTACAACCCATAGACACTTCCACCTCATGGGCTATTTTACAACAAGCGTCCATATGTACTGTAGGAATGAAAGTACCAGTTGCCTGCAATCGTTGTATTACCTACATAATGTACTTTTGGAAGTTATGGCGTCCTACACCATGTTCAAATGGTGACGATCCTTTGACGGCAACTACTGATAGTGCGGTGCAGATGCTTACGTATAGGCAGAAAGCTAGGTGTGGGGAGCTATCCAATCAGAAGTGCCGACAGCCATGTGTGGGCGGCTGACAGGTTAGCTGAGATCTCCATGGTCGATAAACATTGTTCAGCCCCAGCTGTGGCTCGTCTTATCTTATCTAAAAGACCCGCACACAAAAACAGACCCAATGGAATAATTTTCTCCAGTGCGAATTATTAGTGGCGCAGGGCTCGCTAAACCCACGCAACCAGTCCCTCCTTCGTCAATCCGCTGTCAACCTTCGAGGTTCGGACATCACGACGACTACTAACCTCCCCAGCGCACGCAGCCTCTCTACCCCAACGATTCCCGAGAGCGTCAGAAAAGCCACCGCCAATATGCCTTCTGAAGCAGGTCATAGATGTAAGCCCCCCCAGTCTTCTGCCTATACCACATGCCCTACGCCGGTGAGCAGGAAAAGTCGTGCTCATGCGCAACTCTTGCTCGATATCACGGCCTTGTGACTTGTGTTTGTCTACCTTCATTAAATCTGTGCTAACATGGTGTCCAGTATACGTCAAGTAAGAAATACCAAGCTCCCGTTGCCACGACCCGACTCAAACAAACGAGCTACACCACCGCGTATGGTGCAATCTATCGCGACGACAGACACATGGCACCACCACATGAACACCGTTACTAATAAGCACTGCGCTATAGGGGTCGTCACCTTTCCTACGTTCGGAGCAAGCACACGAGTATGCACACCATGAATACCCAACTTGCCTCGCCGAGGTTTTCGTTCAGCAGCATGCTAACGGATACATGCAGCGCACCCTAAGACCAGTCTGATCAAGATCGAGGGCGTGGATGACCCCAAGGCCGCCAAGTAAGTTGCTGGATAATCCAACAGAGTGCATAGAGATGGTCTAATTGTTTTGAAGCTTCTACCTTGGCAAGCGCATCGCATACGTATAGCTACCTACATGCCTCTCGCTCGACAAGAGACTAACGATTTTTAAGACCTATAAGGGACAGAAGGAGATCCGTGGTACAAAGATCCGTGTTATCTGGTGAGCGCCGTCCTTAATGACCGGACTAGAGTCTTGTATAAAAAGCTAACCGATTTTTAGGGGCAAAGTGACTCGCCCTCACGGTCAGTTGGAGATGCGAATATGTCGATGTTACGTTTAACTGACCCTCCTGGCTCTAGGCAATTCCGGTGTCGTCCGGGCCAAGTTCTCTACCCCTCTTCCCTCGCGTTCGTTCGGTGCTTCTGTTCGCATTATGCTGTACCCCTCTTCGATATAGATGGAGGTACTAGGCTGGAGTTGGGAGTATGATCGGTTCATCATGGATGGCAATTGGCTGCATCAGGGTTAGGCAAGGTTTCCGGCTTAAGCCTTGTGACTAGGCATCACCAAAATTCAGAAAGAATACCAACAACGATGGACCGTCGAATTCCTCGCGTGAGCAACGCATTGTAACGGCAGATATGGACTCGATCGCGACGGAGTGACATGGTGCTTCGGCTACACAGGCTGCAGAGCTGTACACAACTTGATGACGTACGCGTTTCTGGTCGGCTGGGTGATTTCACTCGATCAAGTGGATTCTACGGCGAGAAGAAAATGATGCCATACAAGTTAATACAAGCCTCAGCTTGCTTCGATACCAATTCCGCCTTCACCGATGCTCCACGATGAAATTCATTTTTTTCGCTCCAGAGTTTGCAGTATCCCCGTAGCAGTCTTTCTCTTAGGTTGGGATCCCGATCTATAGTGTGTCGATGTTAATCAGCACGATTATGGGGACCATTATGAACATTCGGAATAATGACTTAATGCCTACATCATGGACTTGACTTGTTTGCCTATGCTCCTGGTATCTAATTGTTGCACTTACGAGCTCATCGCGAAGCTAATAGGACAGCATCATTTCATGATTTAACAGAAAAGGTAAAGTAGTAATGTCATGAATCAACACACAACATGCTCATTCATGACCTGAAAGCTGGGGTGACTTGTGCCAAATGTCTGTAAATAATCGACTCTTAAGCTTGTAATACTAAGCTGTCTCAACACCAACGCGATACGTCAATCTCTAAAATGAGAATGTTCAGTATTCGCGATTCAGGCAGACGTAAATGCGGCACTAAAACTACCTAGAATTATCATGTAGCGATAACTCTCTGCCGCCTGAAAACGGTATACTTGATGGTTTTTAGGTGTTGCCAGTAACCACTACCTATCCGGAGCTCGACATTGTGACTTGAATAAGCTACATTTCTAAGCCCGTTGACTCGGAACTCAATATGGGTCTTTAGGCTATCTCGCGATATCATTCGTAACGAAATCCCGGGAGATAGGAGAAAAGATCAATTGCCAGACTATACACTTGAAGCAAGAATTCACCGGCTCGGTTTCTGGCCGCATTCATTGGATATTAAATGCACGGAATGCCGCTGGTTTCTCATGAGGCTTGTCTCAGCCTGTGGGTTTTCTCGTAAAACTTGTCTGTTTTCGTCCTATCTAACTTCAGAGTGTCTATCTCGGGACTACCCGTTGCCTTGTCCCCGTTGAGAGGTTAAGTATAGTACCTATAGTACAGTACCTCGTCTTATACTAAAAAGGGCGTGCCACAACGTAACGGTGGCTTAACTCCTTACTCCGCTGGCCATTGCCGAGTACATCAGTGGCTGTCAGGTCTTGTCGTCACCGGTGTAGGTATATGTTCATCTGTACTCGCATAGTCCGGTCGAGAAACCACGCTGTATCACCCAGGGTATGAACGGTGTGTCTTCAATAACGAAAGGAAGAGAACGACACGGCATATAACAATGACACGGCATTTGCGCGAAACGAACCGAGTTGGATGACCAGACGATCAGGGATTGGAGGTGAAGAATCCAGTGGTGGATTCAGAACGTAGAGTAATGCCGTTGGCAGGAGAGCAGTATGCGGCATTTTGCAGGGGTGAACTGATATTTGCCAGACGTCTGGTTTGTCTTCTCATACATACATATATACGCATTGCCCACGCTGCTATCCAATGCGTATAAACCCTTGGCATTTCGATATGGACTCAGATGTCAGTAACAAATGAACAGCATTCTCCTTATAGGCATCTGGGCCTAGGTTACCTCCGAGTATTGTCACTGGCATGCTCGGCTCGTATTCCCCAGGTCCTGACCAATAGTCTGATTTTTGAGTGGTATTTCAGCAGGGACCAAGGTGCTGATGCCATGTCAACTGAATAGGGAGTACAGTATAGCATATGTGGTCGTATTCGGAAGACGCGGTTCACCTGCATATCCGCTTTGTCGTTGGCGTTAGGTGGCATGTCGAGCGTCATGTCTTGTATCCCGCGCTCCCTGCGCCGAGTTTCTTATTATTATTTACCTCTACAGTAATGCAAGACACTACACGCATGGCTTGGGGATCCCGATATGTATTTGACTGGCGGTGCTTGACGAGCGCCTATGATAGGTATCAGGGACACAGGACCGGCGAAATACCAGCATTTCTGTAGCGAATGCACTACTGTAAGTACTTGCATTCATCCATCCGTACTGTATGAGTGGGATGGGGCAAGCTGACGACTTTACAGTAGTCTTAGCGGGGGTTGCCCAGATGTTCAAAGTATTCATAAGGAAGATAAACTACCTACTGTACACTATGGATAGTAATTCAAGATGTTTAGGTATAACTTCTTTAGGGATAACATGGTACTGTAACCTTTCTACATGTCGGTAGTTGTATTTGCGTTCTCTTCTATACTAAAATTCGTGACATTACCGGTATTATCTGGTATTTGCATTTATACAAGAGAGAAAAAGAAACAAGGAAAAAATAAATGAAGACGGAAGAAACGATGTTGGACTACCAGTAATGGCGAGTGGTTGACACGTGGGGTAGACCGGACAACGACCTCTCGTATTCTCACTTAGTTGCGTTGCAACGTCCACTAGTTCTCATCCCCACCTGCTTTTTTCAATAAACGATCGGTCGATCTCGCGTAGCGCTAGTTCAAACAGGCCTTTTCAACATGGGATTTTTGACGGGACCCAGCCACGGCAAAGTAAATAGCAGCCCTATCTAGAGCTAGTGCGGGTATAGATCCCTACCCAGGTACCTAGCGTCGGCCGAATTAGATAAAGTACCTACAATGCTGCCATAGGACATACGTGAGCTGCCAGATACGGGCAGAATGCAGAGGAGTATTGATGGTGATATCTTTGTTTATGTAGTACTGTACCGTACAGCAGTGTATGCTGTACAGGTAAATTAAACGTCGAACCTACTGTACGGATCAGACATATACTGATTGGGGCAAACCTGCATAATTACTTACTTACCATACTTTGTACCTTGCTTCTGACATATGTGGATGCTAACCAGACTACTATATTGGTACCAACTGTACTGTACATGCATGTTAGGTGTACACCTCCCGACCATCGGGAATCCTGGGTATCATGTGCTGTAGGTGAACGATAAGTTATTCAAACTTCAAAGGAAGATTCAAGTGCCATCTCCATGTCAATCAATATACGCATTACTTGGAGAGTAGGTATTTTTCTCCCAAATCAGCTTTCTCTTTTCGTAGAGTAGACACGTCCAAGTCGGGTCGGCCATTAGCTATCTTTGTTTTCCCATGCCTGCATGCCCCATGCCCTTTTTCCGGTTTGCGGTTCTGACCGCATAACCTGCTGCGCCCCCCAAGATTCATCATCATTATCCGAAAAGGAAGTCATCATCCTCTACCTGAATCGCCAATTCGTGCGTGCCTATGCTAGTGAAATCCAACACTCCGGTTCGGATATCTTATAAGCTGCGAAAGTTGCGCTTCAATCCTTTTGCACGTTTAATCGATTTCTCTATTTTCGTAACTAGCCGCGCCCACAGCATACGAAACCCTAGGCAGTTGTAGCGCTCATTCGGGTGTCTTCTCGCTGTCAATGTCCCTGATAACACAGGCGTCGTATAGGTACGTGTCCAAGTGACGACTGGGCATTAGTTTCGGAAGTCGGCAGCAAATACGGTAAACCCTCGCAATTCTCAGTGGTCTCGCGATCTCTTTCCATGTGCAGACCAATATCTGCTTGAATAAGTATACTTACAGCATACACGGACATATTCGCGACACGGCCAAAAGACAGCTGGAATGTCCAGTGGGTAAACTCAATCGTGTCTGGTCTGGCACGTCGCATGAAGCGACAAGTCTTCCGATCAACAGCCCAGTGGTTTCCTGCTGGCGTGTGGCTCCAAGGCGCTGCCTGGGGCGGGGAAGGCCCCCGGCTCTGATTAGCTGTCCTGAAACAGCTCCTTGACTTTCACGTCCTGACGTCACCCGAACATTGCTAAGCAGAGACGCGATCTCTCCCTACCCAACTCTATTTGCGACAGACGCGGCCAGAGAGTTTGGAGGTTAGATCAATTGGTCGTCACTTCGACCACTTTGCTAGAATACGCCGGCTTGCGGTTCGCGGCGACAACTTACACCGGACGCTCGGGAAACGGTATACAGTACTGTACCAAAAAAGATAAAAATTAACTGACCACGCCCCTCCGCAACGGCACCCACACCCACACCACTTCATAGCACCTGCATCTGGCTTATCGGTTGGCCGTCGCGTCAGACCCACTTTAAAATTATACCCGCCAAGGCGAGCAAGGATACCTTGTCTCCTTGTCCATCCTCGTGTTTGGGTACTGGCTTGACCAAGAGCAGTTACACGCACGTACTAGGTATCTTCGGGGCCAGTAGCGTTGGTGGCGTTCTCGTTCGTTTAGGTACTGTCGAGGTGCCGTGGCGCCATAGCCTAGCACCCAAAGGATAATCAGCGCACCCTAGCCCGCCGCCGCCAAGGTCCTGGAGCCTCTTCCTCTTCCGTGCGCCGACAAAGACACCAATTCCAACCCCTACCACTGGCCAAGCCAAGCAGGGGACACCCAACCGCGTCAACAATTGAAACTGCTCTTCCCTGACCTCAATCTTCCCAACGCCCACTTTATGACGACCTCGGGATCCACCGCATCTTCCCAAGGTACCTCAGCTCTTCATTATTACCGTTCCCGTTGTTTATGATCGCACAACACAAGCGACACGCCACACTCGGCTGCTGCTTATGCTTCTGCTGCTTCATCGTTATTGCTCCATCGTCATTCGTTTCATATCGCGCGCCCGACAATCATAGCGTCCAATCCGAGGAGCAAAAGGTGCCAGAACAATCATCATAGCCACATAGTCACAAAGCCACCGCGCTCGCAACCTACATCACCTTGTGGTGGCGTCGGCTTTGCCATCTCATCCATACCATTGTCTCGGGCACGGGTCGCTCTATTATAGGTCTTCCCATGCCGTTGTTTTCTGTCGTGCCTTTTGGGTTTTAGCAGAACCGCCGGACAAAAGAGCATCTGCGCCATATACGGACGGCAACGCTGGGACGAGAGCATCGCTTCCTCTTTGGGTTGTTCGAGGCAACGTCGAACCAGACTAGGTCGTCCCTTACATTTCGGTCAGACAGCGAATACCTAGTGTAACCACATGTGTCTTTCCCCCAAACAGCAACGTACCTACTGTCTCTCAATAAGACAGTGCCCGACTGAAATTAACGGAGAAGCCCACAAGTTTTGCCTGCTAATATCCGCGATCTGTCAACCACGAGGTGGACTACCAGCGGTAGACTCGAAAGTTTTCAAGAACTGATCTACCTCTGGTCCACTTTCCCACACTTTTGTTCCTTGTTGCTCCACGAACCCACCGGTCCTTGCCAGGGATCCCAACCACGATCGTCATCAACAGCCTAGGCCTCCCTGCCCTCAGAACAAAATGGCTTCCTCTGCTAACTACAACCGCCATCCGCTGCCTGCTCCGCCGTCTCAGCAGGACCAATATTACCAGCAACAACAACAGCCGGCGGCGGCGGCTCAAGACTACCAGTACCAATCTCGTAATCCTGCATCACACCAAACCCAATTCCAGCAACATCCACAGTACCAACAACAGTGGCGGCAGGAGCAGCAACAACAGCAACGACCGCCTCCTCCCAAAGCGCCCGACCCACAGCCACAGCAGCAACAGTCGCGCATACGACCCAAATCGAGAGCATTCAGTTTCCGATCTGACAAGTCTCAAAAGAGCGCTAACGGCCCCGCCCACAAGCTTGATCTTACTGAGACATCGGCGGAGAAAGAGGCCAAGCGACTACATAGTAAAGCCGACCCTAGAATGGCTTTAAACGAAAGGGAGCCTGGTAAGTGAAAACAATCTTCCTATCCGATGCCACCTCGATCTATATCATCTAACATGCGATTCAGCGATGGAGGCGCAAACCGTCTCAGAGAGGCCTGCGTTGCGATCTATCCAGCACAGGGATCATCAGGGTAACCTGATTGGTAAGTCCATTATCCGCGTTCTTGTAGTGCTCACGTCGTATTCATAATAATCTAGCTGATCCCGATCGTTCGAACCCTACACGAAGCCGTTGGGAGCGTCCATTGGACACAATTCGGGGGTTTGAGGCAGCTATTGATGGCGGTTACAATCGCAAATCGTTCTATAGACCTGAGACGGAGTCAGTTGCCGGTTGGAACAGGAGGAGTAGCTACTACGGAAGTAAGCGAGAGTCCCTGCCCACCGAAATTCAAGCTATATCTCACATTCAACTTTTTAGACAACGGACGCCCACCTCAGGATGCCTGGAATGGAGCCAGCCGACCAAACCGAACAGATAACGGTATGTTCGACCAACGACAGTCAGCGATGATGGGGAATTCAAGAGACAGCTATTATGAGGGTTTCGACGGTGGTCCATATGACAATAGGGGTCCGGGCATTGGAGCCCGAAATAAGTACTCGCGAAATCAATCGGAGCCCTATTTGAGCGGTCGAGAGCGCAATGTCTATCCAATATCGAATAACCATCGATCTTACGAGACTGTTGCGTCCGGATCGGGATCTGGCAGCATGGGCGAACCCGCAGGCTACCAAACTGATCCTACTAGTAGCGAGAACAGTTCTATCAATCGTCGGTCACCACCTAAACGCCAGGAGCCAATTAACGACTATGGCATAAGCTTCGGCCAATCGCCGTCCTATCAGGCCCCAGGTCTTGGTCTCGGCCGCAGTCGTGTGGAAAACCCGCCTCCTCTCCCGCGTAAAGATCCAGGTTCTCTTTTGAGAAAACCTTTAAAAGATGTGGCTAGCAACGGAACACCACAAGCACGCCCAGACATGGGCGAAAAGCGAAAAAGCTGGTTTATGCGACGGTTTAGCAAGAATTCTTAATGCATTGAAATCCGAGCCGACAGAACACTTTCAAGTCGCAATTTATTCGTCGAAACGAAGATACCCTCATTCTATATTTACTCATTCTTCCCTTTGTGTTGAGGCAGGTTAAAGGTGGCAGCACCGTTGTGGTTGCACCACGACGGTCACTTGGAGTTCGGTGGGGCCGCTGGGTCGGGAACTTGTTCGACTCGCGATGACGGTTATATGAGCGTACTACTACAAGAGCATACATGTATGAAGTTGGTCGGGGGCCGGGTCGAATCGGCGCACCTTGCTAGGCAGTATAGGTGGTTCAGCAATGACGAGGGTCGATGAATGAAGCCTGTGGTTAGGCACTAATCAGTCTCGGCTTAATGATAAAATAAGAAGTATTTGAGAGGAGGAGAATAGTCGATACCCATACAAATGCCAACTTCAGGTTCGTCTTAACGCACCTGTATAAGGCAAATAAACATACTTTTAGGAGCTGCGACGCATGAATATACGAAAGGAAGACATATGATACACAGAGAGGTCTAATAGCTGCATTTTGCATCTATATGCTCATGAAATTCCACCGCAGGTTGGAATTAGCCGCCGATTAATCTGCAAACAGTCAATAAGTGTATAGAACATTTTGATATCAACTTTGTGGCCCATAAAGCACTCAGGAATATCAACTTTGTAGCCCATAAAGCACTCAATGTTGGGATTGTGGCCGCAACAGAACAAACACATTCATCAGTGTCTATTCATAAATTGCCTCAAGACCGCCCATGCATTTCATTATTCCCAGTCCCGTGTCGTTAATCACTTTCGATAGTTAACCGGGTTGAAAGAAGCAGTGAAATCGACGCCGCATTAAAGCATCTTTGCATAGTAGTTCCCGATTTGTTTCTATGGCCCCGGGCCTAAAATGATACAGTCGGTTTACTCTGCCTTCCCTTGCCTCTCTTTCTGCTTCTTCTTCTTCTCGGCCTCGAGCTGGTCGCTTTGATCCTCGTTCATAGCGACAACTACGTATCCCACCAGCACCACATTGGCAAGGATGGCGGCTAGCGCACCAGCGTATGTTGAGTTGCCTTGACTGGATGTCAGCTGGGATATCAAAGGCGTCAAGAAACAGGTAAGGGGGAGGGGGGGGGGAGGTTAGAATGACCGAGGTTGGTGGTGTATGTGTGCGGTGACTTAGGTAGTTAAGGAGGTTACACTACTCACCACCGAATACTGTGTTTACTGACAAGAAATATGACCCGATGGGGATCACAACCATGGCTAAAGTAAAGGCTAGGAGTTTGATGATGACATCCCTGCGAAAACGGCGTGGTCAGCTCGTAAGACGTGTGCTCTCTATCTTCGCTTTCTTGTCACCACCGCTTTGCTTCACACTTGGAAATCTCGCCCATATTCTCCTCGCCCGGATTGGCGAGGAGGAGAGCCTAGCTACTTCTCACATCACAAGGTGAAGGTTAAAGATAAAAAAAAAGATAAAGTTAGGCTTGGATGGCGGATATATCAACTCACATGGGCACGGCTGGTGCGGTGATGGACTGTTCGCTCGTTCCGGGGCCGGGCTGGAGGTCTTCGTCATCCTTGTCGAGGATGGTCTTCTCCGAAGAGATTATACGTCGAGATGTCATGTTCCTGGTTTGGCGAAGGAACGAATGTGATGACTTGATGTACAGTTGGTTTGTGGTTAGATGTGTTTTGTAAGTAGCTGAATCTGGTTGACCTTGAATTTGAATGCTGCGAGGTCCAAAACAGTCAGTGCAGTTTAAAGTGGGGGCGAGCAAGCAAGCACATGCATGTAGGTACCTACATGTAGGTAAATACCATGTACTAATACTCCGAGGTATACTGTAGTGTTCTAGGTAAATAATGTACCTACCTAGTTGCTAGCAGTAGGGCCAGAACCTTCTTCTACACCTGTCTAAAGCAGCCAATTAGGTACTGTAATAGAACTATCTTACTTTAATATACGATTGGCAATGGTGTTTGAGTATCGAAGATAGCCAGTTGAGTATACCTAAGTATATGGCATGCTATACCTCTTGTCCCCTTGCCTTTACCTGCCTGTTAGTACATTTACACGTACATATATAACGCACTACTGAAATAAATAAGTAGTAGTATACATGTAGGTACTGATGTTAACCAACACTGCCGTCTAGAGCTATATAATAAACAACACATTGATCTTACAAACATTAAAGACTTAAAACTGTTGCTACTACTAACTAACTACCAGCTATCTATGATGTTTTGCACGGCCCCACACATGCTGTATCCACCATCAATTAAGAACCCAACCCCCGCAGTCAGCTGATAGCGCGGCCGCCCGGTGGTTAGTAGCTCCCTTTACCGCGTCTTAAACCGCGTTTTCGTTCCCACTAACCTGACCTGGTCTAATGTTCGGTTCACATCACTTTGCCAGTCCAAATTTTAAGCGGTTTGTCACCGCATTATCCCTCTCCGCAGCACCCTCTCTATCTTGGGTTTCGAAGCTCGGAGCATTCGCCTATCTAATTCCTGCGAAGCCCATATTGTTTCTTTGTTCGAGTCGAAAAAGAATGTTTTTCTTCTGAATCGAAACCAAAAATTTAGGGCGTTCCTGGCGGCACCTAAAAATATCAGTCTAATTCTCTGTACTTTGAACCTTCTCGACCGCTACGATCCTACAACGTCGAATCCAACCCGATTATTTGCGGCAATAGCGTCGCGCTATCTGCCTATAAAGTCGAACTGGAGGGAAATACAAATTAGCTGATCCGGGCATGTCACGGCCATCGATACTCTCCCCGTCGATTCCAACGACGCCCAACATGCAGCGTACCAGCGGGAGGACTGGGCGGCCGGAGGCTAAAGAACCAGACTATATTGACTTGGATGACGAAGATCTAGACGAACTCATGATGAATATCCCGTGTTCTTCGCCATTCTTCACACAACCAACGCAGCCTGTAAAGCGAGACACCCAGCCCACGCAAATTCTTGCACGCACGACGCAGCCCACGCAGTTGGTCGGCCGAACTACACAGCCTACGCAGATTCTTGAGCGCACAACGCAACCAACACAAGTCACTGGTAGAACGACGCTACGGCCACCGTCCTCACCACTTGGCCCAGGCTCGCCGAGCACTGCAATTGAGGTGCCAGCATCCTCCCCCTTCCAGCCGAAATACAAGCCCAAAGTATCGCCCTTTATAGAGAGGAAGAAAGGGGTAGCAGGCCGTATTGGCTCTCTCATGGCTCCGGCCGGAACGTCCTTTAGACCGCCGGCGGGGCGCCCAACTAAACCGAGTCGGCCTGTTGCTAAATTGACCGCATACTTGACCATATCAGACGATGAGTTAAGTGCAGATTACAAACACCATGATAGTTCGGGGGATGAATCGCCCATGAGAGGCGATATTAAACCTTCATCCTTTCTGAAGGACCCTGCCCCTATCGAAACTATGGAAACTAAGGCGGCATGGGCGGCCAACCGCGACATAGAGCTGAGGGATATTCACGACTTGAGGTTGCGCCACCTGACCAAAGATGTGTATAAGATTGTATCGAAGAACCGGCCTAATATAACAATCAAAGCCTGCCGGGATGCGCTCATGAGGGGTGTGGGGTGGCAGGTCCCAAAGGCCGTCAAGTTACTGATGGGCTCTTCAAACAATGACACAACCGACTCTTCCTTCCTCAAAGCATCTGTTCAAACAAAACAATCCACCCTATCCAAGCCTTTAAACAATTCTATTAATGTTACTAGCCCTACAAAGTCCTCCTTCTCACAAAAGGATTGTTCACTAACTAATACCACCTCTCAATCCACTTCTTATGCTTCTACAACCTCTTCGCTCACCAAGAACAATCAACCTCTTCCACGCAGGCGTCTGGTACAGGGACGAAAGAATAGATCGCCCACACCGCCTCCTATCTTCTCGGTTTCTTCCTCTGCATCATCAGCACCAACTACGCCGCCGCGGTCTGATAATCAGTCGCCGAATAAGGAATTACCACCACTCCCGATGGCGATAGCTATGTCTACCTCCGGACCACGCCGACGACTTCAGCGTGGCCGCCGAAATCATACCCCTCCACCCGCAGTTATCACACTCGATTCCGACTCGGAATCAAATTCAGAGTTTCCCCCTTCAAACCATCTCGTCTCACGCAAGCGAAAGGCTGAGACAGAAGCCAAGCCAGAGTCTGTTGATGCTCCCTCGGTGTTTAGCGGCGACGAAGATTCCGCTATGGTCTCTCCTGTTCAAAAATCGGCTCATCACGAGCAGGTTCTCAACTATCTCAACTCGTGCACGCCTGAGTCACTTGCTCAGATTACTGGCTTCTCTGCAGCAGATTCTAAGTTAATTGTGTCTTGCCGCCCTTTCGCATCACTTTTCGACGCCGAAGCCGTCTCTAAGAAAGATTCAAAGGCCAAATCAAAGGCCAAACGTGTCCAAATCGGTTCACGGTTTGTTGAGAAGTTGACTTCCTGGTTCGTGGCATTTCACGCGGCGTCTAAGGTAATTACGCACTGTGAGGATCGAGGTAAACAATTACAGAAAGTTATCGCCAATTGGCCCATGGACAAGAACGGCAAACCTCAGGAAGGATCTGTATTACCGGTATCCGAGAAACCCCGACTCATGGCCGAAGACATTACACTCAAGTCATACCAGCTTCTCGGCTTAAACTGGATGAATCTACTTCATTCCAAAGGCTTCAGCGGCATACTTGCAGACGACATGGGGCTCGGGAAAACTTGCCAAGTCATTTCTTTTATCGCTCATCTGGTCGGCACGTATGACGAGAAAAATGGCAACACTAGACCTTGGCCGTGCCTAGTTGTAGTCCCGCCCAGCGTATGTGAAAACTGGATGGCCGAATTTGAACGATTTGCTCCTGAACTGAGCGTCTGTCCGTATTTGGGGAAGGACCGGCGTAATATGGACCCTGAGGAGGCTCGTAACAACCATGTAATCTTGACCAGCTACTCGCAAGTCGAGAGAGCAAAAGAAGATCTTCGATGGTTGCAGGATTTGGAACCGTACGCTGCAATATTCGACGAGGGTCATAAGCTGAAAAATCGTAACAATTTAATCTACAAGCAAATGATGAGAGTACCAACCCAGTGGCGTTTAATTCTCAGTGGCACTCCTGTTCAGAACAATCTTAAGGAACTGCTCACGGTTCTCCATTTTGTGGAGCCTGAGCTTTTTGGTGCCGAAATTTTCGAGCAGCTTGATACAATCTTTGAAGCCAAGGTCCCGAACAAAGAAATTCACAACTTCGCAGCGCTCGCCAAGGAGCGTGTGTCAAATGCGCGGGCAATCATGACCCCGTTCATCCTGCAGCGCAGAAAAGAGGAGGTCCTTGATCTGGCAAAGAAGACCGAACATAACGTGGTTGTCGACATGCATCCCAAGCAGAAGGTCATTTACAACGAGATCAAAGGACGATATCTGGTGCCCAAGAAAGAAAGGGGCTCATCGACTATCAAAGACTCACATCCTTGGATGCAGCTTCGCAAAGCAGCAATCCACCATCAACTTTTTCGCGTTCACTTTACCGATGAGGTTGTGAAGAAGATGGTTGACATTCTATGGGATAAATGTAGCGAGGAAGAACTGTCTGTTCAAAGTAAAGCCGATCGCCATAAAGCGCTTTTGTTGGAGAATTTTATGGAAAAGTCGGACTTCCAGCTGCACCTAGAGTGTAAACACTTTGAAAAATACATCGGCCAGTTTGACATTCCCCACCGGTCCTGGGAACAGGGTCCTAAAGTTCAAAAACTCCTGGAACTTGTCCGTGGCTATATCGAAAATGGCGATCGTGTTCTGGTTTTCAGTCGATTCGATCTCGTCATTGATATCCTTCGCGAGACCCTGGCTTTTGCCGATATCCCTTACTGCGAGCTTACCGGGTCTACCGACATATCTGACCGTTTCCCCGAAATTGAGCGATTCAACGAGAATCCAGATATTCCTGTATTCCTTCTTACGACGGGTGCTGGAGGCACTGGCCTGAACCTCACAGCCGCTAACAAAATCATCATCTTCGACCAGTCGGACAACCCGCAGGACGATGTGCAAGCATCGAACCGCGCACACCGTATTGGACAAACGCGCAATGTGGAGGTGATCCGTCTTATCACCAGAGATTCAGTCGAGGGACTGATCTTCAATTCTTGCGTCAAGAAGCTCATGCTTGCGCGTATTGTCGAGGGGAACGTCCCTGCCGAGGACGATGCCGAGAGCGAGTCGGTAGAGCAGCAATGCCGCCGGCTGATGCTTCTTGAGGAAGAGAACGCTGGTACGCAAGCCTCTCAGGTTGCCTAATTGTTTGACGTAGCGTTGCTATATTACAACGTCTTCCGTTGTAATCCCTCGATCGGTTCCCTACGAGCAGCATTTGTTTCACCCCCGACATATGTTTCGCTGGAATTCTTGTCTACCACCATCTCGGTTATACTGCATTTACATCTAGGCGGGCATAGTGTTTCCCCTATAGATTTCGAATAGAGGTCCGACTAAACGCGCGTGCATCTACCACACGCCCCCCTGATACACAGACGTAGACGTGGACACGCATGAAAGACATGACGATTTCATTAGGCCGACATGGCCATATATCTATCTAGAAGGCGGTGTGGTTGATTACTCCTCTTTGCATCGTCATACTTGTTTACAGGCGACGATAGACACCTAGTTGGCATTGGCATCGGAACATCGACAGGGTGGTTTGCAAAAGGGGAAGCAGCATATATATAAGGGCCCAACGATGAGTGATGAACTGGACACACTCTTCTTACCCCTTTATATTATGTTTTCACGAATGAGTGGGGGAAGGCCTGTCACGGATAATATCTTGAGGATTTGTGTTTACATGTATAGAAAAGCGCTGGTTGTGGTGCATCGTAAGATATTCAAGTGAACGTCTTAATCATGGTTGGTTGGTCTTACGGGCCTATCACCTGCTGGCCTGCTGGTGGGTTCGGATTACTTTGGTCCTAGACCGTTATGGTAACGCCAGTGTGTAGTCTGTAATGCAACTCGAAATTAAAATTTGTGTCTTCTAACTGTGCTTGAATGATTCCGTTCAAACTTCCACTGTGCCTTAATCGGCAACAATATATTTGCAATGCCATTCTAGCAACATGATCTCCTACACGGGTCATATGCTCGATGCCCGGCACTACATAGTTGATGCCTCAGTTACCATGAGATCGGATCAAAGACGTTCTCTTTTCCTGCATAGCTATGATCCCTGTTACAGGGGTAGCCCTCTTTTTCGCCTCCGTTGGCATGGGCGTTGTTCCGTATGTTTGTAGGACTAGTAGAAGTAGTGTTTTTTGCTGGCATGGGTACAATAGAGCGGACCGAGCCAGCGGCAGTGTGTGATTGTTGTTGACGTCCAGAGTACGCCGCTGTCAGGATCACGTTGAGCTCGTTCAAGTCCTCACGCGTGCTTGACACTATGTCCTCGATGGATTTTTCAATCGAAGCTCGCTTTTCGAGGGCTTGGGCGTAGCGAGTCAAGAGGTCCTTGAGCTCGGCTGACCTAGAGGCGGGTTAGTTTGATTGGTCTTGCTGTTGGGTATGAGTCCGCTCTGTGGGGGTGCGAAAGGTAGTGACATGGTGTTGCGCGAAGTAGAAGGCCGCCTAGGGATATCCCAGGATGACGAAAGCCAACTAACCGACTCCGTGATATGTGTAATATCTAGGATATAGGATATAGGATCTCGATGGTATGCTCATCGTAGCAGCTGGGCATCAGACAATATTCTAGACTGAGCTGCTTACTTCTTTCTCGCTTCAGAGGCATAGTGATCCCCGATCTCGTTCTCTTTTTCAGTAGCATATGTATTGAAACCGGTGGCGATGTTGTTGCGGACGCCTTTTCGCCTGATTTTGAGCACTTCCTGCATTTCCAAAAGACCGGCACCTCGATTAGCACATGGCGCTATTTAGTACCGACACTCAATCCGGCCGGTTCTACTCATCACGCCATCGCCAGGTACTACAACAGGTACTACTTGCAGACTAGGACATTCGTCGGTGCACGCGGACGCAAGCTTACAATGTTCCGCATGATCTCCGGGAGAAGGGCCCTCTCTTTGGGACGATGTAGTGCCACTCTGTCCGACCCAGAGCCGGAGTCTGGGGTGGCCTGGCGTTTACGTTTTGGCGGCATCTTGTTCGAGAGTTACTGTGTCGATTATGGCTGCACTTGCAACAATTTTTACGTAAAATGTCTTGCTCCGAGGGGTCCCTTACGACTTGGTGTTGAGGTAGTAGCAGCGAGGCCCAATATCGTGAAAGTGCTGTGAGCAATACCTAGTATTAAGTAGTAGTAGGTTCGTGGCCGAACTCAAGCGTAAGAAGGCACACATCTTCATCGGCCCTCTTGCCTGCCAGATCACTTGATCCGTACCTAGTGCCTTCCATTATTTTGGGAGTATATTGGTAGGTCCTAAGAGGTAGGTAGGTACAAGCGTGCGTGCGACTTCTAGAATTGCTCGTTCCTTCAGCAAATGGTGGTAATGTAGCTATGAAGTAGTGTATCTCGGTGCTGCCAGCTGGCGGCCTTATCGCCTAGACTCCACTTCGATGTCTTATCGCTCAAAAATTTGGGGAGCTCAAAGAGCCCCACTAGCAAGTAGGTAACTTACCTAGCACCAGCATCTAGTATCGGGGTTCTGCATTTCTATTTGGACGTGGTCGGTAAGAAAACATTTGCAGCGCAATGGGCCTCGCAGGACCGCGGAAGTAAGCCACAACAAGACGATCACATATCACTATAGAGAGATGTACTAATACCATTCTCCGCAGCCGCCGCAAACTAGATCACGATCCGAACAACACGAAATGGACTCGTGACGAGACGACATTCGGCCAGAAGATTCTTCGCGCCCAGGGCTGGCAGCCGGGAAAATTCCTCGGTGCCCAGGACACCACACATGCGCAATTGCATAGTGTAGCTAGTTTAGCACCGATAAAAATCAACCTGAAAGACGACACTCTCGGACTGGGCGCCAAAATCCGCCAGAAGCAGAGCGACGAATGCACTGGCTTGGATGTCTTCAAGGATCTCCTAGGACGACTTAACGGCAAGTCTGAAGAGACGCTCGAGAAGGAAAGACAGGTCCGCTCCGAAATCAAGACCAATTTAGTTGTTGAGAGGAAATATGGGCCTATGAGATTCGTCAGTGGGGGGCTGTTGGTCGGAGACCATATGATGGCAGAACTGGTCGACAAGAAGCCGGCATGCACGCCTGTCAAAGAAGAATCAATTCCTGAAACTTCCGAAGATGAATCCGTAAAGAAGCAGAAGGAGAAGAAAGACAAGAAGTCGAAGAAACGGAAAGCGAGTGAGTCTGAAGAAGCCGACACTTCAGACGGCAAACATGAAAAGAAGCGCAAGAAGCGTTCAAAGGTCAACGAGGAGTCGAAAGATGCCGGCATAAGAATAGAAAAGTCAGCAAAGAAGAAGAAGAAGAAGGACAAGGAGAAGAAAAAGTCGAAGCGCTCTACGATGGAGCCGGAAGAAGAGGATGATGCAGGGCCAATCGAGTCTGAGGTTAAACGAAAGAAGAGTAAGAAGTCCCAGAATGGTCTGCAAGATTCTCTGCCCGATACCTCCGTAGAATCCTCCGAAGACAACGTATCGGAGAAGGCTCGTAGGAAGGAGAAGAAGAAAGAAAAGAAACGGAAACAAGCAGACAACGCAGAGGCTAGCGTATCGACAGCGACGATAGCATCCTCGACTGCAACCATAACCACCACACCTCAGGACAGCGGCTCTTCAACTCCCAGCAACACAGGCGCTTTGACTCCACATGCGTTCTCAGCCCGTCACCGTGCAAGGTCACGCAATATTGCTTCTAAGAGAATGGCATTTGGTGACATGCAGGCACTGAATCAGGTACGCAGATCGCTCAGTTCATTATTGACCAGTAAATGCTAACGCCTTTTAGATTTTCATGATCAAGCCAGTTTGATCAGATATATTTAGCCTTTTAAAGCGTATTTGCACGGCATCAGTGAGCATGTAGATAGAGGGCTTTGCTTCATAGACTACTATTCTTGATACCCAATACACGCGATTGAACGGAATTCTATGATTTATGTCGTGATACCTACCCAAGTGGCGAGTATCTAGAACTCTTCGATCCTATTTGATATAACGCGACAGCCTTCCTGGGTGTTCGGGGGACATCGTGTGGTGGGTCTGCTGCGATGCAAGGCGTGGAATTCATTGAATGGGCACGATTAACGTGATCGACAATCCGACGTTTGAAGATCAGATATTTTATGCATTATCCCCGTCTCTGCCAATGTTGCGATGATGATCATGGGGCCTGGGCTGAACTCATCGTTCGAATTCCTCCGGCTTATCACCATAGACTTACCGATGATAGGCCCATGGCTTAGGGTATGGTTAAAAGCCGGAATAGGCCGAAGCTTTGAGGGTGCAGTCAGCGAACCATCGAGAGACAGTTGGTCTGGATGAGGAATGTGTCTATGTCCTCTATTAAGGATTAAATGAAGCATTGGCCCTTGCCTGACGAGCCGGCCTAGGATCAAACGCCTACGGGATTCAGGACCCCGACCGGTTACCACCGAGCCGCCAGAGTATCTAAGAATATTGCCGAATAGGACGTTGCTGTGTGAACAGGCTGAGTATTCTTCATGTGATAGGACGGCAGACGTGGCATTACGCAGATTGCGCATGTATGATTAAACCTGAATCCTCACTTCTGGAATTATGCGTTGCTGATGGTAGCAATCAGGCAGCCCCGACGTTTGCCTGCTCAAGTTCGGTGTCCAACAATCGCTGATGTGCACACTGAGAACGAGAGCCGTGTGTGGCTTCGACGGGGGACCCTTCCTGCCGGTGGCGTCGAACCACGGCAAGGCGCCAACAAGGGAGATGATCTATTCGCTTGAATTGACGTGTCTGCCGACCGCGTTTGCCAGCGCGGGCTTACTTGCAGCTGTGCTTGTACACGTTGCCCAATGAGCCACGCCTTGTCCGGTCAACCGTATCGGCAGTTTGGGGTGTTTAGTGCTCTGGAAGCATTCTTGTTGTGATATCAACGAAGAGTGACCAACGAGGGGCGAGAATTGGGCACTGAAACGTCCGCGATCAGCAACAGATGGTCAGTGCGTTAGAGGGGACCACCCGGCTCTTCCAGACGGGGGACAAGGAACAACCCGGTCAGTTGGTCCTCTAATGCGTGCCGCCCTAGTTTCATTTGCCAAAAGCCTGATGCAGTCGCCTGCCCACCACGACGGCACACAACGTCATCGGATGCCTTCTTGCTCAACCCTCCTCTCCTTTTCTGCCTCGCGTCTCGCTTATGTTGCAGAAGCCAAGCTGATTCAAAGCCAAGATGGCAGCCTAATGTGGTGAGAACCGCGATCAATGGTCACGTCGTGCTACGGATGTGCCAGTGTTACCGATAAACCACGGCCTGCTGGTAGTTGTTATTTAAGCATTATCCCGGCCGCCCTCCTCGGGCGGAAGAAGTCTTCTCGATTTATTCTTAGCTTGCTTTTGTGGTGCTGCAAGTATCGAACAAGACATAACTCTAAAGTTCTGTTCTAGAAAAGGAATCTAGACTCAAATCAACGCGCATTTGTCAAGCACATTGCATTCTCTATCAGGCCCTCTTGGCAGGACCCTGCAGCTCGACCGTCAGCCGTTATATACTGTACTGTACTGTATAGCACGCGCTGCACTACCGATCCAACCCAGTTAATCTGCCTGGACCCCGCGCCGTGACGTAGCCCACAGGCATCCACAGCATCACCCATAGCTGCTAGAGCGCCAAGGATTTCCTTGCGTCCCAATCTGACACCTATTGGTCTATATCAAAACCAGGATCTCTCGCTCGATCCCGATGTATTTCTATGTTTCGACAGGTTAGTCTACTTGGGTCGTTTCTTCTTCTCTAGAGACCCCATCATCGCCACCTACTACTATTGCCAGACACTCCTGCACCACCATTATTGCAGTTCATCTAGGAGAAGAAAGCAACGTCCACTGACAAGATGTCTACGATCTACTCAGTGCCTCGCGAAAAGCGCTATGGCAAGTACAAGAAAGTGCTTTATTTAGAACCGCCCTCTGATGGTGCCGTCACCGTCAAACGGCGTGTCACCACTATCATCCCTCCTCCTCCTCCTCCACCACCACCACCGCCGGCGCCCGTGTTCGTTCCAGTGCTGCCTGAGCCTGAACCGGAGCCTGAGCCAGTTCCTACTATCATCGAAGTCGCACCACCACTACCACCGCTTGTCCCCCCGGCTCCTATTCCGGAGCCCGAGGTGGAGCCTGACTCGCCGATAGATGTCATCGCCGTAGACGTTGACCCTTCCGAAGCCGGATCGACGAGATCCTCCTCCAGGACTTCAAAGAGTTATAAGTCATCTCGCTCTAGCAAGCGTCATGGTCATAGTCGGGATCGCGAGGTATATATCGAGCGCGAGAGGGTCGTTCCCGTCCCTGTCCGCGTCCCTGTACCCTACCCTGTGCAGACCGAACCGCAATACGACACCTTCCGCTACGTCGAGGCACCGCGGCGCTACGACGAACCCCGTCGTCGCAGCCCCGGCCACGATATTGTTATCGAGGATCACCGCCGTCGACGGTACATTCGCGACTGTTGATTACCTGTCGCCTTTTCTGGTTACGATGTAAATGGGATACGATGTTACGATAATCTGATTTGAACAAGATGTTTTAGTATGATGTTAGATATATGATACACTACGGGCTATGGCGTTGGGTATACCTCCATCTGTATGCTTGGCGCTATGATGTAATGTGTAATATGGATATACGGACGGCTCAGGCTGTGTACGGGAATTAGTATACAGTATGCACATTTGGCATTTGGGTTAGTTTGTACATGGCGATTGAGTCACGGTTCATATATCTTGAACGAATACTATGAAATAATACCATGAAACAACATTATCTTACAATTTTCTGATGCCCAACCCAATAGTGCTATGCATTGAGCTGCATCATGCATTATAGATCTCTACCCATGTCGCGCCGAGATTCGCCATAATTTAGCTATAATCTCATTCCTACCGTACGTTCTCAAAATGCTCACCTCATCAATACATTTGGATAGGTAGCTTATAAATGTGATTACCAACGAGGCCAACCCGGTCAGATGTGGAGTTTACTCAATACGGAAATAGCCGCAACCCCGCGAGAAAAGAAAGCAAATGTCTCGGAAGATGAATCCCTGCCGTCGATTAAATTTTAGGTACTCTTCCGAGCCGATAAATACTACCAGGCCAAGCTGTTGAGATGCTGACCTTAAATGAATACTTGTTCACGTTCCATGAACAAGGCACTTACTCAGTAAATAGCTCTACCGTCCAAGGTATTATCCTCTGTAGAGACCCGTAATATCCGCACATCTATTATATGGATAGACTTTAGTGACTATATAGAGAACAACTACCGAGGAAGCGTAGTTTGCAGGTATGGCGCCGATCACGACACCTCTCACCCGACAATTGGGTATCCAGCACCCTGGTGAGTAATTCTCAGACCCATTCTCTTCTCGTTTTGGCGACTTTTAGAGTATAAGCCCTCTTTTTCGGGCCAAGATAATGCCCAAAAACTTCCGAAACCCTCACAAGTCACGTATGACTGATTCCAAGTGTTGCAGTCCTCCTCGCAGGTATGGGGATGACATCAACGGCGTCGCTGGCCGCAGCGGTCTCAAACGCCAGGGGTCTAGGTGTGATAGGTGGTGTAGGGTATACGGCGTCTCAACTACGGAACATGATCGCGGACCTAAAATCGCAGCTCCGCGACCCGTCGCTCCCCTTTGGCGTCGACCTCCTCATCCCGCAGGTCGGCGGATCCGCGCGGAAGACGAACTACGACTACACAAAGGGGTCGCTCGACGAGCTCGTCGATATCATCATAGAGGGCGGCGCGAAACTATTCGTCTCGGCCGTCGGCGTCCCACCGAAACGTGTCGTGGAACGACTCCACGGCAAGGGCGTGCTGTACATGAACATGGTCGGACACCCCAAGCACGTGCGTAAGGCGTGCGAGGCTGGCGCCGACATCATCTGCGCACAGGGCGGCGAGGCGGGGGGTCACACCGGAGACATACCTTTTAGCGTCCTGGTGCCGGCGTGCGCGGACCTCTGCGAGAAGTACACCTCCCCGCTCACGGGCAAGCCCGTCGCGCTCGTCGCGGCCGGCGGCGTTAACGACGGCCGGAGCTTGGCGGCGGCGCTCATGCTCGGCGCCCAGGCGGTCTGGGTCGGCACGAGGTTCGTCGCGGCACGCGAGAGCGGCGCGTCAGAGTACGCGAAGAAAGCCGTCGTCGACGCCGGTTTCGACGACGTCATCCGCAGCGTGGTGTGGACGGGCCGCCCGCTGCGCGCTCACAAGACGGCCTATGTAGCGGATTGGGAGGCGAATAGACAGGCCGAGATCAAGGACCTCACGGCTCGGGGTATCATGCCTGTAGAGCATGAGCTAGATCGCCTCCATGCCGAGGGGAAGCTGACGGATGAGATTATGGAGCAGGCCGAGCTACGGTAGGAAGGTTCCTTCTACCCCTGTATTCCCATTTCGGTCCTTTTCTTTTCTTGTTGAAACTCGAAAATTGGAAATTTGAGATACTTGTGGGTCATCGTGGGAGTTATGCTAATAGGATTTTCCGACAGGCCCATGGGCGTTGTCGCTGGTCTTGTCAATACACCCGATCAAACAGCCAAGGAGATTGTGGATGAGATTGTGACGAAAGCTTCGGAGCTGCTAGGCTCGGCTGGTAGCTATGTGAACACTAAGCCGAGGTTATAAATGACCGTCTGCGGCTACAACGGTGCCTTGAAAGCTGTACAAATCGCATATTCGCGTTCAGGTTCTTTCAAGAATCCCAAACCACTAACGGCAACTTCCGTAATGGACGGGTGTAGATTAATATGCGAGAATCCAATGTTGACCAAGCATAGTTAAGCATGAAGATAGATCTAGCACGAAATGAGCAGATCATATTCGCCGACTTCATCAAAGGCCCATCTGAAGTAGAGTGTCGTTTCGTCGCTGTACATTATTCACCCACCAGCCTGCAATGTCTGGTAAATTCCGAGCTGTCGAAAGGTTTATTTGTCTCGGTGAGGCCCTCGTACATACAATAGCCGGACATGATTCGAGATTATACGAAACGAGCGATCGTAACTGGCGAGTTTGTGTTCTGATTCGGGTTAGAGCATGTAGGAGCTACTCTTGGAAATAAAATCAAAAAATACATTTCTTTAAATTTGAATGGTTGAGTTATAAAAAACAGGCAAATAGTAAGTGCCGATAGGGCAACACGAAGATGCTACATCAAATCACAACATTGCCAACCAGAATCCAGGTTACCAGGGTTCCTAGAACCTTGACGCGTTGCCTGACATGTTGATAGGATAATGAGAGGATTAGATTAATGTAGCGCCTCGACGTCCCAAAACATATCCATCAATATGTCATTGTCCGTTGCAACCCAGCCGCTTTGAAACTACCTACCTAGTACAGATACCTCAGTAAATAAACTCGAAACAACGGCTCTCCGCTTTGTGAATGGAGTAACGTAGCACCTGTAATCCCAACACTGGACGTCGTGTGCTGGGTGTCGCGTGCCCCCAGATTCTTAGTTTGCCTAACCTATTCTGCTGCTGGGCTGCACAGGGCAACGTTTCGGAGTCGTGATCTACTGCAATCGCTGAGCTGAAACCGATGCTGAAACCACGCGGCATTTGCCGCAAAAAAGTGGCCACGAGATCTGCCTCGTGCTTTATTGTTGTCGTCGTTATTATGATTATCCCGAGTTTAATCGTATTATGCATATACCAGTATCTAGTGCGATGCATATAATTCGACATGGACACGGGAGCAGGAAATTAGGTCCTATACTATCTAAGCACATCCCTTTGTTAATATCATCTACTACCTCGCTTTACGGATTGTAGCTGTAGTTTCTCAGCAAGAAATGGACCTTGCTCAGCGGCCACGAAACATCACTTCCGCCTGACTACGTACGCCGTCGCACTGGGGGCCGGGCTCTATTTTCGCCTGTAGCGTACATGATAAAAGGAAGGAAATGCAGGAACAGAGAGTCTCATGAGCCTAGACTGATCGATGCGCAGCCTGGGATGGAACCTGACGACTGTTCGTCGCCGCCTTGTGATCACGACAGCCGGGCGGAAGATACCCGAGCCGGGTGTGGGCAAGGGCATGAATGTGGTTGTGGCTGATGGGAAAACCCGAAGACTCCGTCCCTATCTACTGTAGATATTCCCTGCATTTCCGGTTATTTGGTATCCCGTGTGGCTAACACGGTAAGCGGGATTGGCGATGACGAGAGCGACGACAAACTTTGGATATCGGACGAAAGAGAATTGACATCCCATCCCGTCTTTGGGTGTAATTATGGACATCCGGGGCGATGTATCCCCCCAACTTGTCAAGGAGGCGTCTTATTGCTCGGGGCAGATCAGTCGAAACAGCATTGTCCTTGCATCTTTCCGAGCGGCCAAATACCAGACGGTCAACAGGCTTCATGCGGGCTTCTTCTTACCCACCAGTTCCTGTTTCGAAGGGTAGGTAGGGCTAGATCTAGATACAGAAGAGCATCTGGACTGTCGACCTCTCTAGATTGGAATCGGGCGAATGGTGGTGAACCATCCCCAGCTTGTTTCACTGTTCGAGACCACGGCGCACGTGCACCATCCAGATACTATACTATCAGGCACGGTAGGTAGGTACAACAGTACATCATAGACATACAGTAGTGGTACTTATACGATCCATACTAATGGTAGTACCCGGTAGTGATGGAAGATGCTATCACACCGCCAACTTGCTCACATTCGCTACGCCGGCAGGCACCGCACTCGATTGGTCGGGGCTGTTTTATTACTGATTCTAGGGCGGCTGGAAAGAGCTTCCTAAACCGGTGGCGTTGAGTGGAGGGCGTTGGAATGAATTGCGTGCATATTAATGCCGGCACCATCTGGATTTGTCTTGTTTCGTACCGACACACACGTGGTCAAGTCCGGTGGTCATTGACACTGACGCTGCACGGTACAGTAAGTAAGTACACACCGTCGCTCACTCGATGGAAATTGTTTGAGTTGTATCGCCGCTGAGAACCCTGATCCTCACCCGCCATTTGTTTCTTCTGGTAAGGCAAATACGTGGAGAGGTAGTAGTATACTATGTAGTATAGTATAGGTTATGGTTGATTCTGCCGGAATTAAAGGGCACAGAGTCCCGAGGTCACCGGTCACGCTAGGAAACGGTTGTGTTTGATCTCCAATCGGGGCTTGCACTACTGACTCTAAGAAGGTTCAATGTTGAACGGCAAACCATAGGAGATCTTATCTCAATGTCTTTCTGCAGGCGGCGGATCTGACCAGGTTTGCCAAGGCCACCAACCATTGCCCAATTTGTGCTCCTGCAGAAGCCTCCTGCAGGCTACATGAAAACAAATAAGTTCATCTCCCCATCGGTGGGGGGACACATGCCTTTACCGAACTCAGGATAAAACAGTTTGGCTATACTACTGTACTTGTTACCGCGCTCTTCAACGTCTCACAGATGAGACTAGCAAGTACAGTACCTACTAATTTGTATGTATGTATACATGAGGAATGTGCCGACAGCGCTATGCTGGATACAATGAACTAGGGTTGTTTCTACTTTGATAGATACAGTACTTAGTACGCTGAGAATTGGGATTAATTATGTTCATCTCTGAATCCGGGGGCAAACCCTGCACGCATTCTGGTCATCCCAATGTTTCCCATTTGCAACCATGGGAATCCTATACTCCGTACCAGTATACAAAAAGACTCTTCATTGTTGGCTACTATCTAGGTATACTAGGTAGTATACCTACACTACCATGTAGGTAGGTCTTACACAGCACCTCTAGTAGACAAAGACTGTTGGCGTGCTTGATGCCGGCTTACTTCCCGTATATTGCCCACCTGATATAGGATGTTCAGAATTTATACTATTCTTGATATTGACTACGCTCGATTGTTGGTAGGTTAGGATGATTATCATCTACGGCACCTCTTGATACAATGTACTCTAAGTAGTATAGCATGGGGAAGAGAAACTAGTCTGTCTTCTACTAGTATATGTAAGTCAACATGAGATCCTTTCTTCAGCTGTCGATCGTTATTGGCGGGATTGGAGGAAGTTGTTAGTGTCGTTTAGTGTCGGCACAGGTGGATAAGGGGTTCGTTCACCTTAGGTAGGTAGTGTGCTGTAGTTGCCCTACACTACCCACTTACAGTACATACTAGTATACCTATGATACTATACTATACTAGAAGCGGCCAGTAAGCAAATCGCGCGTCTCTTCGAGCGATTCAGGGGTATAATAAATATCATGCGATGTTGGCTAGTATCGAGAAAAGTATACCTGTCTATACCTTACGGCTGCTAGATATCCTCCAATAACTCGAGCTCTCAGCAGCTACACTACTAATAGGATACCTTGGGAACCACAGCGGGCGAATAGGCGGTCATAGGATGTGGCTTATGGTATACAGCCAGCTGCATATGTAACGCATTTCATTAAGATGACGGTTGTCGAGATCCTTCTCTCCAGCCTCTACTGCAGTGGTGTCGTATTTGTAGTATTATCTCTCATTACCTATCTGAGGTAGGTCGTCTTGTCTTGTCTAGTCTAGGGAGGTAGGCGAACGAAGTAGGCATGACGGCGGTTTTACCCCTGATTGCCCAGTCAATTAGGCTTTGGCACGGCAAAGTGAGATGCAGCGGGCTGTTCCTGTTCCTGTTGCTCCTCCCGACTCTGCAACTTCGTTCATTCTCCCGTCGCTCAACGCCTCACTCATCCATCATCTTTCTCTCTTCCTTTTTGCCATCTTCCCTTGTCCTTCACGTACAGTAGCTGGAATTCAGTCCTTATTATGTCACTTTAGTTTCCATCAACCGGCACTTGTGACGGACGGTCTTACAGCCCTGCAAGGCGTGTTGTGTTATAAGCTACACGTATACACATAAGAGGGGAGACAAGGACAAGGACACACACACACACACACACACACACACACACAGAGAGAGAGAGAGAGAGAGAGAGACACACACACATAGGTACCCCTACAACCCCCCCATATATGTCTTTTAGTATTATTACTATTAAGCATTCATTGCCTCCTCGGCTCTTCTCTTCGTGCCACCGAGCAGGGAGTTACAGTGCCAGTACACTGCTTCCACCACCTACCTAAGCGAGCAGTTCGCAGCGTTTGCGACGTACTGTAGGTATCCGTACAACATAGGCGCTCACCTCTTTTCGTTGCGCTCCTCCGGTCACAGTCAGATTGCAGGCTCGAACCCTGCTTGCATCGGCTGCCGGATTCAGCAATCTGTGCGACAATTGCGCCGGCTGTCGACAGGATACGGATACATGCGACGTCAATCAGGGTCAGGGTGGCATTCTTCTTTTGGCCGTTTGGAGCGTCTCGAAAGAGAGTCCACAGCAGGCTCGGCGGTCAGAACCCAGACCAACCCTGGCCAACCCTGACCAGCCATCAAGCCAGCCATACGCTAGCCGGGATCGATTGCAGGGGTTGGCAAGCTCTGACCTCTGGTGTGAAACCGCCACCACCAATCACCGCCCTTGTGGTGCAGCGATTTTGCATATCCTGCTGTACGCCTAGAGTGCCCAGGTGCAGTGCGGTGCACACTCCACGGGTACCTCGCTCCACAGGGTACCCACCGACAGTACCTAGGTACCTACTGTAGCGGCGTACCTACTGTACTGCTGTGCAGCGTGCAGCATATCCAGAGTGGGCTGGGCAAATCGTGCCAGGGTGGGCTACACTATGTCGCATCTAACGCTCCGCAGCGAGACTCCGCCAAGTTCCCAGGTCGAACAACAAGCGACCGAGGAGGGCATTCAAGATAGTCCAACCATCGGCAGAGCCGCGCCAGACTATTCTACCGACGATTTCGAACTGTCATCCTCGCCACCAACAACCACGACCACGACCACGACCACGACCACGAACACGACGACCACTGCGACGGCCCCTCCCAGAGTATCGTCATTGTTTCTTCCACGCCCCGGTTTGGCAGCAAGGTTAGCCGTCCACCACGCTTTTCTCTTTCTTCTGTTCTTTGTTTGCCCGTGTTCTCGGTGGTGATTGTGCTTGCATATATACGCCGGGACCAAACAAAGGGGTGTTTGCCACGTCGTTATCTGCTTTGCCGGGACGACTGCGTGTCTACGTTTCGCATTGACAAACCCCGAATTTCGTTGGATATCTAGTCTAGGCACTGCTCGCTTGGCTGGAGTCCGCGCGAAAACCTGCCTTAGCACGTGGCGTTCTCGACCTGTAGAAAGGCGCCGCGTCACGTTTAGTAACGGCGAGCGCGAGAGCCAGCCACTCATCAGCTACCTACACCGAGCCGACGTACGGCCTCAAGACAGCGCTGATCAAGATCCCCACTATCTCTAGGTCCCAACGAAGAGCCGCGCCCAGCCCTCTGCAAACGAGTATCGCCAACAGGTCGCCCAGCGTGAGCCCGAGCAGCGCAAGCTTTCCGCCGCCCGGTGCTGGTCCTCTAGCACCGTCTCCCTTGCCTTCTCCGTCTGTGTCCGAGTCGGCTGCACTATCGCCCAGGGACGCCCGGCGACCGTCCCGATCACATCATTTCGATCTCGCAGGCACAAGTTTCCTCGAGATCTCTCCGCCGGCAACTCCGGTCACGACCGATCCCTGGTGCGTTCTCTAGATAGTGAATGGGTGCTCGCTCGACATGCAGCAACTGAACGCGAGGTGCATGATTTGACTAACCGTTCTACATCCAGCCTGAGCCTGCCGCCTCTGCCTCCACATCCGAATGACTCTCGAACTCTACCGAAGCCCGTTGCCAGGACGAAGCCAGTAGGCTCTGCTGCTGCAAGCCTATCAATCATGGCGAGTGGATCATCCCTTTCCAAGGTCGACTCCACCAGAACTGCCCCTAGAACATCGTCGATTGACTCGGCAGTCTCTGCGATATCCTCGCGAGCGCCCTCGCAGCAAAGCTCTCAAGAAGATGTTGCCAATCTAATTAGGGCAGCCGGGTCGCCCGAAGCCGTCATTCAATACCTACTGAAAGAGAAGCAGTCCCAGTCTCAGCAGAATGCCCAACTATGGCGCTTGGTAGATAAACAAAGGGCTATGATACTGGGCCTGAACAAGGACCTAGATCGTGCTCTGAAAGACAAGGACAAGTACAGGAAGAAGCTGAAGGAGGTGATTTCTCTCCACGACGACCATGCGAAATCTGATGTTGCTTCGGCAAGAAAGGAAAGTCTCGCCACCGTCGAAGTAAAGGTCTCGAAAGCAGAGAATAGTATCGCGCCTCGATCGCCCTCAAATCTCGACTCAGATAGTGCAAAGCATTCGCCCGTCGATGTGGCTCTCGCCCCCTATCCGATCACTCCTCCTGCAGATCGTATACCAAATGAACCACGGTCAAAGGTTGGGGAGATATTGGATCCTACACATGCTATGCCGAATCCTTCGGAGCATGCCCTAGATCATTTCGATCACGAGGAACAGGACCGTGTTGCGGATGCAGTAAAGAATGCTACTAATGCTGCACATGAACTTCCCATTCACATAGGGCTGCCTCCGTCAAGAAGCCTTCCGAGCCAACCTCCGCGAGAACCCCAACCAAAGCCCCCGACCGTATCCATCATCGAGGCCACCCCATTGATAGACCAGGGAATATCGCAATTCCCACCTCCACCCGCCCCGCCCCCTCGAAAACCGCCACCTTCCCCCTTACAGCTTAAGAAGAAGTCCAGCCTGGCACAGGGACCAGTTCAGGACGAAGAGGATTACTCGGAGTCGGATTATGATTCTTTACTGGAAGTGGATGAGCTTCCTGTTACAGAGTTAAGGGGACGCAGACGAACGAGAGAAGATGACGACCGCGAAAGAGAAATAATTGCACAGCAAGAGGCCGAAGCCCGCAGTTTATCCAAGAAAAGCAAAAAAAGTAGCCATAAAGGCACGCCCATATCCGAGGAAACCGAGCAGATGGGAGTCGACGTGCCCGCCAGCCCTCGCACTAAACTCGCTCCACCTTCCATTATGCGGGACAACGTCCCAGCGTCTCTAGCTGGCATGCTAAGTGGGAATGAGTTTCAACAGAAGCCATATCCCGCCCTGATAAGTCCGGGACTACCATCAAGTCCTCGGCCAATGGCGTTCTCGCCCCCTGTCTCGCCGCGTGGCATGGCGTCTACAGCGATGCCTCTATCCCCCAGAGCTCCTCGACAACCACTGCCACCGAACACTCCCAAATTCCATACCGCTTCAGCCGAGTCGCTGAACTTGGCGTCTCCAAAGCCCCTGCATACCAGCAAACAATCACCAGGGCTCGAGCGACCCGAACGCACCGAGATTTTCCGCGGTCTCACTACAGAGGAATATCCCGACCTGCTATTACCTCCGAATGCCCTACCATCTGTCGCTGTTAAGGTAGCTTCATCTCGGATGAGACCATCACGTGCGAGCCTACTTTCTCTCACCCAGCTCGAGGAAGACCCAGTCTTCACATTAGCTATCCTATCTAGGTTTGGGGGCGATGAATTGTGGAGAGTAGAAAAGGACTCTGGCTCTTTGGCAAAGCTTGATCAAAGAATGAAACATTGTCCTTCATTCACAGCTAAGACTCCTGATCGATCCCTATTTAGTGGCCACGCTCCTGCCAAGCTAGATGCTCGTCGCACCGTTCTCGATAATTACTTAGAGGAGCTTCTGAACACCCCGCTTGACCTGTCAACCGCCGTCGAATTATGTAAATATCTTTCTACCAATGCTCTACCACCCAATAGCGACGACACAAACGAAGCGAATGGTGAGGCGGGCCCTCAAAAGGGACCAGGTGGTAGGCCTTTCAAGAATGGATATCTCACGAAAAGAGGGAAGAATTTTGGCGGGTGGAAAGCTCGATACTTTGTTCTTGATGGTCCTAATTTGAAGTACTATGAGACTCCTGGGGGAGCGCATTTAGGAACCATAAAGCTCCTGAATGCGCAGATTGGGAAACAAGCCCAACACAATACTGATGGCTCTCCTGCAGGGGGTTCGAATGGCGATGAGCCAGACAACCAATATCGACACGCATTCTTGGTTCTAGAGCCGAAGAAGAAAGATGCAAGCAGCTATGTAAAGCATGTGCTCTGTGCTGAAAGCGATCATGAGCGCGACCAATGGGTTGACACTCTTTTGCGCTGGATTGACTATCGAGACCCAAATGAGGATGAGGCTCTACCCAAGGCTGGCACTCATAGCCATAACAGCCAGGGTCATGTAACTGGAGCAAACGCGAAAAAGAAAATGTATGGACAAGGAAAATCCCAAGAACCACGGAACGACAGCCAGGATGCGCTTATTGGAATGAGTTATGACACAGCCAGGCAAGGCGATATACCTGACGGCGCACCACTCCGGCGGCGAGGCACCGCGAGCCCTGAACTTGTGGAGAAGCCGGCATCTTCGATGTACATGATATCAGCACCCAGAGACCCTCATATTATATCCGACTCAGCTTCCTGGGGTAGTAAAACCAATTTACTTCAGCCCGGTCCTTCGATCGAGGAAAAGAAACAACGCAAACGGAGTTTCTTCGGTTTCGGGCCCAAAGCTCGTTCCTCTTCTGATGATCAGGACCCCCTTTATAATTCCAGCGGAGGCAGCACACCACAGCCGCAGTCGGACTCTCGTGGTCCGGTGCGGCAAGCTTTTGGGGCACCACTTGCCGAGGCTGTGAGATATTGCGGTCCCGTTGATACTAATGTCCCTCTTCCGGCTGTTGTCTATCGCTGCATTCAGTATCTCGACTTGAAGAACGCAATCTTGGAGGAGGGAATCTTCCGCCTCAGCGGCTCTAATGTCGTAATCAAGCAGCTACGCGAGCGATTTAACCAAGAAGGTGATGTCAATATTCTCACAGATGAGACCTATTATGATATCCACGCTGTTGCCTCGCTCCTGAAACTCTATCTGCGTGAGCTACCCACTACTATCCTCACTCGAGATTTGCACATGCAATTCGTGGCAGTCACAGAGATGACGAACCATAAAGAGAAGATCGCGGCCTTGTCGGAACTTGTGCAACGACTTCCTCTTGCTAATGAGACGCTGCTGAAGTATCTCATCGCTTTCTTGATCAAGATTATTAACCACTCCGATATGAACAAGATGACGGTACGCAATGTAGGTATAGTCTTCTCGCCGACACTGAACATTCCGGCACCAGTGTTTGCTCTCCTTCTACAAAATTACCAAGGGATTTTCGGCATAGAGCCCGAAGAGTATGAACTCCCATCACCCATTTCGGAAGTAGATTCTCGACAGCCTGTCGAACCACAACCACGCCGACCTTCGACTGCTGGTACAACCGAGTCACCCCATCGGCAGCGACTCGTTGAACAAGTGCAACAACGCTCGACGCCCACACCACCGGGTTTTAGGGCGACTGGCACGCCGCCACCTAGACAGGCTTATGACCCGCAATATCTATCACAACAGGGACCAAATGTGCAGGCGCCTGCTCGCCCAGCTTATGAGAGCGGCTTTGCCCCCCCACCTGGTTATGATCCATCCGCGGCCACCCCTGCCTTTAAACAACCGACATATGATCGGCCTCATTATGGCTATGGATCTCCTTATGAACAAGAATATAGCTCAAGCTCAAATGGTATGCTTGATGCCTCTTTTGGCAATAAGTCGAAGAGGCGCGAGAGTTCAATGTTCATGGGGAACGTCATCAACCATCAAACTTCAAATAGCCGGCTAAGGGAGGAGACGAGAATGTAGCGCGGTGAACATTTATCAATGGCACCGATTTACCCCGACGATATTGAATGATTTTCACTTCTTTATGCCCATATACCACCATCTCAGACATTTGTTTTCTATGGAGCGGAGATACCACGTTTCTTAACGGTGTTCTTTTATGTCGGACACCCCCCTACCGGGACCACTGCATCAAACGTCCGAGAAAGCGCTTTTCGTTATTATGCATTAATCGGCTTGTTGGCGGTGGTCTGTGAGCATCTTTGCATCGTGCGGCTGTATCGGCCGTGTCCTTTGGGACCATAATTTGTAATGATATCTATCTGCTATGCTTTGGGCTATGAATATCGTCTACCAAACGTTTCCTGATGCAGGACATGCGTCAACCGGGGAGGGGGGGCCGGGGCGGAGCGGGGCGGGGGTTGTATTGACTTTATAATTCGTACCTAGGTACTACTATTGGACGACCGTATAAAATTTATCTATCAAGTGCTCTTCTACACGAGACCTAGCGATAGAGTTCGTCTTAAAAGCTTAGTTTCTTTGACACCACAAGTACCGGGACAAGCTGGTACAGTAGGTCGGAAATATCCAGGGATGTCCAATATGATTCGTAGTTAGACACCAATCATGTTTTAGTACCCTCGGCACGCTACGTAAGAATCATGTGCTTTGTACAGAGCCTACACACCAGCCCAAGTGACCAGTCAGGCCCAGTCTACTGAGTATCTGCGCACCATAATGCAGCGTACAACAAGAAGGGCAATTATCGCCATGCTCTAAGTAGATAAACAGGGGTTAAGGGAACGGGAGAGCGCGTAGCGTTAAGCCCTGTCTACTAGTTCGATGATTGAGCTACCTATCACAAAAGTAACGGCACAGTACTCATACGATCTTCAGGACCCGATGAACATCGATCGTAGTACTTTCTACTTTGGTAACTATCTACTGCTGTAATGAAGGTGAGTATAGCGACTGCTGGCACACAGTTGAACTGCCTATCTGAGGGAGGTGCTTGACTTATATGGAGCGGAGTTAACCATGCCCGGCTTAAAGCCGTTATCATGCTACGTGCCAGCAGTGCAGTGGTTCTGCTCTCAACGCCGAGATCAACGGAACAGTGCCACTACGAACTGGATAGACGTTATGCCCCCGCCTGGCGGTTATCTCGATATATTGATCATCGTTCCTGTATCGGATACGGTGGGTTGACGGTACCGTCATAGCGTCTCTTACGTATTGTGTAAATTGCCAAACTGCACACTGCCGTGTCTACATTTCTATGTACAGGACTGTATAATTCAGCTGGAGGACCCCCTGCCCTGGTTCACTATTCTCTCATTTGGGTGCAGACTGTGCAATTGGTCAATGAAGGCCCGGCCCCAAGCCCGAAACCCCATGCTAATACGCCATTGGCCGCCTCGGCCTCGGAGTCAAGTCCGAATCCTCATGCTGATTCGCTATTGGTCGCTTCAGCCTCGGAGCGGCAGCCGACGTCGTCTCTGATTGGCAGCACACCGCCGCTGTAGAACAACCCAGCATCCACTGCAGTACGTGGCATCAAGTAGCATTACAGACTGAATCGACGGCCCCGGGGGCCACCGGGTTCGTTATTCAGCTTCTGCCTGGCTGGATCTGTACAACTAACTAGCTACTAACTATTGCCACTATCTATTATATGGCTGCTATATGGAAAGCATGGAATCTTGAAAGTTGCCCAGAGAGCCTGTGAAAGATGACGACATCTGCTGCAGTCATCAGTTCCCCAGCGCGGTATTAGGGCAGGGATACTGGGTATGCAGCAGTGTTTTGCAGCAGTCCCCGACGGCTAAAGTTGATAGATCTACATGTCGACGACTTTCGGTCGCGGGTACGTGAGCTGCTGGTGGGCGTGGTTGGCTTATGTACAGAATGTATACCATGTAGACAAAAAACATTGGCTGGTGGCTACACCACCTACATGTAGGTACCTAATATATGTATGCTGGAGCACAGTAGGGGGATCCGTCAGCCGACCGAGGTAGGGACCTACTAAATCTTGAGTGGTTTTGTTCCTGAGTACCTGCTTGGCTCTATGTTTTGTGTGCTGCATCTGCTTGTAGGTATTATTTTGCAGTGGGGCCTGGCAACCCAAGGTTAAGGGAGGTAGGTAGGTAAGTATCGAATGTCATTAACAGTTAGCTAATAAACAACCGCAACGCACACACCTATGACGCAGTTTTCTAGAGATCTGTCGAAGTTTATTTCCCTTCTCGAAGACTGAAGTTGTACCACTAGACGGAGATTCCGCCGAGGCCTTAATACTGAGCTTTGATTAGTTGTTGAATCGTCTTGTACCAAATGAAGCAGAAAGGTCGCTGGGCCTAAAACATAGTGACATCTCTGATGGACACATAGCTAACTCGGGCTGTAATTAAGCCCTGTCAAAACGGAGGCCGAAAGTACAGTGACCATCCACGATAAGGCCTATATAAGATCCTATACCTGTGTCACAAGGACTGCAGCGTACAGATACCTAGTACAATTGTGATTAAATGTATTGGGGGCTTGACGCCGAGTCCACTTGCAGGAAAATGAACGAGTGGGGGGTTTGCTCCGGCGAGTCTTTTCCATGCTTGCTCATCGCCGTATTCTGGCTGGTTAACAATGGTCCATACTACTTTCTCCGCCGCCCTTCTCTTCGTGTTAATGGCCCGTCTCTCCTAAACAAATCCAAAAGGGTCTGTTATGAGCTTCTATTCAAATAATTTTGCCTCCTACGAGACCCTATTTTACCCCTCTTAGTACCCACCGCTTCGGGTTCTGGAATTGCATCACCAAGCACTCTGCCATCTCAAATGCCATTGATCTAGGACAAGGTTTATGACGAGATCATAACCCCATGACGCCAAGTCAGACTGCGAAGGCTCAACAATATACAAGTAGCCAAAACCAACCAAGTCATATTCAACACAAGACCTGATGTCTGGGATTGCCTGCCCCGAACCCTATTCACATTACATGATGAACGAAGCGACAGCTATCAACCAAAGCCTCGAGAAAGACGTCCGTGGCTTGGATCTTCCACTTCTCGGCGCACCATCTGAGAGCAATGGCGCACCGGCGCTCGAATTTCTGTGGACTCACCTAGCTAAAGATGTACAATTCAGCCCCACACAATGCTTGAATAACGAGTGCATCGCATCTATCGACGTTGGGTCATACGCTTCAGCAAACGATGTAAGTACCAATGCTGACAAATCTTGATAATGAGCTACTTCGAGATCGGCTATTTAAGCGTCAGCCGAAAACGCCCAAAAGCCCAGGTCAGACATTTCTAACCCCTATTTAGGAATTCAATAACGGATTCGTACTCGAAAGTAGCCCCGCGGAGCCTCCATTATTCGATCCAGGACGGACCATAAAGCAACCAGCCGATCAGGGAGATCCGTTAAGCCCCTTGGTTTTCATTTCGGGAAATCCAGATTCAGGCGTGGAAATTCTCCCAGATCGTAACGACGCCCATGACACAACATCTAGCGAGCCAAGTTTAAATTCGACTAAATCAGCGAGACACACAACATCGACATCGACATCGACATCTCCGATTACGTCCGTGGACCAGAGCGGTGCGGCGGAGCTCAAGCAACACCGAGAAAGGAATCGCGTCGCCGCCCGCAAATGTCGACAGAAGGCCAAGAAGAATATCAACGGACTACAACGACGCGAGAGAGAGTTAAGCCAGCAGAATAGAATGTTGCTCAGCTATGCCACTAGCCTGCGCGAGGAAATTTTAGATTTGAAGACCGAGATCCTAAGACACTCTGATTGTAACAGCAATATAATACAAAGCTACATTGCGAATGCGGCACGCCGCCAAATGGAATGAGCTAAGTGCTGGAAATCCCACGATCCACCTGACATGTTCTGAGAGACTATCGCTTTACTGCTGTCTCCAGGGCAAAATGAAAAGCAGGTTATGAGGGTACGATACCCTTGAGAAAATTGGTCTCAGGAGTTCGGAAGATTTTTTTGTTTTGTTTTGGGGAACGTATAGGCCACAATGCCTAAGCAATAAAGAATGAACAGATTAGCAGGGGGTAATTATGTTTAACGAGATATGACAGCTCAAGATCAACGATTTCTAGTATAATAGCTGGTTATTATTAGATGCGTCAAGACGCCTCTATACTGACGGATAGAATCGAGAGAATGGGCGCTTGTTGGACAGGTTTCACGGTGTGCAATGAACGCCGGAACACCTTCGCAGGCTAAACTGGTCTAAAACAGAGTGTGTTTTGTTCTACAGTGGGTTACGACAGTGTGGGAGGTATTGGCGCATCGAGCATGCGAAAGAAATACGTTCCCATCACTAATGAATTAGTAACCGATAGTGTGTTTGTATCTTCATTATTAATTATTACAGCCTAATTTATTTTTCAATAAGACCAAGGCGGGCAGCAGTCACATTCAGCTATCCTGGGTGCGTTGTTTACCAATGGTCCTCAGCTTCTCACCCCATAGCCACAAACAACCTGGCACCGGGGATGCTAATACAATGAATATAAATGCAAGGACACTGTTACCCCACCCATAATCCAATGTGCCGTAAAGATTTGGGGCAAAAATCGGGAAGATGAAGCCGAGTATCTGGGATAGCACTCGAAGCGCCGCGTTAGCTGACGCGGCGTACTCCCTAAATTCGTCCAGTATGTATGCATTGAGGGCTTGAGAGTACTACACCATCTAGAGTTAGCGATAGCTGTGCTGGGGAGGTATTTGGGGGAGGAAATCCGTGATAAAATAATAAACCGCAAACGACTTGTGTCCTGGGACTAAACCAAAGGGGACCATAGCCAATACTGCACGGACCAGAGGTCCAGGGTGTGTAAGATGGCTGTGCAAAATTTGCCGGTATAAGTAAAACTCGTCGTGCAATAACAATAGTCACTGGAACGAACTACCATCAGCAATACCTGTTGACACCCTGAAAGTATCTTCCAAACTTGCCAGAGCAGAAATTCAACCAAAAAAGGAAATAATTCCTTTATAGGGCCTACCTTAAAATCGATCTCACAAGCGAAATAAATATAGAGGCACTTACTATAAAACTACCCATGGTGAAAACCGCCGCTCCGATGTCGACCACGATCCAATGATAGCGGTATTGAGCACTCCAACCATACCAGAGCAATCCAGCGGGCATGAGGAGGATACCGGGAATCACTGGTTGGATGTGTAAATCAGTACAAGTATGGTGTAGTGAGTTAAGGGAGGGGGAAGCGTATATGGTGAACTTAGTAGCACTGGGGCGGAAACTTGACACCTCCTTTATGTCAAGCGAGTCCCGGGCCAGCAGCGGGGTATGTCGTGTTTTTCATGTATCGAGTTGTTTGAGAGGAAGGAGATATCATACTGTACGGTACACGATACTCGGGCTTCCCTGGCGGCAGTTTTCCACCAACGCCCGCGTCGGATTGGCTCTGGTTCTTCGTGCTGTCCCGCTCACGCAGACGTCGGTATACCCAATCCATCGCCCTCCCGCCCCCCTGAGTCGCCAGGGAAATCCCGACCGAAATAGAGATGTAGTGCAAGCTACTCGACAGCTTCGACTGCCCGTACCGATCGACCCACAGCTGTGCGAACGTGGATAGCATCAGCGTATAGATACCGAAATCCAACCCCATATTGAGCGTCACTACGTGCATCACCGGCCGATAGAGTAGTATATGGAATGGTCGAAGCATGTTAACACGGAGTCGCGAAAAGAAGTCACGCCAAAACGGCCACCGAGCTGCTATCGTTGATGATCCATCTATCACTTGGTTGAATATTTCGGCTTTCCGACGTAATAACACCGGTGTGTACGTTTCTCGTAGGATGAGAACACCGATGGCCAGTACCACCGTATCGATGATACAAACAATATAAAAAAGCCAAGGCCAGTCAATCAGCTGACTAACCAAACCCCCAATAATGGGTCCAAGAGCAGGCCCAAGATACGGCAGGAGGCCGGCGATGGCGAGAGACTTGCCCCGATCTTTCTCGTGGAACATGTCCGTCATGACGGGACCGGCAAGCTATAGCGGGGATAGTCCTTCGAGTCAGCCTATATAATAGTCGAGAGTGCGTCCGCATTCCATGAAATAACCAAGAAGACTTACCGTATTGCCGACGCTGGCACCCAATGCAGCCACTGCACCATCCGGAGTTAGTAATAATCCCGGCCCTGGGTCAGAGGTGCAACCGCTGGGCATTAAAAAGGGATGGAGGTACATGGAAACGGTCCATCCGACCAATTACTTACAAAACCGTCCGGCGATCATGAGACCCCTGGAAAACTTGGAGTCAGTTATTGCCACTTAGAATATTCGAGAGGGTGTGCAAAAAAACAAGACGAAAATGACGCTGGGAATTCCTCACTTGGAGTAGCCGACAGGACAAAGCGAATTCCATAGTATGAACCACAAGTTCGATGCAATCCAGATATTCCTGCGGCCGTTCATCTCACTTATCGCGGCGATAGGGAATGGGCCGAACGCAAGTCCAAGAAAGTACTGCAACACTTCGAGTTAGTTACGCTCCTAAAGAGCGAACAACAGATAGTGTTCCAGTATACTCTCGCATTCTCTACAGGGGAGATGGTGTCACGTAGCCTCGGCCCGGCCACGTAGCCACAGGCGAATGTCTGGAGGGTGGCTTGCGGATGCTCCACAAGTTTTCAGACATTATCTTGGCCCAAAAGAAAGAAATTTCGTGCCCTGAAGATTACTGAAACAATAAGAGAAGGGCACCGAGAATTGCTTACCACTGAGAAGCTGATCTGTGCCGTTGCCGGGTCGAGATTGAGATCCCTCGCAATGTCGCCGAGGGCAGCCGCCGTCACACTTGCCGCCACTAAAGTAACGAGCGAGCCGAGGCCCATTACGATGCCGATTGTTATCTTTTTCGTCGAGGAAAAATTATATGGATCATTTGGGTCCTCTGGGCCGTCCCACGTTGCCTAAAGAAGAGAGCTACTGTTAAGTTCGCCTTTGGAACGGGGAGTCAAAAATAGCGGTTGTGACTTACACCATACTCCTTCTGAAGTTTCTCAAGACGCTGCAGAGCCTCATCGTCATCATTTATTGCTGGGGCAGCATCTACATCAGCAAGCCTCTCGCTTGGTGCCTTCTCATCTTCTATAGGTGAGCCCGTGTTCCCTTGGGCTCCCTTCTCTCCCATAAGAGGCATGCCAATGTTTCGATGGAAGGTATTTACTTAAGAAGGGAACTTCTGAAACCAATCGTGTATTAATAGTGGATTAGTGACTGAGGACGAGGTTTCGTATACTTGGCCCGGATTTCGAATAAGTCAGACCTGTAACAGCGGAGTCTACGAAATTTATAATTACCACTCAGAGAACCTATGTCAAGGCCACGCACTATACATCCTCGCATGTTGCCTAGTGACATTACTACTGTATAATAGTTTCGTAATGCACCGTCCATAACCCACCGTCTTTACCTACACAGAAGCCTTTTTGCTGTGAGAGCCGTGACAACTGCATGGTTCGTACTAGGTCTCGGTCCCGATCACCATGCAAGCCAGCCTGAAGCGGAAGCTGTCAAACAGTCAGAACATAGATAGTTGGAAAATACAGGTCTAGCAGGCATGTATACAGCAACGATCTCGGGATTAAACCCGGACATCTCGGCCCTGGACAAACGCCGACGGCGGTGAGATATGCTGGGACACTACTTGGTGACGATGATCGCCCAGCATCCAACCACGATTCATAGATGCATCTGATAAGAACTCTTGGCGGTGAACCCGACCCAGTTGTTGTGGATCGAATACTAGTTAGTCTACTTTAGCGCCATCTGATAAGATTTTGGGTGCATGAGCAATGGCCTCGGTCAGACACGTGCTTCGTTTGATCTAGCCTTGACTGTTCAAGGCAAGTGATTGCGAGGGTTGACGAGTGAGTCATTGATTGGTATAAGCTCGGATCCTGGCCATTGCACAGACCCAGACAAAAAATGGAGGATATATATTCTTAACAGAAGCCACCTACTATACTTTTCGCATTCCAGGCTTCTTGCACAAGAACAGCGAGGTCAACTCAAGACTAACCAGAATTCTGACGGTTCCAGGCACTAGAACCCCTTTGGGGATGCCGAGCCAACAGCCTCACGTTAGATTGACTACTCTTGATCTTCGTTGTCGTGTCTCTTCGTACCGCTTCAAGGAACAAAGAGGGCACTCTATATATACAGCACATGCATATCCTTAAGATCCTTCAACAACAAGAAGTGCTCAAGGCATACCTATAAATCAGATCCTGTGATGGAAATGGGCCGTTTTGACATCAATCATTGCATGACTGCTCGTTGCTTTTATTCGGACACCCACCGCGCCTCAGGAGTACGAATATAGGCGAGTTGTATACTAGTTCTGGTTGAGGTTTCGGTTCTTGGCGTGCAAAAATAGATGCTTGTAAGTGCTCTCAGCCCTACATAGTTTGCTTGAATAGTCGTTTAAATACGCACTAACTTAGAAGACTGTGCTGGACGTTAGGGCGGAGTTGTGAATGTAGACTCTAGAGGCTCTGTAGATGTCTAAGAAGAGAATATATGAATTACTATTAATCCACTCGTGAAGTTGCAGTAATTACGGCGGTAGGTTGAGTTGCCTGGCTATGAGACTTCTGTAACATTGGCAACATGCATTTGTTCGACCCAATATATCAATCAAGAGGTTGAGGAAGTGGAAAAACAGGGACCCAGTCCCAATACCCTCAATCACATGACATGAGGAGTAAGCAAAAAAAGGCAGAAGTCGCCAGGTGAATTCGACTAGGTAATCACCAAAGGGGACAAGACAGGCAAGACAGGCAAGACGGGTGGGGATGAGTGACACTAGAAATAGGCGACGATGTCGCTTAGCCTTGAGTGCCTGGCTCTTCACGGCGATGAATATCCCAAAATAAACCCAATCCCCGTGGTGGTTTAAGGCACCATCGACAAACTAGGCGACGCCAAGGCCCGACTAATTAAACTTCAAGGAGGAAGGATCTTCAATGTCACGATAGCCCCATATTTATGCTGATGCTAGTCCTGGCTGACTCAAGTCAAGCCGATTTAAGCTTGGCAACGGCGTGAATATAGCTTCAACCCTAGTCTAGTCGTCCTGCAGCCTAGATTCAAGGCTGAGGACTTTCCAGGCATTCACAGGGATCGTACGTTCTGAGGCTACTCGGGACCACTGCCGTGCTGGAACGTTACTGCTGATGGCTGAGCCTAGCTCTCCGTTCGAGTCACAGCGGCATGGATTTCGGTAGGTTCCTTGTGGTAGAGAAGTTGTGTGCTTATAATTAAAATGCCATGATGCCCGTGTTTTTTTCTCTTCTCTTAGTGCGTAAGCAGTAGGCGTCAGACATTCGCTACAGTCACTCCTTTATACTACAGTCACTCATTGAATTCACCATGGCGCGCCTTGCTTTTGCTTACCTTCTTATTTCGACGTTCTGCTGTTTCGTCACCGCAACTTTTGATATTAAATCTAAAAACAATGTCGCCGTGTATTATGTAAGTCGGGGACGTCCTTTCTAACGCGGCATTATAAAGATGCGGAAACCCTACAAAAAGGGAAGTCTGTAACTAACGTGGATCGAATAACCAGGGCCAAGGACCTGACCAGAAAAGACTAACTACGTACTGCGCCGATCCGGCTATCGACATCATTATTCTATCTTTTGTCCATCTCTTCCCCGAGCAAGCCAATGGCAACCCGGGCATCAACTTCGGTAACCAATGCAGTTCCGAGACGTACAAAGGCCCAGGGTTCAAGGGCGTAAAAGACCCGTCGAAGGATATGCTTTTGAAGTGCCCGCAGTTGCAACAGGACCTATATACGTGCCGGCAAACAAGCGACAAGAAGTTTCTCCTGTCTATCGGAGGCGACACCCCCAATTATAACGTCAACGGCGCCACCAACGGGACAAGCTTCGCAAACCAGCTCTGGGGCATGTTTGGGCCAAGCCAGGAGTCTTGGACCTCGCTGAACAAGCCGCGGCCCTTCGACTACACGAACACGACCACCGGCAACCTGACGGCGTTCAGCGTCGACGGGTACGATCTGGATATCGAGCACCCCTCGCTTGACAGCTCGGCCGGCTACAAGGCGCTTGTAAAGAGACTCCGAACCTTGTTTGCCACCGTGAACGACAAGCCGTACTACCTGACGGCGTCGCCTCAGTGCACCGTTCCCGACCCGAACCTAGCCGACACACTCTCGACGACACAGTTCGACATGCTCTTCGTGCAGTTCTACAACACGCCTGCCTGTTCCGCCCGCGGGTGGATCGCCGGGAACAGCAAATACGTACCTGGCGGTAGCTTCAATACGTCGGGCTTGACATTCGACGCGTGGGTGGACTGGCTGGGCAAGACGACATACAGCAAGGGGGCACCCATATTCGTGACACTACCGGGGTCCAATCCCGCCGCAAACACGGGGGCGTACATCACCGTCGCCCAAACCCAGTTGCTGGCGAGCGCCTACTATTGCCGCCCTAGTTTTGCCGGTATCGGTGTATGGGATGCCACATATGCCGAACTCAGCATTGCCTCGGGAAGGAACTTCTACCAGAATGCGAAGGCAACGCTCAATGCAGCCTCTGTCGATACGAGGCTCTTGTGCGTTGTGGGCAAGTAAGAGCTATCTATTAGGCTTCGAGAGATAGCAGGCTGGAAGAGTTACATTGTCGTAATGCGTAGTGATTAGAGGCGTTGTTATTTTACACAGACATATGAGAGACCTTTGCAACCTCACCACTGGACATCTAAATTCTATGGATTTACTGTGATAATATTCCGGGATAAAATCATGATGGTTTGGAAATTTGAGGCTGACTCTAAGGTCGCAAAGATCTACTAGATATTGTTTTGGGTTTGGCTGATCGTGATACATTTGCCGTTTATATAATTTGGGGATTGAAGGAGTTGGTCACTAGCAAATCTTTTTGTTTTTTGAAACCATGCCCTGGTATTTAGCATGTAATTTTATCATTTTGTGGTTGCTATAAGCTTATGAACGGCCATTTCACGCTGGGAATACTGTTATTACCGAGAAACTTCGTGTACCTATCCTGTCTTTGTAATGCAATTTGGTATTCTACAACGCGGTGTAAGAATTAGGTAGTTGCATTAATGTGTCACTTAATTACTTCATAGTGCTTGAGACAGTTAAATATAAATATGTATATTTCGGGAGGAAGGAAAAGATGACCTCAGTTGAAAGCTGCAGCAGGTTAGGGCTCCATTGTGGATAGCTAAATTCGTACTTTCCTATTGGTAACTGGCTATTGAGTAGTTTAACGTTATTATTATTAAACCATGCTTACAAGTGCCATGCAGTCAAATTTAGATTGCTAGTGCCGAATTTTCAAACGTACATGCTACAGACCCCGAAATTCTCCAAATTGTTTAAGGATTGGTCTGGGTACGAGCAAACATGGGGTAACACCGGAGGTATGGTTCTATAGTATACTGTAGTGCGTACCCATCTTTTCTACTCCCATGTAATTGACATTCATGCCCTTTCCATATTTAGATACCGAGGTAACCCCCCCACATTAGCTGGGACGCAATGCTGATAGAAGTTAGGGCAAGTCAAGACACGGACGAGATTTAAGGCTAAGTTGCGGCGACAGGTCCACTTTGCCAGTCTCTCCGAGTCCTGCCGGAGCTAGGTACAAGGGGGAGAAGGGTGATATTTTAGCTAGCTTCATGTCTGGGGCCTAGATATATTACTCGCCGCGATAGGAAAGGTGGCGCACTTGGCAACTCAAACGTGTACGGCGTACAAGTTGATCATCTGCTTTATAAGTCGACCAAGTCCCCATTGTGGTGATTCCTCCGTATAGACTCCGAATTGGTTTACAGCCTTCTTTCTGCGCACTTTGATGAAATCTTGGATGAAGTTATAATTCAACCGATATCACCTATATCGTCTAACGGAGCATGGTGTCTTGGGGTAATATTTCGACTGCAAATAAGCTTTTATGAAAGTTAAGAGGGTTACATAAGTCTTGCCCCCTATTCTCCGAGCTAAGTGGGAGGTCTATAGTCGATATGATCCGAATAGTCTCACTCCAAGTTGCCGGCCTCGCTTTTCCTTGCTTTCGTCGCTCTCAGATAGCTCCTTCGGTTGATTAGGCATTTTGTGGGTGAGGGGAGGGCTGAGGTCTCGGATAGAGATATATTTATATGACTATGTGCGTGATATAGGTTGTGGTGTCCGATGTATTATATGTAGGTTCCTGCTATTTGGTAAATAAAACTATGTAGAGCCAAGCGAGTTGTCACTAAAATGGAAAGCTTTCACTATTCCTAAGGTCAGGTGTTTCCATTTTAATACGTTGTAAATCAGAGTGCTGTAGGCACTTTGATTTAAATACCTACTCTTCGTTTTTACTAGGGGGAGACCCCCTAGGACCCCCCTTTGCCTGCGGCGCTGAGAGGTGAGGGGTATACCTATTAAATTTAAGCCACGCGTGGCTTGGATTGTGGTTGATGCCTCGGTTAAACTCTGACCAATAGGGTATTTGCAGAGTACGTATGGGCCAATGAGAAGCCAGTCCACTTTTTTAAAGTTTTAAGGTCTCTGGTATATATTAAGGGGGGCGGCGTTATAGAAAAAAGGTGTTTGGATATTAATAGGGAAAGCAAGCTTTCCAATAATATGGTGACTCGAAGAAATAAAAATTTATTTCGCCGTCTAGTGAAGCCGCCCATGGACATAAAAAGGGTGAAGAATTAGCACAAGGAGTCAAGTGTAAAATAGGCGTCACTCTTCAACAGGGCTAAGAACCAATGTCACAGGTGGCAGGCCGATAGAGATATCGAATCCTCATTCTGGGGTTGCTACTGGGTTTGACTTCAATTGATCGTCACGCAATTTCTTGTTGAAACCTATATATATATATATATACTCGGATCATTAATGCTTGTACTTAAGTTATTACGAGGGATAAGTTGTCAGCGGGTCAAGGCACTGCTTGTATGAATAGGGGTGAACAGCTACCCTGAAGCTACAACCCCTGACGGCCGGTTTTACGATGACGCGCATTTTCAATGCCTGTAATGAAAGGAAACAAAACATTGCGTGTAGACTACAACCAGAATGGAACAAAAAACATTTATTGAAAACAAGCGCTAAATGGAACAAAAACGACTTACCAAACGTCGGCCTTTTCCTCCTCGTAAGCCCTATTTAGTAAATCGGTCGTGAAGAAGCCGCAAATACCCATGGATATCAAATCCACTTACCTAGACTCACTCACTTACTATGCCACGAATGACTCAGCCCTCTACCGTGGCGGTCCGAATTTCCTCTCCCGTTCTCGGACGGTCGTGGCCTCGGTGAACAAGCATATGTCCTCGAGGAGGTCGCAGACGTCGTATATATCCTCATCGCTGCGATCTTGGTTAGGGTTTCGTTGCGCCTCCTCCTCGCGAACGATTCTCTCGAGGACGTTGATGAAGTCGAGGGGACTCGCATCGCGGCAGAACCGCAGAATGCCGATGCAGATATTGACCCACGTGATGATCCATTCGGCGTCGAGCGAGCCGCCGGCCTCGCGAAACTCGATCGTGCGCTTGTCCCCGGGGTAGAGCAGGAGGAATAACTCGTAGGGTCCCAGGTTGTAGTTGGCACGATCACCTTCGTGGATCGGAATGAGCAGCTGGGACACGGCTGCGCCCGAGTCGACGCCGAGGATCGTGGCGAGACCTGCGCGAGTGTCGGTGATGGCGTGTTGCGAGCAGTCTCGCCCGCGGCAATCCTCGCTACCGCGCGGGTGCGTCTCCGCCGGGTCTGGCGGTCCACCCGGATACGGAAGCCATGATATTCGCCGATATCGAGATGCCGGAAAGCCGAACTTGCTCGATAATTGCATGATATACTGAGTTGGAAGCTGGTAGAAGTCGTGAGGGCGCAGTTTAGGGCCGCCGGCAATTCTTCTGTTCCGCCGGGGTGGGCTGACGTTGCTAAGGAATGGTGACGAGGGTTGAGAGTCTTCTTCCGAAGCTTCGTGGTTGTCGCTCTCTGATGCCATATAGGTTTCAAAAGCTGGAGGGTTGAAGTCGCCCCCGTTGTCAGAAGAACTATCTGAACCAAGCGACCCCGGGGGGGCGCCATTATTTCCATCGGGATATGCCGCAGCCAAGGCCCTTGATGAAGGCGGATTATAACCGTCGTTGGTGTCAGTACCAGGGTTGGATGCATTGCTAGCGTTTCCTGGGATCATATCGAGTAGTTCTTCTACATTATCAAGTGGGAATGTAGGTTGCGTCATCAACCGTTCTACCAACTGATATAACATATCTTTATACACGTTCTTATCAACCGTGACATCCTCGTCGTCGCTATCGTCATCGTTATCGGGAACCCTAGCGTCAACTTCACGTTGCTGTAAAGCTCGTTGCTCGCCTTCCGCTTCCTGGACCGCGGCTTTTGCTTCCAGGTTAAGGACGACCTCCTTGCCGTTGGTCTGCCTCAGTGTCTTGGGGCGCGAGTGATGTAACTTAGTACCTACGGACCCATCTCTTAATGTGAACTCATTGGTCTGAGAGTCCCATTCCCATGCACTCCATCCGACCTCAGTGTACGGCGCACAGGCGTCCACCAATTGTTTGTATTGCGAGTCAGATAGCAAATTTACGGAGGCGTGGCCAAATAGATGCTCACATCGATTCAACGCCAGGAGAGTGTACTGCTCTCGAGTACGCAGGCGTTCAGGGCGCTCGTGTCCCAACTCCCTATTACAAGTTGCACGGAAGCCAGACGTCGCCATAAGACGTAGCAACCGGCGATAATGCGCGCCACCTTCATTGTCGTCATCATCATTATCGTCATCATCATGATCCGATGATGACGGCAAGCTTGGCGGGCGGGAATCCATGGAATGCTCACTTTCCGTTCTAGACTCTGGCGTTGATGGTCTTTCATTCAAGGTCATGTACGGACCGTTCCGTACGCGCTCGTTGGCGTGTTGTTCCCACTTCGCCATCCCCCCTTTCTCCTTTCCCCCGAAATCCAGCTCTTCCCTCGACCGATCAGACCATGGAACGACTGGTAAATAGTCCGAATTAGGGTAGGGCAAAGAAGGGCGTTCCCCCCTGAACAACACCGCCGCCCTGTCCGTCGGCATTTGTTCGTGTATAGGTCTCGTATCGTCTAGCTGGGCAAGCCTACTCACATGCCGAATGCTGGGTGTATAGTACCCGATACGCCGCCAAGGGGCGTGCAACCTCGACAGCATCGGGTCGGCAGCGAAGAAGAACGCACCGGCTCGCTTCAGGGTCTTGGCATCAAAGTATCGAGGACCGTTCGCAACGTGCACATGGAAGCCACACGAGAGATTCACCCGTACACGGTATTTCGACTTCATCAGATTAACGACGAAGCGGATCTCGTCGTAGGCGCGCGGCACATCCCAACACGCCGGACTGCGTAGCTCTACGCCTAGCCACCTGTAACTGCCCGGCTTGTCTCGGGTAAGCCTAATCTCCTCCATTCCCGACGTGACTGAGGCATCGACCCCGACATCCCATTGGTCGACGCCAGTGAGATGAGGTAGGTCCTCGTTGGTAGGGACGGGTCCTGGCCCATTTACACGTATCCCGTGGTTACGGAGTGTCCTGCGAATATGATCCTGCAGGAAGACGTGGGCGGCGTCTTGGTTGGCCATAGCGCTATCAATATCACCATCACTACCAATAGGACTAGTGCCAACACGAGTGATAGGGGCCAGGTTCTCGCTGTTCGCTGCGTCTGGGTCGTTTTCGGACGTGTATAGGTATGCTACGAGCATTTCTAGCTCGATGCCATGGCTAAGGCGTGTGCCAACAGGCACGGTAAATGTCTTGTTCTGCTGATTGGATGCCATGGTAACTGGACGCAATGTCGTTTCCCGAGCTTGTAGTGGGTGGCTGCCGAGAAGAGTCGGAAGTAAACCAGCTTCTTGTCTTCTTCCCAGCAGACGCTTCTATAATACCTAACCAACGTGTTAACAGAGCAGAATACTGCCGGCGTGTTCTGTACAACTCGATCTGGCCTGGCCTGTCGGTTTAGACGAATATACGAGTATTCCTATCTAATAAGGGCTTCGTGCCGTTGAAAGGGGCTTGCTCCGAGACCTTGGATGGCCTTGTTACTGGGAGCCGATAATACGGCGTGAAAGAGCTGCATACAACTGTGCCTATGAGGGAAACCACACATCAAAGGAACAACAAAGAGAGGCACACACCTCGTCTTTCATCACAATTCTATTGTTCGCGTTTGTTCTATTTTTCTTCTCTTCAATTCTTATTATCGTCCGTAGTTCAATAGTTACTTCTTTCTTCTCGCGGTAATTCTCCCTAGAATAGTACAGCTGCCTCGAGGGCGAAAGACTGCTCAAAAGACTGCTCGAGGCACCAAACGAAAAAAGCACTGACAAGTGCTGAGGCCAAATCTCCCACAAACACCCTCTCTTCTCTTCGTATACCAAGTCATTCCCTTAAGGGTTTCACATCGTGAATTGGGACTCTCTCATGTGTTGCTTTGGGTCCAAGCCGCAAGCCTCGTAGAACATTACCACATTATAGTGCCTGGATAACGCGCCAGTCTAGCCACCACCTTGTACCTGGCGTGACCCCTTCTCTCCAGTTGCATCCGACACTGCTGTCAAACCATCAACGGAGTATTGCAACATGCCCTCACCTAGAGAGCGTAGGCGAGTAGGCCAAGTGCTACGGCAGCAGCACCATTTCCAATATGGTGGACATAGGCGGTGGGTGCAGAGGCGGCTCCTGAGGATGTTGAGGTTTCTGGTTCGGTAGTTGCCGTCGGTTGAGGTGTGGCAGATGAGCTAGAGCTGGTAGTGGCACTCACAACACCCTCGCCCTTATGATCCTGGACGCTCTCGGTACCACAATTATCCTGAAATGTTGCAGTGCAATTCTTTTGGCCGGCGGCGTTATTCTCGTTGGCAGTGATGCAATTCGCCTGAAGTTCCTCGCAAACAAACTATTTCAAACCCAAATTAGTGATGCAAAGCTTGGGAAGTAGGCTGCCGAGCGATTGGCAGACGGATCGGCGTACCCAGGGTATTGTGTTCTCAAACTTGTTCATGTCAGGGAAGCCATTGCCGGCACATTCACACTCAAAGTCGAGAGTTTTCTAGAGGAACCAGAGTATTAGCTAGCGGATCGCGTTTTCGCGGGGCGAGACAACGGGAGACAGACCGTGTCGCAATTGTTGACGAGAGGGGAACCACACAGGGTGTTGCAGCTATCCTGCTGGCCGTTACACCATGTTGCTGGATTCGCATAGTTAGCGTCATCGGACCATGCATGTGTTTTTGAGACATTAGATTATCAGTCTCGGCAAAGAAGGCGGCGTACATCGTTTGAGGGGGTCCACTGAATCGGGGTCGATCTTGAAGGTCGAGTTAGAGTTGGCCTGGGCAGAGACCAGTGTGAGGGCCGAGAGCGCGAGAAGCGCTACTTGATCGGCAAACATTGTCGCGTATACGGTTCGTTGGGGTGTAAGTGGGCTCGTTGCTCGTTGCTCGTTGCTCTTGCTCGTCGCTCGTGTTCAGTCAGATCAGTGTTCGCGCAGTACCGAATGCAGAGAACAAAAGGCGGGCCACCAGTGCCCAGTGCCTAAGAGTGCGGTGGGGTGTTGAGTCGAATACAATGTATGCGTCTATTATGATGTTTGAAGTTTGCAGAGGAAGAGAAGAGAAGACGAGCAGAACGGGTAGATAGTCGTGGGATGGCGAGGTGGCGAGGTGCAAGCAGGGAAGGGAAGGGAACAGGCGGCCGAGGTGAGGCGAAGGAGGAGCGAAGCGATTGTTCGAAGTCGACCAAACAAACCGGACCGGGGGGGGTTGTTGCTACCGAGATCAGATACTTACAGTACCTACCTAACCTACAGTAGGTAGGGACCGACTGACTGATTGATAAGTAGTAAATGTCGGTTGTCTTGTGACTGATTTATCAAAGAAGGCACCCCAGGAACCGAGAAATACAGTAAGTTCATTGTACTACCTAACTTTACATACTAATGTACGGAGTACATATGTACAGTACCTTACTTGGGCACTGACTGCATGTGGTATCTACCTGTGTATGAATGTACCACGTACCCAGGTATGATACCCAGGTGTTGTTGTTTTATTATGCAAGGTCCCAATTGGGTTGGGACAAGGTAGTAGTGTGCGGTATCTATAGGTTAATTTCACCAGCAACGCAAAAAAAAGCTGGTGACGCGAAAGCATTTGCCAGACAATGAAGCTCACGATAATAACGCAGCGTTGGAGAGGTGACAGGGGTGCTTGCTTGACTAGTCTCGACTAGTCCCGATTGGGGAGTTCTGACGGAGCTATGCAGCGACAAGTGCATCTCGGCTACGACTCTCCGACCAGGTACCTGCCCAATACCACGTTAGTACTGTCTTGCCGCTACGCTCTTGTGACGTTTGCACCTTATTCCGCTGAGGAGAGAAAGGTATCTTTGCTGTATTGTCAAGTGGCTGAAGCCGAATGTGCTGGCGGCAGCCACAAACATTTGAAGATGATCAACGATCGATTTCTGACATGGTTCCTCCCTCCTTAGTGAGCAAGTTCTCGGAACCAATGGATAAAGTAGTATCTATCTATCAGCATCTCCCACTTCCTCATCCGTAAGTATCAACTATAGTACGGCCAAGCACACATCAATAATTTGATTGACCCAAAACTAAGATTATCATACAACGACTAAGACGAAAAGGGAAAAACAGGCCCGTGGCTTTTTAGTTACAGTACTATATCTCGTAGTGTAAGTAGGTACCTAGGTAGGTATTCACATCAGAGAGCTCTCTACCATAGAAAACATACTACCTACTTGGGTACCTAGTATACTGTACACCAAGTACGGCGGGTCGACTTACGTGTGCGATGAATACGTATGCGGAGGTTGTATCGCGCGTCGTTCCTGCTATGCGTCTCGTATTTCAGAGCATCAACCATGCAAGTCGACCCATGTCATCCCAACTGAACTCACGATCACAAGCTGGTGCCGATTCATCCGGAGGGAGTCTGTCCTCATCTCATATCTCATCTCGACCACACTTATTGTAGAAGTAGGAGTTCGTTAGCTCCTCGAGACGCCCCAATGCAATCCTGCGCTACGCTACAAAAATCCATGGTTTCCGTCGACATGGATGCGCGCAAGTCTTGTTACGCGAACAATCCTCGCCTGGATGTGGTCTGGTATATAGGTGGTATTATGTATTAGAGAAAAGTGACCTAGGAGGTAGGCAAAGAAATGAATATATCCAAAGTGCAACCTTCCGGAACACATATGAAACATCATGGCACTCAAATCAACCCAGGCTACCTACTGTTAGTAGTACCTAAGATAGGCCCACATGTCCCGGTGCCTATCTAAGCGCGGGGTCGTCGTACTTATTTCACTACCAATCTCTGCCGGATCTACATTACGGAGAACAGTACAGTCGGTACTCTGTACAGTCCTAAGTAAACAATGCCAAGGACACCGTAATATTATGTAAGTTGTCCCCCTCGATAAAAGAAAACAGGTAAAGAACTACGCATCTCATTATTCAACATCCAGATTCACTTTTGAGCAAATATGGCATCTTTATTTAAAGAGTACAAACCCATTGGTTTTTCGGCCGGTTCAAAGCGAGATGCTCCAACGGCTTTAACAAAACTATTGTCCCTTACTTAGTGATAGTATAACACAAAGGAGGCATAGCATGTTTTAACCTCATATAAAGTTTGTTCATCCTCTATCATTCCAATGGCTCAAAACAGCAATCAAAAGCTTTCACATTGACATCTCATTTCCAATCACATTTCATCAATCTCATTAGAGTTACACATCGAGTGCTCTCAGCTCTTACAACATGTCCGATCACGTTGCAGATAGACTCAAAAACATTGAGGACTTGGTCCTTTCTCTCAAGGAGGATTACCGCGCAGGCCAACAACGAGGCCCCGATAGTCTTCGAAGCACGTTGTCTACGCTCGTTGACGAACATGTTGCGGATATTAAACATCATTTGAGCTCGATCCTCGACACAATTGATCAGGCCGTGCTAAGTAACGCAGCTAGCAATAATCAGCATCCCAGTGTCGATTTTGAACTCCAAATAAGCCTCATTTCTTCGCAGATCGAAAATGGGTTCCGCAACTTAGCTCAAAATATTTCAAGTGTTGTCCGCAATCCAAACCACGATTCTACTCAACTCGAATTCGAAGAACAAGTTGAACTTCTGAAAACGAATAATGCAGAATTTCTGTCTGCTGTCACTCGCCTTACAGCATACACGGATGCTCAAAATCTCCTGGAGGCAGAAAACATCGAGAGAGAGGTCCAGTTGTTGTCCCAAAGGAACGAGATAGAGAGGCTAAAAGTCGCACTCGATCTTGCGCAACCCCAGCAGAACCCCGAAGGGCTTGGGGGTCATGAGAGCCATGAGGATGCTGAAGATGATGAGGGTGCCGAGGGTGTGAGTTCCGAAAACGCCGAATACTGGAAGTCGAGAGAGGTAGAACTAATAGCACAACATAACGAGGATATCCGTTTGTTTACAGCCAAGTACCGAGCGCTCTTTGAGGAGTATGCTATCGCAAAGGGTAACATCCGCGTCGTTTGCCGAATTCGACAAGAAACCGCTCCCCCTGAGGACATGATCAAACTTGAGAACCCCGATCAAAACTTCCTCTTTTGGTCGACTTTGAGAGCCGGCTATTTAAACGACAGTAAGAAAATCGAAGCGCGCGACTTCGAATTCCAAAGAGTTTTCGGGGGCAGTGAGACAAATTCGGACGTATTTCAGGAAGTGAAAGATTTTGCCCAATCAGCAGCACTAGGCCGCACCTGTACGGTCATGGCTTACGGGGCTACAGGGACGGGTAAGTCCTATACATTCCTCGCTGCTGAAGACAGCCTGATCCAGAATTACATAAAACTCTTGTTCCAGCTAGCTCAAGATGAACGGGCCCTTTACAAGTACGACCTTCAAGTATCGGCAGTTGAAATATATCTGAACAAAATATACGATCTTCTTCAGCCGCCCGTGGACGGCCAAAAGATCGAGGTTAGGGTAGATGCGGAGTCTACAACACAACTTAACTCCCGAGAAGAGGCCATGGCGATTCTTAAGGCGATTGTGGACCGAAGAGAGGTTGCTTCAACACAACAAAATGCTACCTCTTCGCGTTCACATTTTATCCTGACTATCAAGGTCTCGAAAAGGTCTCTTGCCAATGCTACGGAGAAACCAATTGTAGGCCAAGTGCGCTTCCTTGACTTGGCAGGCTCAGAACGTGTAGGTAGAAACTCACTGTCAGGTGCCTCAGGCCCTCAACAACTCCTCGTCACAGCTCAGGGCAACGATATCAACAAAGGGTTGCTCGATCTTGGTAAAGGTATTAGGAGCCTTGCCACAAGGGGCAATTTCTTTCCCAGCCACAATCTCACTCGCTATATCCGTTCGAGTCTAACCCCGGGTTCACGACTGCTCGTAGTTGCTACCGTTTCATCACTTATTGATAACCAAAATAGCACCCTGAACACCCTCCGGTGGAGTCAGGACGCTACAGGCCGCGCTTCTCAGGGAAAGCTGGTGGCGCAAGGGAAAACCCCGGAATCCGCACCTCCTCATAACAGTAAGCCCCCAGCAGCAGGCGGTGATAGCCGCCTACGAGGTTCTTCCATCTCATCGGCGGTTAGTACGCCAACAAAAATGAGTGCACCTCCGAATCAAGGCAACACCAAGCGGTGATCATGAACGCGGATAAAGAAGGAATTCTTCCTTGTATTAATCGTAGGCATCTACCGCTTCTCCTTTGTCAGTAATTATATCTTAATATCATAAAAGTATTTGTTTTGCTGTATTATACTCAGGTCTCCCTGAAAGCTGTGAATTTTCCCTAGAAAACATACGATAACTCCAACCAGATTAATTAAATATCGAAGTCCCGATCTCCATAGAGACACACCAATAGGCTACAGTGCGTTAGTAATGGTGCTGTTTTAGGTTCACCCTATTGTTGATAGAATTAGTAGGCAACGGCCGAACCAGTGACAGGGCTTGAGGGTTAGCCAAACTCTTTGCGGCGATTCACAATATGATGGAGACATTGTTGATAACGCTTACAAATCCTATCTTCGTACATCTGTTGGCCTTGATTCGAAAGACTGAACGGGTTATATACGCTACGACCAATAAATTCACATATGCATCTCTGCGCATTTCCGTTGCAGTTGGTCCAACTCGTATCAAGGGGATGTATACCTCTCTTGAAAATTAATTTCAGGCTTCCGACACTGCCAGAGAACACTACCTCGTGTTGGGGTGATAATAACAACAACGATTTTGCCTTTGGTCGCAGCGGGCCGCGTTTATATCAAGCCAGTAATTATAATCAATGTAGCGAAGCCCGGTCTGAGTGACGGAGGATGTACCGCCGTTGCGGGTTCCTGATTGGGGCGATCTTGAGTTGCCCATTAGGTCCGTCCGGGGAAGAGCGGAGAAGATGAATATGCCAAGGGATTGCTTCAGATTGATCCAAAGTTTTTGATAGGTACGCTAAAAACAGCTTTGCGGTTCCTTGCAGTACCCGAAACGCTCGGTGTAGATGCAATGTTAAGAAACCTAGTTGCGCGGACATCTACCCGAACCACTCCACTATGGATGGTTTTCCACAAATGACACTTGCCTCCCTTTTCCATCAATCGGAATTGGTTTAGATCTATCAGGTCTTCAAGTTCCGGGTAGGGGTAGGCATTAAAGTCGTGTGCCCTCGCAGAATGGCCGTCCATGTTTCGATACCTCTATTGTCAGCCAACCCGTTCTGATAATAATGCTCTTCTCTAGATTCATAACCCTAGCCGCCTGGGTAATAGCACCAGTGCGTGGCGCATTGACTTATAAGGGTGTAGATTGGTCGTCAGTAGTAGTCGAGGAGAAGGCTGGGCGCTCGTACAAGACCACGAGCGGACAAACGAAAGCTCTCGAATTGATCCTAAAAGAGAGTGGCGTTAACACCGTACGCCAGCGCATATGGGTGAATCCGTCCGATGGCAACTATAACCTCGCATACAACCTACAGATTGCCAAACGAGCAAAAGCAGCAGGGTTAGGTATCTATCTTGACCTACACTACAGCGACACATGGGCTGATCCAGCTCACCAGGTAAGAATCCCAAAATATACAGTTTCTTTTGGGCCGAATTCATCGAAAATTTCGTGATCGATGTATCTATGCAACCCAGCCTCTCAAGGACCTGTTAGAAAAGCAAATCTAATCTTTCGAAAGACGATTCCCGCTGGTTGGCCTACTGACATCGACAACCTATCCTGGAAACTATACAACTATACGCTGGATGTGTCAAACCAGTTCGCCGCGGCCGGAATTACTCCATCCATTATTTCTATCGGAAACGAGATCCGTGGGGGGCTATTGTGGCCTACGGGCAAATATGATCAGCTGAATAACATCGCTCGCTTGTTGAACTCTGCTGCCTACGGCATCAAGGATAGCAACCTCTCCCCAAAGCCCAAGATAAGTGAGCAATACCTTAAAATGGATTTTCCTATTTAACCATATAAGGAACTATAAAGCGAAAAGTTCTTCCGTTTTGATTATTTCTATGCTTTGAGACTTTATTGTTTTTGTTTTCTTAAACTTCACAGCCAAGAGCAACGTATTAACTAAGAACACCGTAGTGATTCACCTTGATAACGGGTGGGATTGGAGCACTCAGGAGTGGTTTTATTCCTCCGGTGAGTAGCCAGCCCCTGGAGTCGTTTTTTTTTTCCTGTTTTGACTATTTGGGGAGTCGAGAATTTCCCATCGGAGCAATAGACATGTCTCAGGAGTATACAGAACTCCTAAAATATATGTGTCGATTTCCCTACAAGAGTAATTACTGACTTCAGCGAGCTATAGTGCTATCAGAGGGACCGCTCTCTGCATCAGATTTTGACATGATGGGCGTGTCATTCTATCCAGTAGGTCTAAGGCGGCCATCAGTTTTCACTCATCTTAATCCACTAACAACCATTCAGTTCTAGTAAGATCTAACCCATATTTCGATAAATATTGGAGATTAAACTACGAGTTCCGAGCCACGCTCCTATCTACTCATTGTAAGGTACTAACCACCAAACAGCGGATCTAGCGCCACACTAGCCAATCTCAAGACAAGCTTGACTAATATGGCCAATAAATGGGGCAAAGAGCTTGTTGTCGCCGAAATCAACTGGCCGACGTCGTGCCCTTCTCCCGCATATGCCTTCCCGAGCGATCTCAAGAGCATCCCATTCTCCGCCGCTGGCCAGACTACCTTCATGCAGAAAGTGGCCGCAATCGTGGCTGGCGTCAAGAACGGCAATGGAATATTCTATTGGGAACCTGCCTGGGTCGACAACCAAGGCCTCGGGTCGTCATGTTCGTCTAATACCATGTTCGCTGTAAGCACCCAGATTTGCTATAATTACGTCGTCTACCTTTCCGCGAACAAACAAGGAACAAGGGGAAAACTGGAGTATCCGATACCAAGTAAGAAAGCTTTAGTAAGGAATTATTAACATGACTATTTATAGTACCCAGGAACAGAGTTATCCAGCCTTGATGTCTTCGCAACAATTTAAATCTTCAAATATTGTCCCTACCATCCTCGGGGCTTGTCGAAAGGAAAAAACTTTTGGTAGGGATCAAGTGGAGACGGGAAAGCCTTTGAACTACCGTGCATTGATAGGCGGACTACTTTGTACTGTAGTGAAACTCTTTGTAGACTATCATCATACTGACAAAGAGTGATTTGGCGCAAGACCCAAGCAGGCGAGTTTTTAAGCTGGTAATTAGAGGCGACTGGCCGAAGAACAATGAGCTTCCGTAGCGAAAGGGATCGAAGGATAATTGTCCTCGTGTCAACCATATCCGTAATGAATACCTCTGACAATTCGCTTCGATATCCGATTCCCCGGAGTGTATTTTCCTACGTCCATCATGCGCGATGAAGCTTATGAAAGGGAGCCGCAGCAGAGAGCTGCGCCGTTCGGAACCACGCCAACTCAAACTGCAAGTATATTTCAAACAGCCAATGATAGGTCGGAACCGCCCGTGCCGACGGCGGTAGCGAAAGAGCCGGAGACATCAACGTTCGTCCTAGGGACGGATACTTGCGGGTTCACGAATGACAGCACAAGTAAGTCTAGGCGCTGGAAGCGGGAAGTGGGCCATGCACTAACAGACAATATAGTCACTTGTGATTTCGGAAATGAGTGCACGAATATAGATAGTTATCGTGGATGCTGCACAGCTGGCGGAACAGATTGCAGCGCGACTATATACACCACCTGCGTCGATTATGCAGAAATGCCGAACGCTGCAATGTGTGGGCCACAGACACTATGCTGGTACGAAATATGGCTATTGCTATAGACCACGAACGAGATCAAGACTAACTGCTGCCGTATAGCCCATTATCGAGCGCATATTGCGCTACATACGGATTCATGACTGAAGAACAGCCCGATGCAACATTAACGTATGTACATTGCGCCGAATCACCCAGATTTGGCGAATTGTATGCCTACCCGCCAGAGCAAGCGACGACAACGACTGAAAGTCCAAGCATGACAGAAAGTGCATCCAGTACTCTGGCCATTGATCCCGTAGAAAGCACTCATTCCTCATCGTCACGCTCCGTTTCTTCCGGGACTATCGCTGGAGCTACAGTAGGTGGCGTCATATTTCTGCTTTTGGTCATTTTAGGTATTTTCCAGATTTTCAACCGACGGCGGCGGCAGGGGGAAGAGAACACGAGTTCCGGAGGCGGCACCAACAGCACACCCTCCGCATCAACGGAAAAAGCGGGCTTCGGCCCCAGACTCTCGGCAGGCCGCCTATCCTCGCCTTCCATGATTCACGAGCAGCAAGCACACTCACCTCTTTCTGCATCCTCTAGAGATAGGCGGCGTTCGGTGTCACGCATGCTTCAACGTCAAAGTTTCGGCCCGAACTGGCCACTCGGCCCCATGAGTCCTAAGAACCCATTGTCTTCGCATCCGGTCGTAGACTTAGAAAAGCGAATTAATCCGAGCAGTTCTCCGCCACAGCCAAATTCTAATCAGCACAGAAAGGTTAGCATGCCTGCCTTGAGAATACCGACACCGCCTCTACCAGGGCCCCGTTTAACACAGCCATCACTCAATAAGTCCCAATATCCTCTGATGTTCTCTGGGGCGCCGGTGTTGCAGAGCCCGCGTCTTAGTGTTGTGCCGCCACCGGCGATCGATGCAGCATTCGAGGAGGAGGTTGAGAGGACGTTGAATGGCGTTGGAGGGCCTAGCACCAATGCTCTCAATCAGAAAGTGACGTCCTCGTCAGTTGCGCCACTCCTCACGGCGGCCACATCGGCGCCGGAAGCCGCTAACACCACAATAGCCGTGAACAAAAAAGGGCTAATGGAGAATGGATTTTACATTAATGCCGAACAAAAAAGTTCCGGTCTGGGTGACCGTGAACCTGTCAGTCCTCTATCGCCACTCAACGAGGATGATAATGCGCCAAGCAACCAACAGCTCAGCTTCATGCCAGCACAAAGCATATCCCACAATAGGAGTCAGGGGGAGGTCGGGGGCTCTGTATCACCTATTAGCTGCGATGGCGTAGAGGCCAGATTAGCTCAATGTCACAGTTCTAACTGCTGGTAGGGCCAGTGTTGACTTATTGTTATTGCACAAAGGAGGGAAAACCCCTTTTCTAGGCTGAGGACTATCTAGCTAGTATATATATACACGGGCCATGGGCCCGTGCCCGATACCCCCGGTCCCCGGGGGTTAATCCGTAGCGTTCCGTGACACTCAATGACTGGAAGCCCACTTACAAGTTGGCGCGGTACCCATTGTTTTCTAAAAAAAAAAGACTGTTAAGTGACAGACTCACTATATAGTACCTTTACAAGGGCTATAGCTTATTACGGCATAGATTATGAATTCATTTTAGGAGAAGGTGTATCAAGCCCGTAGGTAATTGTTCAAAAGCCAGCTGGGCTGGTTTAGTGGTTCGGGATGTTATAGATATAAATACCTACCTAAGTGCCTTTAATATTGGATACGAGAGCCTAGGTGGTGCTAATACCACGAGAGATTTGAAAAATTGAGTAGCTTATAGGTGTTATAATAGAAGCTTTCTAAAGCTCTAAGATCATATTTCATTTTAATTTAGTGACTATGTCAATATTCTAGAGATGGTATACACTCGTAGATGCGGCTGTGGCAGAGTGGGACCTCAGCTTTGTCTTCACACCCACTTTTAACACAACTTCGAAATTTAGTCCGACTTGTTTTTAAGAAGGCGTGTGATGACTTCACGATAAGGATATTATGTATATAGGTATAGTTATGCTATCTTAATATAGACAATTTCCTTTCCAGAAGTAGGTGGTGGCCAAAAACGATCTCGAACTATACTGTGTGACACCTTAATTAAGGCTTTCGAATTTCCTTCTTTTTTATAGTTCATGAGCTGCCGTGTCTACTCACTGAATTTCTGCATAATAGCTGCAGTTTGCCGTCGAGGTGTAGTAGTGAATGAGACATTCGGGATCGTTTTCGGCTACCGCTATTTCCATAAATTAAATCGTCCAGGTTGCGTTTATATACATGTCTCATCTACACCACAACTCAGTTGATAGCTACAGCAGCAGCAGCAGTTGAGGAACTAAGAAAACGAAAGTATTCCAAGGCTTTGGTTAAAATATCATACCAGAATGTTATTATTTAAAGAGGGATGTTGGCAAATAAAGCATACAAGAGAAGTCTAACTGAATTATTATACTGACTGACAATTTTACTAGCTACTTGTCTTCCTAGACACACCCAACTTATCCAGGAAACTTAATTTCGTTTCACACAATAAAAAACGACGCGCATTAATAGGCCGATTAATAGCTAACTTCATATATAGTTTTGATGGTAGCCATAATGGCCTACCAAACAAGTTCTGTACCGGCCTATACTACTAAGCAGGTGATTATTATCTACTAATATTTTAACCTATTAATATAGACCAGTAAACAAGAGCTCGAATGAATTTCCCCACGATTGAATGCGGGACGGCCCGTCCCGTGTGGATCCAACTTGACCTTGTCGTCACAGGAGAATCAGATGATCTTAAGGAAGAATAAGTAAACAATAGCAAGAGTTGAATGTGTGCTCGATTTACCGACATACTAGTAAGTTTGTAGTATTAGGATTAATCTTGGCCTGTTGCAGTAACCTAGGTAGGGTTCACAATGAGCGTTTGAGCCCGCCTTCAAAAATCGAACAATCCTCTGCGATAGTCATTTAAAACGGAGATGTGACATATGATGTCGATGTCCGATAGTCTTTGCTAGTTTCTTCAGCTGTCGAGTCTTGGTTCTTTGTCTCTTGTTTGATAAGTTTCTTTCAGGCACAATTTTATTACAACCGGAATTGACGGTACGTCCGCCGATGATGATTATCTTGAAGGAAACAAGACCAAGGTCACTAGTAAAGGAAACCTATTCTCACTTCGGTACGAGGTTGGAATTTATGACTTTCGCAACTCCGCACGGCACAAAGAAGGCCGCCGCTCAAGTCTCTCGAGAGGTGTTAGGAACCCTGTACTTGAGGTAAGTTTTGAACACTTGTTGCTGCACCAAGGTCCGTGAACTGGTCTCGTAGGCTAATCTAGGTTATATACAGGAGGTTATTGTTTTAAGTACCCTAATTACTGTTAAGCCTTAAGGCGTGTGACGAGAGATCTCATCTTACCAACCAAGAATTGCTTGAGGATATATTTTATCAATCGTAGTGGTCACCTCCCAATATTGCCATTGAGTCTGCATGCCAAAATAAGGCATTCTTGATGTCCGAAGTATAATCGAGATGAACTAGAAAATCACTCTAGGGAGGGCCATTTGTTTCAGTCATAGAAAAGGCCCTTGTCTTTGACGATCCGCATTACAGAATAAATTTATCGTCATATGATGAGGACTCGCCTGCCACGTGTTCCGACAATAGTCGCATATGGGGCCCTCGCATAATAACAAGTGTCTAATAGTCTACATATATTCTAGACTTGGTACCTAAAAGTAGGAGCGCTGTTGAGACCAGCGTATCAAATCGCGACTGGGTTCGACTACAATGCCCCGGTCCGCTTGTAGGATAGTGAATCGAGGCTGCTCGTTTCATAGCTATTCACCAGTCTTCTCACCATGTTGTAGTGCTGAAACTGGTAGGTTCGTCAGGCACGGCGTATTAATTACAGATCCATAACGACGCGAAAGGATGTTAGCTGATGCAATGAGTCTAAGATAACTACGCTGCCTAGGCAGGACATGAAATGAAAGATGGTTAATTTATAATACCTGTAATAAATGCTTGTTATCAAGGGGCTATAATAATATTCGTGGTTTTCTAAAAGATCTAATGGCATCTTAACCCATTTCTAATCTAAGTATGAGATCTAATTATGACTTATTTTCTTAAATAAACTCGATTCTTCTTGCATATTTTGGTCTCATATAGCTGATATATCATAAGTAAACATGTTTATTTTAGTTCGAGTGTCAGGATACAAAAATGGATGTTACTGGTAATAATTGGTACAGCAAAAATAGGTTAGTTCTATGTTCATGGAAAGCTATTCATATTGTCACTAAGATTTTATAGACAGATCCTTAAAGGCTTTAAGTAGATTTTTTTAATGGAGAAACTTTTTATTGTTAAAAGATCGTATTATACATGTGCGTGTGACCATCATCTCGGCAATACGCTTGCGCCAATTTAAATGCTCGAGAATTCCAAACCCTCAAAACTCCATACTGCATTTTGTGTGTCGGTTCATGATTACATTCTGGTGTACAGTCATTAGAAAATCGTCTGATTCGTTGAAAAAGAACTTCGGTGTAAGAAGTCGCGAAATATGACAATGAGTGTCAAGGGTCGGTTGAATGAGTAGAATACATAAGAATTTGTCGGAGGGGGTGCCGATTGCCATAGGCCGCGATTAGTTGATGGCAATGCGCCGAGTCTCGGGCTTCTTCGCCTTGGGCACGATGACGGTCACGATGCCGTTGTCCATAGAGGCGCTTACGTTGTCGTGATCAACGCGGTGCGAGAAGGTGAAGGTGCGTGAGAAGTTGCCGACACTGCGCTCAAAGATCCAGTACTTGTATTTCTGCTGTTGCTGGGTCTCGGCAGGTGTCTCGGGCTTGGAAGACTCTACAACCGGCCCGGTCGTTGCCGCGTTGCTCTCGGCGCCCTCCTTCTCATCCTCAACGGTGGCCTGGAAAGACTTGTTGGAGTGAGTCTCCGAGTTGTCATCGCCATGAGGTTCGTTGGTGATGGCACCGCTCATGGCAGTGTCGCCGAGCAGACCCGCCGGAGGAGTTCCTGCGGTGTAGGTACGTTCAGCGTTGCCACTAATCACGATAGTCTGTGCATCGCTGAACTCGATGTGGACGTCTTCCTTCTTGACCCCAGGAAGCTCGCCATGAAGCTCGTAGTTGTCCTCCGTCTCTCTCACATCGAAGCGGGGGGAGAAGGTCTGGATAGTGCGACGAGCCTTGCGGGACTGACCATCTTGGCCTTTCTTCTGGGAGAAGTGCTTATCCCAGTCGTCGATGAAGCGGACTAGGCCACCGAAGTTGCCGAAGTCGTTGTTGGCGGCGTAAAAGGGGTGCTGAGTGAAGACAGACATTTTGTTGATGGGTAGTAAGTTCTTGTGACTGTTGCTTAGAAGTAGAATTGTGAGGGTTGCAGATTTGACTTGATAGTCGAATATTGGGGTAGAGTAATTGAGCAGTTGATAGTTTATTGTTGAGGGTTAGCTGATGTTTTGTTGTTGTTGTTGTTGTGTTCTGGTGAATAAACGAGATGTCCAACGTCGGGGCTCGAACGATGGCTATATACCCGAAATCGCATAAGTCGCGTGCTTTCTACCGTCTTCAAGAAGGAACCTCTGAATAATCATTCAGAACTCCAAACAACCTACGAGAACCCTCTAGATCCTATCTCCCCATGTAAACAATGTTGAGGCTACGCAAGGAGGTTGCACGACGGTGGTAGAAAGCGGTGGAATCTTCTACAGCTTACGCAGCTCACTGCCGAATTACACAACAACATTACATCGACGGCGAAATAAATCTCCCTTACGTTATGCAAGGTAAATAATAGATGATGTAGTTTGCATCTCCTCATTATCATTGAGTTTAGCATAATGCATTTGCTTCAAGACCTGTTCTTCAAGGTTCTCTTGCCGACAGGTCAACTATGCCCAGGTCTACAGTAAGGGCAGGTACAGTACAGCATTCGTTGGCACTGTACTCCGGACCATACTGTACAAGCCCCCAGAACCCCGCTCCGAGTGGCTGTGAACGGCTTGCTCTGCCTACAGTGGCTGGTGGTCGGTATGCGGCTAGTGATCAGGTTGTCGGCTCACCTTCGTCTCCACCGATCAGACATAGCGCACTCCATATCTCCCAGACAAACTGACAGTTCCTTCGGCACTAGGCAGAGTCTTGGCAGGGGACCTGTGACGTCATAATGGCCCTATTAGCCCTGTCCATCTTGCATCTTCCTCGAACTGGGCTTCCATGTTTAGTGTAATCTGTAGTTCCTCCCAAAAACCCGCTGGTGTGGGAACGGTTACGGGGAAAATACAAGGATTCCGTGCAGATCCCCAAACGACTTCATCTGTTTACCGCATCTACTGCTACACCGAATGCAGCAACATACAGCACCGTTGGTCACACGCCGCCGTGCCCTACGTACAGCAATACAATGCCTACCTGGTCCCGCAAGCTGCTGTCCAAGTGCACACGCACAGAAATGGCTACGTAATTGCAGCTTGGCAGTCCCTGACAAGTCACTCCGTGCTATATTCGACACCCGCGGAAAACCGCCGCCACCATAGCCGCCAACTATAGCACGTGCGGAAGCCCAAGATGGGTGGCATATAGAGGTCAAAGTCGTACGATTGCATGCTCTTATGACGTGGCTTTCGTCCTATGTAGCTAGATCCGTTGGCGCTCACGCTCGAAGCGGTCCTGTCGCAGCGTCGTGATGCTCAGATGACGACTGTCGATAGCCCGTACATGATGCTTGGTGATTATTGACTGAGAATGTCACTACCGCATTCGTCCTTGCCCGTCTGCATTGGGGACCAGTCGCCGCCAAATGTCGCCCGGCTCGGTTTCTTCGATATTCGCCACGCATACCCCATGCGCGAACAGCCGACATCTCACCTTTCGCCACCTTGTATTCACGGGACCGCGGGGCTTCAACGGCACTCTACCATGGTTTCTTCGTTATCGTTGGACGTACGCGGGGGCTATTGAGAACAATTCGTGTATTCAAGTATTCATCATAGTAATGTAGAGCCACCATCGACGACCCGTGGTGGACTGCTACTGTATCGGAGGGTTGTGTAATCGTAGGATTCTTCTTCCCCCGGGTCGATCAAGTTACTGTAGCTATTGGAAATGCGGCGTTGCTTGCGGTGGGTATCCAGTAGCAATGCTAGCTACGCCCATCGTAGACAGAGGAACCGGACTTTGGACTCGGTTGAACAATCCAATAAGCTTTCTCCCTACTGTAGGTTCCAGCTCGGTGCCGTCTCGAGCGATCTTTACCTCGCGATTTGAATTCCAAGGGTTACGTAAGCCCCGCGTTTTGTAGAAAGGTAACCTTGTGGTCGAGAGCCAATCCAGTTGGAAGGGCTTGCCCCAAGCTTTCGACTCCCCTTCGCCGTCGTGCGTATCTTTGGCGCTTTCTGAATCCTCGGATCCTGCGTCCGACGCTCCGTCAACCTCATCTCGCTCCACCTCCCAGAATATTGTCCCGCGGGCTGAGTCGTCGATAATGCGTCCACGAGGGCACGTTTCAGTCGCTTCCGTAGGTATGGCTTTGGGTAAGTTCATGTTATTCGTGGCCTGAGCCTTCGGGGCAAATTCAATCGCAGCGGCTGGATCGTGATTAATTGGCGAGATCATTCTGGCATATCCGAAATATTCGCCGGATTTGTTGGCCGAAAATATGAGATAAACATTATCAGCCACCTGTTTGTAAATATTTTAAGCTAAAAAGTTGCTGCCGTGTCTGAATTCACTTGCTTACCCCAAATGCCTCGTTCAGCGCCTCCTCGTTATGGGACTGGGTTGCCCACACACCATTTTGTATGCTAAGGTCGAGATCCTCCACAGTTAAGCTTTTTAGTATGAAAAATTTGTCTTTTTGCTGAGTCCCATCTGCAACCGGCGTAGCCTTGGCCCTGGCCCCATCCTCTTGCGTAGACAATGGAGTGACGGAGGTACCGGGGGATTTCGATGGTGTCCGATCTGAAGATATGGTTTGGACGCCGGGCGTTATAGCAGCTGGACCTGTTGGCGCGGTTTGACCCGACATCCCTTCAACAGTACTTTTCCGTAGTCGACTTACAAGCCTAACTGATTGAAATTTCGAATCATGGAGCTTCTGCTGAGCCGCGACGCAGCTTGCTTCATCTTTGAAATTGGCAAAGGCGCAGTTGCTTTTAGAAATTAGGAATAGAGACTCCAGACCAGTCGCCCCTATACAAACATGGTAAACTAAGCTCATTAATTCGGTTTGCGGCGGGAGATTTCCGATCCAGATGGCGTGTCCTGGTGGTCGTGTTAGCATGATCGACTAGATCGGGAAAAGGGAATTCCAACAGACCACTTTGACGCGGTTTTCGTGGCGGGCCACGGACGATATTCGGCCGAGTTCCTGTCAAATCTGCAATATGTTGTTAATTCTAAATGTAGTGCAGTTCATTTTGACCTAGGCCCGTACCCTCACTTGACACCATCCTCCCTGAACCCCTCGCATTACTGTTCCTTTGTAGCGCTTGGGGATCTCTTGGGCCGCTAGGAGAACCATCAGGAAGAAAGTATTGTGGCTGGGCCAAAGGATTCTGTGCCGAGAACTGACTGGAGGCAGGATAGTAGTACCCTTGTGACTGGCTGATCATGACAGAGTTTGGGTAATATCCCATACCTATACTATCCCGTGGTGACCCAGCTTGGTGCTGCTGGTGTTGTTGGGCAGTTGGTGACATATGTGGACTATAGAATTGTGGAATATGTTGATGTTGTGGGATGTAATACTGTTGGTTCGCGATTTGGGAGATGGGCGGCTGGCCGGGAAACTGAACCATCTGTGGCATCATGTTGGCGCCAGAAGGTGCATATCGCGGGTGTTGTTGTCCACTACTATATCCGGGTCGGTACCCGGCTTGCGGAAGAGCGTTTGCTACCGCGCTCATATCGTACGGTCCCTGGCGGTTTGACCCTTGTGTGAGAGGCATTTCGAGTTGGCCGGAGAAGAGATTCGACGACGGGGCGTATATTTGATGGTACTGGCCCTGGAACGCAGCAGCATCCGAAGGACTAGCGCTCTGCTGGTCGGTCGAAGATCCATCATCTGGCACCATTCCTTGACGAGGATTTCCGGACACCCCTGGGCTCGCTGCGTCGCTACCAGAGTTGGCGGATGGTAAGATGTCGCCCATTTTTAGTACAGTCCGAGCTGTCGTTGGAAATTGTGGAACTAATGGATTCGTTGCTGGGGCTCGAAGTCGCTAATATGCAGGTTTTGAAGATACGAAGGCTGGGTGTCGTTCAATAAACTATTGATCTGTCCGTGCACTGGAAGGGGTATTCCACACTGATAGTCTTGCAACCTCAACACTCTCTAGCGGGAGGCGGCACTCCCCGACTGAATGGTGCCGGGTCAAGAGGGCGATGTACGCCTATACTATGTGGTGTAGGTTGGACGAAACTCCCAAAAATATCCAGGAACCTGTATACACCGCCAGGCGCTTCGCCTTCCGCACCTATTTCCTAGACTCGAGGGAATCGCCACCGCACGGCGCACGACCTGCTATACAAGTCAAGAAAGAGGGGGCAGGAGAATGGTCTATATCGATAAACCGGAGAAGGTCCCCGGGTTGCGCGCAATACAGGTACCAGTAGCGACGGTGGAGGAGCTGAAGTTCCTAAGAAGTGGTGGATCGTTTTAGAGTTTCATCTCTCTAAGCGGTGTATATGACAAGTGTACAAGATGTGAACAAATCCACGGGATACAGTAATACGTATAAGTCACGTAGACGGCCAAGTAATGTAGAAGGACTGTGTCACTTGGGATATTGATGAGCATTAGATATTAGGTTGTGTGGCTAATTTGGTCGACCATGTGGCCCAATGTGATTTCTAACAACCCAAGCCAGGGTAGGTACTATGTACTGCAAGTACCTGCTGGCAGTCGTGAGGAAGCACGGTAGTGTAGCGACAATCTTTACCTTTTCCTCTTGCAGTTATGCAGCAAGGGCACGAGAGAGGCAGTATGAGACAACCCGAGGAACATAAACAGGGAACAATCGCATCATTGTGGGCGGCCCCAAATCTATTTGCCAGCCTTCCAGCACCTAGACTCGGAAGAGGTACGGAACTACAGAGTCTAGTCACGTCCCGCCGGGATAGTACAGTAGGAGGAACCAGTATCGCAAACAGAGCAGAGGAGGATCCCCGGTCCGGTCCTGACCAACGCCAGCGCTGAAGAAGGAACGGTTCGCTACCTGATAGGAACCGAGAAGAAGTCCAAGGTAGTTTCGAGGGCATGTGGGCACAGACAAACGGCCAATGAGCAAGAAGGCCGTCTGGAAGAAGATGCAAAACGGGGACTGGGATTTGCCTTCGCCCGCGCGGCGTTGGCGCCGGTTTTTCGCCACCAGACCCTTGAGTACCAGCGCTGTACACAAGCTATGCGTTTCGGGGTTCGTAATACGTCCCATTGGTTCTGTGCTTGTACTTCCCACAGATTGCCCAGCAAAACCTAATAACACCGATGACTTTGGTTTTACCAAGGGCACACAGATAGGTCCCCCAATCCGATAGGCGCCGGCTCAGCCACAAATGGTCTAGACAGGTCTTTTTCCCAGGCGCCGGTCCATCACGCTTTCGTAATTCGGTCGTGCAAGGTCGTATCTGTTGCGCAAAAGGGCACCTTCGGATGCTATAAGCTACATGCTATATACTAGGTATAGATCATAGCAGAGCTTGCAGCTCGCGAAGTGGTGGACCCTACGTTTGGGTAGATGGCTGCCCCGTTCCCGGGCGAGCCTTGTTCTCAACGCCCTTGCGGCTACTTAGCTGCCCTAGCCCTATGACAGCGCAGGATTTCGGACCAGATCCAAGATGCAGGAATCCCCGGAGGCTGTACCATTACTGGCCGGGGCGGAGCGGGAATCAGCACCGGGCACTTGTAGGCTGGGTTAGTTTTTGTGAACAAGGCATTCGGGATATCTACAGGCAAAACAAATCTAATTATCCACGGAGAGCGTATCAGAGAGAGTCAAAGAGCGGCGCATTTCGACGCCGCCAAGGTCAGTACCCACCGCCAAATTATTTAATAAATTATCAAGTACCTACCTAGATAGATAGGTGGTGCTGAAGTGAGACTTTGAGAAAGCCTCGCCCATTGGTAGATTGGACTTCGGCTGAGGCCGGTGAGCGGTGTTGTCTGTGCTCCCTTCATTTGGCATTTGGCATTTGGTAATGGGCGGCCCAGCGCTGTAACATATACGTACACTACATACAGTAGTCGGTTGATATGTAGTAGAGCTAAGCTAAGCTAGCATATCGGTGTGGCTACGACGTGTGCACCGAAGTCGAATGTTGCGGAGGGAGCCGCAATCGATTTCTGGCCGTGGAAAGGGAATTTGAAATCGGGGAAATGCTGATTTCCCATCTCCTCTGCTGGGCAGGATACTGGGGGGGACCGAGATCGCAAAAACACTGGATAATTCGATGCGCTACTGGGCTGGGTGCATGGACGGCGTATTTACATGCAGAATACATCTGCGATACCATATTTGTACGGTGCCTATGTCGATCTCTATGTGACGTGGGTACTACCGAGTCGCTTCACTCGCGGTGCAACAGTCGGTGTTGCGTCAGCGGCGCTCAAGGGAATGGATGATCGACCTGTTTCGACCCCTGCCCGAAGGGGTTGCGTGGCGTACTGTAGATAGGGCAGAAATACCCACAGTAGAGCACTCCCAAGGTATGTACAGATGGACAGAGATGCATTTACCTATTAGGTATGCTATTGTATGCTGTGCTGTGTTGTGCTGTGCTGTGCCGTGCTGTGCCGGCGTATCATTGACGTATGTCTCGTGGTTCCAAGCGAATGCATCCTCAGCGGTTGGCGTATTGGATGGAAGCCAATTGCCCCGTTTCGTTTCTTCTAGAATGGGAAGTCCTTCGCTATCCGTTCATGCACGTCACATGATTCCCGACATGGGAGATAAAGACAAAACGGCTGGTTATTCGATGGTTTCCCTGCTGATGATATGTGGTAGCCCGTCAAGATCGGAAACACGGTTCAGCCACTGACGATCAACGAAGTGCCACAACTGACTTCCAGGGGATTTAGTGGGGCTACCGGACACCCAGGCTCTGTCCCCAGGTACAGCACAGTAGGTACCTAGGTAGGTATAGTACCTTAAGATACCGGATGTAAGAAAGTGCTGTACACTACAACCTCTAGAAGTACATACCAAGGCAGTAACTAAGGCACGTATGTGTATGCTGTGCCGCACCCTCCTACTGTGCAATACAGCACCGGGCAAGGTAAAAAAACCAAGCCTTTGGGGGGGTTAGGCAGGTTTCCTGCTGTTCTGGAATGGACAGCAAAGCCCTGAGCAAAGTACCTGCTACTACAGTATGGTACAGCAAGTAGAAATGGCACTATGAAGCGACGATCTCCTTCCAGAAAGGATAAGGCGTGACCTTGCCACCCCAGATAAGTGCCATACCAACATCGACTTTTGCCACTTTCACCATCCTAATTCTCCATTTCGAGTTGCAAACGGGTCCATGTGATTCGCGTCATTGTCCCATCATTTCCTTACCTAGGTACTTGCAGTACACAACTCGCAACGTTCTCCGTAACGCCCCAAGCAGCCTGCCAAACGCAATACACCATACATACGGCCTTGTCGGCGCCGACTGTTGCAACTCGTACCACTATGTTATCACTTCTCCGGCCTCCACAAATAATCCAACCATCTCTTGATATTTACGACGTTTCCTGACCATCTTGAGAATGTCACGCTAAACCCTGTCCTAGACATATCATTTACACGGAGCAAAAGCTCCGATAGGGTGTGAATTGGACTTATAAGCAATGGCGTCTCTTATTAAAGTAGGTAATTTGCTGCTGCTCGAGGTTGAGCCGTTAGACCCTTCTCGGTTCTGGTGGGGGATAGGGTTGCTGCCCAATCATATACCAACCAATGTTCCAGCTTGGTCTGATCGGCTTACCTACCGACGATCCCTCCGGTCAAGAGCCCAGGTGCCAGTTCTCAACGGCTGGTTGTTAGGCGACCAAGGCTACTTGAGCATACCCTGTTCTTCTGGAAGACGGAAACCCGTTAGGGAAACAAAAATGCCCGTCATTCAGATCGATCAGTAGCGTGTCCTGGGGACTAGTGTGGTCAGATAAAATATACCATTACTACTGTACAATACAGTACATATAGGGACCCAGGCGTTAGCCACGCTTCCAGTATCATGTGAGCCTCATTAGACAACTAGGTTAGTTAGGTATCTCAACCTGCCTCGATGTGTTCTCCATTGGTACGTGTACCTTTGAAGATTTGAATCCCTTCGTAAATATGGTCCGTCTTATATCATGTCTATATACATGCTATGTGATATAACCAAGAAAGGCGCTGCAGAAACTCAATACAGTAGAACTGCAGTACCTCGTCAGGGATATGATAATCGGATTTACACAAGGGGGGTTAATGGGGTTTGGTGAGAAATTAACTGGCAGGGCCTACCAGTAGGGCTACTAGGATCTCGTCTATCTGACTGGCATCTTCAAATGAGCCCGCTGAAGACAGCATAGGAATCCCTGCTTATATTGACAGGCCTAGTGGTCTCTTATTTGTGTTATCTAATCCTACCAGCCAACTTTATGGGCTCATATTACAGAGGTAGTTTGGGTTTGTTAGCGGACAGGGGCCTGTTGTACCCCAGTAATGAATTGGCGCTGGCTTGTGCTTAAGAATCGGTCTAGAATCTTTGTCTTGCTGAGATTTAAAGTTCAGCATGGCAATACTGGTAGCACTAGACGAGTAGTGTTATACTCGTCGAGTAATCCCTAGCACAACCGCATTCGATTTAATCGAACCACTCCTGTACGAAGCATGTTCCGTACGATTCAAGTCGACGATAATGTCCACCGAAGTTAGTTTTACCATAATGTAGCGCAACCCCAGGGTTGTTGAGCGTGTCGGAACTGTTGATTTCCGCTACCCAGCTAGTTGCATTTTCACTACGGAGTACAGTCTTCGGCCAAATATATGACTTGCATACGCAGCCCTCAGCCTATTACGGTTTAACTAGAGGGGAATCTCTATAACTTGTTGAGGATACCCCTGAAATGAGAGCAAGGCATTTCTGCTATCTTTTCAACCGACGATCCCCTATCACTCCAGGAGTAAAGAGATACCTGTAGTTGTACGACTCCTATCATTATTCTTAGAGCTACGTACATGTTACGGAGGTTTGGTGTTAGCCCCCCTCGTAGCCGAGACTTAATTGATACCTTATCACTCTACATTTAGTAGTCGACTTGTGCCGAGGAGTTTGTAAGCATCCAGATAATTCGTTATGAATCAGAGACTAGGTGGATGTGTGATATGTTACAAGTCGAATGCTAATATGAACGAGCTGGTTGTATAGATAGATTGGAAGGGAATTCTTTCGACATCGAGGATTTCGTTGAGTGAATACTATGGGGTCGATGAGCATTATGGCTGGCGCGCAAAGTGGCCCCCAAACACTTTCGTTCGCTCTGTCCTCCACGAATGGTGCAATAGAGCCTAGCTGTATAAGATTCAGAGCGGGGAATCAGCTCCTGCCCTGCTATCTAACAAATAAACCCAGTGATATAGGCGTCGGCGCCCTAGGAACCTAGGGACCTAGGTAGGCACAAAGATCTAAAGGGTTATCAGCCGTTACTTGGCTACTAGAACTTCAATCTACACAGTTATCATGTCTGAAAGATACAGCGTTGTACTTCTATCGATTTGCAGATCAATATACCGGAAATTTATCTATAGAAATAGGTTTCTGTTACGTTCAACCTGATATCCAAGGCTCAATAGTATACAGATTTACACTCAAATAGATATAAGGATAATACCCACCATAGTAGGCACGACTCTGTCTTGATAATCGAAGAGAATGTCTTGAGCACGACTATCCATCACGCTGGTGTATAACTAAGAGCACCTTGTATAGAAGTTGGTCTAACTCAGGAATGGGTAAAACTCCCTCATGCCAATGAATCTCGAAGATATTCTATAGATCTAACACCAGCATAAGACCCTGACGCTGCTGAACAGCAAAATGCCATATTCCAAACTCTTCATGAATGCCATTACGCCATTTCTCCCAACGCTTCAAGAATCTTCATGGACACTACAGAATGTAAAGCAAGGCCACACCAGGCTTGGTATTGATTCTATCTGTTGCGTTGGGCTGGAAGGGAGCATCGAGCGGATTTGCTACTATAGTAGGTGAGAGCCGAGGAAGCCTAAGTCTATATCACAAGCTTATTTGCGGCTCTTGTTCTTGGCCTAAGTAAGGGAAGCTCGTGGGGGTCAACAGTATGGGACGTATATGACTTTGAGCCGAATTTGTGCTAGTTATTGTGATGAGAAGTAACATTGATGTATAATATCGGCTTCTACCACAGAAGGTCTCATACTGGTGATAGGCAGGGATAAAGTAGAGAAGCTGAAACAGAAAGAACGAGAGTAATCGGTGTTCTGGGCATCTTAGACCTTTGTGTACAGTTCTTTTTAGGGGCAGTCGTATTCTAGATTTGGCCGAGTTGAATTAGTTTTACCAATTTGTGATTTTTTTGGTCAGTAGTCTTATTTAGGCCAACGATAGCCGAAAGGTCTGAGTTCGTAGTTGAAGTCGACCCTTGAGACGCTATAATAGCCTTTCGGTCTAGCATGCATCAGATATAATACATGTGCCTTGCTTCATGCGCTCTAATCTCTCTAATGCAGTTTCCTGGTAAACCCTTAATCTCTCTTTAGTGGCAGTAGTCTCTCCTCGATCCCGTCTTTGGTAATAATCATCATCTGCAAGCCATCGCCGACCTCAATGTGCCGTTCGACGGCAGAGTCAAAGGCGTCCTTGACGAGCACCTCGACCTCACTGCGGGGTAGAGGTACACGCTCACGCTCCTGCAGCTCGTGGCCCACACCACTACCGGGGATATACTGGTTTTTGAAGTTGACCTGGTTGTCGAGGAAGGGCATGATGAGAGAGGCGGCTGCACCACCAGCGCGGCACTGCTCGCGCTCGTAGCTACCGACTGGGTCGTACGAGTACACAGCACCTGTTCCGTCCTCATCGATGCCGCCGAGGATGGCGTGAACGTAGTAGGGGAAGAAGCGCTTCTGATAGAGGATTGTGGAGAGGCGCTTTGCGCAGGCTGAGACGCTCATGGGCTTCCCGTGGCGGTACCGGTACATCTTGCAGGCGGTGTCTAGCCGCTCCTTTAACGCCTCGCCGTCCGCAGCGAAGCCCACCACTGACAGCAGGATATTGGCGTCGTCTTGAGATGAGGTGGACCCCCCGATCTTGAATATCTTAGGTGCGTATCGTGTGTTGATGCTGTAGCCGGAAGTTAGACGGGTGTCGCCTGCCACGATAGCAAAGTCGGCGCCGGCAATGGCGAGGGTCGAACCGCCATTATCGGTATATCTGCAACAACAGGGACTCTACGTCAGTCTCGCATCCCAACAAAGGCTTCACTAGAGCCGTGGAATATCCAAGGTAGGCTCACGGGTTGAAGCGGTGTTCCCGGAGGCCATCGATGGCGCCTTTGGGAACTTCAGCAAACGAATAGTTGGGCCCGTTGAGGACGGGGTTCTGGCTGAACATGGCCATGGCGACTCTGTGTGGGGTTTCCCGATTTCGGGGCGTGATCGTTTGGGCGTCGGCGGTGGTGGTTGTGATTGCGCGATGAATGTCGGCGACCGGTGAAGGCGTAGATGAGGTAGATCGAAGGTGGTTGATGAGTGGGATGGGGATGGGGACGGGGATGATATCAGGTTGTTGCAGCTTCTAGGTAGCTCCAACGCACGCGTACAGCTTGCAGCCTTGTAGGGCAGTGTAAATGCGGCCTGTGCCAATAGGACCAGGGACGGTTGGTAGGTTGCTTGACTAGTCGGCCTTTGATAGGACAAGCAAGGCAGAGGCAGGGGTAGCTTTGATGACTAAGTAAGTATTGCCTATTAGAGCATTTGGACAGGGTCGGCCCACTGCATGATACGTACCTACCTGCCTGTACACTGCCGGTAGGTACTGTGGTCGTCACAGCGCAATTATATCTTGACGTATATTTATATCTGGGGGATAGGGCTCTCCTATCTACCTATATGTAATGTGCATGCACGATATCATCAACACGACTCACAATATTTGTTTGCAACTGCCAACTTACCGACAATCCGAGCTACTGGTCTCATGCTCGAGGCTCGCCACAGTCTCTGGAGTTATGTGCCCAGACCTGCTTCTCCTTGCCCCATCCTCCGCTAGATTGATCAGTCAACGCCATGGTACGCGACGTTCGCCAGCGGGCTCTCGAGAAGATCGCCGCCCTCTCAGCCTCGGCTTCGGCTTCCTCCTTCGATCGCTCCGATCTCGACCGCCTATGTAGAGCCGCATCGTTGCACAACCGGGCCAAGGACGGTGTCAATGGCACCGTCAGGAGCGCCACCCCTTCATTAGGTCAGGTTCCAATGGTAAAGTCTAGCATCCTGACGGAAACAATCTTCATCTCTTACGCTGTTACAGACCATCCGTGAATACGAGGTTCTCATCGCACTCTGCAAAACGGCGCCACTGGTCCAGAACAGCCAGAGTGCCCAGAAACTTTCCAGCCAGTTGATCCCCTACATCCTCGAATCCCATGTCCAGAGCTTTGTGCCGTCGCCCGGCTTCGCCAGAATCGAACCGTCCCCGAATGAATCCCTCACTAGGAGTCTGACAGCGGCTCTGCTATCCCTAGGAAACAACCATGAAAACCTTCACGAGACTGTGTCGGATAATATCTGGGCCTTCCTAGCTAGCTTGCGAGCGGCTATACAAAACATGGCCCCGCCTAGACTTGAGGGAGACTCAGAACAGAACCTTGAAGACGCAATCCGAACTGTTACTTTAGCCATCTCGTTGTTGGGGTTCCTAGACGCCGCTTCGGCGCAAGCTGACTTTTGGCGGATTGGCGGTAGATTGGCACTGATCCAAAGAGTCAGCAACTTGTTGTCGGATTCTTTCCTCACGGCCATTAACGGCGCCTTCTCCACTATTCGGAACTCACATTCTTCGGATCGCCACGTGAAGGAATGGAAAAGGTGTCTCCGTCAGTACGCCAGCCATGGCCGACCCCTGGGACCTATGATCCTGCAGAGGAGCTTCACATGGCTATTAGTTGCGGCTACTTCCCTACTAATAGTTGATGCGAAGGATTTGAGGGGTTCTCACGTTCTAGATGTACTTATGTCTAGAGACGATCTTCTGAAACCCGGCTCCCTCAGCGGGCCCGACGTGGATTTTCGGTCTATTGAGATGTATGCAGGGCTTGCTCAAAATGAAATGGGACGTCTTGAAGCCAGTGCTGATTTTCTTGAGCTCGCTTCCTCTTCGCAGCAGAAATTAGCGTATGCTGTGAAAGCCTCAGCCATCATTAGTTATCTGAATTGCTCCGTGCTTAATGAGGACGCCGGCGATCCAGATCTTCTTATGGGCTGGCTTACAGAAACCCTCGATTCAGATCAGATTTTGGATGACGCACTCGCTTCTGTTGTCCTTCGAAGCATGGCTATTCTAGCTAGATTTTCGCCGGACTATGCCCCAATAGTCATGCGACTTCTTCCCCGATTCATTGTTCAGACTGCACCATCCGCCAATACGGTAGCTATAGCGTCAAGATGTCTATCATTCACTCTACATACCCTTTCTAACGACGCCATAATCTCTACGCTCTATACTCTGGGTAACGTTCTAAGCCCAAGTCCTGAGCATGGTATTCCTAACGGGACAAACGGGGACTTGGCTGGTGATAGCACAGGCTCATCAACTATGTATCATGGGAGGCAATCCACCGGTAGTGATATCTCTTTGCAAATCCAGAACGAGGAAGATACTACCGCTGCGTACGCTAACATCATTCAAACGATATGTTGCATTGCTAAATCGTCCGAGGATGAGAAGATTACAGCCCTTGCACAAGCGATGCTCCTACAAAAGTTGACAAAGGTTAACCAATCGGTCGATGGGCATATTCTTGTAGGAGCCAGCACTCTGTCGCTGAATTCGGGACAGTTAGAATTCCGATCACTCTTAAGGCTATATTCCAGAATATGCCATGCGGCTGTAGCAGAAGACAACACGACCCTACTGGATGCGGTAGGTTACGATTAACCCGGCAACCATAATATGCTAACGATTCACAGATTATGAAAGCTCGCAATCACATCTCAGCGAATATCAAGCGTGATTCTCACTTATTCGAGATCTACCTCGAATACATGCTTGAAGACCTCGTTTCGAAAGGAGATGTCCATCAATCCAATCACATGAAAGAATCAGATATTGAATTTGCCGCACAAGAAATTGCGCAGCTGCTCCAGCCATTGGCTACTTTAATGTCGGCCAATGATTTTGCAGCCAAGATGTCTAGCCAAGATGACGATGGTTTTGCTCAGATACGCGATGCATGGTTTAACATCGTAGTCCATGGTTTCACCCCCACAACTGAAAGGGGTAAGAAGTATATGAATGAACTAAGATACATGGCGATACACTCGCCTCCACTTGTTGCGGAACAACGTGGAGAACAGATTGAAAGCGACATCGAACTCAACACCGTTCTCCGCCGAGCTAACACATCGGATCGAGAAGCCAAGCAAAAGAAATCACTGGCTAGTCTTGTACCATCCAGATCGTCTCATATCAGAGGTTTAAGCTATAGGAAAGTGATATTCCTTCAGGCTGCTTATTTAGTTGAAAGCCTACGGGCCGACTCGGGTGATTGCACCAAGGCACTCTCGTACTTCTTGGAACCTAGTATGCGTAAGGACGATGTACGCAGTGTAATGGAAGGAATCGCATCCGTTGTGATAGAGAAGTATCTGGACAAAACTCTAGATGCAAAGCTTTCGACTTTCTCTGCACATTATGCGGCATCTCAGCTCGCAACAATCCTTTGCAGCTGCTGCCATCGCATCCAACGGGTTCAGCAAGCAGCGTTTTACTGCGCGGATAAAGTGATCCGTGAGGTCCCTTCTGCTCTCTGCCAAAAATCATCACTATTTGCGCTTTTGGAACTTCTATCCCTCATGTGGTTGGGTTGTTTTCAAGCCGAAACAGAGTTGTACGATCCACAGTCTGTTTTCACATCCAAACTTGGGCAAGTTACAGTTGAGCTGTCGGACGATTACGCGTTCAGGAAGGCGACCCTCAATAATCTTTACAAACAAGCAAAATCTTGGGTCTCGCTCGCTATCAACCTCGCGCCAACCGACGTGAAAGGTCTGCTCCAGACGTATTTATCTGAATTTGATGACGAGGGCGCATATGGGCACATGTCGCTCGGTCGCTCATTTGCAGTAGAAATGGGGTCTGCTATTCCAGCAACGGATCAGAGATTGACATCACTGGATCGAATCGGTGAGACCACCATTAACACAGCCTCGGACTTTATTGCTCAGTATACCACACGCCAAGAGTATCGGTACGGAGAGACATTGCCTAGTCACGGGACAGACCTGCTTAATGTTATGCCAATGGTACGGAGGAACTCATTCATCAAGTCTGCGCCTTCAGATCGTGCTGACGCCGTTGCTGCGCTTGCTCATTTTGAGTCTCGTTTGACTGGGAAAAAGTTTACACCTTTGCAAGATGTAAGGGATATTCTGCGACGTGCGGCTGCTCTACTATGTCGCAGCCTGAAAGATGAGAGTTCGATTACCCATTATCTTGTCACCATTCCATTTCGCATCTTTAGCAAAGAGTCTATCAAATTTGGCGTCTCTCTCTGGCTCGGCGTAATAAACGAAAATCCTAGAATGGAACCACGACTACTGAGCGAAATTGCTCAACAATGGGAGGTTACAATTCAAACGAAATCAGGCCTTTTCAATCCAAGCTTCATGTAAGGACATGTACCTCCGTATGCGACCCCTCGAGTATGCTGACACAGAACCAGGCATCCCGATCCATTGTTCCTCAAGAAAGAATTCGCCCCTAGTAACACGGAAGCTCTGTCGAAGCAAAGGCAGCAAATACATAACCTTCTGGCTCCTCACACTCAGCTGATGCAGTTCTTCGACAGTCATTTCAACGCTACCCGACTAGGTAGTCCTGATACCCAGAGAGTCTTCCTTCGGTTACTTGACTTGACATTAGACGCTTTAAAATCTTCGATCTCTCACCCTATGGCCCGAGAACTTCGATTGAGGATAGTATTATTCAGCTTGAAAGTTTTGAGAGTAAGCGAAACTGCAGGCGCAGTTGCCCAATGGCGTCTGAAAGATAAGATATTGTCTGCAGGGCTGAGTTGGTTTCGGTTTTCGCCGAAGTGGTCTTTTGGCAGCAATATGCTACAACTAAAAACAGAGGTGAAACTAATCAACGATATCAAGAACGGGCTAAAGGCTGTGTCACACATTACTGCTACACGTCCCGTAAGTAATGTAGTGTTTTCGACGCAAAAGGAATCGCTCTTCGAAATTCTCTTGGAGAGCGAACAAGCACGACTAAACGTTTGGATCCATCCGCTTAACGAAGGGAATTTACTCCGGCCAGAACTAATGACCAGCCACGGTAAAACTACATTAGAGGTAAGTCCTTTAAATGAGCCCTCCATGTGTTCTTAGCTAAACGTTTAGGCTGCCCTGAAACCATTGATACGGGTTGCCTGGACTGAGAGTCCTTCGCTAGCCATCGAGCTTGTCAGCAGGTTCAATATTCCTAGCGTGTATCAAGAAGTTCGCTGGTTGTTGCTAAACTTTCCCACGAAAGCCCTATCTGACAATGAAGCACTGTCCATATTATTCGGCGGCGAGCTTCCTCCAGATGTTCGATTCCAGTTGAAGGTGAGTTATTGAATCTCCAACAGCTTCGTCAACACTAACGGATTTAGTATCTCTTGTACTGGAAACCCGTAAATCCTGTCACCGCTACCACTTATTTCTTACCGGCGTATAAGAATCATCCATTCCTCATTCAGTATGCTATGAGAGCTCTAGAGTACCACCCCATTGATGTGACATTCTTCTATGTCCCTCAAATTGTCCAGAGTCTTCGCTTCGATGCTTTGGGATACGTAGAGCGGTACATCATCGAAACGGCGCAGTTCTCTCAGCTCTTTGCACATCAAATAATATGGAACATGAAGGCGAATTCTTACAAAGACGACGACGCTACTATTGTAAGTTTATCCAAGCGAGATTCATTGTATACAATATTAATGTCTGTTAGCCTGATGCCATCAAACCTGCTCTTGACACGGTAATGAAAAAATTGGTTGATAGCTTCTCTGGGGAAGATAAAAGCTTCTACGAGAGAGAGTTCGCTTTCTTCGATGAAGTGACTAGTATCTCTGGGAAACTGAAGCCCCTGATTAAGCGCGATAAGCCGGAAAAGAAACAAAAGATTGAAGAAGAGCTTCGTAAGATCCAGGTCGCTGTAGGCGTCTATTTACCCAGCAACCCAGATGGAGTGGTTATTGGCATTGACCGGAAATCTGGTAAACCTTTGCAGTCCCACGCGAAGGCACCCTTCATGGCTACCTTTCGTATTCAAAAGACCGTTGGGGCCGTGGAAGACTCCGAGGAGACTGCCCTGGAAATTGCTAAAAAGGGCGAAGTACAGTCTCAGAAAACTGTTGAAGTTTGGCAAAGTGCCATCTTCAAGGTCGGTGACGATTGTCGTCAGGACGTCCTAGCTCTACAGATGATCGCTGCTTTCAGAGGCATATTCCACAATGTAGGGTTAGACGTGTATGTCTTCCCGTACCGTGTGACAGCTACTGCACCGGGCTGTGGCGTTATTGATGTCCTGCCAAATTCTATCTCCCGAGATATGCTCGGACGTGAGGCTGTCAATGGTCTCTATGACTATTTTATAAGCAAGTACGGAAATGAGGACTCACTTCGCTTTCAACATGCACGAACCAATTTTGTCAAGAGCATGGCTGCCTACAGTATTATATCCTTCTTGCTACAATTCAAGGATCGTCATAATGGCAACATCATGATAGACGATGCTGGTCACATTCTTCATATCGATTTCGGGTTTTGTTTCGATATCGCTCCTGGTGGCGTGAAATTCGAGCGTGCACCCTTCAAGCTCACTAATGAGATGATTCTCGTCATGGGAGGGAGTACCGAGCACCAAGCGTTCAAGTCGTTTGAACAGCTATGCGTCAAGGCCTTCCTCGCCTGTCGACCCTATGCCGAGAAACTAAGTCAAATTGTTCTCCTAATGATGGAGAGTGGACTTCCTTGCTTCAAGCCTGAGAGCGTCAAACACTTCAAGGAGCGCTTTGTTCTGGAGAAGAACGAATGGGAAGCGGCTGAGTTTGTCAAGGATCTCGTTAAGAAGAGTGCCGGAAGCTACAGCACGATGGTCTATGACCAGTTCCAGCTGATGACGAATGGCATCCCCTACTAGAGCAAAGCAACAGACACAAACTACATACTGGCAATCCCGAACGAACTCACTTCGCTACGTGACAGTCAACTACAATTACCTGTTCAATAGATACTTATAATCTCATTATTCTACTTCGTACTATAGATTATGGCCCAAGATGTTTATTCCCCACGTATTTTTGGACGATTTGCTTTGACTAGTCTATTTTAAGTAGCAAATGTTTAACACGGAGTAGCTGGTCTAATAACTCAACACAGAAGCTTCTAGCTACGCTTCTACCTACTCAAAACTGGCATCAGGTTGAGTTTTGAGCCTAAATTTCTGGCCGAGTTGGAGACAGGGTCTAATTAGTTATCAAAGTTTAAGCCGCAGACTAATTAGTCGTCAGAGTTTTGGCCGTAGATTGATCGGTTGCCGGGTTTGAGGCTGGGGGCTGGGGGCCGGGCTGTGACGAATGCCGGCATTGATGTGGCGATGGACAAGGACATGTCTGTGATTCTGTTTTTGGCACGCACGCAATGTCGGTTGTTACGTACCCGCTCCTCATTTTCGTTTCACTTGACTTGACTGGCTAAGTAGAAGTGAGGGCCGTATGCACGAATGATATCCAAAGTTGATGATTATCGAGAAAGCTGTCTTTTGTCTCCTATCCTAGCGTTGAGCTGTGTGTTGAGCTGGGTTTTCTAACCAACGAGGTATCTCGAGAGCTTACTTAGATACTATATTCTCTTCCCCGCTGCAGAAGCTCTGTTTCGTTGATAAGCGCCTTCAAGTCACGTAATGAAAGAGGCAGTTGAGAGCACCGGTAGTGGTTTTCTGCAACCCTAGAGTTCTCACTATAGGATTGGTACTGGGACCCCTTGGCTTTTTGTACAACACTGACGTGAAATCAATCTCATTGTTTCATTGTGGTATAGGTCGAACAGATAATGAACCTGATTGTCAATATCGTCCTGCTGAGCTATCTTAAGTATGTACATCAAAGACCGCAGCGCCTAACAAAGAGTAGGCTCAAAAAGGCCGGTAACCCCAATAGTTCGGTGACTATCCCCGGATCTTCTGTCTCCCCTACCTCTATATTGCTCAAGTAGAGAGATACAGGCCTTCTTATCCCGACCCTCCCTTCACCCCTTCTACTTGCTCCTCCTCATCCTCCTCCTCAATTACGGTATGTAAAAGCACCCCTGTAGCGGATTCGCACTCATCACACTTCCTATGTGCACACATCTTGCACAAAGCCTCATCTTCGTTTACTATATACTCGAAGTTATCTCTATTGTAACATTCCGAACAGGTGAATTTGTCCTCCGTTTCGTGAATCTCTTCGGACCTTATATTGTTGTTTTCTTTGTCTGGTTCTTCGTCGGATTTGCCTTCTGTGTCGATGATGCTAGTTTCCATGTCAAGACGCGAGGAGCCCTCATCTCTCGATGACGAAGGAGATGAATGAACTACAGGGTTGCGCTTATATTTTTGTGCCCTCATGATCGATCGTTTTTGTCTCGGGGTTAGGGCACTTGCTGAAACGTATTCCCAAAACGTTGATCCCGCGCCGCCGGGTCCCCAGCGTTTTCTCCCTCTATCAACATATGACGTGACATCCATGAACCCGGTGGCGCTGAGCTCTGGCTCTTTTTTGGTTTTGAGATCGCCTGATTTAGGCTTCGAATCAACATTGTTGTGAAGGAAGTAACCCAAGTTAGAAGCAATACTCAATAATTTTTCATCGTCGTAGGCTTCTTTTCTGTCATCGTAGATTTTCTGGATTGCTTTTACTGCCTGCTCGACACCTCTTCTTAGTTCTCTGTTCTTCCTGTCCAGTGCTTCGTTGGCATTGGCCTGTGTCCGCCACATGGACCTCGTTTCTTCGACAATGCCACGGTTAGTTTCTAATTCAGCTTCTAGGGCTTTAACCCTACTCAGCAGTGATGAATCAGATTCGTATGAACCGGGAAGGGGAATTTCCGGGCTTGGCTCGCGAGAATCTTCCCACATGGGAGAAGGCTGATAACCAGGCTGCTCCGAAGGGCTTGATGGGTTTAGTTTCTGTACCGGATCTTGACCAGAGCCGAGCCGTAGATCATCCCTAGATGTAGCATCTTTTGATGAAACTGGAAATACGTGATCTCGTTTGCCGGTGATAAACCCTTGTAGGCGCCTGTCTTTGTCTTGTATGATCTCCCACGCTCTCTCGAGTTCCCTCCGTAGCCTAGTAACCTGTTCTTCCAGGAAATTCTCCTTGCTCGAAAAGCTGCTGGCTAATCCTGCATCACCTCGAGACAAACCTTCTCGCGCAAGCGAAGTCCCTGCAGTGTGTTCATACCCCGCTGAGTATGCCATAGTGGATGGTGTTGTTCCACGGTCTGTGCGGTAGCTGAATAAGCTTGGAGGAGGCAAACTACTTTCAACAGTCATTGTATCCTCGTCTCGTGTATTCAACGCTGGCACACTATGTGTGTTCTTGCTTGCTTCCTTGCTAGAACCGACATCTTTGGCATCGTCGTCCCCGGCAGGACTAATGTTCCCGTAGGCCTCTGGAAGATACGCCGAGTTGTCCCTAGAGGCGCTAGCGGTCATGCTACATTCCTCGGTAGCCCCTTTACTTTTCTTCTCCCTTCTGATCCTCCTTAGTTTAGGGCCTGGGTCATTGGCGTCGACCCCAGGTAGAACATCCTCACGGTCGGAATCGCTGCTTCGCTCGCTAAGTGTACGTTTGTGGATGCTACCGGACTGCATTCGACGACGACGGCGCCATTCTTGGCGATTTAGTCTTACTTGCGCGAAGAAATTGTCGCCCCAGTCGGAGTCGTCACTATCGTCGTTATCAGAATCAAAATTATGTATTGCACGAGACTCCGATCGACTACACTCTGATTCGCCACAGTATTCGATGGCATATGGCCGAACAACATCTACCAGTAACTCCTCATCGCTATCGAGTGAATAGTCACTTAGTTCTTCGACTGTAAAGCCAGCCTCGTCATTGCGGATAGTCGTGCCTTCGCCTATAGCAGCAATACCAGCAGCGGCGGTAGTGAATTGAAAATCACGACGCCTATGGAAACCATCCATGTCCGACAGACTCGCGAGCGTGTCGGATTCGTCGCTGCTTGGAGGCGGAGATGGTGTTGAGATCACCGTAGCATGTCGGCCTCGGGTTAGTCTAGGGCTTGGGTTATTGGCGTTTACTTTAGGCAGAACATCGCGATCTGAATCGTTGTGTTGCTTGGTGCCACCAGACTTCATCTGACGAATACGCCTCGCCTGAGGATCTAATCTCAGTTGGATTTCGTCGTCTGAGTCCAACTCCTCGTTGGTAGAAACAGAAGTAGGAACCTCTAAGGATTGTACGTATTCATCGCCAGGTTGTGGGAAATGGTGTTGTACAAAACCAGTCGGCTTGTATCGAAAAACCCACCGGGTACCATCGTAATCCAACTCCCATTGATCCGGAAGACTCAACCCATTGCCAGCTAGAGGCCGAGCAGCCGAGTTTCCACCTTTAGTTTCCACAGACGATTTCCGGCCCCGAAGGAGTGATTGTATCGACAGTAAAGCCGGTCTAGAAGGCAGCAGCAAACACGACCCATTTTTGGGGTTCCCGGCTATAACAAAACCAACAAGTTCTCCCTTGTCATTGAATGCCCAGCTACCACTATCACCAGGGCAGATCGGGGTGCTTAATTGTACACTGTATAGTTCTAGAAAGTTGCTTTTGCCAGGCAACCGGGTGTAAAATGGCATCATAGAGCGCTGACCCCTTATTTCAGGATGATGCGTAGTCTTGATCATAATAGAGGTGTTGGTCGGGTCGCTGTCGGCTAGCAGTTCTGTAATGGAATATGCATAGGAACTCAGCCCAGGCTTGTCCTGTGTCAATTTGATCACGGCAATGTCAAGAGTCTGATCAACGCTGACAATTGATCCGATTCGGTCACACATATCAAAAATGTCGTTCTCATCATCATTGTCGTTCTCGTCATCATTGTCATGCTCATCCTCATTGTTTTCCATGATGCAATCTTCTTCGTGAACCATATACGGCCCCGTACCTATAGGGGTTCGGACGCTTATCTCAGAGGATATGTGTGAGTGGTAAGGTTTGAGTAGGCTTTCTTCTGAGTCAGAAACCTCGGAAGACGTTTTGCTCCCAGGACTTGTGATGGTAGTCAAGGTTTTGGTATCTTCTTCGTCACCCTCGTCCCAGTCATCCATCCCGGTGATCTCGAAATCGTCCGATTGGCTTGATGAGTCGTTATGTGATTCCAGGCTCGTCATCACATGAGGAATCGGGTGAATAGCATGAGCCATTGTCAAAGCATAGAGTTCGCTTCCGACTCGAAACAGTCCGCCGCAGGTGGCAGTGGCAGCATTGTGCGAATGCGAATTCGGTGACGTGTGGAAGTATACCCGGGTAGGTTGTTTTAGTTCTGGGTATTCGAGTGCACACACGTCGGCCGATAGCAAGCTTCGGACTTCAGTCCCAGGTTCGAACTCATCATCTAAGTACTGAACATCTTGATACGAATCAATAGAGCTTGTTGTCGATAGGGCATCGTCGGACCCAAGCTGTCTCAGATCCTCGAATTCAGCTGCGACGGAACAATGTCCCAGTTCGAAACCAGGGTGCATAGTCAGAATATTCTTTGACTTTACGATTTGAAAGGCTGCTTTTCGACGTGGTTTATCGTCCGAGACGATCATGATAGTTGGCTTAGTCTTTTCGGGTAATTTCCCAACCATGAACAAGGAGAAGCCAACAAAGGAATTGGATTCCGGAAGGCATTGTTCTAGACACGCCTTGATCCTCCCGGCAATGTCAGTTGTGAAAATGTCCCTCGCAGGACCTCGCGCATCCCAGCAAGGGTATTTGCGGACGAGAAGTCCCCGATATGGTCCCGTCGAAGTGCCCGCATAGGGATATGTCTGGGTGCGAAGGAGGAAATTGGGCATCATTTCCTGAATAGCTTCAACCACACATCTTGTTTACGCTGGTGGGCTTGATGAGAGATGGGCTGGGTGATCACGGCGGAAAAGAATCCCCGCCTGCCCATTTCTAACTTGGATGCACTGCCATTGGACATTGGGGTCAATAGGCATAGCGCTCGTTCCCCTGTCAGATAGATTCAGCCCATGCGACATGTCATACTGCGCCACCACCACCACCACCGGTCCCTAGAAGCCCCATCGCTGGACGACAGTCATTATCTGACTACCTACCTACGACTTATTCGATGATACTCATCTAACTTTCTTTTTCATGCATCCTCTCCCTGTACCCTCACCGACGATAATCTCATATATCTGTGTGACGTTTAGCTATACAGCCGGAGGTAATTGACCATGAATGCGCAACTAATGACCCATTTAACGGGTCTAATTGACCACACAACAAGAGACGAGCTCCTTCTCCTATTATGGGGGGCCGTGAGCCCAACGAAAGAAGACTGTTCCTATATGCACTCTTATTTTAATTGGTATGTGCGAGATAATCAATGCATATTGTACTTTAAACAAGTCTAACTGTCTTGCAGTAAGTAGATATCTTCTCAGCATCATACCCAGTCTTGACTTGTCTGCAACGCAATTACGGAATTTATGGAATCTATATTGATAAAGCTTGAGATTACGCATCCCAATGCCAGAGGTTTCTTTTAGATGGGGGTCGACATGTGTCTATTTCTACTCATGCCGATGTGGCCGAGATCACGCATGAAATCCAACAAGATAAGGAACGAGCCAGACTCCATCAGGATATCTCGCAGCAACCCGGAAGAGGTATACCCAACACGATAGATGGTTCCTTAGACCTCTGTTCCAGACTATTACTTATGATGAGCATCGGCGAGCCACCGCTAGGTATTGATGGCCCCAACACCATACGGTGGGACGACGGGAGCTTGAGAGACTTCACAGAAAACTACTTCAGCCCAAACACCGGCATCAAGCTACAACCAGACAAGCCCCAGATCGGTAGGATATTCACAGCGCTGAATCTAAGAAAGATTGGAGGCATGAGAATCGAATGGACGCGAAACCTCGCGGATCACTTGCGACTAGTAGACGACGACAAGACGGTTTCGATTTTCGACTGCGTAGCTTTCCTCAGGTTCCAAAGAAAGTGTGTTCAATAGCCTGTCCCCCGTCAACCCCGTGATAAGGGATCTAACGCTCCGCTCCAGAGTTCACCGACAGATGTTTCCCACCGACTTCATCGACGAGACGCTCCGGACACTAGCCTTGCTTATCCCACAAAACGATGGCAAGACCCAGGTGTGGCTTGAATCACAGATACAAGAATATGGGCTGGACCCTTTATTAGCCGAGTGCGGAAGTCTAGCAACTCAGGAGAGACGATTTGAATGCTTTAACTACTGGAACAACCGACTAGTTATTTTGAAGCAGGCCCTTGATGACTCAAGACCGCAAACGCTGTCGCAGTGGTGGTTTGACCGAAGAAACGGCGTCCAGTGGTAGTAAGAACTTGTTGGAACCATTTCTTTCCTGTTTTGGCAGCCCTTAAAGCACAAACTTGCCTTTATAGGCCAATTTAGTGTTCAGAAGTTTCTAAAACTCCTACAAATTACGCTCACAATGGCAATAACTGACTCTGAGTGTTGCAGTACTTTTTGGGTTGCCATCCTTGTCTTCCTAGTCACGATATTCTTCGGGCTCGTTCAAAGTCTCGAGGGAGCGCTTCAAGTCTACCTCTCAGTGAGTGATCCGTTAAAAACAATTTTCTTCTGCTTTAGTCATAACTTAAACGCCGTATTTCTGAACAGAATCAGAGCTTCCCACAGCTCTGACATACTTGGTACTTTGGCTGACTCGCGAGTTTTGTAGTGGAAGGCGCTCTAATTAGAAGCATAAAATGAATGACAAGTGATTATTTTCATTGTGCTCCCACGCTGGTGACGGGATATGGCCGTGGTAACTACTTGAAAAGAGCGGCTAAGATGTGTTTACATGACTTATCAACTCCAGCGACGAAAACTACCCATAGTCTAAAGATAACTATGGCAAGATAACTCACTGGTTAACGAACGGAGTCTCGGTTTTCCATTTTCTTCCTTCGTCCTTTAGTTACTCCCACGCTCATACGAACCGTTCTCCAATAATGTTTGCTTATAAGCTGGAAGAGGCTACATATGACTACTCACCTATGCTACAAACATCAACAACGCCAAGGATGACGCAATCGCTATGCTTAGAAGTGACCTATTACAGAATGTCCCAGCTGCCGGCTGCGGTCAATCTTAACGCGCTAGGTCCTCTATCCTCTTTAAACATTTTTCTACACCCCAGCAACAGCTTTCACACGACTGATCTACATATAACCTCTTTTGAGTAACCTCAAAGAGAGTGCACTGGAAAGATAACCATAATCAGACTCATCCACTATGCTGCTGTTCCATATGCGTGGGGAAGTTGTAGCTCGCGTAGTCGGCGTGCACAAACGCACGATCCACAATTGGCACAGACTCCAGCACGTACCCCAAGCTCTCGCTGAGATCGTGGGAGTCCCGCAATGTTGTGGACTCATCAAGGATAATGTCGACCTCAGCGATGAGCTTGTCGCCGGCATGATACGCTTGTATACCCTGGATCTGGCGGATTGTCTTAGCGAAGCGCATGGTTAGGTAGAGGAGGATGTTTCGCTGGTCGGCGGTGGCTGAGAACCCTGATAAGTTCTTGATGTGCTGTAGTGAAGTTTGTGACCAGTTTTTGATAACGATCAGGGAGAGCAGAAGACCGCCCAGTGCGTCGAGCCACCAAATCTTGAGATAGAAGCCGAGAATCGGGAATAAGATGGATCCTGTGTTGAAGATCACGTCAGTCATGGCGTCGGCAGCCAAGGCCTGCACGCTCGAATTCTTCACGAGTCGACACCAGACCCAGCAAAGGCCCTTGATCACCACAGTGCTGACCATGAGCGCGAGAGCGGGTATCCCAAGCTCGATGATCTCATGATTTGACGATGCTAATCGCTCGCTCGACTGTAGTGCAACCTGCACAAAGGACGTGATCATAATGACCGAGAACACGAGTACACCTAGAGGTTCGAGTCTCCGCCTTCCTACAGGGTACTTGTATTGATCCTGACGTGATATTAGGAACGTCGTTATCCAGACAATGACTGTGGACAAGAAATCAAGGACCGCATCCACCAAACTTGCCAACACGGACATAGAGGATACGGAAAGCATGACGCCGATCTTTCCCGCAAGCAACAACAAGTTTGCAGTGAAGTTGACGTAAATGGCCAATACAACAACCGGAGAGCCGCTGTCCACGTCCTCGTCCTCATCCTCGAGCCAGGGAATCTCGGGCTTGGGTGCGCCGTGATCCTCGTCCTCTTCATTGTTGAACAGCGGCGTGGTCTCAGTGGGTCGGTATATGTCTTTGGGTGTCCGCTTGACCTTCTTAGCCGGTGCTCCTTTCAGCGCTGAAGGGCTTCCGCCAGATTCATTGAGATCGCTATTTTGGAATTCAGGCCGTGGACTTGCAGTGGCAGAAGCTATATCTTCGTACGAGGGTCTGCTGTTGAGAGGGATTGTGATAGACTTGGGTAAACTTGCGGCCTCCTCCGCAATGGTCTCGGGGACCTCAACCCCTTTGAAGGAGCTGTGTGGGAGATCATTGTACTCGTTGAGCAGGTCATGTGGGAGGCTGCTATCGAGTAGGCGGTCGATGTATAGATATTGTTGAACCAAATAGTTAATGCGTTCGTAGTATTGCCGCAGGGGCTTCTTGAACGCCTTGAGTTCCTCCTCCGTCTTCCAATATCGCTCCCATTTGTATCGGGGGTTCGGATTCCCGATCAGACGCATGGACCGCACGGGATCGCTGTTCAGGATCTGGCTGAGGCGACGCTCGTCAGCGTGGGAGCGGCGGTGTTCATCTTCTATGCCATCGGCGAAGCCGTGGGAGGAGATTGAGTGCGTGAGCAGGGCTTCCTCGTCGTCTTGAACACCCCCCAACCATGAGCTTCCGTAGTTGTGGAGCGATTGGTGGGAGCGACTCAGAAGCTGTGTGAGGGCGCCTGGACGATGATGATCATCTTGCCGCAACGCGGAGCCTCGCCGGAAGGGGCTGAAGTTGCGACGCGAAGGCGGCGGCGGGGAATTGGCCGCCCATGACGAGGGTTTCCTGTCCAGAGACATGGCTTCGTGGTTTCGTAGCGAGGCTGAGGCTGAGGCGGCAGAGATTTCCTTGTGCCAAACTCGATCTCTTCTTGTACAAGTCAAACAATAACAACAATTGTGGGTGGATCAAGTGACCTCAAAACAAGTCCGCCTCGGTCGCCACGGTGTCGAGGACTGGTCGAAAGGTTCTCGAGGAATCGGAGTGGGCATTGGCCTTTAAGATAGCAATTGCTCGGTAGATCCTGCGGTCAATACTGCGGTATTATCCCCTAGGTCTAGATATGAGACCTTGCGGTGTTAAGCAATTGGGAACAATGATTGGGCGGTTATGCTCGGGGTACGCTGTGCCTCCTGCGGTGCAGTGTCATTGCGTGCAGCTACCCGTAACGTTAGCGGTATCGGCTCGGAGACTAGCCTCGCCAAGCCGCAGTGATCTTAGCAGAATTCGGCTTAAACGGTTCTTGGCGCACGGACAATTGTGGCACAAGGATTCTAGCTTAATATCCTGAGCCGCCGAGCATACCTAGGTACCCTGAGCATACCCTGAGCATACCCTGAGCAGGAACCTGAGGTCCGGCCTTGCCCCCCACATTTTCTCGCTAGGCAGATGAAATAAAGCAGCGCTAGGCCGTGGAATAGTTAAGGTTCTCTTCGCCGCCAGTTAAGTGCGTAATCACATCTTATCAGATCGAAATAATCCGATGTTTTTGCTTGCTTGAACGTACGCTGGTTGACCCTTTCTTTCTTCTGCCTCGCTGAATTTCCATACCACCATCGCCAAGGTTACTGGTTTTTTCGAATGCGGGGCTCGTATAATCACACAGGCTTCCAATCATGTATGAAGGTCGCAGGGGCCTCTCCATTCTTGTAGGTATCAGGGTCCATATGGTAGGTCGGCAGGTAACCGGCATGCTTGGCTCGAATCCATTGAGCTGATTGCACCGTGTATCCCTTGTCTAGACCTCAAGAGCACGGTGCTTGCGCCGAGGTCGCGATTCTTCCTCTGAGAATTGTTTCAAGTAGTGTATCTAAAAAAACGGAAATGATCCTGAGGCTAGGTAGATGTCCTTCCAGCTCAGCTTCTCGCTGCCCTACACAGAACCCCGGAGTTGAGTTAACTGGTATTATTAAAGCCAATTGGACGTTTTATCGCGTCGGTCCTATGCGGTTCTGCCGGGTGGAGGGGAATCTTTTACGTATGGCGTACTGTATGTAATATGCCGATAGCATCTCCACCCCGGGCTGCGAACCGTTTCCACTGATAAGGGGGTTTTATCCAAGTGTTTCGAGACCACGTGCTCCATTGATCTTCGTCTCAGCCAGTTGCAGGTTTCTTCTCAGATACAATCTTCTGCGCTAGTAACGCGGTAGCCTTCACAATCAACTCATGCTCATACCCATGTATCCTTTGCTCAAGGCCCTCTAGACTTTCTCCGTCTTCAATTTTAATTTCCTGTGTTAAAACAGGAGCACCACGATCTACTGCTTCCACGACGTAGTGAATCATAATGCCCGTGGTCCCGTTTTCAAGTTTTCCGGCTTTGAAGTCCTCATATGCTCGTTTAATCTATCAACTAAGGTGTCAGCTAGTTGTGACGCACAATGAAAATGGGGGGGTTTTCGAGACGATGTAAAATGGGCGAGACTCGCAAATTGCTGGTCACGACCATCGCGTGAAGAATAAATGAAAATAATTTATAATCGTACCGCTCCCGCGCCATCGTACATGCCTAGGTAGATGATTAGCAGATCAGGGGACTTTTCCCGGCCTGAGGGTTGGCATACCTGGCAATGCTCTGCAGCACTTGGGGTCAGTTATAGTTACTTCGAGCGTGATTTATGAGGGCTTCAAAAGCTTCTAGACATTTTCTTGGCCAAAAAAGGAAACCTCGTGCTCTGAACGTCACCGAAGTAGGAAGAAAATGGCTTTACTTACGGGTGTAGATTGATTATCGGGACGCCGGCCGCAGCGACAGGGTTTAGAAAACCAATACTCATCACTATGTAGTTTTCTGTTTAGTCTGGATTCCTTCGGGTTTAACAACAGTGTCTGCGGCGCGGTTGGATCGTTCGACACTCGACAGGTCTATGTGATGTGACCCGGTCGTCTGTTTGGAATTGGAATGCGACCGGGATGCTACTAACCATGCATCCATCCAGCCAAAACTATCAAATCTGGCTTGTCGGCCAATATTCGCTCGGCCAGAGCAGTATCGTAATCAAACCGACATTCCTTCACCTTCTCGGGGTCTTTCTCGCCCGCCGTAAGAAAGCCGTGCTTCACAAGGTTGAAGTAGTCGGTGGGGATCGGGGGTTGGGCAGCCTCTGCTCGCTTTACCGCATATGCCTCTTTTCTGTTAACCGTGACTTTGACGATAGTGCCTTCGATGGTGCCAGAAGCGCAGGCGTCTATAAGCTGTAAGAGTTCAGGAGTTAGGCTTGTTCTTAGAGGGTCCCGGAACACCGAGAGACGTAAGGGAGCAAACTCTCTGTCAACTGGGGAAATAAATGCGTACCGCTTGTAGATTGCTGCCATTGCCCGAGGCAAGACAGCTAATTCTTGCCTTAGATTCAACCATCGTCCGGAGCTAGCGAGAGCAGAAACCCTTCAGGGCGCAACCTGGCGAGACTTTTGAAGACCAGCTATGCGATCCGCCCCTACTTTCCCAGAGAAGAGGGCAGGTAAGATTAGGTAGGCGCCTAATTGATTAGTCGTAAGGCTGAGGAGGAGAAAAGTAGCATTCCGTTCCACCGTAAATGTCAGTTGGTAGTTGGTGGGGGAAATATTTTAGCTTGCAAATCATGGCGGGGAAGATAGACGCGTTGCGCCGCGTCCTACCTAGTAATTTAGGTTCGCTTCTGCATGCGAACACTCACTAAAAAATTAATTGTACACATATATATAATAGGTATCAATGTATGGTGTCTATTCCATGAGAAGCACTACCATAGTACTTACAGTACTGTACCTACCTATGTAGATAGGTGTTGATAAGCCTCAGCACTTCTATACCAATGTGGATGAAGTGCTGCCCAACTACAGCTCAAAATTGCACCTCTGCCCACCCAATATCCCGCAATCGACCCGAAAGAACGGTGTGCACATAATTAGTGATTGAGGTGTACTGAAGTCAATGTCACTGAAACCAATTAGACAATATGAATAGATTGAATACATGCAAGGCCTGACTTCTTCTTGCTAGCTCCTTACTTTAGCTATCTAATATGTAGGTCATCATGGTAGGTTGGGACTTTTATGCTGCATGTGATTCTTATTGAACATGGATGAGCTGCTCTCAGGTCTCGTCTATTACTGCGGGAAGCAGCCACTCAGCCGTCGATCTTTCGGAGAATTATATAGGTACGGCAATACCCCAAGTAGGTAACGAGGTTGGTTGCTACCGCAGACCTGAGCGAGCCGGAGAGCCCGGATCAGACGGAGCCCCTGAACAGGGCTTGACAAAAGACCTATTGTCCATCTTCAGCATCGTCATTATTATTGTTACTCTAGAACCTTCATTAGGAGATTGTTCGCAAGCTGCGTTTGCTTCGGGGACAAAACTGACTACTTACAATCAAATTAGTAGCAGTTGAACTGTACCAATATCTGGGAAAGAGAGGAAGTATTTATACCTGCGTTGTTGTTGACGATTCACTAGCGTTGACCAAATGCAGCCTTAGAGTGGGATAGTACCTAACTGTAGTATACCAATAGTGAGAAAATCGTCGGTTAGGCCAGTATAAAAAGCCTAAAGCGTGCCGATGAGATGAGATTGGTGCCAATATTAGAAACTAGATACCACATAGTCCCAAGTACGCAGTACAACCTCAACTGTCAAAATTTATAATTACTCCTAATCAAGTAAGACAAAAAATATTGAACTATAGTGTACTTACGTACCTACTGAGGTAATCGCCTATGTATGGTAATCTGACATAATTAACTGGAGATCCGTCCGTGCCTCGGGTTGAAAAAGAAAATAGGTAGGTTTCAGCTGCCAAGGATTTTGAATACGAGAGCTGCAGTAGATCAACCAGCACTAAAGTCATGGGTGGCCACATCTCATCAAGTTTTACCTGGTGGTGAGCACCCGGTCATCACTCGCAACTGTTTCCCTGCATTACTGCATGCTGCCAACAGGCGGTTCTACGGAGCCCTTTTTAATATCGAAAGGGGTGGCCGATAATAAAGAGTACGCTTACGCTTACGCATACGTAGTACTGTACTGTATATTCGACTTTTCCATAGTGTATCAGACGAATTTCGCAATCAGATGACAGTAGTCATTCCTGTAATCATCTGATTGGGCTCTGTCTTCGCCTTTTTAGGACCAGTCAGAGATGCAGCCCATAGTCGTGCCGTCGAGCATTACCACCTTGTCAAATATGTAACGTTGAACTCACTGCAAACGTCTATTGGTAGGTATTGTCCTGCACGTACTGTACCTGAGAGTAAAAGCTACGACATGCCCCCGGAGCCATCATTTTACCTTTATGTCGATGGTTCCTCATTATCAATGGTTGTGTGTATGTATAGGGTGGAGATATATAAACGTCTGCCGCCTGTTCGTGGGACCAAGCTTCATTCTGCGCGTTCACATGGAATACAGACCTCACAAAAATAATATGCACTGTATATACTCCCGTGCCTTAGTAGTGTACCTGGTAACACCGCATAAGGCACGACTCAACTACCCGTCATTTGGTAAAAGTATCGAGAACCGCAGGTGGGTCTCGGAATATTCGACTTCGATCATCAAGTGTTGTCATCTGTGCAGCATACATATATGACACCTTTCATCCCTATTCTCGTGGTCTTGCTAATGCCAATCAAGCCCTGCGACTGACCGTTCAATACAAAAATAATACACGCTGGCAAATCCGCGAATCTATTTCATTGTTATGAACTACTAGAACTCAAGTGGTACAAGAAGTCTCGGATGTTGTACAGATGGCGATTCATTGTGACTCCAGCCATGACTCCAGCCATGACTCCGGCCAAGACTTGGGCTTGACGATTTCTGGGGGGAAGGGAACCATAGGAAAAAAAAATTAGGCGCGCATACCTACCCTCCACGCGTCGGCGGTTCCTCTAAAGGGAGTAACTAGAAGCCGGCGAACGCCACTACCGTACAGTCCGTAGCTAGGGGCATCGCTTGTTTGGCGCACAAAATCTCGGTGACAAGGTCTACAACACCGTACAGTACTTCAGTTGAACGTAGGAGAGTCCGGAAAGTCTTGATGTCCGACTTGGTACAGAAGGAGTGAGAGTGGAATCACTAGCTAGGAAGTATTGTATACTATGATGGTACCGATCTCTGGCTTAAGACAGGCGAAGGGCCATATGTGGCATATGTTGGCGCCACCGATCAGGCTTTGACCCAAAACTGCTTGGTATCCCCGAGAACCCTAGCGTCTGGCAATGCTTCGCCGATTCGAGCATGGTGGCTTAACACCCCATGTCCTAGCAAGTAACAACCATACCCATGAATTAAGCAGGGCAAATGGTGTCATAATTGGCAAGACTAAACACACAGTACAGGACACGTTGGATCACGAGCAATCCATTCTATCTAATCTGTGCGCAAGAAAGAGAAATGTGGAGAAATATGTCGTCAAGAGGCAGTTGGCATTGTATGATGTTAAAGGCAGCACTGCAACAAGGAGGAAGGGGCCGATTCCGTAGAGCATATAGCATATGCCAAATACATACTAAATACCAGGCATATGTATTGTTCACGATCCTGCTGGGACGCGAAGGCGCAACCTGCGCCTCCACTACCCTTGCGCCTTGTTGCGTAGCAGTAAACAATAGAGCCTCTTAGAAGAGGCCAAACACGAAGGCCATGTGGGCACCTAGCGCGGCGCTTGCTATTGGTTGATAATGCGCGTGTTAGCATGCTCTGCTTTGATTTGTGAAGGGCAACAGAACAAGAGCGAGAAGGACGAGCGAAGAAGAGGTGCCATACCTAAATATAGTGAGCACCTAAACAAATCCAGACAACAACGGGGTATTCTAGGTACATACAGTAGGTAGTCAATCCATATAAGTAGGTACCATACAGAAGCATATGTATCTACTTACATATGTATGTAGGTAGGTAAGGTAGCAAGTTGATATTGTAGCAGTGGGTAGGCAGGTAGGTAAGGTAGCACATGATGCCCAGTACATGCTAATAATGCCAAAATCCGGATCCTTACAGTGCTCCGAGCTTTTTAGCACAATGCTAAGGTACCTACATATAGGTGGGTAGGTACCTATCTGGTAGGAGATACCTCCTGCTGAGTACCTGGTAAGTGAAGCACAGCGCACTGCAGCTCTGCAGCTCTGCTCCGAGAATCACCAACATGGCGCTATGGTGTCCACTAGTAGTTGTATACTTACCTCCGCTATACTCTTCGTATTGTAGTCCAGGTACTGCTGTACCTCGCCTAGCCGCCATTTCAGTCAGTCCATCACTCCTGCTAACACGCCCATTCCCATCCCAAAACCTTCCACTTTTCATTCTCAATCTCTTGCATCTCTCGACCGCATATTCTCTCGTTGTTGAGCCCGCCTCAAGCGTTGCCGAGTTTCAGTCGCCTTTCTGCCGACCTAATCTACTTCTTCCTCGCTCCGCAAGATACTGCACATAATCGCATTTATTCATTTCCGTTATAATATAGTCGGTATTAAGCGACGGTCCCGCCTCCCCCTTTTTGCTTCTTCGGTTGTCTTGCCGACCCGGCCAAACCTTCAAGCTTCTTCACCTAATACAACAACGATTTTGTTTATTCTTGTATCATCGTCCTCATCATACGATCATACGCACAACGTGCTAGTCAAATCATTTCTGCGCAGTTGACCAAGTCGATCTACATTTGTTGCTCATATTGGGTACCTACCCGGTTGTTGGTTAGCATTTAGAAGACATTCGTGACCTAGCGAACCGCTCTCGCTCCTTAGGCATGTAAGTAAGAAGCTGTCGCACGTCGGCCTTGTGTGTTTCGTTCTCGTCCTAAGCCCTAGGCCACGGTGGTATGTTGGTACAGAGTTTGAGTACAAACCCTCGAGGCCTGTTTCACTTCCGTAACAAGACATAGGGTGTAGTTCATTTGCACCGTTCTTTGTCCCACCCCATATACCCAGAAACCGACTGGAGTAGTTTCCCCCTCCCTTTACATGATGGTTACCTCATCTGTTGAAAAGAGTTCTCGGATAGAGGCTATTGTATCTTTGCCGTAGCTTTTACGTCCGCGGGCGCTTACATGAGAGGAACACGACTAACCCCTCATCATGCAGATTTCCGCTTAGTGTCCTCGTTTTCAGACTCTACACACCTCAGCTCAGGTTTTCCCGGCGAGGATAACCATTTAGTACCCCCTTACCGCCTATAGTTTCATCCACTCCTCCTCGGCCGTCATCTCGAACGAGCCTCCGGACGATCGCTATCCTCACCAACTACTTGAGGGTATTTATGGGTTCGTGGCGAGCCTAATCAGTTCGAGTTGAGCTGTTCTATATGCCTAGATTTCCAGTCAACTTCCGGCGGAAATCGACCGCAGCTGATGATCAAAATGGGCCGGTAGCCGAGCCCTCGTTTCGGGTGCTCGAAAGACCCAACAGCGGCCATGTCAAGACCTTCGACGGTGGCGTGAGACTATCGAGGACGGCAGGTGGTGGTGCTAAAACACATATCCACGACTTGGGGATGGAAGATAATCTATTTGTTGGCTTGAATAGCAGTCGGTAGGTTTCATTCCTATTCCTCTACCCCGACCCACACATACATCCTGTGCCAGTGATTTCTGGCTTTTGTCTGTATACTATTTGAAATAGTATATCTGTATGAGATTGGCTGAATTCCCACACTGTCTCTGGGACAGCCCACACTTGGCAGGGGTTCTCAGTCTGCCGAAGCCATGTTCCAACAGAGAACAAACCGTGGCTTGTTTAGCACCATGTAATTTTACTGATCATTTCCTAGTGGTAGTGGCAGTTCCAACACTACTAAGACCGGATCCGACAATTCTTCCCGTCATAGCAATGTCTCGATGACTCCCTCCTCAACTGAATACATTCCTCCGCAGGAAGAATGGCGAAACCCCAGCAGGAAGCCGTTACCCCCAGTTGACGATTTTACCTCTCCCATCCCTCCGGTCCCTCCTGTCCACAAGAGCTCTGGCTTTCTCAAGCAAGCTGGTAGGACATTTTCATTTGGGGGTAGCAAGAAAAACGCACTGCCTCCGATACCATCAGGGGAGTCTACTCCTCCTATGCCCGAATACAAGACACCGCAAACACCAAGCGGGCGCTCTCGAGCCACAACGGCTTCGACTGTGACAAGTGCAACGCCGCCAAAACTCGAAGACTCGGATTTCAAGCTAGATCTTGGTGGTGAATGGAGTAGTGGCATGCTAACTAAGTTTGATAAACGATCAAGTGTTGCAACTGTGAAAAAACTCGAAACAGCAAATAGCAGGCCTAACCAGCCATCACCACTCCATCTAGACCACTCCGCCCCGGTAGAGCCTCCACCTAAGTCGTGGAATAGCCAGAAGTCACACGACGGATTGCTTGAAACTGGACGGATGTATTCTTCTCCTGTCAATGCCGGAGCGCGCGCACCCCCAACCCCCATCGCAGCCATACCTAAACTGAGGGATAGATCTCCCGAGCGCCGCACATCAGAGGAAGATAGTGAGGATACGACCTTGCTGAGTGATCTGACAGCAGCATCAAAATTTTTGTCGAATGATGCAGCCGACCGTGCGCTTACTAGCCAATCTAACCCTCGCGGCTCGACCGGGCAGTATTCTAAAGCGGCTCGATATGATAAGATTCGTGAAGACGATAATATTTTCGATAAATCTTTTGGTCCCCCGCCACGAATTGCGCCCCGGATTGGTGGTCGCCCAAATACCTCGCCCCAAAACCAGAGTAATAAGGTCATGACTCCAGAAGAATTTGAGAAATACCGCCAAAACAAGGCCAAGGAGGAAAAGCTCGGTTACATAGGATCCGGTGATTCGGATAAAGAAGACGAAGAGATCAACTATGACGATGACGAGGATGATGAGCTTGAGAAGTCGAAGCAGCTTCAAAAGCAACGACGGAAGCAAGAAGCACATTTGTCCGTCTACCGCCAACAGATGATGAAGGTCACGGGCGAAACTTCGAATCCCACTCCGAGACCAGCAATGTCTACATCCTTCAGCACTCCAAACCTCGCAATGAGCCATGCTGCGAATAATGGCAATGTGCCCACGCCACCATCAGATGGTTCCGAATCGGACGAGGAGGTACCACTTGCCATACTAGCGGCACATGGTTTTCCCAACAAGAATCGGCCGCCCACTCGTCTCAGCACCATGGGCTCACAGCCAAACCTGAGAGCATCGATACAACCCCCAGGCACCGCTGGTGGTAATTCTGCGTCTGGCGATGTCAATACAGCTGGCGGTCGACTCCCACCGTTCGCCCGGAAATTGCCACAGGATCCGTATCTTGGCGCCGGACTTATCAACCAACCCCCTCGAGAATCCATCGCTTTTGCAGGTGGTGCGCCAGCCGCATCACGGCCACTTCCAACCGGCGGCCTCGTAGGTGTTATTGCCAACGAGGAAAGGGCTAGAGCCCTAAGACGAGGCAGTCCCGCCATCGACAACGCTAAAAATAGTATACCACAGTTGCAAATGAATCCTGCATTTGATCCTATCAACGGGATCCCGCAGCAAATGATGTACCCTATGGCCATGCAGCCTCCGCAAGCACCGATGCTCACACCCGGAGATCAAGCACAGCTTCAGATGAACCAGCAGATGCATCAGTTCATGCAAATGCAGATGCAATTCATGCAGATGATGGCTTCACAGAATGCCCCCCATAATCAGGCGCCTCCTCACCCCATGGGACATATGCCATCCCAGTCTTTGGGGCAATTCGGAGATATGTCGCGCAACTCGTTCTTAGGAGGAGACATTGCACACAATTCGATGATGCCTGGGGATATGTCACGGGCCTCATTTATCGGCGCGTCCATGAGCGGCGGCATGGGATCTGGTTTAAGCTTAGATGTACCACAAGCAGGACCACAGATGAGAACTATGAGCATGGTTCAGCCAAGTTCGGCTTCGTGGATCCAGCCCCCACAACCAAACTACGTCCCGTCGATCCATATTCAAGGTGGAGGCTACGCTCCCTCGATCGCACCCTCAGAGCGAAGCAACATTGGGCTGCCTGGCCGATATCGACCCGTTTCCAGCATTGGTTTTGATAAGTCTGGCCGAACATCCACCATGGGTGCTACTATCCCACCTGTCCACTCAAAGCTTCAGGCCGAAACCAAGGCATCCCCTATTACGAAAGACGATGACGACGACGATGATGACGAGGGCTGGGCGGCTATGAAGGCGAAGAGAGAGCAAAAGAAAAGCCTCTGGCGTTCCAAAAAGAGCTTCGGTTCAGACATCGGAGCCTTTATTAACTAAATGATATGCATTTTCATTTTTTTAATTCATCACAACATCATTGTCCGGTTAGAAAAAAGATGGAGCATCTTGCCGTTACCCGGCCACATAAGCGTCGCGTCAATATCACCTTATAGCGATAGCCTGCTTGCTTTTCTAATATGGCCGTTAGGGGTTGGGTATGAAAGATGTCGGTGGACCCTTGTATATGTGCGGTTTTTGCGGTGCTACGCCTCTTACCGAGGCGAAGCCTTTTTGCATAGAAGACATGGCAGAATTTAGCGTACGCGTGAAAACGACGGTAGTTACTATGCCTTCCGGGGCCTTGGGAGCCAGAGAAGGATAGGTTTGAACCGATCACCAGGAGCGTCGTCTGCCCACCATGGCGGACGGATCATGATAGACTAGCCTACATACCTTTACATTTAATCTAATATACTGTTGCATGATGTTGCGGACAACCATCTACCAATTTAGCTCGGTCAAATCTCACTCTACAGCTCAGTGCCATTTTATTTCCATCTTGCCTGGGTAGTCTGGTAGATGTATCTATGCCTAGTTTGGCTGTATATTAGAAGTATTCTATCCTAATAGGAATTCAATCTCCAGCCGGGCTTCTCTGTCCCTCGGTGCTTCAGTCCATCTTTCCTTGGGCCCAAGACGCACGTTTAACGCCCAGCTCGACGGCAGCGAGACCCCAGTCCTCGCCATGGTTATGACTTCCACTTATCAGGCCCGCACGCGCTTTAGCTTGTTCGTCATTAAGCACGGTTAGGACACCGAAGATAACAGGTACACCGAGGTCTAGACCGACGCGCATCAGACCGTGAGAGACGGCGTCCGAGATGTATTCGAAATGCATGGTCTCGCCCTTGATCAGCACACCGATGGCGATGATGGCGTCAAAGGGTCGTGATGATGCATCGGTCGCAAGAGAGGTCAGGTCTGTTGTCGAGGCGCCGAGGAGGTCGCCGGCGCTCGACGCCCCGCCAGAGGAGGATTGCTGGACCTGGGATGCCGTGTACATGCTGGCGCGCAATAGGAGTTAGGCCCTTGGAGGTCTCGGTTACGAAGGAAGCGAGCAAGCGTAAGAAAGTAAAGGTCGGGCGAATAGGATGGGTGCGTGGGTGTGTGTGGGTGTGTGTGGAGGAAGGCTTACCGCTGGACGGCAATTGGCAGCTCCCAGGACCCAGGAACAGACTGCACAACAATGTTGGTGTCCTTGACGCCGCACTTGGACAGCTGCGCCTTGGTGCCGTCGAGCAACGGCGCAATGATGGTCTCGTTCCAACGCGCGTGCACAATGCCAATGCGCAGGGCGCTGCCGTCATGCTCCTCCGGCTTGGGGCCCTTGAGAGAGGTAGAAGCCATACTGCCAAGTTTTGTTTTTATATTCTACCCGTATATGTGTCTTTGTACTTGTCGGCGCTCGTTCCGAGAGGATGGCTATCCCAAACGTGGCAAAGGACGGCTGGTGGAGGGGGGATACGATGATGGCGGGGGGATGCACCGGTAGCTGCGGTATCTATGGTATAGGTATGGTATACTATAGCTAGGAATTGCACATTAGGGATAGAGAATCGAGCTACACGGTATATTAGCTAATTAACAATCACTTCACAAACCATAACAGCAATCCAGGGGGGCGTACATACAAATAACAGATAACAGAGAATTCTGACAATAGGTGGGAGCAAACGAGCTTCTAACCTGAGGCGGGCGAGCTGACTGATGAGCTGATGAAATCTCCAGAGACCAAAAGGCGGGGCATGACGCAGTGGTGGGGGGTCTCTGGGCGGCTGGCCAGTCACATCGCTTTTCTGCTCCCGTAGCAGTGGCCATGGCTTAGCTGTAAGGTATGACCTGTAGCTGTTGGCGAACTTCAAATCCAGCCAGATTAGGCAATTGCGACGGTGACCCGGTGGAAGACTAGGCAGCCGAGGATGTGCATGCATATCTACCCTAAGTTACACAGGCTCCCACGGCTACTAACTTAAGGTTCGTCCTCTTAGTGCATCGTGAGCTCCCACCTTCACTCTTCTTCATTGTCGAGTCAGAGGCCATCGGGACTATCTCTCATAAATTACCCAACCTAACATTAGTATCCGGTGATACACACCACATATTCCTATCCAAGGTTTCGATCATCTCTGTCTTTCCCATCTAGGGCTCTTTACTTTTCTTCCTTGTGCCCATCGGTGATGTGTGCCCGTTGTAATATTCAAGACGCCGAACAACCCCCTCGGTTTCCCGAATTCATTCTTGATCATGTCTTCCATCTCTCGTCTCCCTGATTCTGCAACTCGACTCATAAGCTCTCATGCGGCAGTTGTAACGCCCGTGCTTTTAGTGAAAGAGTTATTAGACAATGCAATTGACGCCAAAGCCACTTCAGTCGAAATACTTGTCTCGCCCGATACAATCTCTAGGATCGAGGTTCGAGACGATGGAGTTGGCATCCACCCCAATGATTATAACGCACTCGGTAGACGAGGTCACACTAGTAAGCTCAGGAGCATTGAGGAGCTTGGAGCCCTTGTTGGAAAGACCCTCGGCTTCCGCGGTGAAGCACTCGCAAGTGCGAACACAATGGCCGATATTACAATCACGACCAAGATCTCTACCGAACCTATTGCCGCAGTCCTTCAATTAGTGCCCAGTGAAGGCGGGATACTGACGCACAAGCCGGCCTCCGCCCCAGTAGGAACAACCGTAAGCGTAACCAAACTGTTCGCTCACCAGCCTGTGCGTAAACAAATGGCTGCCAAGGAGGCGAAGAAGGCTCTTGAGAAGATCCAAGAGCTCCTCAGATCTTACGCCATGGCACGGCCACAACTTAGACTACTATTCAAAGTTCTACAGACACCAACCAAAGCATGGTCATATTCTCCGAAACGCAACGCACCCCCGGGTGAAGCAGTATTGCAGTTATTTGGGGCCGATATAGCATCCAGTTGTCTCCTGAAAATGGTCCAGACTGGCCACACATGTGCAGACAGTGACTCTACAGCTCAAAAGATCTCAAAACCTGCAAATAAAGGCTTTGTTCTGGAGGTCTTCTTTGCCAATCCAAACGTGGATCTCCAAAAGATGCCAAAACGGCATTACTTTTCCGTGGACGGTCGTCCTATCAATACTGGGCGAGGCATAGCCAAACGGTTACTAAACATTTATCTAGAACATCTTAAATCATCCACAGTGGTAAAGGATATCAGCGACTGCTTCATCAGACTCAACATAAGTTGCCCACCTGGAAGTTACGACGCGAATATAGAGCCGTCCAAAGACAACGTGCTATTCTCAGATGAACAACCTCTTTTAGAAGCATTCAAACACCTTTGCAATGAAACATATAAGCCAACTATAGTGGGCCGACAAGACACGTCACGCAAATCAATCGACCAAGCAAGTGACATGCCAACCGCCGTTTCACTAGACCAAGGTCAACTTCATAATCTGCACGAACTACCCGCTCGGCCTTCAAACACATTCGAGCTCCGAAACGCAGTGAGCTCGCCACGCTATTCACGACTTGGGGACTCTGGTGATCAAGAGCATAGAAGTAATTCAATATCAAATCAATGGAGTGCTGACATGTCAGTTGATCTCTCTGAAAGACCAAAACGAAGTCACCAAAAAAATCGGCAGGTAATGCCAATATCCCCCAGTTCTCATGAGACAACACCAATAGCAAGTGGAGGAAATAGTGCGGTTGATTGCCTTAACCCTTGGAAAATCGCGAAGATAAACGGCTCAAACCAAATACCACTACCCAAGTCAGATACGGCCCTAAAATATACCCCAGTATCTCCGTTGACGCCGGAACCTCCCGTTCTCCGTCATATTATGGCCCCGCCTGGTGATCTAAACGTACCCAGAAGCCACAAAGAGGCAGGGCGTGCAGCACTTCTTTACCCTCTGCGGACCACGGTCCCTGGTGGACCCTATCGTAGCCCAGTATCGAGTCCTTTAGAAAGCAGGGTACGAGGAGTTTCTGCTATAGCCCCTAATCATCCCCAGACAAATGCCAGTCGCCGTCGTGAGCAGCTCCCCTGGATTCCACCTTCATCACTCGAAGGAAACCGGCACAACACATCAGATATCGATTCAACTCGTTCGCGACGCATTGACAGTTTCAAACAAACACAAATATCATTTAGGGGCGGCCGGGCCGGTCGGCGCCAACACAGAGTACAGGAAGATATACCCCAGCCACAAGTCCGATCTACAATATCACCCAACGAGCCGGAAGGTGATAGCCATTTGGATATTCAAGACATATTTTCAAGGGCCAAGAAAAACCTTGGCTATCAACTATCACGAATGGAGGACAGTGACTTGACCAAAGGAGCTCACAATAGCGAACATCAACGGCGCCAACAACAGTCATCACGCCCCAGACAGCCCTTCGCAGTATTGCAAACCAACTCATTCGCCAATAGAGAGACGTCTCAAGCTGATAGAGAGCCCATTGCAACGACCTTGCCTATAGGTGACCCAAGAGCCTACCTTCTACGCAGACAGAAGTCCATGGCCGCAGAAGAGAGCGACGCGAAACCGAGAAAGCTAAGACGTGTGAAGAGCTCTCTGATGCCATTAGAGAATATTCTCTCGGAATATGGCATTCATAGTCTTTCCTGCACTGTGAGGGTTGATAGCTCGGTTCTAAATGAATTGATACAATGGGTCAAGAAATATGACGAATACGTCATCTACGGTACCCTCCTCGATGGACTTGACATGAGCCTAGCCGATGGGCAAGTAGTCGAATCGCAACTGCAAAAACTCCTCACAGAACAGAAGGAAAACGTTATTGATGGAGGCACTGAAAAGGGCCAAGGAATAATTGACCTACAGGCTACGTTGAAGGGGAAGAGTGTTCTACACGCGCCCGCGACATGACTCAGATTGCTAATGGCTAAAGCTCGTCTTTTCGCTCGTTTAATCTCGGACGCAGGAAACGTAGTTTTGCCACGGCCACTTGCGTTGATAACATAATTGGTGGCCACGGTGGAAGAAATAACCTGCTGCTCATCCTATTTTTGCTGTCACTTACTCGGGATATCTAACGGGCACTTACTTTAATAGGCTATCATATGCTATTCCTGAATCATAGGACCAATAAATAAGAAATACGAAGATCTAATAATAACCTAGCACATTGAGTTGCTCTGTAATGAGCCATAAATCTTCATGCTTGACCTTCTACACGTTGTTCACCAGTCAACTATTGAGGTAGACACCATCGGTACGATATGATATCGATTAAGTATGACACATTAATGAAGGCTTTCGAATTTCCTTCTTTCTGTAGTCCATGAGCTGCTGCATCTGCTAACTGAGTTGCTGCATATAACTGCAGCCATCCGTTGAGATATAGTAGCAAGTGAGACATTTCGGATGTGTTTGGTGAGAGCTAGAAACTGGCCTTCGGGTTTAGTCCCCGTTCAGTTGATGATCCCGTGGACCAAGTGCTGTGTTGCAACAGCTGTCTTCCATTTCTAGTAAATAGATTGAAAGATTGTAATGTTGCAGTCTGAACTAGACTCGTCTCATAAAAAAACACCCTCTCACTTTAGTTTAGGGAGCATTTATCGTCGTGCGTGTGCCGAGCCAATGATGGAGAAATGAAAATTTATACCCCTTCATACTTGATGTTGTAGATGTAGGTAGGTATGTTATATATCAAAAGGTCTGGTTCCTGATGCGAAAGACGCCATGGCGGCTGGAATCTGTATTCAATTAACTCGTTCACTCATTTCTCGTTCCATGACAATCCTATGGGCTCCTAGGTCTCAGCCCAGGCAACTAGGTACATCTCGAGAGTCTCGAGAGGTGTGCAGCCAGTGGACCAAGCCCCGGTGAGCTAGGGGAAATATTGAAATGATATGCATTCTAGGGCCCCAATCATCTATTCCCTTTCTCCAGCCCTTCTGGGACGTAAGCACAGCTGTTGGTGACCTAGAACACAACCTCGTATGCATGTTACACTTGGCGAGCGCCTACTTAACTAACAACTGATTTGTAAACGAGGGGCAGATTTTAGTAGAAGGTATCATTACCGGAGTACCAGACTAGGGTACATTCTATGTCCTCGATGTCCGGTCCGGTTGTTCACCTATCTCCGGTTTGTTTTTGGTCCCCTTTTTTTCTTCTTCTCGTTTTCTTTTTTCCCTCGCAATGCATTCCTAGGTTGGGAAGGGCTGAAGGATTTTACCTGCCCGGGGTAGTATATACTAGAACATGGTAAGCACGGTAATTTCAGTTTATATGGGTGCCAAGAATACGATACAGCATTTCTTTCTGTCTCGACGTTGTCAACGGCGTCCTAAAAAACTGATGATCGACAACATGAGTCGCCGTTATGTACAGCTGGCTTGCAGTTACACGACAGCAGGTACTGTAGATGGATTAGGTCGCGGCGCTCACGGCGCTAGGTTATGATTGGGCTGCACAAGGTTAGGGTTAGCAATATTAACTCTCCTAGACCAGTCAACCATTTCTCTAAAAAAGGGGACATGTCTGCGCCAATGACTGTGTAGAGCATGGGTCTGACGTAGGATTATTCGAGCGTCCGATCTAGGTGAACTCCCCTATCTATACGGCACGTCCCGTAGCCCAACTATTGGCTCATTCTTAACAGCGTCCCCAGTCCCGGTAATTCAGACCCCAGCTTGAATGATTGCCGAAACACTCACCGTGGCCTATGACAGGTGCTGCCAGACCCCTTTCGGGGACGTGCTCTCCATTTTGGGAAGCTGTAGAATGTGGCGGCCAGCTGAACAACGGCTAGACCAGAACGATAGCAAGCCATGCATCCGTAGCGTAATGACACCTGCAGGGAGCTCTACGCAAGGAGGGAGGCGTGACACATGAGGTGTTCTCGGTTCGAGTTGGAGTGAAGGGACAAGTACGGTAGGTACATTTCTGTTCAGCAAAAAAAAGAAAAACGCTACCTGGTCCTCACGCAATGGCACGCCTGCTCCCGCTTTCTCTGTCTCGTGGTTTGCCACAGGTAAGACTAGCTCTCCACGGGTTGACGTGAGACTGCGACAAGATGGCCTCGTTCTTCGAAGCTGCTATTCGGTTGGCCTTGCGCCGGCGGCCCGGGGAGGGCCAGATGAGTGAGGAGCATGCACAGAGTCTGACTGGAAGACCTCAAGGAGAACCCGTCGCGGTGCCGATCGCGCCCGGATCAGAGAGCCACCGCTCTGTCTATCTCAGCCCAGAAGAAGATGCCCTCACCTTCTTCCGCCTGATGTTAGGCATTCAGACTGCCCCCTACCTTGGCTTCACTATTTCCAGTCCGGTCGGAACACGTCCCGCAGCCAACATCGGTCTATACGCGCGCATCATACACTCAGAGCAAAAGGCCAAAGACAGTTTCAAAGTATTCTCAGTCGTCATCAACGGGTGCTACTTCCTACAAATCGTGATAGCAGCCGCACTGACAGCGCTGGGGGCCGCGCGGGCGAGCTCCGGCGCCGTTACGGCCTTCGGTGCATTAAATACGGTCATAGCCGGTGCGTTATCCTTCCTAAAGGGTTCCGGCCTACCGGGTCGCTTGAAGTACTACGGCAACGAATGGAAGAAGATCCGCGAGTTCATCGAGCAGCGGGAGCGAGACTTCATGCGGCCAGGGCATAATCTCGATGTCTACGAGGTTGTCGAGACCATTGAGAAGATGTACAACAATCTCAAAGCCGATATCGAGCTCAACACACCCGATAGCTATACCTCAGTCACGAACCAACGGCGGGTGGGCGACAATAAAGACGAAAAGATTGGCGGTATCGATATGTCGAAGCTCGAGAGCTTAGCTAGTAGGCTGAAGGGCTTTGATAACAGCAAGCTAGAAAGCCTGACATCGGGCATCACGAAGCGGGCCGAGGGAGTCACGAAGACCATACATCAGCACGAGAAAGAGATCGAGGAGGAAGTCCAGCACCTCAAGGAGGAGGTGGTGCGGGACGTCCAAGGCCATAAGGCGCGGCTAGACCGTGAGGCCAAGGAGCGAGAGGCCCAGGTCCGCGCCGCAATCCACGAGGGCAAACAGGTCGCAAAGAATGGTGTCGAAGAGCATACAGAGAAACTAGACCATTCGGTCAAGGAGCAACACGTTCGCGCGCTGGAGATGATCGGTGACACAGGACAAGCGGCCCAGGAGGGTATTAACAGTACCACGAGCCACGCCACAGGGTCGATTTCGAACCTCGTGAGGGAGATAAGCGATATACATCAGACGGCAGTTACAAGCGGACGAACAGCTGCCGCCCAACAGATCCGTAGCCTAGCCCAGAGATTAGCGGGGCACGACGACAAACGGCCCGAAGCCGGAAAATCCGAAAAATAATGATACGAACATGACCTTGACGCGATGTGATTATATAATACGGAGGTTACCCAGATACGGTGGCCAATGAATTGCTGCTTGGTCCTGCCTAGAGTTAATGTTAATAATACCGTGGGTATTGTAAAATATCCCCTGGGAGGCGCTTTGCTATGCAGTTTAATTTGGCTTTGGATGCTAATAGCGATTCTGTACTGCGCCAAAACTAACGCGGGGTATTCTTCGAGCCTTGGCCAACACATGATATCCTGAGTGTGATATTTCGTGATTCAGATATCCGTAATCAAGACTCTCGCTTCGGTGGCGTTGTGAACTGCTCGGAGGTCTCGTCTCTTCATTCATTAAAATTAGTGAGTTACGCGGATAGAACAGGCCCCTAGTTTAATATGCAATGAGTAGTAGCACGGTCCAAATCTAAGACGCTAGGAGCCCAGACTTTATTTCACCCAGTTTATGTTTTATACTATCGAATAATGAACCAGTTTCATCGTTTCCCTTAATTCGCCTCTGGCGAACTGGCGGCGTTCACCTCTTGTACCCAACTTGTTTCCAATCTATGCCATGCCGTACTCAGCAGCATCCATATACAAGTCAATGAGGCACCCTGCACTCCATGCTTGCGTGGGACTTGAATCCCCACAATGTTGGCCATCCTTCTGTGTCAGTTCAGCCAACCCCGCCCACGGGCTGCTCTCTATCATTTCCTTACAGCCATTGAGGCGTCTTGTAACTTGTTGGAATGCCTCCACGCGCCCCTCCCTAGTAGTTCGTCTTGCGAGATCAAACTTAAGCAGGGCACGTAGAAAGAAGCCAGTGGGCCAGAGCCATTCCGGACCCTGGTGGTAATTCCGGCCCTTTGATGTAGCAAAGTCTGTTGAATCCTCGCTGTTGATATAGAATGGACGGTAATTCAGGTCCTCAGGATCAAGCGTTGCCATGCCCGTGGGCCCGCGAAGGATATCATCAGCAAGGACTAGGGCGTCTATTGCGTGATCAGGGTCGAAGAGATCGGGGGCTACCGTCATAGCGATTGCAAAGTTCGGACGTAGCTGATAATCTTCATACTCTTTTCCGGAGCGGAAGAGATCCTTATAGATACCGCGCCTATTCACGATCTTGGCGTTGATGGCGTATTTACTATCATCCGATGGGGACTTGGGTACGTAGTAGCTATACTCAAAGCTCGACTTCAGCAAGTCTGCCCAGGCAGAAAAGGTGATCTCACCACCGTCAGGTTTTGTAACACCCTTGTATGGATATTTCCCTTGCGAGCTCAATTCAGCAAGCCACTTTAGGGTACTGTAAAGGAGACCACTGATTTCGATGGCAGCACCGTCACGTGGAGTGCCCGGGATGCCCTTCGAGCCAGCACGTTCGCTTTCACCCATCTTGTCCATCCATGTACCGCAATTGAATTGATTGCCTCCGAATATTATCCCGTTAGACCAGTCCACATTAATCTCAATATTAAAGCCCTCATCTCGCATCTGCATGTCAATATTGGGGCCGGCATTTGCCTCGCGGAATTTCATGCCGGATGCATGTCGTTGCATAGATTCTTGAATAATATCTTGGATCGAGCTCTCTGTGGAATAGGCCCTCGGGTCATCGGAGTCAAACCATGTATCGTCATAAGGTAGGAACCTCCGTTTAACTTCCTTCGTCAACAGGCTTGTTCCATCTGGTGCGTATCGGGTGTAATCTTGTATACATTGCAGAAAGAACCAGATCGAATCGCGGCTGTTATACCGTGGGAGCTTCCCACTGCCAAGGAGGTTGGGAATCATGCCATGCTTGAGAACGCTCGCAAAAGCGAAAATATGCTCAGCGGCCTCGTCAAAACGACCAGTTGCGATATAAAGGCCGCGGAGAGAGATAAAAACGTCGCGCCCCCAGCAGCGAGCCCACTCAACAGCGAAATGAGGAAGTCCGGCAGCCAGTGAAGGGACAAGCTTCTTCGGCCATAATGATCCAGATTTGACGATTCCGGTTTGTTGGACACTGACCATTCCAAGGCTTTGAAGGAACCCCTGGCCTTTGTGTATGTGATCGCTCATTAGCTCAAGACCTCTGGCCCAAGCGGCTGTATAAGCTGTCCTGATTATGAGAGCGAAGTACCGTGGTAAAAGAAAGCTTGGGATGTCTCTTATAGCGTTGAATCGGTCCTTGAGCCACTGAGTGGGCTTTGCCAGACCTGCAAACTCCGGCTGCTGGGAAGCTCTTTCTAATCGTCCGACTGTGTAGTCCATGGCCCATTGACCGTCTCGGAGGTTCTGACATAAAGGATGTGCGAGATTGTTGTCTCTGATAATATCCTTCAAGATACTCCACCAGCCCTGGAGACCAGCGTATACGATCTTCCCGTGGCTGGGAATGTCGTACACCCCATCCTTGCCTTCGCTACCATCCCTTTCCTCTGCCTCACACCGATACAAGAGGAAATTTAAGTCCACCATATTTAGCTCTGACATCGCCGCCTTTGATCCTGATGCGACATAGTTATCTAGGCCGGCAGAGTGTTCTGCGGTGGGAATCCATGTTTCGAATAATGCAATACTTCCAGGTGGGAATTTATCGCGAACGGTGATAATGGTGGTATCATCTTTGACTTCCATACGAATACCGGGAACGTCGATGACACGGCTTGGCAGGCCTCTAAGGTACGTCTTGTCGCCCTCGACTTCTTTCGTGGCTTCGTCACTTGCGTCAACTTCGAGCATCCAGCTTCCCAAGTGGCGTGCCTTTGTGCCTGTCAAGCGAACCGCGCTAAACGCGCCATTGCCGTTTCCATACCCAGGATATGCAGTATGAGCAATCAAGAAATAGCCCTTTCTCGACTTGGGATGTACCCTATGAACGGTGATGTACTGGTCTTCATGATGGATATGCGTTTCATCGTAGAGATCTTTACCCATCAAAGTATGGATCTGATTCAGCAGCTTCCTGACACCACCGATATCTCCTTCGCCACCGCCGATGACTATCTCTTTATCTGAAGAGGACTCAGATGTGTAGAGCCTAGTCTCGTGAACCAAGTCAACTAGCTTAGGATATATCTCATCATAACCCATGACACTTCCTGTAGCGCTAGCGCACATACAAACTAATGCTGCATTCGGCAGCGTATCTCGAGCATCCCTCTTCTGCGCGGGGACTTCGTTATCATGTGTGCAATCCATGAACAGCGCTTGCACCGGAGCGGGCATGATCCTGCGAGCTCTCTCGCGTACAGTAACATTGTCGCTAATAGGGCCAGGACTACTAGGAGCACTATCAGGGCAACTGCTAGGAGCCCCCTTTGGCGTCTCATCAAGCTCAAAACTACCGATTGGGCGGCCGCCATGGCGATGCACCAACCTACTCATTTCGGCTGTGCTCCATGCCTGCATAGCTTCCCTGATTAGGGAGCTGATGCCGAGTCGTTTCACAAACACGTAATCCATTTCCTCGGATCCTGTGAAGAGCTCTGCCACGACATACAAGTTGGGTCGAACCCGACGAGCTTCGTCTAAAATATGCTCAGCAACGTGCAAAGGGGTTGAGTGACAGTTGTCGATCCTGAACCCAGCAAAATACTTGGCCAGAATTCGGGCATATTTAGTCATATGACCCCAGAGCCACGGGCTGTCCTCGGGGCCATTTCCATAACGAAGCTTCACACAGTCCCCCCATACAATTACTTCCCTACGCAGATAGACTCGGGATTGTGGTCCGGCGTTGTCGACCAATGCGTTTCCAGCCCATACCCAGCCATTGTTTACAAGAACTAGATCCTCAGTTTTGAGTTTGTCCGAGGCTGCAGCTTTGTCGAGACGAGTGAAATAAGTTTCGATCAGAGGATTTTCGTTGTCGATAACACCCAGTTTGGGACCGTGATCATCTAGGCGTACGTACTTTATCCTGTTGAAGAGCTGTTGCAAAATATCTGCTACTTCTGTGTCGTATTCATCGTAAAAGCGAACGTTAGCGGCATCTAGTACCTGTACGACTTTGGTGCGAATGGTAGATTCATCGGCATCGCCTCGGTATTTCCCGAAAATGGCGGTTATCAAAGAAGCCAGAACTTTTGGATCAATGCGACGACGGAAACGCTCGCCAAGCCGATCATTTCCTAGTAACCCATTTTCAAGAACATATTCAGCTTGTTCCTTTAGGCTGGCATCTTTGAGGTGATTAATGTCTCCATTGGCCCCGTCGGTAACACTGGTATTACCTCCCTCAGCCCAGGACTGAACAGCTGCGTCAGCATCTCTGTCCACGTCTAATGCGTAGTACTCCCAAAGGCGGATTTCCGCAATAACGTGTTTTTTGATGCCTTCCATGATTTTGACGAGTTCGTCCACGGATTTTAACTCGTTCGTATATCCTAACTCCACAAGCTGGAAGCCGAACTTCAACAGTTGGGTGTCGAGCAGGTAGGCGGATTCCAGCCACGGTGCGGTAGTCAAGTTGTAGCCAGCTTCCGGGTGTTCTAGTAACCACTTGCTGTTATGAGCAGTGTGGTTGAGGACTATATCAGTTAGACTGAGCAAAGAGTGGTTTTGCTCCAAGCTTTCAACCATCTGTTGCACGTCCTCTTCCCCACGAGGGAAACAGTCAGGGTCCCAGCCCAGTTGGTCATATAAGCTATACGGAGAATTTGAAGCACCTCGTATCTGGAGGGGAGTGAAGTGTATCATGTTGTAGCCACGCCCACTAATACCACGCAAATGCTTTTCCCAACCAGATGGATATTTCCCCATGAATTTGCTAATGACAGAGAAAATAGAAAGGGCAGGCAAAGGCAGGGGCCGTCCATCGAGCGACAAGCGTGGGGCCACATCGATGTAGTAGAGAGGCGTTTGTTTTGTCGGCGGCGGCGGACCATCCGAGTCGAGTGTGCTTGAGAGTTCCGGAAGTTCAGCATAGGTAGTATAGAATGCGAACGCGCCGGCTTCATAGATGGGGATAGAGATCTCAATGTTTCGATTGAAGTCTGGGACAAGTCTGGGCATGTAGGTTAGTATTATAACGCGCAATCGAGGGACTCAGAACTACAGCAGCACATACTTATACTCGATGAATCGATCTCGGTGAAACGCTGACCCTCGCTCTGGGATGTTGACCCAGAGGCTGCCATTTCGGCAGATAGAAGAAGTGCCTTCGATTACGAATCTTATTGTTAAGGGGTCATCGGACTCTGGGGCTAGGTATATGTATTCTCCTTGTATATCGGGCGCGCCATCATCCTTTAGAGGTAGAAGATAGACTTCATCCGAGGTCACAGTTGAAGGAGACATTGGGTTGCTTGGTTACCCTCGACGTCGAGAGAGGCGGTAAGAGAGAAATACTTGAGCAGAGCTAGGCGCGCACTGGAGTCGACGACATAAAAGTTATCTCACAAGATGACGAGCAGAGGGCGCTATCACGGGTTCGCAACCAAGCGGAAGGATTGGGAGTGAAAGAAGGAGAAGGTTGCCTCAGCCTATGGTATCGGTATGAGGATTGGAAGCGAGGTATTACTCGAATTCGGCGAGATTAGACACGAGGGAAATAAGAGACCTAAAGGAACTGGAGAGGTTGGAGTCTAGACAGTAGGTAGGTGCCTAAGTTATACGATGGTGATGGTGACTAGGTAAGTATGCTAGGTTCCTAAAGTACCTAGGATATGAGGTAAATACCTGGTAGACTGAGAAAGTGACGATGTGCTGGACAATGGTCGCGACTGCTGCTGGCTGTATGCAGCTTTGGAAGGGAAGCAAGCATCCTTGGCTATACTTGGACGAGAAAGAGCAAGCGCAACCTATAGCGCGCGTGGGCCGCAGGACAAATATGCGCAAGCGTTAGTCTACGCAGTTTACTACCTACCTACCTGCTACTTTATGTATGTAACGTAGGAGATAGGCGGTATAGGTGCAAGACCATGCGATGATGCGAGGATGCGGGAGGGTATGTCGAGCGTATACTTTGCTATCTGCAGCAGGTAGTGTTGCGGCAACGTTGATGGTCAGAAGTGAAGCATCCATGATGTGAATTATCACATGTGTGCGCGGCATGCCATCCTTACAGCCCAACCAATCGTTATCACGTATATAAACACAGCAGTTTTCTCAAGTTCCCCATGCTTAGATGCTGGGAGGCGCGGGGCAATTCGCTCGCCGGTGGGTGCGGGGCATGACGTCATTCGTGATTTTTTTTTTCTCCCTCGCATTCTGCTCGCAGGTGCCGCCTCCCAGATAGATAAGTAAGGCATAAAACTGGATGCTAACCAGGCGCTAGGATCTGCTGTAGGTATGTCTAGACTGCAGTTGGGTGCCCGTTCCTGACCTAAGATCGTTTAGGCTATGAATCTAGGTGGGCCATACAGTACTCGGCCTAGACCTCAGCACTATCGTCGTAAGAACTCCGTCATGAAAATTTGATGAAAGCGCATTTCACCAATCATGAATATGACCCCTGTTCATATTTAGGTAGCTTGCACGCTTGCTCTATCATCATCGGCATTGCAGTAGTCGTATGTATTTCTGCCGAGTGGGGTGTCCATACCAGTAGCCCCTTGCCTTAGGCTAAGAGGCGGCATTAGGGAACACAAATGCAGACAATCGTCGATGATGTGCATAACGAGACAATAGTAGGTGCGAACCCTCTAATTTAGCCTTTACTGTCCCAACAAACGGTAGGTAAGGTAACTAGGTATTCGCATAGCAATATACCTAGGTAATCTATACCTTATATAATATTTAAAGTAAGCAGCAAAGAAGCAGCCAAAAGCAGTGACTGTAGGTGTTATGCGAGTTCGAACGAGTTGGACGGCGACAGGGCAATCATTCAACCATGAAACCTGTGAAAGCTACGCCCGAGAACTTAACTTAGTACAAAATATATTACAACACCATAGGCTTTGGATAACGCAAATCCAAAGAGATATAGACTGTATCCCGTCGACCGCCAGGTGCTTTAGGCAGGTAGCTAAAAGCAGAGGGTTGCCAAGCATTGAGATAGCTAATGAAGGTATCTGTACGGATTACATCAAACTTTCTACTACTAGGTAGTTAGGTAACCGGCGAATTAATACAGGCCTTGTGCTATTCCATAATTCATTTGTTTATGCAACTCCTGGGTTTCTCCTAAACAGCGGTGAATATTCAAGACTAATAATACTGAAGGGGTAAAATGTACAATGGTGCACTATTTATCGGGGAGGTTGTCCGGTCAGGATCCGGTATTAATTAGTTCGAAATCGGCTTGCCGAGCCATCATGAGCAAATGAGCATGGGTTGAGATGCCTCGGGCGGCGGTCGGCGTCGGTTTGGTTGTATCAGTTTCGCCTCGGCGATACCGGGACTGTTGATCATGGCGCAGAGCACAGCAAATCGTTTGATTTGGGAGTGACCCTCGGCTGTGAGGGCTGCAATTGGTGTGGCGATTAGGTCTGTAATATCAGACGAATTATCACCGAGTTCCAAGGTCGCAAGGTCGCAAGGTTACCAGGTTACAAGGTTACACGGTGCAAAGGGGCTGGACTGCGGGCCAATCAGCACGTACGGCACCATTCCGTAGCTTTGCTCGAACCATTTCGCTGGATCTAGCCCGCCCCTGGCTGGAATGGAAGCGGCAGGCGGTGGGCAGCTTATCCCACGCGTGCGTCATTCTGGGTAAGGCAAAGCCGGCAGAATCCGGCCAATTCCGTGCTGGAAACCTTGGCCTGTCACATGGACTGAATTCTGAATTGTGTGCGGGCTTGCGGCAGTGAACTCTTACCTCCCTACCAACAGCATACAAAGCTCAGTCTGGGCCCTCAACGTACCCAAGCTGCACTATATGAAGATATTCCTCTCTCTCTCACGAACATCCATCTGCTCTGCCTTCTCAACATCCGCGTTTCCTGTTCTTCTTCGACAGCATCGATCTTATTTTAGACCGTTCTCGACCCAACTGCCCAAGATGGCCCCAGGACTGCTCAGTGTGAATGACAATGGGAAGGCTGAAAAGAGACACAAGGTCACAGTTGTTGGCTCGGGAAACTGGCATGTTATCACCTCAGCCTCCGTACCTAGAGAACAGCAAACTAATACTCTCTCTCGCCAGGGGCTCGACTATAGCCAAGATCGCTGCCGAAAACACCAAGGCACACCCAGACCTTTTTGAGGAACAGGTGCAGATGTGGGTATACGAGGAGGACGTCACACACCAAGGCAAGACGGAAAAGCTCTCGAACGTCATCAACACCCACCACGAGAACATCAAGTACCTTCCCAACATCAAGCTCCCGACCAACCTCGTCGCGAATCCCTCTCTCGAAGATGCCGTCCAGGGCTCCTCCATTCTGATCTTCAACCTCCCTCATCAATTCATCCATAGAATCTGCACTCAACTGAAGGGGAAAATTGTCCCTTACGCCCGCGCCATCTCTTGCATCAAGGGTGTCGATGTGTCAGACGAGGGCGTGTCTCTCTTCTCAGAGTGGATCGGCGACGGCTTGGGTATCTACTGTGGTGCACTTTCAGGTGCTAATCTTGCTTCCGAGATCGCTGAGGAGAAGCTGTCCGAGACCACCATTGCATACGACCCGCCGCCGATGGATAACTCGCGCAATCCCTCACGCAACGCTACTCCCCGATCCGCCACCCCCGCCCGCGGTGAGCAGCGTGCTTCCGCCGCAGAGCTGAGCATAACACCCCTGGCAGATATGCAGCACAGAGATGCTCGTGGGAGAATTAGTAAAACCCGCTTGACCCCTGTCCCGCCCGAGTACCCTCCACTAGACCACGACACATTCAAGGCTCTATTCCAGCGGCCCTACTTCCTTGTCAGTATGGTTTCCGATGTGGCTGGCACCTCTCTCAGTGGGGCGCTCAAAAACATTGTTGCTTTAGCAGCCGGCTTTGTTGTAGGAAAGGGCTGGGGAAACAATGCCAAATCAGCCATCATGCGTGTCGGTCTGCTGGAGATGATCAAGTTCGGCAAGGAGTTCTTCGGCGAGACCGTATCCACCGCCACCTTCACAAAGGAGAGTGCGGGTGTTGCCGATCTGATTACGAGCTGCTCAGGAGGACGTAACTTTAACGGCGCCAAACTTGCTGTGGAACGAGGTGTCTCGGTCCAGGAGGTCGAACAAAAGGAACTCAATGGCCAAAAGTTACAGGGAACAAGCACGGCAGCTGAGGTCCACTCTTTCCTCCAGAAGCGTGGTCTAGAGAATGACTATCCCCTGTTCACCGCAGTGTACGACATTTTAGAAGGCAAGAAAACGGTAGATGACATCCCGGCAATATTGGCAAAAGCGCAATCCTAGACTGGCACGGCTGGATGGGGGCTACGGTCAAGAAAAAAAACAGGTCGGAGGCGAGAAATAGACCTAGACATTGTGACAAACCCAATGGGCATAATTGGAGATACGATATCACGACTTTTGGGCATCAACTCATACATACGTAATTGGACGCGTTGGTCGGATTAGCTTTCTACCTACGCAAACTCATATTCATTACTTGTTATAGTTCTAGTATTTAAATTCAATTGTATTGAACGAGTTCAAATGATGCTCCCGCCCTTTCTTTTACCTTTTTAACGACATAAAAGGCTCGGAGGGTCGGCTATGATATGCTGTATACAAGGGGTGTTCTCGCCATCCACCACCAAGATCGCGTGATCTCTACCACACACTATGTTACAAATCAAACTATGGTAACGAACGCCACGGCGTCCTCGCTTCTTTAACCTATTGCAGAATTGACCATCTACCAATCACTCAATAATCTATTCTTTTCGCTCTCCGCCTCATCCGGCAATATGTCCACCACGCCCGCCACGTCCCCGGCATCATCCTGCTGCTCGGGCATCGTGCGCTCGCCGTCGCCAAACAACGGCTTGAAGAAGCCGTCGTACACGACCCAGAGCAGGTTCATGCAGGCCGTCGTCGCCGCGCCAAGCCAGCGAGGCGTGCGCCCCACGTCGTCGGCCAGCAGGCGGCCGAGGCCGAACATCAGGAGCAGGAACGGCAGCGCCGCCACCATGAACAGCACCCGGCCGACACGTTGCCGCGCCGTCGTCATGGTGTAGGGCTCCAGCCGCCCCAGGTACGCCTGGTAGTCGTCCGGCAGGGCGTGCTCGCGCGCGCCGTCCCGGATCAGCTTGAGGTACCGCGCCGAGGCCTGCGCGTAGTCCGGGTCGGGCCGGTGCACGGGGAGGAACAGGCGGCGGAACCAGGGCTGTCTCCTCGGGTCTTTGTCGTCGTCGCCGTCGTCGCCATCATCCTTGCCTGGGGGGTTCTTCGGGTCGTCGTCGCCCGGCAGGTTCGGCAGCGACGGCGCGTATAGCGTGTGTGCGAGGAACGGCTTCGGTAGCTCGGGAAACGGCGGCTTCTCCGGCACGTGCAGGGCGGGCGGCAGCTCGAAGCACGGCGTCAGCACGTCGTGGTAGCCCTGGCCGCCGCCCTCCGTCTTTATGATGTTGGCGTAGTCCTCGGGCGTCACCTCGTAGACGACGCCGTAGACGCCCTTCGACCACGTCGGCTTCGACGCGACGGCGGCTGGCGCTGCTGCGCTGTAGGGTGGCGGCGGGAACTTCGGCGGCTGGCCCGGGATGCCCGGGATCTTCCGCGGCCGCGTGTTGGCGAAGCACGGCTCGTTGTACGGGATGCCCGGCAGGTCGAAGGATAGGTCGAAGGCGGGCGCGGACACGTTGATCTGGCTAACGGGGCGGATGCCGCGCCTGCCTAGGAATGTCTCGGCGCATAAGTTGGAGCCGTAGGCGAGGTAGAGGATCGTCTTGGTGGAGGCCGAGGGGCTGTCGGGCGAGGCGAGCGCCAGCCGCTGGCGCGACGTCTTCGGGATGCTGGAGATGGGCGGGTACGACTTGGGCGTGGGCGCACGACGATACCACGTGGGCGAGTTCCACAACCGCCGCAGACAAGACTCGCCTTGCTCGCGCACTGGGACGGAGCGCTCGTCGAGTCCCTGCTCCACCTTGGTGTCTGGTTGTCCGCTCATGGCGATAACAGGCTGGTCTAAATCAATTCTAGACTGGGTATAGTAAAGAGCACGGTTAAAGGCGAAAGAAACAGGAGACGCTCGCTACGGATGCAATCAAACGGGCTTCACGAAATTGTTGCTGTCGCTGTTCTTTTAAACACCGGGGGCGGACGAACACGATGCCATTTTGTCCGTCATCTAAGGTTACTTACTTACAAACCTAGGAGTCCCTGTCATGCTCTAATCCCGCTCTGTCCTGGAGCGTAGTTTAGCGGCGGACTTCCGTCTCTTGCCGTTTTACCTAAATTACCACCACCATCAGTAATCCGAATACTAAACATTCACCTTCAATTAGCAGCTGTCATTTGCCTATTCATTAACTTTGGGTGTTTTTTAGGAAACATCTCGTATTTCTTTGTTAGACTCCTTAACGACTTTGTACAATCGTAGGTACTGTATATTCCATCGACACGTTGTGCAGGGATCTGGCGGATACCAAAATGGGTCATTATGATACGAAAATAAGTCACTATATATGGATCCGTATAGTATTAAATTTCCGAGTTACCTGGCTTTCTCGATACAATTAGTCATTCAGTCAGTTTCGTTTGCCCGAATGTTGTAGGTATTAACGTTCAAAACACCTTACGCGTATCCATCCTGTTGCCTGTAATTATAGGCACTGTAAAGTTTGACTTTATTGCGCATCCGAACCTGAAAACCAGGTCCTGGTTGTCCGTGAGAGATAGGTATAAGTAAAGGGCAGCCATCTACACGAATTGAAGAAATAGTATGAAAGTGATGTTTTGTTGGACAGTTCTTGTTGACAAAGTCATCTAAATACCTAGACTACCACTTGTAGTCCGCTTTCTTACAAGACAATGTTCCCATTTACCCCAAATATTACGTGCTAAGACACACTAACTTAACACTTAGGTAGACGCCTATTATAGTATGTAGGGTATGTGTTGGTGATCCAGGGTGTCGCCTTAAATCCGGTAAACGCCAGCACACCATGACATTGATCGGTCCCTATCCCGCCGACGTTCCTAGCTACTATGTCTATACATAAGGCTATTGCATATATTATAGTCCGCCGGTCTTAACGGGACGAGAAGAATCCTGCTGATGGAGTCTACATATCAACTGAGGGTAACCCCCCCTAGCTTACCTGAGGGTACCCGTGCATTTTTGAGGTAGATATGACCCATAGTATACAATTACGCTGGCGCCCAGGAGGGTTGGACCTCTGGGAACTCGGCCGCCGGCCCTTTTGCAATACAATTTCTATGTTGCGTATTCGTAGTGTTATCTCGCATTATTTCGTCGCTGTGGGGTGTGGCGTATGGCGTTAAGTCTATCGTGGGCCATATCTACCTCAAAAATGCACGGATACCCTCAGGTAAGCTAGGGGGGGCTACCCTCAGTTTGTCTGATCTCTCTCGCTGACGCCACCAATCAACGTTCTCAATCACCGGCCTGGTTAAAAAGACTCAGAATGAGGTGACGACGACAACTTCAATCTCTGCTGTCTTGCATCCTGCACCTAGTCAGGGGGGTGTAACGGACTTATCAGTCGAACCCGATGTCCAATGGAAGACCATCTTCCCCAGTAGATGATACCTGCTTATGTTGATCGTTTCGATACCATCTCCATCTATCTGCAAGACGTCGAACGAGTGGTAGTTGAATAGCCCATAGCGTGAGGAGTAAGGACGAAAAGATGTTGCATACGACCTCGTTCATGACAAACAAGACCATTGTCGGCGCGATTCACCGTCCGTGATTTATAATGCATATATCCAACATAGCGGTGAACTGATGAATGTAGGGTGTCCAACTGAAGCCGCCTGAAGCTGATATACAAAAGCATGACGCATATACGCCACTGGAAACCATATCCGTGGCTCCCAACAGAGTTCGCAAGACGAGACAATCCCTATAGATAGTACCATGTCGCTAGATCTAGCCCGTCTCACGAACTGGCCCGCAGTCCGGGACTTCGTGCCAACAGCGCACAACGACACCTACCCCTTCATATCGACGAGCGCGGCTGACCTGAGCGGCAAGTCGGTGTTCATCACCGGCGCGTCCAAGGGCATCGGGAAAGGGATCGCGCTGAGCTTCGCACGGGCGGGCTGCTCTCGGATCGCCGTCGCCGCGCGCACCGGCGTCGATGAGCTGAAGCAACAGATCTTATCGACTGCTCAGACGGCCGGTCGCCCCGAGCCTCTCGTCCTAGCGATCGCCCTCGATGTCACCTCCCCGGAGGGCGTCGCTGCCGCCGCCACCGCCGTCTCCGAAGCCTTCGGGGGAGTCCTGGATATCCTCATCAACAATGCCGGGCGAACCTCGGCTATGGTACCGCTCACTGAGGGCGATGTGGACGATTGGTGGGCGACTTGGGAGCTAAATATCCGGGCTACCTATTGTAAGTGCACATAACGATCGAGGTAACAAGTCTCGGGTCCCGGATCAGGACAAACGTTTTAGAAAGTCTAGCATTTTGCATAATGAGACAAGCATCTTACTAAGCTGGGCTTCTTATAGTGTGTACCCGGGCATTTCTACCCCTACTGCTGAAGAGCGGCATCCGCACCGTGATCATCACCTCCAGCGCCGGGGCACACATGCTCATCCAGAATTTCCTCGGGTACCAGACGTCCAAGACGGCGCTGTGCCGCTTCGCCGAGTTCCTGGCCAAAGAATACGAGGAGCAGGGACTCGTGGCCCTCGCCGTGCACCCCGGCGACGTGCTCACGGACGTGGCGGCCTGCATGGGCGAGGAGATGGCGCCCATCTTCAAGGACACGCCCGAGTTGGCGGGCGACACGATGGTTTGGCTCGCCAAGGAGAGAAGAGAATGGCTGAGTGGCCGCTTCGTGAGCGTCACCTGGGACATGCGGGAATTAGAGCAGAAGAGGGAGGAGATCGTTTCTAAGGACTTATTAAAGATGAGGCTCACAGTCTAGAAGAATTCAATTTCGCATCGAGTGAGCAATCGAGGAAGCATAGCTCTTATTACTCTCAAAGCCCCTTGCATCGGTGAAATAACTGTTCTATGCCCTATATAAAATTACTATTAACTATTAACTATATTTGCTGGGCTAGTTGTTTAAATATTAAGTTGTCTTCCTTAGGTTTTAACCTTAAGGCCTTAGCCCTTAAAAGCTTATATCTGCAAAGCAATTTAAACAGCAGAATAACGATGGTATATATATATAATTAAACAATATATATTGCTCGAATAAGAATATGATTTGGTCTATATCTTTATATAGACGGCCGTTATTCTGCTGTTTAGGTCACCTAGCTAAAATAAGCACTGTTATAATCATTGATCACACACCTAGACAGAAAGCATGTGTGTATATAAACGGTAGTTGTAGAGCATTATCAAGATTCCATAGGACCTCTACACAACAATAGAAGTTGTTGCATATCCCCATTATAGAGACCCACTCAAGGGGTAATGAAATCCTTGAGAGGGCTCCGAGTGAAGTTCCCTGACAGCAGTTATTGGTCTGCTGGGGAGCCGATTTCTTATATATAGTATGGAAAGAGAGCTGGGGATTGGGGCCAGGTTGGAGGTAGGAGATCTCCTTCTCTTGATTTCGGGCCTTTTCAGTGAGGTAGGCGTTGTCATTTCCCAGAGAGAGTATTTCCATCAACTTAGCCTCGGTGTCAGGATCTCCGTGGTTGGGGGTATGCAATGACCCCCATTGTTGCGCAGAGATCCAAACCTGATGAGGCTACGCAATATCTGCCTATATACACACATGCCCTTTGTTCCGCGATCAAGGATCGTGACACTCGGTAACCTGTTTTTTCCGTTCGGGAGATCCTTTAGAAATAGTGTTAGCTACTTGTTTGCATCCCGTTTTGATCTGATATCCGTATCTATTCTGATAGGAGTTCAGGCACTTAATAACCTTCCTTGTCTGGGTTAGTATTTGGGTTAGGAAGGTAATCGGACCAAGGGCCCCAAAAGGACTTTGGACATAAGTTTGTCCTTCACTGTTCGACATGAAGGCTAATAAGTCCTGTTCATACCACACACATACGGTAGCTGTCTAGTGCGCGCCGACGAACTTGACATGTGTTGACTGACTGCTTGCCGCAGCTCTTCTTTCAATCATCACACACACATCCGTAAGGTAGGTCTTCTGCCCAGCGCGATTGCGCACACGCTGTCGCGAGTTCTAACTTATGGTGTTTAACCCAGAGATAGCTGTCTACTGGTCGTCATGTCTGGCCAACCGGACCCTCTCTAGACTCCTGGGTCGAAGTAAGCGTCTCAACAAGCTTTGAGGCTATGCAGTGTATTAATTGGATTAACCGTTTCAGAGCACCACGAGTTAAAGGTTGCGCACACAAGTGTCGCGCCGAGAAAGCTGCCTCTATACTTGCCCAGATGCAGGCTGAAATCGATGGGTTTAATACTAATGAGTCGGCTGCTGCTAAAGCTGCCCTCCAAGCTGAAGAAGATGCTGTGTCTGCTCCCGCCCCCGACCTCGTCTAGGGGAACGGGTGTTGCGCTGAGAAAGCTGCCGCCAGGCTTTTCGAAATACATGTTGCGCAACCTAAAGTTAAGCGAGCTGCTAATGACTCCGGCCGTCCCCCTCGCCCCCGACAGCCTACAACGACTGAGCGACCTGTCCCTTGCCTCGCGTGTCTGAAGTTAGCAGTCGTTAGTCGCTACGATGCCGATGACAATCTTTTAAACGGCAGTTGCTGTAACGTTGCGGACGGCACGCACTGTTGGCGCTGTGACTCCGGTTGCTCATATAAAGCTATGTATGTCACGATATCCCTATTACCTAATGGCAGACTAACTATGCTCGAGCAACCTACACGTGATCCCGTTTACTTGCCGCTTGGTTACACTTCTCAAGCACAATAGTAACAGCAGGGTAATCACACATATCTAGTTACAGGGCTTCACAACTAATCACAGGTTGCAGAAGATGGCGGATATGCGTACAGCTATCCGCACTTCTCTCAACATAAACGTGGAGAGCTTCTGTAAGGAGTCTGGTCTATATGCGCCAGCTCTCTCCCCTACGTCTGTATGTGCTACCCGTTCTTGCCCTGGGCATATTAAGGAGGTTATTTATGAGATGGAGGATCACTGCATGATGTCGTGTAAGCTCCCAGAGAAGATTTTGAAGGATTAGGTCTTATTGTTGGACAGAAATAGGTATTCTGTAATCCAAATGATTTCCTATGTGTCACGAACCCGGATCTAGTATATGGTAGGCAATAGACTCTTGTTGTTGCACAAGGGTCCCAAAGCTACGTGAGGCTATCCTAGATACATATATAAAAGTCCCTTTGTCTTTATGCCTTGTGACATTGTGGTTGTACCTAAGTACCTATACGCCGTCACCGCCGCGGAGCTGTTGGATGGCCGCATTGTATTCGCCTTGTGACATGTTCAGTCCTTTTCCCGGCGGGAAGAATGGAAAGGCTGTATCAGGGAAAGGCTGGTTCTCCTGGTTATCATCTGGGCCGTCCGTTGATGGGATATCCGGTTCCTCCATTGTCGTTGTCGGTCTTGGTGATAGATTAAGGCGCTGGCGGAAGCATAAAATAGCTAGTAGGTTTTTTTCTTTTTAAATGTCAGAAACCACCTTTGGGGCTACGGTAACTGCCTAAGGCTCATAGGCCTGCCTATTTATATGTACTACCTTTATATATATATAATATTTTAATCATAGATTAATTATAGACTAATCATGAGATTAAGCATCCGTGATCTTTAGCATAACCAATTCTTAAAGATATGCCACATGGCGTGTTCTAGCTATAATGTGTTAGCAGAGTGTAGTAGGTTGAGAGTAGAAAAAACCTACTTCGCGGGTTCACCAAGGATATTCATGAACGCGATGTGTACTTGGTCCGTTAAGTCACTAGCCTGGAGACTTCTACCATGTTTCTCAAACGCGAGACGAGAGCACTCCTATCCACGCAGCGCAATTAGTCAACTAACACCGTAACACAGCGATATACTCCCACCGGAACCAGAGGGCAATAATCCGACAGAAGACATGTAACTTACCCTCGTGATAGCAGCGCCGCCAAAAGCCGCAAGACTCAGCGTCTCGGCCTTCTCCAACCGACCACCGTGGTCCCAGAGCCCATCCAGATACGCCTTGCGCCAGGCGAGGAAGGTAGCGATGCTACCAGTGAGGGTATCGCCCTGGCCACCGGACCTCTTCAGGCCGCCCGGGAGATCCACAACCAGCGTCGTCTCGCCGTTGCTGATGAGGTCCTTCCCTCCCTTCTGTACGATGGTGACGCCCCCGAGGGCTTTGGCGAGGGCCTCGACCTGAGCCGACTCCGACTCGTCACCGCCCTGCTGCTCGCGGTCCGGGAACACGCCGTTCCAGAGACGGCCGAACTCGACGACGTTGGGCGTAAGCACGACCTCGCGCCAGCCCATGACGAGCTCGGGCGACCTGGTCACGATGGCGAGCGCGTCTGCGTCCAGGACGACGGGCATCCCGCGCTCGCGGGCGGCCGCCAGCACGCGCGCGCACGTGTCGTGCATCAGGGGATCGCGGCCGAGCCCGGGCCCGACGACGAGCACATGTAGCCGCGATAGCATGTCGATGATGCGCCCCGAGACCTGCTCGGCGTCGTCGTTCGCCGCTTGCGCGGGCGACGGCGACTGCCGCATCAGCGGGTGTACCATCAGGTTCGGGCTGTAGGTTTTGATGACGGCGCCCGCGCCGGGTGTGCAGATGATATGTGACTAGATATATTAACTCGAGATATTAGCTGTGCTATCGCGTGAACATAAATCATGTATTGAAAGAGCTTTTACCACGCACCATGTCACAGCCCAATCGGGCGCTTGCCATTGCTGAGAAGTACGGCGCTCCTGTATAGTCTTCGCTGCCGCCGATGACAGCCACGCGACCTAATTGACCTGGAAATCCGGCCATCGTCAGCTTGTCAACCCCCCTTGCTGGATTCTTCTCGGTGTCTGGGTAAGGGTCAAGACCTATGTCATCGCACCTTTATGGAACTTTTCGAGCATCGGCGGTACTAGCTGACGCACTTTGCTAAGCACCCCCTTTGTTGTGGACGACATGCTGTCCGCCTGATTACTCATTTGAACGGCTCTATTGCAATTGTAAAGAGTGTCCGAGGTCTCTACGGCTAAAATAAGATCAATGTATTAGACCTTTTGCTGATTAGGTTTTCGCAAGAGTAGATTAAAAGTTGGAGGCGGAATCACACAGCTTCGAGTCCTTTAACGTTGGTTTAAGAACAGTGACGGAGGTAATGATGTCAAGTTACCCCGAAATGCGGAGTTAAACCCGTTGTGCCTGGATGAGGTACACGGCTAATTTTCAACACTACGACTCACTGGAACCAACACAATAACCACCATCTCACAAAATTGGGTGGTTCAAGTGTATAACACAAAAGGAATCAGGTGCTCTTTGAGTTTTTTGACTCTAATTTACAAGGGCTGGAACTGATGAATATTTCCGCGTCTAACCCGTATCCCCAGTATTCGGCACCAATCCACACCCACCGCCTCTAACAAAACAAGATCCATCCATTCAGATCCTCAGGTATAGACAGTAGGTCCGCCATTCTCCTCTCTAATATAATTCGATAACTTTACGACAAGAAGCCCTTGGTAAAGGTAGTGACAACGTCCCGTAATCTGGCCTCAAGGTCCTTGCTAAGGGCACCCTCCTTGTCAATGGTAGCAAGTAGATCAGCCTCATTGGACTTGAGGTGAGCCAGGAAGTCAGACTCCCACTGGAGGACCTTGTCTACGGGAACCTGGTCGAGGTAACCGTTGACACCGGCGAAAATGAGAGGAACCATCTCGTTGACGGCCATTGGAGAGTACTGCTTTTGCTTGAGAAGCTCGGTCAACTGTATTACATGATTAGTATTATCGAATAATCAACAAATAATCAAGGTGCACTTACACGTTCACCACGGTTCAGGGTCTGCTTGGTGGCAGCATCCAGATCGGAACCGAACTGAGCGAAGGCAGCAACTTCACGGTACTGAGCCAAGAAAAGTTTCAGGGAACCAGCGACTTGCTTCATAGCCTTCACCTGGGCAGCGGAACCGACACGAGAGACGGACAGACCGACGTTGATGGCAGGTCGGATACCCTTGTAGAACAGCTCAGCTTCCAAGAAGATCTGGCCGTCAGTGATGGAAATGACGTTGGTAGGAATGTAGGCAGACACATCACCACCCTGGGTCTCGATGACGGGCAGAGCAGTCATAGAACCTCCACCAAGCTTGTCGTTCATCTTGGCAGCACGCTCTAACAGACGGGAGTGCAGGTAGAAGACATCACCAGGGTAAGCCTCACGTCCAGGGGGACGACGGAGTAGCAGAGACATTTGACGGTAGGCAACGGCCTGCTTGGACAGATCGTCGTAGATAACTAGAGCATGCTTGCCTGTATCACGAAAGTACTCGCCAATACTTCAATAATCAATTCAGTCAGCATTGTCCACTCATTTAACGTGGGTTTCATGAGCTAAAAGGGGTAGCATTATGACAGAATGGGGATTAGACAGGGAATAAATAGGTAATAAAAGCCTCGAATAACTAACCTAGCACCGGTGAACGGAGCGAGATACTGCAGAGGCGCAGCCTCGGAAGCAGTAGCAGCGACAACAATAGAGTACTTCATGGCATCGTTCTCCTCGAGAGTCTTAACGAGCTGGGCAACGGTGGATCGCTTCTGACCAACGGCGACGTAGATGCAGTAAAGCTTCTTCTTCTCGTCGGTACCGTTGTTCCATCGCTTCTGGTTGAGCATGGCATCCAGGGCGACGGCCGTCTTTCCAGTCTGACGATCGCCAATGATAAGCTCACGCTGGCCACGGCCAATGGGAACCATGGCGTCGATGGACTTCAGACCAGTTTGTACGGGCTCTCTGACGGACTGACGAGGTAGAATGCCAGGGGCCTTCAACTGAGCACGGCGCTTCTGCTTGGTGTTAAGAGGTCCCTTGCCGTCGATGGGGTTGCCGAGAGCATCAACGACACGGCCGAGCAGCTCAGGGCCGACGGGCACATCGACCTAGAATTTCTAGTGATTAGATAGAAGCCGTTTGCCCCACTCGAGAGAAGCCACTCACGATTTCACCAGTACGTTTGACGGTCTCACCCTCCTTGACCAGACGGTCAGAACCAAAAAGCACAACACCGACTTGGCCAGCCTCCAAGTTCATGCACATTCCCTTAACACCGGAAGCAAACCTGCGGTCGTTAGGAATTAATTTTGACGAGTAGAGGCAGTCAGGACCAGCTTACTCGACCAGCTCCTCAGCCTGGACGTTGGCCATACCATGCACACGGGCGATACCATCACTATCAAACTCCCATGTCAGCAACAGAATATTCCCATCGGATAAAAGCGCATGTATATCGACATCGACATCGTTGCGGGGAGATAGCGCTCCTTAGCCATCGTTGTGGTGGTGGTTGGGGTAGACGGGTGCGTGGAGGTGATGTTGTCTTGTTCATTTTGCGTCGACGGAAAATCTCGCCCACGAATGGATCCACATACCCAACGGACAGGACACGGCCAGTCTCAGCGAGGTTGGACTCCTCGGCAACCCCGCGAATCCTCTGCTCTAGGATGGATGAGACCTCGGTGGGTGAGGCCTTCGCATCGGCATAGGACCGGGCGTGGATGTTGATGACGGCGGGTGCGGCATTTCGAGCCTGCGAGAAAAACAGGGTTAGCCGAAAGTGTCCGAAGGGTGAGCTGCATCAATTCCAAAGCTTGGGCTAGCTCGGCAAGCTCCCCAGGACACCCAAATCGACGGGAAAAGGCTCAATTGAAACCGAAGAATGTATTGTCGATTGAGCAAGTTCAATTGCATGCGGGTTTCGATGGTATTGGGGCGCATATAGATGGCGGAAGTCGACCTACAGCAGCGACTCTGCCGGTGGCAGAGAGGACGCTCACAGCGCGCGATGACTGGCGGAGGGCGTTGCGGAACATATTAGAGAGGTATGTGAGGTCCTCGGGAGTAAGAGGAGATCAATTGCAGCGCTCGTGCAATTGAAGGAGAGGAGAGTGAGGACGTTGGTCGGCTTGGGGGAGGTTTGGTAATGGAGACTTTTTCCGGAGGAAGAGACTGACGAGAGTGGCCGAAAAAGCGAAGGGGAGAACCGGGGCACGCACGGGCCAGGCGTAGACAGGCGCGGACGGCTGGAGCTTTCAGTTGCTCATCCGGTGTTCTACAGTAGTCTACCTAGGTAGGTAAAGCTCTAGCCCACCAGCATAATAACGCAGCATAGGCATTGCAACTTGTTTACTGTATATACAAAAAACAAAACTTGTAATTCTTCAAGACTATATATTTTTGTTCTACCTCCATAGTCTACAATATAGTACTATTGAATATATATAACATTAGCTATAATAGTTAGTAAGTCTTCTATAATTGCAACTTTCTCATACAGATTTGGGTTAGGTGACTTTCGGTATGTATAAAAAGGTGGCGGATGTAGGTCAACAGGCCAAGAACTTCGGGTTCGATCGCAAATCCGCTCAACCAAACTCCACCTTCTCCTCTCAGCTGTCCGGTACGGTGCTATTCTCCCGCACACCCATTTACACACTGTGACTCGCTATCCCCTCACTGTTATGAAAATTGTACCGGTTTCTTCAATACCTAGGTAGTCACCATTCAAGTCTACCTACATCTCTGTCATGCTGGATACCCCTAACATTAGATTATAGCATTAAACAAAGCACATGTTTATCAATCGGACACAACTCAAGCTACTTTTACAATCCTTAATAAGTAAAGATTTGCTTCAAGGATTGTTCAGTTCTCTCACTAGTACTGAGGCTTCTGAGAGTTAAGCTATATAAACAATATCACTAACCCCCGGATATGGAGAAGGGAAGCCGCCGACACATCCCTGAAAATGGTTAGACCAAGGACGATGTAATATATCGCGGCCAGTCCACAATCACTGCACAAGGGCCGAATGAAATGACGAAGCCAGATCCTTTGCCTATCGCAACTATTGTAGACGTGGTCGATCACTTGAAAGACAACATGGGTAATGCGGACACGCTGAGCGTCAGCTTCACCATGTCCCGAAAGCCAGCTTCGATGGCACGCAACAGAACCCTGCTGGAAGATGCTGATGGCGGCGAAGGAGTGGTGCACGAAATCAGAAAGATGCCAACAGACGTTATGACTTCACACAATTAACAACTTCGACTTAAACTCGCTAACGCTCGTGTGTACAATTCTTTCTCCCTTCTCCCCCGCCCCCAACCCCATCCAAATGAGCCTCAGTCAAAAGCAGATTAAGCATATTTCTGAGTTGAGTTTGCTTTGTAGCTGGTGGTCCGTGCTAGAATTTACTAGGTACCTGGTAGAGAGGCATGAGGACAATGGGCAGACTGACCATGCGATATGGTCAAGAACTGGTCCTAACATACCGTCAACTAGTTCTAGGTACTATTGCGTCTCTCAAACCTTTCACCCTAGCAACAGCCTTTTTCTTAGCCGGCGAGATGGTATATTCTCTTCGTTGAGACCAACATGATTAAAGCTCTCCTCATTTTATAATAATTAACTTGGCAACAATGAAATATTTAACAGCAGTTAAGTGCTACCATGGGCGAACAATAACCAGGGGGTCCATAGAGCGGCATGAATATGTGTTGCTATCAAGTGAACAGAGTGACAATAGGCGACTAAACGCCGACTAAGAAAAGAACATCTACATCATTGGCAGTACCTATCAATCTACGGCATTCACTAAGATTATTCAATATTTAAGGGAATCACCACAGAACAAGGAGCAATATTTAATGAACTCCCAATAAGATTCTCTAGCTACCTAGGTAACCTACGTTCATTTAATACTTGCAACTGCCAGACTGCTCGGCCTCTGCCTATATAAGCCCTAACACAGTCCAACTTCCCACACTTTCTGCACTCACATTTCCAGCTCCAAATACCTTTTGCAACAGTGGCACAACACGCAACAAGAACCCTACAAATCCAGCGTTGTGAACAAGTCATCATGAAGTTCCTACTGCTTATCCTCCCCTTCCTCCTCGGCCTAGTTGCTGCCTCGCCGACCAACTACGCCGAGCTCGCAACCATGAAGAACATGTTTCACGAGATGGGCATTACTGACCCCGTGACGTTCAAGCTCGTCGATCGCCTTGTCGAGCTTGCTGCCATCCCTCCCGGAGCTCCGAATGCTACCAACAGCACCACCGTCGATCAAGCACCACACGGTCCTCAGGAAGCGCAGCTCTACGCTATCCCTAAGGGCGACCTGAAGTGCCATAAGGATGTGAAGCTCGATTACATGTCCGTCATGGCCGCTGCAGCACAGCTGGCCCAGCAATGCGCTTCGGGCAACATGCATCCCCGCGATGATTGGTCAGGTGTACGTACCGTAGTTCTCACAGTTATTGCTACTTTTTGGTTTCTTCTATAGAGTTCAGGAACCTACCGCGCTCTCTGCTCCTCTTCTCTCTCGCGTCTCTACAGTATTCCAAATCTAGTTCCCTAGCTATCACTAATCCAGATGTTTACTCGCAGTCCGATTACTGGCACACAACTCGTGTCTTTGTCTGCAATTGGGGCGGCACCAACAACTGCCAACTCAACCAGTTGCTTGAGGCCATCGCCGAAATCTGGAACTACTGCAATGCTGGCACATGTGCCGGATGGTGGAGAACGTTCAGCTGGAAGAAGGGGTACGGTTTGGAGAGCTATGGTAACACCTGGTGTGATTGGAAATGAGGAACGACTCTGTCCCAATTCCAGAGTACAACCGGTGATGGAATTCTAGAGGCGGCGTTTCAGCGCCTTTAAATAGACATGGAAGGGTAGCTAGTTTACAGCACGATGTTTGAGCATGCATACTCAACCGAATACATGACACACATCTGTGTGTAGGACACCTACTTGCCGTTGCGTACATCTTAGTGTCAACTAGTAGATATGGGACAACGACCTATAATCTTTTCAAGACGCGATACATTTCCCCTACGTAGGTACATGTGTATGCTGTATTCCTTGTCATACTACTAGAGGCATGGTTTGCTATCTTCAATTTCGAGTGTGACTTCGAAAGTATGATTCGAGTTGTGTTTCTCAGTCCCTTTTAGAGCTTTAGTCCCAAGCGATATTTGTAAAATGCAAATACAACAACAACATTTCCAAAAGATATAATATAGTTATGCCCATTATATTCATATCGTCAGTCATGACATTTATCTAAAATCCTTCTCCCCAATCATTATATATAACATGACGAAGTCCAAAGAACCTTCAACGCCTATATTCCCCAGGTGGGTTTGAAACATCGAACGCCACGAAGATGCAAAAGATGTCACATGCGGTGAAACAAAACTAGGGGGCTGAGCCTTCTGTTCTAAAAGTCCGATACGGACCACTGCTGCGAAACCCATAGGATCTCAGGTCCAGCAACCGTGACGGTATCTAGATCTGCGACTTTGACGCCGTCTTTATTTGTCAGAACAGCCCATACGTGTCCGGACAGCGAATCGGGGACGGAAGCAGTGCTATCCGTGGCATCGACGGATGTATACTTGAGGCCGCCCCAGGGTCCCAGCCAGGCAATGAAGAGACCGCCCTGAGTGTCCTTGGGGATCTCGATAGTGATCGCCGTCACTCTGTTCGTGTCTGGCTGTATCACTTTGTCCTTGATCACGAGAGCCTGGAATGACTTTGTAGCGTCCTTGGAGGCGCTGGGAGGGGCGCAGCTGGAGTCTTGCGCGTAGTGAGAGGCAATGTAGGATGTCGCGAGGGCTTGCGGGATCAACACCTCACGGGGTGCGGCGGACGCCACGTGGTTTTGCATTAGGTTCACGAGAGCGCTCATGCGTGCCTGAGAGCCAAGGCCGGTGGCGAGTGCGGGCGTCGTCCATGGGTCGCTGACCGCGAGGAGTGTCAGGGCGTCCAGAGTTGCGCCGATGGATAGGTGGAGACCTGTAAGGACAGTCGTGAGCCAAGTGTCTACGTCCTTGAGAGCTGCTTCGAGATTGTAGCTGTTGCAGACGCTGACTACATCTTTACCGAAGTGCTGGAGAGAGTCGGTGTACGTTCGTCGATGGATCAGGCTCTGTGCGACTAGCGAGCCGAGGGTCTGCGTGATCGAGCCTGGGTACACATCGCTCCATTGCCCTTGGTTTACTCGGTTGAACCCCTCGAGCAGCAACACGACGATAAAATTGTCGATGTATTGGAGCGACTGTAGGATCGCGACGGCTTCGTCAGTAATGTTATCTCCCCAGTTGTAGTTCGCAGGTTGGTTCCCGCCAGCCATGCCACCAATATAAGGCGGATAGTTCATTTCCGGTGGCGGGATCTGGCTTCCGAGGGATGGGTCCAGAGTTGTTGTATCTAGTACGGTTCCTCCAAGACTGGAAATGAAAGTACCATTCACTTTTAGTGCACCGACAACTGGCGAGTCTGGTCCGATTGTGCTTGTAGATGCCTTGGCAGCCAGGTCCTTGAAGGCTTGGAATGTCTTTGCGCCCTCCGTTGCAGCATTGATGGAGCCGACCATGCCAGACTGGCAATGGGATTTTTTGGTCTGCGCGCAGTAGAACCAGATGGGATCGGCATTGGTCAAGGTAACTTCGAAAGTCACTCCAGATGGCGTCTGTTGTGTCGGAACGAAAGGGGCTATGAATCCACCCCCTTCTCTCTCAATGGGCTGACAGGGCTTGTCGAAGGACGATTGGACGATAGAGTGGTTCTAGAATTGCTGTTAGTCGAACCCTATGTGATACTTCGAGTAAGACCACCTACAGCTGGGTTATAGCTGAACTCGACAACAGTGCCAACTAGCTCGGTGACGTTGTTCGGGTTGAACATCAGTTCGCCGTTGAAACCGACATCGATATGGAGTTTCCGCAGTCCACCAACAGGTAGGGTACCGGCGGCTGGCGTGCTGGGGGCTGCAGCTTGCTGTGCTTTAGCCTTGTAAGCATCGAAAGTATTGCCGGTATCAGGACTGTTTCACGTCAGTTACTTGACTCTGTCTATCCTACGACGGTAGACCTACGCGTTGATAGCATGGACCATGCCATTTTGACAGTGGTTTCCATTTGTTTGGGGACTAATCAGCATTAGTTCCAGACTCTTGTTAATCCACAAGCCGATGCTAGCCTACCAATAGAACCACAGGGGTTTGGTGTCGTTTATTGTGATAGTGAAGTCCGTCGAGGCGGCAACATCTGGAGAAGCATTCGGAGTGAACCCAGAAAATATCCCGTTCTCCTGTAGATGGCACGGGTCGGCGAATGTCGATTGAGCGACAGCGTGGTTCTGGAAGGCGTTGATTAGCTTATGATATATCTAATGTCGAATCTCGCTGACTAAGTACCTTGGAAAAGAATTTGTATGTGACTGTGTCGCCTATTTCCGCTTTGATATTCGGTGGGTTGAATTCTAATTTACTGTCTTTGCCGACGGTGACTTCGATGTTGGCGGCGGCTGCGAGAGATGCGAATGCTAGCCCAAGGGCCAGGCTTGAATATTGGCGCCACGACATTACGATTATTGGGTCTGGAGATATTAGGTTCGAACAGAGAAATGAAAAACGTCTAGATGATAAACAACACTGACTGACTGCACCATCACCGGGAGTCGCTCATATTTAACTACCTACCCACTCCATGTCGGCAATAACAGCCCTTCACAGATTATAGAAACGAACAGGGAGGGCATAACACGCATGGCCAGGCTACCGAAGGTGAGTAATTGGCTGAAGCAGGATTCTATTTTCGGCTGCAGGTCTCTTCGAGTGTTGGCCATCTTTGTGTCCCCTGTGTGTGTGTCTGCGTGTTGCTTGGCGCAACCCAACAACAGCACTTACAGCCTACAGTCTGAGCGTCTCGAGTATAGCAGGCATCCCTGGCTCTGGGTCCAAGCCTTCGGACGATAAATTCCCGATGACAAGCCACCGGCCGTGGTCCCCGATTTACGAACTTATCTTGTTCCTGGGCTATTGCGGCTGTTTTCAGTTGAAACAACGAAACAACGGGCTGGAGACCGAACGAATGGCTGGGCGGATGTGTTGAGTTCCGAGAACGCTGCGCCACGGCACAGCAGAACCCCATGATTGCAGCCCAAGATCCCAAGCCGTTTGCAAGCCGCATCCCCCTGGTCACCCCAGTCGCCCTGGTCGCCCTAGCAGTCTGGAGCGGGAGACATCCGAAAACAAGCGACGAATCACGATGCAACGCCAGATTGTCAAACAATGCAGTCGTCTATTTCGGAGTGTCGCATTGGATTGGCGCACATGTCGTGATGGGTACCACCAAGGGTCCCTTCCAACGGCTCAACAACTTCCCGCGCTTTGTTAGGTGAGGCTTAGCGAGCCAGCGGATGCGCGCTTAACTGGCTGACTCGACTCGACTGAACTCGATGTTGTTGGCTATACTACAGGTCGCTAACATTACCAGGACTAGCCATGCCGCATGTTGCATGCTGCATGTTCGTTGACTGTGTGTGTCTTTAATTAGATGGCCTCCATGTGGCCGATGCTGTGTTGGTAGTTGAATATATGCAGACGATATTCCTGCAACGGTTGGTTTCTTTATAATACTTTGTCGGCTCGACATACAGCAGAAGAACTATTCATTTTATCTTCCGTCTGTCTACCTTCTATTTTCTACATATTCAAGGCGGTGGTGTCAATATTCATTCCTATCTTGATTTGTAAAATGGTCGCACGAAAGTCTTTCGGACCCAGCTGGGCCGCTGCAATTTTCCTGTCTCTTATTTCACTCGTATTCACGCTGATAATACTGCTTTCTGGTGTTGGCGGCCATACTTCAGCATCATATTTGACGGTACTTCCCCCTGACAGCTCTCTAATATTAATGAAGACATCCGCTGATGAGCCTAGATCGATACAACGAACCTCGCCATACCTGCGAAGCTAGCTAGCTCTGCATTCCTTCAAGATCTATCGAAAATATCCGGCAGCGACCTTGTCGGGCAGAGCAGAACTAGACAGAGCCTAGGCTTGTCCACCACCTACCATGTCTCGCTCTTGACAGCCTGTGGCCTCGACGATGACGCAAAAACATCTTGCGACACTCCTCGTGTTGGGTTTACCTTCAATCCGGGTTCAGACCTCAAGATCGATCACACAGCTGCGCAAGGAACACTATCGGCCGCTTATTACAGCCAAATCAACACCTATGCGACAGTATCTACGTTTGTAGCTGTGGCATACATCTTGGCATCGGTCTTTACAATCTTGTCGTGCCTAACTATCGTGCTCTCTCGCCGCTTCGAACGCGCCATCATCGTTGGTTATATAAGCGCTGGGGTTGTTGCCTTGCTGTTATTTGCAGCCACTATCGCATCTATTGTGACTTTCGTCAGGTTGCGAGACGCATTCAACAGCGCACTTGGCGACATCGGGGTGACGACTACAACAAGCGCCAGCGCCTTTGGGCTAAGTGCTGCAGCAAGTGTAGCGTCAATTGCCGCATTCGTCACGGCGCTCATTACCCGGCCGTCAGATTCAGGCTACCGTTTACCATATCATCGCGAGAAACAAAATCCTAACGGAGGGGCCGGTGTCGATGAAGGACTCATGCCGCGAGAAGCTCGAGCTGCGAAAATGGGTGGAGGGCTTTTGGACCGTGTGCCTACGTGGAACCGACCTCGCTATGCTCAGATTGAGGGGAATAAGGTGTCGAATGCCTATTCTCGTGACCATTCTCCCGAGAGTGATCGCGAGGGTCTCATAGACCCCGCTAGGCAAAACCTGGACTATGTGCCAACGGCCTACGAGCCACACGCTTTAAGAAGTCAGTAGCAATGCATGGGACGTTAATAATGACAAAGAAACATAGGTGGCATCCTTAGGGGATCCGGGAAATTTCTTGGGCACGGGTTATGAGCAGAGATATCTTATAGAACTAATTAGAAATTGAACGTACTTAATATCCTACCTCCTTAAACATACTCAAAGTGGAAATGTGCGATGTACGGGATCTAAATAAAGTCCTGAAACCTCCCACGAGAATTGGAATTTGCCGTGGGAGCAACCACGGGATACCACGACTTGGCTTAGGCATATTGGGTGAAGTTAATTATCGTCCTTCTACTCTTAAATCTCTACCTTGACAAGCGGAACCGTCCCCTACTACCTATAGGCCAATGTTGGCTTGTAATACAGCCGTGAGTGGATTGGATGATTTTTTAGATATCATTTATTTGTACACCTTGTAATGGAAACATGACATTAGTCTAAAACATGTATTAGACTACATTGTAAGGTTATAGCAACCATCATTACTGCGAGATCTTGCTGTGCATAAATTCATCCCAACGTTAATTCGTCATATACAATGTAAACCTCCAGAGGGTGGCTGTGATGGTTATAGATGTGAAAAAGTTTGCCTCATGCCCTTTTCTGTATTTAAGGTTGCCTTTCTCCATGGTTTTAGGAACAAAAAGTAAAAGGAATATCAATCTTATCTCGAATTTGATCTGGGGCCTTGTTAGCTATGTGGGGTCTATCAACACCGCGATGTATTGCAACTGACCTCTCATACCGCCTAACGCTTCAAAAGCTGCGGCATAGTTCTCCAGAGTTGCTAGGATGGAGAGGAGTCCCTGTTGCAGACGGTCACGCAAATTGTCTACAAGTGCGCTACTATTACCATTTGATCTGGGGTATATAGTCTCGATGCGGTCCTTGACCATAAGCAAGGCATAACTGGACTGCATCGCGCAACAGGCAAAAGAAGGCATCGTTCGGGGGGTAATCAAACTTGACCTAGATCCTAGGTAGATTGGGGTCTCACAAAATTGGCTGGCGGGATTTGGATAAGGCATAGAATCGAAGCTTGCGGCAATGTTGAGAGCGGCCTTTAAGCAAATCCTGGAAGACTCATGCCTCGAGAATGGGAACTCGGAGATAGAGGGTTGTATATGACCACTTGCCCCTGGAGATGGGCTATCGGACGAACCAGGGGACAGGGATCCTGTAGAGTGGCTATAGTTTGATGGAGGGCTATGCAAGGTTGTCATGCAGCAAGCTCCAAGTCGCTGTGGTTCCGGGCTATCTGCCTCCTTCTTGGGAAGGCTAGCTAAATCGCAATGTTTGCCGGAGAACACAGCGACATCGAAGAAGGCACAGTAACGGTGTACCTTGATTCGGGCACTGCGATAAGCCTCGTTAGTGCATCATTGCTTGCTTACACACGTAGAAAAAGTACCTATTCAGTTTGATTCGCGACATGCATCGCAACGCATTAGCCACAACAGCTTCGCTGCGATCAACTGGTTGGGTTAACGAGTAGTTGGAAGACCATGACTCGGATTGAGTTATCAACGGCTCCAACAGTCCTTCAAGCTCTTGCATACGATTATAGATTCGAGTCATGTCTGCCTCGGCTTTTCTGACCTTGTTAAAATCAATTACGAACTGTGTGGCGGCTAGAATAGCTTGCTGGGAGCGCACAAAAGTCGGCCAAGCCTTCAAACGGTCAGTACAATTGGAGCAAAGGAGCTGGTCTCGTACCTGTGGGTCGGCTTCAATTGTAGGGTATCTGGCCGTGTAGCTAGCGCCAAAGACCTCAAAAGTTGGAGGCTACGTCGCTGTTAATATATGGATACAATTTGGGCGATATGGGTTCGCGAATTTACCGTATTGCTGACTATCGAGCCTTGACAGACACAAATGTACGTCATCCACCAGACACGTCGGCGCGCCTCCGAATACCTGTCTTCAACCTCATTCCTTGTGTGCAGAAGCAGAGACATTGCTGCTACTAACGCCGCACCTGATCTTGCGCGCATTTTCTTCAAGTTCCCGCGTTGAGCATACTCGTATACGCTGAGGAGGTCGAGAGCGATGATACTTTCTAGTTCTAACGGGACTCCTGGGTGGAACTGTTCCCGAAACATATCATCATCGGCATCATCAAGAGCCTTGGATGGATCGACAGACGACTCCGGTCGCTCACTCTCATTTTCAATGCTTTCTAATGCAGTCTTGGCGAGGAACTGAGAATATGTACGTCTCCAGCGAACGGACTCATCGCTTGACGGGTTGGGGTCAAGAGGGGACGGGACAAGCGCTAGTATCGCCGAGATCGCGAGAGCGATCGCAGAAAAGGGTTCCTGGAAGCTATCACTCTGATTCTCCGGGAGGGGGAGCGATTGATCAGGTGCCGGTACCTGCTCCGGTGGTGGCAGGATGGGAAAATATGGATGAATCCAGATATAATACGCATTCAAACTCGATAAAAGTTAGTTATGACAATGGCCCTAGTTGTACCATGTAACTCACATGGCACTGTCGTTATTGCCGTAAGTGCGAGCGATGGGGACATTCACATCGAAGGGCGAATCATCCACAGGACTTTGGAAAAGGTGATCATAAATAGCATCGCTGTCCTGGAACACATCGGCTAACGACTTAAGGCCGGCCCCAGGGCCGATATATTCTTCTAGCAAAAGGCCTATAACTGGTCAACCCCTAGATGGATACTAGAACGGGGGACATCTCACCATGTTGTGGAAGCTCCTCGACTTTCGGGGGTAGAGATGTGGCAAGATCCTGGTAGTCAGAAAGAGGACGCGACTTCTTGCGAATGCGAGGCCCTCCCCTCCGACTGGGTTTGTAGACGCACTCGCGATCCTTCGTTACACACTAGGACTAGGGTTAGATTTGCTCTCCTGTTGCCGTCGGGTTGCACGCTATGAACAGCAGATGTGGGTAGGTTGACATGTCTAAGGGAACGGGGAATCTATACACTGGCGCACGGCTGCCCGCCGTTACATCTCGTCCTCGACGCCCGGCTTTTTGTTTTGGTTCGCTATTAGTACGAGGTGACACGGCGCGAACGAGATGATGTTCGCAGAGCCTGAGGTATGACGGGCGACGTACCAGGATAAGCAGGCTATCTTGACAGGAGGAATCGCAAATTTCTTCCTCAGAGGAGCAGTAGAGGACCTGGACGGTGCCTCGGCCGTCTCGGCCATGGCGACGAGCGAAGCTCGGGATGCGGCACTGGCTGGAGATGGTGATGGGGGTCGCGATAGGTGGAGATCTAGCTCCCGCGTCCGTGAGGCACACTTAGGTAATGGAATCCGGACACCGATCAGGAGCGATCTCTTCGGTTTAGTTTTCCTGATGTTTGCTCCTGTCTCTCTGGGTACCTACTGTAGTAATCCAAGAGGACGGCGCTACGGAACTTGGTGGGGATGGGAAACGAGAAGAAGGAAGTAGAGCTCCGACAGGGCTGGCCGGGGAATTTTCTGGCGAATCTGGGGTTTTGAGGGAATTGGAAGTACCCGTCCTCTCGAGCTCTGATCAATCGTTCGACCACAATCTCCCAGCAGGACTAACACCGGTGACCAGCGAGCAAGATGAGCAGCGGGTGGCGAGCGGGGGAGGAGGGCACTGCCGTCGTTGTACCACGAAAGCCACACACACACACACACACACTCACTCACACTCACACATATACACACGCACATACACACATACAACGTACACAGCACAGCAAACACGGCCAGGCCAGAATGTGCGTCCACTGGCCCCCGTCTCCAGTTGGCTCACACCCAGGCTACCAGGGTCTCGGCGTCTCAGCGTGTAATCTACTGGTAGTGGTAGTGTGCCTGTTCCTTTTTCCTTCATGGGGGCCCTGGAGGGTGACTAGTGGGGAGAGGGGGGGGTTTGCACCATAGGCGACATGGAGTTACCTGGTATTGATTGACTCAAGTCGACATCCAGAAACAAGGGGTCCTCGAATCGAGTCCTTATACGTGTTCTCGGGAGACAATTGGTGGTTAAGATTAGTGTAGTAGTCTGTATCGCAGAGGCAATCTTGTTCTGCAAATCTTGTTCAAATTTGCCTCGACCGACTTTCGACGGTGGCGCGATAAGAAAGTACTAGGCAGGAAACCCGCACGTTCATAGCACAGTCGGCAGCTCGTTGGAGAAATTGTTTTGTAATACACCCGCAGCAGCTCTCTGGCCGGTTGTAAAAGACCTAACAAATGGCCTGATTAGTCTGCAATTCGCAGGCCGACCCCGGTCACTGCCGTTCTCTACACTACATGTGTACATACCGTACCCAAGTGTACTTCTACCTAAGTACACCATCCATCATTAATCGGTATTCCATCTAGCGGTATAAGTGCAGCATGGTGCGATGCGACCCGCGATTCGCCGTCTACCCCTCTGCACTATTTCCTGCAGCAGCGGCACTGTCAACGCAGGAGCGGCTGCGGCACCCACCGCTTGGGTAGTCCGCCTACTGTAGGTACGGGAATGGGGATGACGATGACGATGACGATGACGATAAACCTAACCTCCGCTGGAACGTTGGCGCGCTGCGGCGTTGAGGCGACCTCGCGTATTATATCCCGCTGCCATCTAAATCGTTGTCGAATTTGGCGCTGACATTGACTCGGCTGATGTCTCAGCCCGCTAGGTCGTGCCCATCAATGTATGATCTAAATGGGATCTGCTGTTGCTGTCGCCGTTGCTGTACCTTATACATTCTGTATGTACAGTAGTACCCTTGAAAACGGAAGCACGTACATTTCCGCATCACTTGTATAACCACAACCCATCCATTCTCCCCGAGGACGAGTCGAATCGGCGATTGATAGCCGAGCTCTCCATTGCAGCGTGTGTGCCCGTCCTTTACCATCAATGGTTCGTATTGGTAAGCACCAGGCCAGGCAACGCACGCACTCTCTCTCTCTCTCTCATCCCCTCCTGATCCCCGCATGCAACATACGGTACCTACTTACCTATCCCTTCGGGGCTCACTTCGGCTAGGTGGACTCAAACAGTGGAATAACGGACCGCTCGCACATATGGATATATCCAATTAAACGATAGATATCGCTCGGATAATAGGTAATAGGTATTAGGTATTGGGCGTATCTCGTTGCGTATTCAGCCCTGCTATTCTACTGCTCAAGTCACCTGGCCGAAATAAGCACCAAAGGGATACTACCCAGGTACCTTGCCGCACTGGGTAGGTATTGTCCTCATACCCGATGCCTGACACAGCCGTGGCATATTATCTGGGCTCTGATCCACGTTCAGCGCATTCCGATAATGGCGTGCCCCGGTATATGCTGACGGAGAGCGGCATATCGTCCGCACGTTCGGTCTCACTCTTATCTACTTGGTCTTATCTCCGATGAAAGGGGTAACTACTTGCATAGTACAATAAGTACCAGTTCCAGTTCCAGTGCAGCGAGTCAGCCACTAGTTCGCGCCATCTATGTAGCTTGATAGTAAGCTGCGGCTTGAAGAGACACAAGCCTGTGAAGCTTGTGGCTCAGTAAGACCGGACGCTTGAGGCTACCGAAGCATAGCTGGCATATCATATAGGTAGGCACTAGTGCATCTGATTAGGAACCTCGTCAACTTGCTTGGCGTGTTGTATTATATTAACAGACGTAGCCTTCTTAAATGTGTGCCGTCCCGAAGTGTCGAGTTGTTTAGTGCGATAGCCGTTGTCTCTTATATGATATGCCTTTGGGGCTCACTTCGGCCATGACGACGAGGATGGCGATGCTGGAAGAGGTGTCTTCGTCGATGCTTACGTCGAGTGCTGCAAAACGTGGTGTTGGGGACGTATCTGGAGGTCGAAGTCCAGCCCGTCTTTGGAACAACTCACAACTCGAGATTGCGGATCGATCTACGAACGAAACAAACAGGCAAACGTCGTTGAAAGAACCTTGAGACTGGGCTGCCGCTAAGTGTATGCAATGCCCACTAGTTGCGTGACTAGAGGAATCCAGTCATTATAATGCATCCGCAATGCGTTAAACCATATTGACGAGCGCAGCTTAGTGTTGTTTGAAACTCGTCATTTACAGTACCTACTTGCTTACATCTATATATCGGCAAGAGAGTTCGGGCCATGATAAACTTCCGCGGCCGGGGCGCATCGGCACAGCGGACAATCGACGACAGTCCACGACTTGTGATTGGTGAGCGCCTTGGTGGCTACGGACCCCCTCGGCACAATCGCCGGTCCTGGGCGCTGGGCGCTGGGTGCTGGCCCCTCTGCGACAACTGACGGCATTCCCTAGGTGGTCCAGCGCTGTGCACTATGTAGCGCTGTTTAATTCCCTTTCACGAACCTCAGTCGCAACCCTGCTTCGAATCACCAACCCTACCGGTGTTCTTTTCCGTTCGCTTATCTCTAGAATGCTTCGAGATCGTCTAACACTGTTTTTGCTACCCTAGAAACCGCTTCTTCTCCACCTTATCTTATCACCTTGCTGCGACAACGCTCCCGAGGATGCGGCTCTCTCCAACTCGAACATCCCCGTCTCGACTGATTACCATCGTACGATCGTTCGCGACGACTCAAAAGCGTTCGAGGGCCAGGGTCCACTGTTTGTGTGTTGGTGGAAGGCGGCAATTTGTGACAGCGACAAGGTCATATGCTATACGTACGACTCCCGTAAGTCGATTGAGACAGCACACCCAACCCACGACTCTCGCGAAACGCCAACATGCCACCGTCATATCGAGCCCTGTGGAGTCAAGTAGGTTGCCACCAAGCGCTTATGATCCCCTTGCTTACGGCTGAGCGAAAGCAGTCACGTTGCCCGATGACGTTGGTCCCATCCAGGAGTATGATAGACGAGTAGCCGTCGGGCGTCTGCGCGAGGACGAGCATCAGCGCGGCATCATCCAAAGTCTGCAACATCTGCACGACGAGCTCGTGCACTACCATTCTCCGCCCGTCGTCCATCCCACCCTCGAGTCGCTGAAGCCGACAAAATCATTGTTGGGTTGGTTTGGTTCCAAGAACAAGACCAGCGCCATCCAAGGCATCCCCGATGATCTGCCACGGGGGTTGTACCTATACGGGGATGTAGGGAGCGGCAAGACGATGTTAATGGATCTCTTCTATGATACACTGCCAAGCGCCGTAACGTCAAGGACAAGGATACATTTTCATAACTTCATGCAGGACGTGCACAAACGGCTGCATCGTATGAAGATGGAATATGGTAACGATCTTGACGTTGTTCCCTTTGTTGCCGCGGATATTGCCGAACAGGCGAATGTCCTGTGCTTCGACGAATTTCAGTGCACTGACGTCGCCGACGCTATGATACTACGGAGATTACTCGAGTCGCTCATGTCTCATGGTGTGGTTCTAGTCACAACCTCAAATCGGCACCCTGACGAGCTATATAAGAATGGGATACAACGAGAATCCTTCATCCCTGCAATCAATCTCCTAAAAGCGCGCCTACATGTTATCAATCTTGACTCGCCCACAGACTACCGCAAAATTCCTAGACCGCCTTCCGGTGTTTATCACACGCCCCTTGACAGCCATGCTGCCTCTCACGTCGAGAAGTGGTTACGCTTCCTAGGCGACTCTGAGAATCCTGAACCTCATCCTGAGACCCAAAAAGTTTGGGGGCGCGAGATTCACGTACCACGTGTCAGTGGGCGATGTGCCTGGTTCACATTCCAAGAATTGATCGGCCGTGCGACGGGAGCAGCAGACTATCTTGAACTGATGCGTAGCTACGACGCCTTCATCATATCTGACGTGCCGGGAATGACGTACCGCGAACGCGATCTCGCGAGACGGTTCATCACGTTCATCGATGCAGTCTACGAATCACACGCTAAATTGGTACTTACAACAGCCGTCCCGCTGACCCAGCTATTCGTCGCGCCTGATGAACTTCACCACTCGCTCAAGAGGGATGGTATATCAGCTAAGGGTCTTGATAGTAATGAGTCTGTCAGTCGTGCCATGCAGCACATGATGGAAGATATGGACAGTAATATCGACCAGCTCAAGGACTCTAACTTATTCTCCGGGGACGAGGAACGGTTTGCGTTTATACGCGCTCTATCTCGATTGACCGAAATGGCGAGTAAAGAATGGGTCGAACGCGGGATGGGGCTGGAGCAAAAAGGAGGCAAGAAGGAGAGGGACCAATGGGCGAAAGTACGGAGTCGACAGATGGAGGATAGCATGTGAGGGGACTGGCGAGCGTAAACCACGCCTCTGATGTCTCATCATCTGTCAACTCTGATTCACTTTATCATGGCAGGTGTTTTTTTTTTTTTTTCATATACATCCTACGAGGTAAGACATTGCATTGTGGCTCAGAGGCGTTCGGCGTAGACGATAGGAAACTGGGGTTTGCAGATCTCATACCGGCTTTGGATAGCATCAGCAGTTCCTCTTTGTTCCACGGCATTGATCGAGGTGGGCTCGGAATACAACAACTAAGGTGAGTTGCCGCGACACGCATGGAACAGACGACGCAATATACCATATAGAAAGAAGTTCTGTGTGAGCCATTCGTTCATACACATGTACGATAGTAATTAAGGGTAGCTCTGAAATATTACTTTTGTTTTCCTTGGTCAGATATTCCTTCATAGAGTTTCCGCGAAAGGGGAGCCCCTGTTTGGATTAAACTTGGGAGATAACTCTCATGACTACTGTACGTTGGAGGAAAGAATGACGCTACGGTTTTCGATTAGACTTCCATCTCTCGAGCTAATGCCGCGCGAGTCTACTGGTGTGAGTATGTATCAGTCTATTCGACCTGCTTTGGCTAGCCTACTTTTTAATACGAATTTAGTCCGTAACAAGCAGATTATCAAGAGACAGATAGCCATGATATCATCCAGTTAACAAGAAGTACCTAGGACCGGTGACAGATCAATTCCCTTTTCAGCTGCTGAGGCTTGTTTTGAGTGTTGCCTAGCCGGAGTACCTCCACTCGTAGAAACTGTCACTGAACAAAATATTCGGTTGGGCAATGTAAGGAGGTGTGTAGCGCATACTAGCACAGCCTACCAACATGTCTCAATCAACCTATATAAATAGATATGGAGATGCATGGAAGCCAGGGATGTTACGGACGTAGTGTTATTTGCTCATGATCCTACGAAACTCCCTTCTAAGAACCATAGGCAATATAATATACTAACAAACTAAGTTCCCCTAGAAATCTAAAACTTTGACTGGATGTGTAGTGCACAGGGGGGTGGAGGGCTACCTAGATTAGGTAATAAGCTACCATGTAGGTGCTAACTGCAACCCTGAGGTCACTATGAGCTTTGAACATGTGCTGATTCTAGGCAGCTGTATACTTATTGTTTTGAATTGAACCCGATATGGGAGGTGGTAGTTTAACCAGAAGACTTCGGCAGTTCAACTTGTTCGGAAAGCGGACCGGTGATTTCGCTGCCTAGAGAGCGAATCTCGATGCCTGAAAGGATCTAAAGTAGGTAGATTTGATGAAATGAACACAGGAGCCGTCTTCGAAGATTTCTAGACAGAATATCCCGTCTCGATCTATACTAGACCCCACGTGCTATACCCCAGCGCCACACCGTGTTAACTTTAGTAATTGCCTGCAGTTGCATGTACCATTATATATCAGTGTGCATGTTAAGGAACTACAGGACAGTGCGTATTATGTCCGTGGACTTTCATTCAGCGGAAAAGGGGGTGGTTGCAGGATCCCTATTACCCGTAATAGGTAAGATTAGCGCCGTCAGAATCAAATGCCATGGGCTAGGTATAATGCACCTGATCAATTTTCACGGAGCACAAACCCACTTGCTCATTCATGATATCGCCATACTTACAGCATGTACATAATCCAAGTACTATAATTGGCCCATCCACCACGCTGGGAAATACACTGCCTCCGGCTGACTGCTCATTGTTTCATGGCAAACTGCAGGCTAACAAGTAACTAAGCCTGCCCTGAGCTATGCCAGGTAAGGTAGATAGATCGATCTCCTTGCAGGCGGCAAACTTTTTTTTCTGCGGTACAGGTTCATACAGTACAGTAGTAACGAACCCCACCAATGGGGGTACAACCTTACAACCTTAACAGTTCTCAAGCTGCAATGTCGGTAATACCATCGACGGCTCCTGCTGCAACCACCTCCTTAGCTGCTGACCACACCTACTGACGGGTACAACATAATAAATGAGCGAGTGTATATGCAACGACATGGCTCTGGAGTCCAATCGCTATCCACCTCCCCAATAACCCAGATTGGTATTAAGGTGCGCTACGCGGTCTTGGCACTCGCAATGTCATTCCTGTACCTAATCCATAGACCCATCTGTTAATCAACGCTCTTTTCTCTACTCTCTGCCGTAAGGCTCACGATCGTTCTGCTTTCTCCCTCTTTTCCCGGCCGGCTGGCTCATCGCTTGTTGCACCCCGCTCCTTGTCATTCTCTCTCTTTGTGTCTGCAACATGTCAACCCAACCGAAGTTGTCGCATCAATAATACCAGCACATGCGCTCTGGCTGGCAAGTAAGCGCGGTTGGCTCATGACAGCTGAGCCTCACTACTTAATCGCGTCTATACCTCCTGGAGGCGTGCAACTGCTTCACTCTTTTGCTTTGCCACCCATCGTCTCTTTCTCTTGAGTATAGCTACCGGAGACGAGCGCTATGAAAGGTCTATTCTCACGCCTCCCACCGCTTCGGGTCCCAGGCACCGCATATCATGCTCTGCCAACCTACGATCGGGGGCACAATGATTCAACTCCGGAATCGTCTGTTGCCTTATCTGGAAGTCGGCATAATGGCGGCATGAAGCCCAGCCGGCGCTTGGCTTTGTTGCTTCGCACCTCGCCCAAGAGATTTATCTTTTTCGTCGTAGCCAGCCTATCTCTTTTGATCGTGATAGTTACGGGAAGCATGCGTCATTATACCCAAGAAAGGAAGGCAGAAGAGAGAATACCCTATCACTGGGAGGCATTCCCCAGGTAAGCACATCAAAAGCCACACCATACAATCTCGGAAGGTTGTCTGCATTCGTGCTGACCTACCCCTTAAGATTTAATGGCTTCTATAATGGCGTTCGCTCTCTTGTCGCTTACAAGGACTGGATCCCGGAGCAGAAATTGCCGCCTGAGGCTGAATTCAAGATCCACGATGCACCCCCATTTGACCCGCAGGTCGTTGACCCATTCCCCAACTTTGCCTCTGACGAGTATCTAAAGGAACACCATCCCGTTCAAGCATGTTACTTAGACGAGGATGAGGAATACCCCGCTCCAGATATCTATGCGTATCCGGGTGTCCCAGCCAAAATGGCCGCTCCGTTATGGGGAGATTACGAGACGTTAGAAATCGCCCCAGACAGATGTTATGAGCGATTCGGGCGCTTTAGCCCTTATGGTTACAGTTACGGCCATGAAGAAGGCGGCTTGGGCCTTTCAGATCATTCTACCCATGTAGGAGCAGAAAAGGTACAGGCTATGATCGACAAGGTGGATTACCGTCAGGTAAACTGGGGTAGTGCCCAAAAGCGATGCTTCGAGAAAAATAAGAAACGATTCGTCTCGGAGGATGGCACATCCGAAAAAGGCGAGGGTAATAAGAAGAAGGTGCCGCGCTCAGCTTTCGTGCTCCGTACGTGGACAGGGTATGAGTACACCGATATCCAACTTCTTACTCTCAGGGCTATGATCAACGAACTATCCTTGAAGTCCGGTGGAGAGTACGACGTGCATCTGCTAGTTCATGTCAAAGACAGTAATCTCCCAATATGGGCATCTCAGGAGGCATACAACAAGACCCTGAGGGAGAACGTGCCGGCTGAATTCTGGGATATCGCGACACTGTGGTCCGAACGGCAGATGCGAACCTATTACCCCGGGCCGTTTCGCAAGAAAGACAACGTAGCCAACCATTCAGGCTCCGATATCTACGGTGTTTACCGGTCGGCGCACTTTGCTCTGCAATGGTTTTCTCAGCAACACCAGGAGTATGACTTCATTTGGAATTGGGAGATGGATTTACGATATGGTGGTCACTATTATGAGTTTCTGAATGGGATGGCCAACTGGGCGGCCAAGCAACCCCGGAAATTCATGTGGGAGCGTAACTCGCGATTCTGGATACCGGAGCAGCACGGACCCTGGTCCAATTTTACACACCTTGTCGAGAGGGAAGCGGGAGAGACAGACGAGATACCTATTTGGGGTCCCGTAACTTTTCCGGCCGGTAAATATAAAGTACTGCCCTCGCCCAACGACACGAAGCCGCCGACTACATTGGAAGAAGACAACTATAAGTGGGGTGTAGGCGAGGCTGCAGATCTAATAACCTTCGATCCTCTATTCGATCCGAGCAAAACTAATTGGGTATTTCGGGACGATGTAACGGGATACGATACTTCAGTCGATATACCACCGCGCCGTGCCGCTATAATCACCGTTGGGCGTCTTTCAAAAAAATTGCTTAATACAATGCAGTACGTATTTCTCAGTCGTCCATTCCCCTGCTTCGCAAACTTTCATATATACATGTGTCCCTACACGCCCCTGAAGCTTAATTTTTAATTCAATAATTCTAACTTTAATCGCCCAGTGAGGAGACTTGGCGTCTACATCATACCATGTTTCCGGAGATGTGGCCACCGACCGTCGCATTCGTGAGTAATCCTCGGAGTCATTTTCTGCTTTTCTTGGTGGCCCTCAGAGGTCAAGGCTTCCTTTTCGGATTAAGACCATGCCGAGAAGTTTCCGAAACTCTTCAAAGTCACTCTCTATATGGCAATGGCTGACTCTGACTATTGCAGCACAACGGATACAAAGCCCTCTACGCACCGCATCCTGTTTTTTTCGACAGAAATTGGCCCTTGGACGTGCTGGATCAGACGTTTAACAAACCTCCAACACCAGTAGATAGCCCCTTCGGCTGGGGCGAACACAACATGCTAGGCGGTTCTTTTTATTACAACTCGGTATTCAGTGGTGCACTGTGGCGTCGCTGGCTGGGTGCGGCCGAGGACGGTGAGGGTGGCCCCAAGTACGAAGAAGATGGTACAGATCGCATGTGCCTACGACCGCTATTGCACCATCCTATAAAGCATGAGGCTGTGGGGTAGGTGTTCTTGTTGTTCCTTGATCGAGGCATGGTTATTGGTAGTTCGGCGTACGAGTGGTGTTTGGTTTTTTTCAGAACGTGAATAGGCGGCTATTGCGTCTGCTCGACATATAGACTGCATCTCCGGAGTGATGGCGTCGTATTTGCTCTGTTGTATTATATCATTTGACCGTGGTGGGTTGAGGATCTGGACGGTCCCTAACAACTGACAATGGGTGTGTAAGATACCCTTTTGATCGCGGGGAAAACTGGTGCGGCCCTTGTGTTTTAGTATGCCGCGGCATAGGAGAGCAGCGAGGGTCATGTCAGAAAACTAAGCCCCCGAAATATTTAACACGTACATCACAGTATTACAAAATGCATATGTATTAATAATAATGACCATGAAACTATTGCTTTGTGCCAGCCGCCCGTCAGTTACAAGTCAGTCAGCTAAATTCCGACGAGAGAGCATAAAGAGATAGAATCGGCAAATACTAATGACGTTTCTTGCCTAGCGAATCTATCGGGATTCCGGGATCGGCGCATCCTCCGAAGGTGGGCGGGCACCCGGTATTTGTGTCATCATGGCGCCCTCCTCTCCCGGCGAGTAGACGAGACTCGTCACTTTCACGCTCAGTATATTGGGCTATAAATATAGCACAATGAGTCGAACTGACAGCATCTCCCTACGGGAACTGCCACCACACACCACACACCCCGAACAAGTCACAGGTGTTACTGGTGCCGGCGACGATGACGGGGCGCCTGACGCCCGACAAGCAGAGGCCAGCAGAAAGAGAGCACTTATCCTCCTGGGTGCCTCGATCTCGCAATTGCCGATATGGGGTGAGCCCAACACGAATATCCTCTCCTGCACGCTTTTCCTAGTCGTCCCGTCCCCTCCCCGCCCGAGAGATGCACATGCATGCATACCTTACCTAACAGCAGGACAGGCTTCTCCATGAGCTACGGCGTCTTCCAGGAGTATTATATGAATAACTGGACGCTGGGCGGCAGCCGCGACGTCACGGGCATCATCGGCACGACGTCGAACGGCGTGCTGTACCTCTCGATGCCCTTCCTCTTCGCCGCGTTCACGCGACGCTGGGCGGGCAGGCGGCAGACGGCCGCCGTGGCGGGGGCCCTGCTCGCGACGGCGAGTTTCGTGCTGTCGTCGTTTTCCACGCAGGTCTGGCACCTCGTCGCCACGCAGGGCGTGCTCGGCGCCCTCGGGTGCGCCCTCGTCTATAGCCCGACCACCCTCTCGCTGGGCGAGTGGTTCGCCACGGGGGCCGGGACCAAGAACCGTCGCGCCGTCGCCGTGAGTGATTCTCGGAGTCATTTTCTTCGCGTTCTAGCAACTTTTAGAGCGCGCTCCTTTCTTTCTAGGTCTAGACAATGTCTAGAAGCTCAAGAAGCCCTTATATATATCGCTCAGGGTGACTATAACTGACTCCGAGTGCTGCAGTACGGCGTCACCCTGTCGTGCAAGAACGTCGTGGGCTCCGTCTTGCCGTTCGTCGCGCGCGCGCTGCTCGAGAACTACGGGTTCCGCGTCGCCTTGCGCGTCTGGGCTGCTGTTCTGCTCGGGTCGAGCCGTAAGTGTCTACTCCTAAACTCCCTAGAGGGTGATCGTCTTCACAACTTCTGCTATTTCAAATATGTGATGCTACCTTCGGGGGCTAGCATTACCCCTTTAGCGCTCATTTCGACTAGGTGACTTAAACAGTGGAATAGCGGCCGCATATACAGAGACATAGGCCCAATACCTAATACTAGGTGTATCTATATGTGCAAGCAGCGTGTTATTACACTGTTTATTCAAGTCCCTTAGCCGAAGTGAGCCGCCAAGTGACACCATAGAAGCCCCCCAAGCCCCTGAAACACTTATAGATCACATCGAGGATAACCGTTGCTGACGCGTTGCAGTGATTTCCATTGCCCTGATACCTACGCTTCCTACTATCCTGGCTCCCTCGCCCCCAGAACCGGCGCAGGCTCGGCGCAGGAGGAACATCCCCTGGCACTTCTTGCGCCACCGCACTTTTTACGTCTACAGTGTCGCCATCATCTTGCAGAGCGCAGGATACGGAATTCCACAATCGTACCTCCCTACATATGCGCGCGAGGTGACGCGGCTCTCTCAGACGTCTGCGACACTACTGCTCACTGTTTTCAATATACCTGGGATTCTCGCCTCCTCTCTATTTGGGTACCTGAGCGATAACAGATACTTCCCCCTATCCGCCACGACGGTGACGGCTATCTCAGCGCTGTCCTCGGCGCTGGCGACCTTCTTTCTCTGGGGCCTCACTTCTCAGGGGAGCCTGGCACAGCTGCTCCTGTTCTCGGCTACGTTCGGTTTCTTTGCTGGTGGCTATAGCGCTACTTGGGGTGGGGTGATCAACGAGCTTGAGAGCGAAGCTGCGAGGTGGAATGAGGCTGTTGATGCTGGAATGCTCTATGGGCTGCTTAATGGAGCCCGTGGGATTGGATATGTCGGCGGTGGTCTCGTCAGCGTCCCTCTCCTGAAGTTGAAGGTTGGGAGTGGGACTTCAATAGGCGATTCTGGATACACCTCGATGTATGGGCCGCTTATCCTGTTCACGGGCTTGTCTACGGTCTTCGGAGGTTGGGGAATCCTCTGGAGGTGGACGTCGTTGCTTCATAGACTACTATGATGCTGCTAGGCTTATGTTCAAGTATCTGCCCTGATAATTGGCTTCTTTATGTGCCATGATGTGGCAGGATTCATGGGATTAGGTTTGCAGGCCTTGATAGAACTCGATTGGGGGCGATCTACTATGATAACGAGACAATTACTTGATCTGATCTTGATAATATTGCTACTGTTTCCTAATTGATCAAATACCTAGTTAGACAAAGGGCATGTATTTATATAGACGCAAGTTGCGTAACATTATCAGATTATGACCTCCACGCAGTAATAGAAGCCATTACATACCCCCTGCAGATATCCTGATGACTAGATTCCAATCCTAACCCCTTGCTCTCTGACCCCTAGACCCCAGACCTAGCATCCAACCTACCCAGACTATCCAGCCTTCTAAGGCTCACTTTCGCCAAGTAACTTAAATAACGGAATGACGAGGGCATATACCTATAAATAAATCCAATTGAACAATAGATATCGCTTAGATAACAGTATTATTGGGCACATCTTGCTATATATGTGGCCCGTTATTCCGGTGTTTACATACCTCTCTGATGTGTAGACTTAAGGAGAAGCTCATAATGATTAAAAAGAACAGAAGCCTAGCCCCCAGCTCTCCTTCCCACGCTCACATATCTCACTCTACTACACTATTTGAGCAGCAGTATTGTGACAATATCAATCTTGAGCTGACGAAGCTAGCAGTTGAGAGTAGACTTGATGAGCGGGACAATTTGATAGCAGCACTAATAACAAATTGGAACCTGTCAATGTTGGAACCAGACTCAGAGAGGCCTGAGGAAAAACGCAGTCTTTTCACTAAAGTAAGAGTGAAAATCTGGCTATATGCGCAGAGACCAATCTGAGTCTATCTATGTGTGTGTGTGTGTGTGTGTGTTAATCTGAAGCTTAAAGACGTGATAGAGCCTATCTATCTAATCTTAAAGATGGCTTAAACAACGGAATAACGGGGTCGCATATACACAGGTACCTAGGTATATGCCCAATAATACTATTATTGTCCGAGCGATATCTGCCTTGGAGCACACGCCTTTCGAGAAACTCTTCACCGTTCTCCAATATGCCGTCGACATATCGTGACACGCCGGCTTTCAAGTGGTATATTGCTAGAGATGAAAACAAGAACCGGGCCAAAGGCATGCCGGCTTGGAACACCGATGGGGTATGCCTTGATCTGGCAAATGCTTGCAAAAACTTCTGCTAACATCTAGAGTAGCAAGGCCGTATTATCATGGCGGCAGAAGTGTTTTGCCGCTTCTCTGACGACGAAGGTGCAACGCAACATTATGTCAAGATGTAAGTGCTGTTTCAGAAACGTTCCCGGATTGATTCTCATTGCATGTAGATATTGTTTAATCGGATACATTTATGTGTATATCCATACGGCCCTGTTATCTCACTGTGTAAGTCCCCTAGCGGAAGCAGGTGAGCCCTAAAGGGATAAGGTATGCTCCACCGCACTCTTCTCAAGAGTGAGGGAAACCTTAAAACCACAGTTCCAGGAGCACACATCCCCAGTGAACTACTAGCTGAGATCAACGCAGATGTACTAAGGGCTTGGAAGGGTTGTCAAATTGCAATAATCTTCTGGGCGACTAAGGGGCTATTTAGATCCCTGGCTCTCCTTCGCCAGGGCGGCCTGCAGTCTTTATGTATGAATAATCTCACCCAAATCGCGAGCTACGCCGAATCTTTCAGCGGCTCATCTCAGAAGATCGGGCATGATCAAATCCAAGTTCGAGACTGAAATAGATCTTATCTAATTTAACCCGAACTGATCTGATCGGCACCTTGCCGCTTAAATGGTCATTTACGTGATATGGGGTGCCCTAAACCCTTGGTACGCGTGCGTGTGACATCAAACTCAAAGCTACATGTAAAGATAAACTGCTAGCGGAAATCAAACCTGACATGAGTCTGGGCTAAAATCAACGCCAGTCGCCGGATGAAGCTAGGGTTGAACTGAAGGAAAACCACGAGGCCGACTCTTAACTGAGTTCAAAAAGGAATGCGAAGCCAAGGTCAAACATAGCAAACCCGAGCAGCCTGAAGGGGCTAGTTATATGTCAGCTCCTAATACGGCGACTATCGCGGCCGAGAACGTTGGGGGGTAGCCGCCCAGAACGCTGCCAAAATATCGTATGTGTTATGGATCCGTGGGATCCATGGGCTGGACTGGACCGGCCGCAACTTCTGCGGCGTCGGTAGCTATCACCGCTGGGTATTAGTCAGCAAAGGTAGCCATAGATAGGTTTGGGCTTTCGTTCATCCATATAGAAAATACAACTTCTTTTCAACTCTCAGATCATCCGCTTGGATCCATCACAGTATGCTTGACACCAATATCAAGGGCCGGCTCCAGGGGCAGTGAAAGAGGAGCCGAAACTCATTCCCACTCTCCGACGAGAGCTCTTTTTATGCTCCGGAGTCCTTGCCCGTCAGCTTGGGCAAGATAGTTTGGGGAATTTTACAGTGAAATTCCACCATGCCGATGGGTTTATTGGAACCGGAGGGACAATTGATGACATCTGAACCTACACCATGTCAAAATGCTATTATCTGGATGGCGATACTGAGTTGGTATTATTCAAGTACGCTTTTCAGATTTTATCAATTGAGGCAGCCTTGAGAGACTAATTTCCTGCAATTATTTCATTTACTCATTTATCGTGTCATATTTTGATATGTAACCATGAATACTCCCTCCGTACAGTATGTCGTCATTGTCTTTGAGCTGTTACATAGAAATTTTGGAGCAGGCCCTTCTCCGCCAATAATGCCTTGCGCGCCTAGATACCAGCCCCAGGTACGTTTCGCCTACAGCGTAAGGTTAAAATATATTACAGGTTTAGACTAAAACGAAGCGATGCTAGCTTGCAGGGTAACCTCCACCCCCGACTAGTTTATGCCGAGAAGTTACGCATGGTAACCTGGCATTGGTAGCTGTATTTACCAAGCCCTAGAATAGGACGCTGGCTTCCGTATATCGAGGCTGCTGTTTAACCAAGCCCTCCACTAAAGCTTTTGCATCGATATGTAGTTGCTGCAGAAGCAACTCCTGCTCTGTAGAAGCCCTCATGGGAATTAGGGGGTTCAATGTATGTTTTGAGTAAGCAGCAAACACGATTCCTCTATCCTTAGGATGGTTATTGGAGGGGCTGCCTGTAGCTTTTGATGGCACCGACATGGGGGTATAGTCACTGTAGAATGGTCGGATCCATCCACGTGAAATATCATTAGGCCGCGCGTCGACGTTTCGGTATTCATTCCAGCGATCACAGTCTAATGCGGCCAGATGAGTGTCGGTGGCAATTTCAAAAGGTGACGGGACCTCACTGAGACCGTATGCAGCTAACAAGCGGCCACTTATTTTGGGTCTTTTAGTAGAGGAGGCAAGTCTCTTCGTTGATATTTCTTTAGTAGACTTTGGCTTGCTTGCTGGGGTAGTTGCAGAGGCATGTAGATGGTGATCGCCGTCTGTAGGCCATAAGCTCAGCACATATAAAACAGCAAAGTCGTATTTCTTAGCCAGTAGTGCAGCCCAAAGCGCCCCGAGAGTGTCGTTGGGATTGGTCGGTGAGTAGCTAAGTGTAAGGAGGGAATAATCAATTGGGCTATCAGGTGGGGTGATTTCTTGCCCTTTGGGTTTAAATGCAACAGGTTGCGAGGCCTGACTTTGTGGAAGACGGCTATGTCGATAGGTGTTCAGAATTTTCTCAGTTGGTGTTACAGGAGAGGGCGTTGGGGGTCGACTTTCGGCAATATCATCATCACTCAATGCATAGAAGTCATCGAATGTAGGCTCTTTGAGAACACTATCTTCGGAGGTTTGTGGCGTCAAATTGGGAAGTGTCGATGAGCTAGCGGACTTTCGTAGTTTTGGATGTGGGATGCCTTCACTACCGCTCGAGGGGGCCTTACTGAAGAACCGAGGGTCTTCCAACCTGTTGCCCCAGGTTTCTCGGATATTTCGTCTACCTTTAAAGTTGCTGTCGGTCTTCATTGGTGCCATGCGCGCAGTATTGAGATACGACGGAGTCATTGTGGTATTAAGAGACATAGATCGATGAATTGCTGGCTGCCGTTTGTCGTCGTTATTACCACCCGTTGACGGAGAGTCTAACAGTGGCCTCCCATACGATGGCACAGACTGTTCCCTTAGGTGTAAGGGCGACCTCTGCATAGAACTCCGCTGCGAAAGTGAAGGATGCGGAAGAGTTGGCCGGCTTGGCTTATCAACAAGCCCGTCACCTGCTGGCTGTAGCGCGAAAGGCACAAACTCTGGAGAAGGGAGCAAGGTAGACTCTGTGCTGTCACTTCTTAGTTCCCACCGGCTATCGCCGGAAGACGCCGTGAATTCGTGTGGATTAAATAGCAAGGATATGTGCTTTGGGGACCAATCTAATAACCCCTGGGACTCGGTAACTCGACGTTCCGTTGATTGCTCTCGCAATACACCTTCTTTGCCGAGACCCCCTGAAGTATATATGGGTCGATTGCTTTTGAACAATGAGTCTTCCGGAAACCGAAAGCGTGATGACCGTGATGTGATTTGCGGGTCCCGGCTTCTGCGTTGTAAAGACGGAGCTGAAGCATCGGGTCTGCTAGGCCGGTTCACTATGGTAATGCTGGAAGTAGTCGATGACCGCTTATGCAATACTTCTTGCAGAGTCGGGACACTCTGAGAGCGACGCTTCTCCCACTCTGGGCTGTCAACCTGGGCATCCCGGGGCGTCATGTGAGTCGATGTAGGCCTGAGATACGGTGGCGATGGAAATATTGGTGACGATGGCCTCCGGGTAGTATTAATTGATGCCTTCTGCTGCTTTGATGTCCTCTGCCTCCCTTGGCTCTTCCGCCGCGACCCGGTAAACAACCGTTCTAACTTTTCAAAACCATGCGCCATTTCCAGATGCTAGTTACGAGTTTGTGCGTGCCTGTGTATTTTGCCCTTTATCATCGCATTAGTCTTCGGCGCGTATACGAAAGGCGGGAACTATAGCCACACATACCGAGACTTTGGGAGAAGCAATAATCACCCAACAGCCAATATATAGGTAAGAGTAATATGGTCAATGAAGATAGAGACAAGAAGAATCGAACTAAAATCCCGGTAGTGTTCAGATTCGTGGCCAGGAATAATTTTAAGAAATTGGCATGTAACGACACTACGGCCCTCTGTGGGAGATGCGTGTTACTGGTGGCCGACAACAGGATATAAGTACCACAGGTAATGAGATTTGGTGATATAAATTATTTAGAGGGCCGCGGAAGTAGCTTTGTACGATTATTGGTGGTAGAGGGTACAAACCTCGGAGCTCGAAGCAAAGCCTTTCCCGAGGGCGACACGGCAGAGTAGATAGGGGTAGTGAGGAATATTCTGCTATTTTGCTAGTCCGTGTCTCTGCGCCAGAGGCGGATATATGGCTTGAGGGAACGCAGGGGATGTGATGGTCTGGAAAAGGGTGGTGTGTCTCGGGCGGGTCTGGGACAATGCCGCATAGACGCTGTCTTGGAGTACTTGTACAGTAACGTCTGGGGTTGCTGATTCCTGGCCGTGGCTTCAAGGGCTGATATAAGTCGAGGCTGGCTATACACACATAGACACGACTGGCTATGCATAGATCTGAGTCAACTTGCGGTAGTCCGGGGAGCTAGTGGTCCGTGGCGACGACCAAACGAGAATGAAGTGGTGCAAATGTAGGGATTCAAGGAGGAGAGAGTGTGCCCTGATTAGCTTTCTCGATAACAAGAGCAGACACACAAGGCAACTCGAGAAAACCGGTCTGTTGTATGTGATACTGGCATGGCTGGTTAGGAAAAGCGGGTTTGCTGATATGATAAAGGCTTTGGAATCTGAAGGTCTGTGCTGTTGATCGGCTGGGGGAACGCCAAGGAGATGGGTGATGGGAGGCCGGATTCCGGGAAGCCCAACCTTAGAAAGCCATGCCATTAGCCAAGCACACAGCGAAGAGCCCATTGTAGGAAGGAATGTACAGCCAACGGAGAGGCGGGCGTGGCTGCCAGACAAAGCGAGAAAAAGAAGCAGGGCACTTGCTCTATCGATGCTTAGCCCACCTGCCAGACAATACATCATGGATGTAGACTACCTACCTACCTACATACTGCTACTATTCAACAAAGCAGGGCGGGGTAGACAAAGCCGAGGAAAAGAAATACAACGTTCGGTTCAGACACTTGTCTAAGATGCGCAGCATGACCCCAAGTTCCAAGTCTATCCATCATTGTTGCATGTCGTGGGTTGCTGTATACAGTACAATGGGAAGACAGATCCGTGGATGCTGGGGAGGCCGGGGTAAGCTGTCATTGATCATTGATCTGCACATCTGCGGTACCGCCGACCTGGTACAGCATTGCGTAATGCTACTTACCTTAGGCAAAGCGGATGCAGGGACAGTTGAAGGATCTTGGTGGCAGGAGCACAGCATACATACATACATACATACCTGTCCGTACTATAGCAGACATCAAGTAAGAAGCGTCACACCAGGCGCAAGCAAACCTGTCCAACATGCAAATACAACAGCCATAAAGGTCGTTCCCGTCCTGATCCTACATGATGTATGTTTGTTACCTACCTGCCTACGGTACCTGCATGTAAGTAAGTCAGAGGTAAGTACATTGCCACGCTTGAATTGAAGATATATGTACATGTATACGCAGACACTGGGCATCTACTTCAGCCGCAGAAGCAACGCGCCTTCGAGCTAACTGCTCTATCGAAGACAACATCTGACAAATTGGGAGCCGATTTGAGGGCAGCAGTCGTCGAATAGTATCCGTTGTGGTCTCAATCTCCAGAGACTAGGTATCCCTCGGTACTTCGAAGGCAACGCGACAGTTGATCTGTCTAGCTACTGCATAGCTCGAGACAGATCGCAGATTGGACTCGATGGCAATGCATACTTATGCTGAGCGATCGACCAGCCACGGACCTCGCCAGGTCCCACATACCCACAGGGAAGAGATTTTAATCATTCATACGGCCATCGGTTATTCCGCCAAAAGCAATGCTCGTCCAAACCGTTGGGCGAACGCCACACAGCCGACGAACCACCTTATTATAGCACTGTAGTGTACTGTACGGAGTATGTGGTCCAACCTTTTGCTTCGTGCTGCTGTACCAAGTTGGTCAGAACATCGTTGTTGATTGGTCAATGACACGTGAGAAAATGGTGGTAAGCGGCACGCTAACCTGGATGACGGACAGGTTAGCACTGTCTGGGTTGTTGATGCCCCAGCGTACAGCATGTTCCAGGGCATAGCTCTGAGCTGCTCAGGACGAGTCGAAGGAGTTGTTTCACCCCAACGGTACCTACATATGTAAGTAAGTCCTACCAATGTAGGTATGTTCCAAAAGTCGGTGGCCAGCTGAATTCTGCCTTGCTTCTGTCCTTATACTGTAGATCAATGTCTTACTTTTCCCGAACTCTGCTCTGCTGCGCCTGTCCTGCGTCATGGTCTGGTGGCGTTCAGGTTGCACCTGCATAGTGCAACAAGCGGCCCTAATATGGACGACAAACTCAGTAGCTTAACTAAATCCTCATATTTCCCTATCTCCAGACCGAGCTTGAACTTTAGACCATGAAGTATGTTCGAGATCAGCCTGGGATAGACAAAGCTCCTACCTCCAGCCCTCGTCAAACCTTGCACAATATCGAATAGGCCATCTCTTAGCCACCTCGATACAGCACATTGGCTTCTTGTAAGGAAATCGACAATTCCTGGTCAGAGCACGGACGCGTCATTGTAAGAACGGCGCCCACTCAGCTAATATGCACCCACAGCGCATGTCACAAGGCGCCTTGAGAGAGGGTCCCTGGCACGCTACCGGCGATCTGGGAAGAAGTTGGCGGGATTCTGCACGCCATCTCTCGCATCACCCCAATCCGGGACTCTGCCTTGCGACACGGCAGCCTGCTGTGTACGAGCCAATGAATCCCGGGCAGAAGCGAGAGGGGCCGCTAAATAAGGAGCGTTTGATTCCAGGTAAATTGAACGAAACCCTATCCCTCCAACCTTGAACACAGCTCGGTACCAACCTGCAGCTTCTCGGCAACAGGTAGACAGATAAACTGGTAGACAGATAAACTGGGCCGTGGTATCAAACACACATGCAGTTTTCTGTAACTGATACGCAGGTACCTATCTGCCGAACAACCTGAATAATAATAACTCTAATACAGAGTATTCCTACCGTACCAAGACTTACTATGTTCAATAAACGGTCTCCTAGCCCTTCATATAATTCTAAACGTTTAATCGACTTAAACTATTAGATTAATAATTAATTAAACGTTTAACCACTACTTAACAGCTATTTTACTATTGATTAACTGATTATTAATTATTGTTTCCTTGTTTACTACTTCATTGCCCCTATATACCTTTCTAACCTCCGTCTTTGGTCTATGGCTGTCAACCATCTTCTTTAGATTGAGGAAATCTTTGCCCTAGAGCATATAATCCACAGCCAAACACCACATATGTGATGTCAAGGTCTCCAGTAAGACAGGCCGAGATAAGGCTCTAAGGGTTTTGAAATATTGTATAACGCTGGCTCACACTATCCATGAAATAGAGAGATCACGTGGACACTGCAAGATGGCGAGTTCCTGCAGCGTGTATGGGGCACCAATGCTATATGAGCAGCGGTGTGTCCGCGAAGAATAAATAGAACTCCTTGGATAGCATAGCCTCTGGGAGGAATATCGAAGCCGAGTAGAGGGGAGGACGCGCAAAGCCTTCACGTTAGGCGGCTCCGTGGAATGACACACTACCCTGGACCAGGGTCACAACTGCTTCGCTGTATGTGTCTAGGATGCATATATACATTGGATTAAATCAATGACGGAGGTAATGATGTCAGAAAAATGCTTTGACCTGAGCCGCCACGAAAACTGTCATCTATTCGGGATCGTATCCTCGCGCGCTACGCTGATCCGACTTTCTACGAATAACCCGGTTTTTTAAGTCACCAGAACTGGGCGAGACGAAGTCTGAGCCCCCAGCGTCTCAGATTCAATACGCGCTATTCACTGCGTAGTGTTTGAGAGCCTCTGTGAGGCGTGCCTCCAACGCAGCTCACAATACTCATCTGGTGCTTCATGTGACGGACAGCTGCGTTAGGAAGCTGATCCTTGAGCCACTTACACATGTAATATTGCTAAACACTGCTGAAGGTTAACACTTTATACCCTTCACACAACACCCGGAGTCCAACCCTACCTAGAAGTAATGAGTGTATTATGGGCGACACCAATCTTGGACGGCTTATCTACGAGCCATGGTAAGGTAGTTTGGGCGCCTTTCCCGGAGGGACACACTACCTCTCATAGCACCTTTGACGCCACTCGGAATTCCACAGGGACAGGCAGGCTGGCGGGTGGCGTTGATGAGGAACACGGTAAGGATATAGTCGTGTAAGTCTATTGTGAATCGTTAACTTGTCTATGCTTCTATAATGCGTACCACTCGGTCGACGCGTTTGCGGTCATGATTATTGCTACCCCTGAAGCAACGACTTTCTCCTCCAGCTCATCCCGAAGCTCGCGGTAGTAGACGGGAGTGGGGACAAATCACATATTCATGTCTAATTGACTATTCTGCAAATAAAATACTATAAGCGGTTTATTGCTGGCTATGGCGTATCAATAATACGGGACTCTGTGCAGAGCGTATAAACGACTAGAGGTCAATAATCACTCTCCCCCGAGTAGTATGGCTCGGAATCGTCATCTTCAGGGCAATCCGGCTTATAATGGCCGTACACATTACCTTATTAAGCATGATTAGTTTCTACCAAGTCCATTGTTGTCGGGATTAGAACCTACATTTATAGCAATGAACATCTTGGGCTCTATGACCATATTCACCACCTAGCTTGGTCATCAGTATATATATATGCTTAAGCTAGGAAGCCAGCTGCGCTCACATTTGCTGCATAACTCCTGGGACCTATGCTCTGATGCAAAATGGCCATATTCGCCACCTGGGGGGTGCGTGATAGTTAGCAACTTGCGCCATAACATGTACTAGTAAGGAATCCTCTAAGCATGACATACACACATAGCAATGCGCCGCATTCGCGTAGTGGCCGTACTTTTTACCTAGAGGCAATTAAGTAATTATATCCATCGCGGCCAAACACGATAGCTGTAACGTACACTTATAACAATGAACATCATTTGCGCGATGACCAGCTTCATTACCTAACGCATGAATTTATCAGCTGATATATCCCCGAACGTACCATGCGAATATAATGCACAACGAACATTTATCACAGAAATCCCAAGACATCTGTCTGCTAGTCCTAGGCTTTTCCACGCTATTCGCGCGAAAAAAAGCTATTGGTTGCGACTGCGACTGCGACTGCGACTGCGGCTGCGGCTGGTTTGTCGGCAGGTTCTCGATTTCGCCACGAAGCCGCTTGTGAGCATGGTCCTTCCCTTCGCCATAGATAAGGGGTAAGAAGACACCAAAGATGCCTAGTAAAGAGTAGACCATGTCTCTATAACGAAATCAAATGTGTCAGATTGCTACCACTTAACCCAGTTTTGGGGAGCTACCAAGAAAAAAAAAAGGGGGGGGGGGGGGTTGAGGAGGATAGAAAACTCTCCCAGAAACGCGTTACGTACTCTTCTTCCTTCGTCTGACGCCCCTCGGCCCACGACATGCGTTTATCGAAGCTGAAGCCGGACAGATCGCTCCCGCGGAGGGCGGCGAGGTCGATGCCGGTGATCTGGTGGATCTCGCGCTCCAGGCTGACCTTGTCGCCGAGCTTGAGGCCGTCGCTCGAGATGAACTCGACGGAGCGGGGCGCGAGGAGCTCCTGGAGCGTCCATCCGCGAGTGAACCACCTGCTTTGGCGGAACGCGGGCTCCCACGTCGGGGCGGGCGGCGCGGGGGACGCGAAGGTCGCCGCCGCCGTGTAAGTGGTGCTAGCTCGCGGCACGTCCGACAGGTACGCGTAGCACTTGGCCGCGTCCCGGTACCACCTGAACATGGAGTTTATGGCGCGCGTTAGCTCGACCGTGTTGGACTGGTCGATGCAGCACGTGTCGACCCAGACGTGCTGCAGGCCGTCGTTACGGGCCCGGGTGCTGCAGAACAAGAGCTTGCGGTACGCCGCCTTCTGCTTGAACCTGTTTTCCCGGATGTCTGTGATGGAGATCTCGTCCTCCTTGGGGCCCCACGTGTGTGAGAGGATGGCGTACGGGGGGATGTCATTGTCGCCCTTGGCGTATTCTTTCGTGAGGCTGAAACCGCCGTCTTCAACCTTGAGGAGTCGCATGATTGGCACGGCCTGGGGGGTTTCATAGCGAGGTGGAATCTAACTAGCGGTCGAGGGGAGTAGAAGGGAGGTAGAGGGGTGTGGAGGTGTCTTGTTGTTGTAAGGCTGCGATTTATAATCTTGGCGAATGCGTCTTCATGCAGGTCAGCTGAAACTGATAGATAAAGTGAGATAACTATTATAGCTAGTGCGAAGGATTGCTATAACAACTTGAGTTCGTTTTTTTTTTATTGTTCCGATTTCTATGTCCCTTCTTTTCGAAGTAAGGCGGGTAGAAAATCTAGGCACTGATAGCAACAAATCTACCCCCTTAACTAGGATTGAACAACTTAACCATGCGACCCGGGCAATGGCACGGATATAATCTGGCCATCGGACTCTATTCATAAGCACAGTCATGGTGATCATCAGCATGGCTAGTAATTTATGCAACCCACCTATGACACCCCCTCACCATTCTATACAAAAGTAACTAGAACTATATGAATTTTTAAAAACTTCCAAACTACTGTCGACCAAAATGGACGTTTTAGGTAGCTCACCGATTATAACACTTAATGATGGACAAGATGAGAATGTATCTTATATAGAAGCGGCGGTCCCGGCTTGCAAAGGCCTGTGTGCACCTAAACATCAACGGAAACTAAATCCTATAGTAATAGAAAAAAGTGTGGCGGTCGGTTTAGGACGAGATGGATTGGAGACCTACTATGTCCAGCCTATAGCCAATGCTATATTGGAGTTTTATTCCATTTATTTCAACCTACTGGGAGGGTACCATTGAGGATATGCTCTGTTAAAAGCATTACGCAGGTGGTGTTGCTTATTTATGGCTTACCCCATGTAGGTGCCTGGATAATCAATATATAACGCAACTTTAGAACAAGCACAATGTAATTTTAAAACTGGTATAATATAACTTTAGATACTGGAGGTAGCCGCTATTCTGATACCACAGAGCGTTCTTCATCTTCAACCCCGACCACCCCATCGACAAGGAATCTACCTCGCGTCGGCACAGGCTTTGCCAGCACAACAGTCTCAATACCAGCGGGGCTTAATTCCTCAGGGCCCATAGGAAGAGCGTCAATGTCTATTTCCATATTTAATAAGCTTTTCAGAATGACCGAGCTTCCTGCCTTGCTCATGACCTCGTTAGCCTCTTTGCAGAGCTCCGAGCATACGCACTCGGGGCATCCCGACTCGCAATGGCAATGCTGAACACGCTCCAAGGCCTGAACGAGAAGCATGTCGATGAATTCAAAAGCCTTAGTACTGATGCCGGATCCGCTAGCACCTCCCTTTGCGTCGTAGAATGTTAATCGGGCCGGTCGCTTCCTCGACGTTTCTCTCTGGGCGAATTCCTTCAAACCCACTTTGCATTCGGTCCGCACATCACCGGGCATGCTTATGACAAAGTTGGGCATCAGACTCATGATGGCGTGTTCTGCTGCATGAATGGCCCCCGCTACATGAAGGCGGCGATCAACAAGAATCTCGAGGGCTTGCTTAGGAACGTCCAACCACATTCCCTTGCTGTGTCGGATGATGGGAGGATTATCAACCTGGACAGCATCAAGAATCCGTCGGCGCTTGTCTACCTTGAAGTAACCAAAGACATTCTGCATGATGCGGATGGACCCATGAAACGCCCGAGACAAAGACCCCGGAATCTTGCGGATAGCCTCGCACTCTACCGGGTCGATGTCTGTAAAATCTCTCTGCTGTGTTGTCCATTCCACCTTGACCTTTTCCACCTTTGCGATCTTACGATCAGGCTGAAAATCGCGGACGAGGTAAGAGTTGCCTTGATGTAGGAAGATAGCGCCATCATACAAAGTGAAGAAGGCCCGGGAGGCCTCAAGCTCTTCAAGGACAATATTTTGTCCGTGCGAGATGTCGACGATGGCAAAGTGGTCATCTTCGGTGTCCCGAATCGCCACGAATTTTGCTGGAGTTGGTCGAAATCTATCGTGACAGTGATAGTAGCCCAACTCGTCTCTTACTAGGCGTTCCTCGGAAAGTTTAGCAAGATCCGGCGTAAAATAATGTGCATCTTCGGCTGGCCTAATTGGCATCTCATAAGCCGCACATTGTAAATGGCCTTCGAGTACAAGCATATTGTCGAGATCAACTTGTAGCTCGCAGTTAGGTTTGGCGAATAGTTCATTGGGATTCTGCATATAATGTTGATCAGAAGGAAAGCCATCCCCTACCAAAATGGAAAGCGAGTCTTTATTCCTTCTACCCGCCCTCCCACTCTGCTGTCGTAAATTCGCAATGGTGTACGGAAACCCGAGGGTGATAACACAGTCTAGAGTACCTATGTCAACGCCTAGTTCAAGTGCTGTCGTGGCAATGATGCCAATCAATTTACCCTCGAACATCTCGCTCTCTATTCTGCGGCGATCTTGTGGCGTATACCCACCACGATATCCCATCACACGTCCCATGCACTCTGAACGACCAAGTAGCTCGAGTTCCGACCTTGCGGCCGTTACTAGCTCTTCACACTGTTTTCTGACTCGACAGAAGGCTATGACACGGACACCCCTTAGAATAAGTTGGCAGAAAAGGCGAGCGCACTCTGCCAGAGCACTCCCGCGGCCGCTCGAAGGATCACCGGGGTCTTTAAATGGCGTGTTCCAGCAAAGAAACTCCTTCCGTCCAGACGGTGACCCGTCAAAGTCAATGAGATGCACGTCATCGATGCCAAATATCGTCTTGAAGTGCTCTTGTGGGTTTGCTACGGTAGCGGAACAGGATATGAACCTGACCTGTCGATTGCCGATCGCTGCACAAATTCGCCGAAGTCTTCTCATGATAAAAGCAACATGAGAACCCATTAGGCCGTTGTAGTAATGCAATTCATCAACTTAGGCGCCGTTAGTAACGTACTCTATAAACTATACAGAAACCACTCACCGACTACATAACGTAGGTTCTTTAAGAAAGTTCTCCATCGATCTTCTTGTGGCAATATGGTAATATGAAGCATGTCTGGGTTTGTGAATATGATTCGAGCCTCGTCGCGTATCTCATTCCGCTCGTGCATAGGTGTATCGCCGTCAAAGGTTTCAACAAGGACATTCCCCAAGCCGGCCAAGTACCCAAGCATATCCTTCAAACTCCTCTTCTGATCCTGAGCCAGGGCTTTTGTAGGAAATATGTACATAGCACGAGTATGGGGGTCATTCTCTAGTGCGTGCAAAACCGGTAATTGATATATCAATGACTTTCCGGAGCTTGTAGATGTTGAAACAACGACATTACGCCCGGCCTGAAGACTGTTGATCGCTTCGGCCTGATGTGCGTAGAATTGAATGATGCCTTTGGCATTGTAGAGAGCATTGACCATATCCTGGCTCAGCAGGAAATTAAGCTCGCCATAAACGGCTTCCTGTGCATCAAAGACCCGATGGCCATCAGGTACGATCTGACCTGTGTACCACGAACTATCCTTGAGCTCCTGAATAATATCCGGGATACCTTTTCTCTGTTTTGGGATGGACTTCGGAATAGCACTTAGCTCTGGCTTTGGCGTAACAGATTCGGGATCAGACGGAGCAGGAATATATGCCTCGGCCTCTTGACGCAACACAACTTCTGGGTCAAGTTTCCGTTCAACGCAACGGTTGATAAAGGCATTGATAGCATTGGTGAATTTCTGGTTGCGCTTCTCGATTAAAGTGGTCATCTGCTTTTGACTATACACGGGCATTTTCAACTCTTCATCTCGAAGCCGCTTGGATGGCTTTACTGTTTCTCCGGACTTCCGATCCTGAACCTGTCGTTTTAAATCACCGTCGACGAACTCGAAAAATAGTACCTCGCGTCCGCTAGGCAGTTGGTGGTCTGGATGTCGGCTTCCAAGATGATCCATACCCGTTAGACCACCTACTGATGCGTCTGGGGCAGGTCCCTGGACAGTGATGTTCTTTGAACGGCCAGACTTGAATGTCATATCCCGCTCGGCACCCTTTATATCGGTCTGTAACATGACTTCATCCACGTATCCGAAATAGATGCCCTCTGGGCGAATTGCTACGATGGCAGCTACATCTTCGGCCTTGAGCTCCCGCTTCGTGTGGGATTCGACGGCCGAGCGGATAGTATCAAATGTAGTAGCGAGATGCTTCCTAGTAGAACAGAAGGTGAAGACTAGGTTCAGGGCTCGATGGGTCTTCTCTAATTGGGTAAATTGCAGAGGCCATTCGATCAGGCATTGGACGTTTTGTATGCCCGGCGCAGTCTTCTTCTTCTGTCGACCTGTCGCAGCTGTTGTCGCAGCTATTCCCACGACTGCGTCGTTTGGAACCTCGTCGATGTCCGTGCCGCAACCATCTCTAGCGGCATCGGTAGGATCCACAAAATCTGTTGGGGGAGCACCGTCTCCGGAAGGAACTTGCCCTTCGGCGTCAGAGCCTACCCGCTTCCTCTTCCGCTTGATGATTCTATCAGAGACGGTAGCAGCCTTGAGAGAGGACATCTCACTTGTAACCGAGATGCATTGGGCAAGATGACTGCATGGAAAGTGTCATTGTCGAGAAACCTCAACTTTGTAGTGCACAATAGAGTACTGCAACTAGATAGGCGCTGGGCATCTTTCAAGCCAAGTTTCGCGTCGTGGCGCGCGAGCACGTGACGTCAAGTCGTCTCTTTGAGTCTCTGTACAGGACAGGCAGACATCTGTATTGAATTGTAGTATAGAAGTAATGGAGAACCCACACTGTGGCTAACTGTGTACAGGCTATTTATGTACGCCACTAAAATACTAACTGTATCTCCGGGTGAGAGGGGATAATACAAACCCCGAATAAAATTAGTTGCTGGGAGAATAAGTATAAAAGTCAGGGTGCGGAACCAGTTCAAGCAATATATAAGCTCGAAATTCAAGAAGTACAAACTGAGAAATATTCGATAACAGTGAACTGCTGTACGTTAGTTGTTTACTCTCTATTAAGTAAAACTATCACTCGGAGACACTATTCTCACTGCATCTAGATTCCAGACAACGATACTGAACTTAATGCCAGTTTATTGTAGTTCAACTCAAGACACGGCTAGTCAGCTCGCCTTGTGATCGAGGCTGCCTCCCCTATGCTATCCTCTATCGGGTATGTTCCGCCCCCAGTCAACTCCGAAAAATCACAGGCTGATATCCATGAGTCCCATGCTATGATACCGTTTCGTAGGAGTGCCCACTCCTTAGACAATATGACCACAATGGTACCATGCCTATCATTGCCATCACCAGAACTAACCACGTTCGTTAACCACATCTAGAAATGTATCTATGCAGTGACGTCCGAAACTCCTCCGCCATTCGCCTCACAACCGAGACAGTGTATCAATAGAACAAGGCGCACATAACTATGCAGCGCCTATGACGCGTCATCCTTTTTCGAAAAAACGTCTCAAAACACCCCTAAAATTTTGTAGCCCGCGCCTGGCGAGCTCGGGTAATGGCCCCCTTGATCATAGACTTTTGGTCGTCAGGCTCTGGCGAAGAGCTTGTGGAAGGCCTACCCGACTGTTCGTTTGGCGGTGTGCTATGTCGAATACGCAGCACTTGGGGGGGATGCGAGGCTGCTCCATGCCGGCCAATTCTATTGCCGTCTCCAGACAGTTGGAGCGTTGGTGGAGCAGTAGATGGATTTTGCACAAATTCAAGTCTCCGCATCTCGACCCCATTGCTTATGTAGATACCAGGCACAAACTCCGTCGGACGAGGTAAAACACTTAAAGCAGATTCACCAGCGGGATTCTAGACCGACTGAAGTTGATGCTGCACACTCTCGATGTCATTTACAAACCTCTTAGCATGGGCCGCATTCATCTATCAACACTGTTAGCTTCTACCATTATATAAGGTAAGCCGAGAATCACATACCCTGAGCGTGATGCTAACTGGACCGTCATCTTCGATGGCGGTAAATAGCACCGATGTGGCCTTGAGACCTGATTTCTCACGAAACTCCATGTTTGGAAGCAGAGTAGTATTAAGAATTACACGGTGTGTAGCATCCTGTCGCATTACCAAACGGATAATCTTGGTCTCGGAATCCTTGAGAGCAGTAGCGTCGAAAGATCCCGGAAGGGCTATGTTAGGATTGTCACCGGAAACAGCGCATTCCTTGGGAACCATCAACTTTAGAATTCCAGCTCCCCGTTCCTTCCACGCATTTGTTGTTTTGTCGAGACTGTAAAGTTTGCCACGTGCCTGGAGGATTGAGGCTTCATCGTCATTAGCGGCCACTGTCATAAGTTAGTATATCAGATGCTACAGACGGGATGAGTCGTCTCACCTGGTTGTGGTTTTTGTTTCCCCCCATCTCCGGTCGCCACAGCCGCAACCCCATCAGCGCCATCATCCCCGTCATCCTGATTTCCAGCATCGTCCCCATCAGCATTACTGTCTGTGTCATCGTCACTTTCATCACCCTTGTCACTAGCAGGTGCGCCGAACGGCTTAGCTGGCCTGTTACCCGTCAGCGATCCGCCAAGTGCACCAAATGGAGCCGCCCCTAGGCCGCCACCAAGGCCTCCAAAAGGCGAGGGTGCTGGACCGAGTTGACCGAAAGGAGACGCGGCGCCGGAGGTACCCCCAGCAGTGAAGATGGAGTTGGCGGGGGTCGGTATCCCAAATGGTGTCCGAGTCGACGAGGAGCTAGCAAATGAGGACAGTGGTTTCTGGCCCGTGCTGGCTTGTAGGAATGGCGATGGCTGGTTAGCGAAACCGGACAGAGTCGAGGTTTGGAAAGCGAATGTAGTGGTAGTGCCGGGATTCTTGGCTGGAGTTTGATCGCTCTTGGTGCCGGTGGACTGGGTCTTGTCAGAATCCGGGTCGTCATTCTTTGTAGATGAAGCTTGGGCAAATGAAGTTTTGGCAGTGGTATTCTTGGAGTTGAATGATGACTGCGTGGGTAGTTAGCTACGAAGATCTGCCAAGACGTTGATTTTGTAGCAAATAGTCCGTACCTTGGCAGAACCGATCGTGGGGGCAGCTTTCAACTCGCTGGAAATATCGCGAGGGCGTTTTTTCTCGGGCTCAGAGCGGTCGGTACGGCTTAGCGAGGTGCTGCCATTCGCGCCAATCGGAGAGACATCTCCATCGGTGTCGGCGTTAGCGGCTGTATCCTTGGGCTCGTCCACCTCATCATGAGCACGCTTCTTCTTAGGAGATAGCATCAAATCCTTGGCAGCACTCGGTGTGTCGTCAGATGGCGATGCACGGTCGTGTGCAGCCATCGCAGAGAGATCAGGCTTCTCGGAAATAGCGGTCTGCCTCAATTCCTTCCGCGCGGCTGCGGTATCAGGGTCTTCTGCGGCAGTCCTCTCCGGGGTAGGGCTGCGCTTGGGCGTTGCGGCCATTGAGCTGGTGGAGACGAATATCAAGAGTCGAGGCGCCAAGGTTCGGTGGGCTGGGTGTTGGATCAGTGTGCCGGAAACAGCTAGAAACAGAGAAAGGGATTGGTGGTCGTGATCGAGACAAAGCAGGAATGTGCCTGATTTCCGAAGTCAGGCTGTCGAGGGACGGTATCTCAGCTATCAGTGATTAAAGGAGCGATAAGAGAAGAGATTATGTCGGGACTAGAAGAAGAAGAGATAGAGAGGGAGAGAGGATGGCGCGGTAGCAGCAGCAGCAGCGGTAGCGGTAGCAGTACCGGTGGTTTGAGAAGTCGGTGTTGGGTCAGAAGATACGGCTGATGGAGGGGAGATATAGATAGATAAAAATGGTAGTGGTTGCAGGTTGTGATCTGAAGAACAAGCCTATCTATGGTTACTGTACCTACCTCCTACCTACCTAGGTACTGTTCTGTGCTGCACTGCACAGCACCTATCAAACAGTTTTAACCTGCCAGCCTACCACCAATTAGCGTGTGGCCGCGGTGGGGCTAGCTAGCCTGGCTGCTATGGTTTTTGTGCTCTTAAGTCCGTGATAATACCTACTGTACCTACCTGGCCTTCAAGGTTTTTACCTCTTAAAGTAATACCTGGGCAGGACCTGAGGTACTACCTCTTAGGTATATAGCTACATGTAGCATACCTTACATGCAGTGTACAGTGTTGCACAGCAGGTACAGAGGAGGGAGGTAATAATAGTGATATATGCACAGCAGATAATACCTACGGTACCTGCTGTAGATACCTCTTTGTACTGGAGGTAGGTAATATACTGCAAGCAGGGTCTTTGGCATATGTACTTATGCTCAGTGGTTTCTTAGCCAGGAGACCTTTCAACCTATACTACCTCTTAACACTAAACAGAACAGCCACAAGGGTATTAATAGTGCTAAACTTACCACATGCCCTTTTTAAGGTCTAAATGGTACTTTCCAGCTTTTACCTTGGATTTGAGGGGGGAAGGGGGGGTAGAGGAGTTTTGTAGTTGGGAGGGTTCTACTGCGGAATAACAAGGCCATATACACAGCAAGATGTGCTCAAGGTAAGAACATTATCTAAGCAAGGTTGATTGTTTAACAGGATATATATCTATTACTGTTACCCAATTGATATCTATTGTTTAATCGGATAATTATATGTGTACGGACCCGATAGGTATTATGCCCAAAGGGATACCTGGGCCTTGCAGCTTGTGTTTGCCTAAGTTCTCAGCAGGGTCCTTGGTTTGGTCCAATGACAGCAAGGGTAAAGGAGGTTCCCACGTCATAGGTACCTACTCCATACCTATAGATAGTAAATACTAGTAATCGAGCATCGTTTGTTGTTTCACGGCACGTTTAATTGATCGGGTTACTTCCCTTAGACCCCCACAACGCCGGGCTGGGGTAACAACAACAGGCCCATCAATTCATATGTTTTGCCGCCGCGCAGCCGGGGGAACCGCTCCTCTCTCCCGTGCTGCTGGGTAGACTTTGCGAGCTCAAACTCCATGACTGGCCTTGATCGTGCCACAGCACGCAGATAGATGCTGGTGTTGCAGCCATCCATTTCCCACCACGTCGCTTCATACCCCAAAGATTCCCGCGACCTGATCGGCGTTGAACCAGGTTGAGAGACACCGTAGCACCAATCTCATCTTTTTGACAATACGCGCGCCAATGCGCCAGTTGAATCGTACAGTACATGTGGTATTGTTTCTAGTAATCTAAAGCAAACCCGGCATCTGACGCGGCCGATATGAACATAGCTGTAATACAAACGCGACGAATGCGATCCATGTCTGAGGATAACTAGCTCCCTAAATGCTCCCTTTTTTGCGACCAAAAAGTACCAAAACGCCTTTCTACCATGTAGCAACCGGCCGTGTCATCCAATTATATTGTAGATATATTTCCCTCGTCCACTGTAATCCATTGTCCCACACGCAGCATCGAGACAGCGGCCTCCGATCACCCGTCCAGTCTCTCATTCGCAAGCGGACTGCGACCAGTTCGTCTCCCACTCCCAGTACTCTGCAAACGAACACTCTGCCTCGCCGAGCGTGATGAGTGACCTCTTGAAATGGGTGGCGTGACTGGGCCCGGAGAGCGTGCGCGAGACGAACGGGAGCTAGTGCTATCATGACTACGAGGTCTCAGTTGGTTTTCAGGTCGTTCCGCTTCACCTGCTGTGGCTCCCTTGCCGTCGTCCCACTCAGTCTTGCCCATATCGATATCTCCGATTTCGTATACCTGGCCGGGCGGCGGATACTTCCTCGAGTTCTCCACGAACTGGTTGTACTGGCTCGCCTGTGCCAACGAATATTTCTTGCGATCTTCATCGCCCATGATGCTCTCTACTCGCCGAGGAAGGTAAACAGAGTTGTTGCCCGTAGTTAGGAAGCTCTCCCAAGACTCGCGATGTTGTAGAGCGAAACGGCTTTTCATGCCATATGATGATTCGGCCAGTGTATTAAAACTGTATCTTGAATCTTCATCATGGACGTAAAAGCCGTCAGCTTTCTTCTCAGGTGCAGCGAACTTGCCCTCGATCTTCTCGGGCGGTAGCAAATGGCCCTTGTTCTTATTCCTCGGGACGCGAACACCCTTCTCCTTCGGGCTGCCTCCCCTCTGTATCTCCGTTGCGGGTATGAATGTCTCGGGCACAATATTGAGATCATCCCCGGTATTTTCTGCCTTTTCGATGGCTTCCTGCGGTGTCGTGTCCTGATTAGCAGTAGCTGCATCAGCACGTGGTCCGCCCCAGGTTCTTTGGCCAGCCGTGAAAATTCCATATACCATATAGTACCAGTTGAAGAAGGGGTTTAGGATAAACATAACCGGGTAGAGCATGATCTTAAAGCGTTTGAGCTTCCAGCCGAAGTAAATCATAAGGAGCCAGTTCAGTCCGAGTGAGACACCGATGAATCCAATGGGGAGTTGATCGATTCTCATAGTCGTCGTAACAAGAGATAGTACTAGGATAAAGAAGAGCAATGCCGTGGTTCGAATAGTGTTCTGTGCGAATCGAACGATCAGTAGTATTGGGTATCGCTTCCAGAGGCGCCAATCCGTCAACATACAAACTTCATTTGTAATGAATCCAAGGAACCACCTTCGCCGTTGCTTAATCAGCGATTTTACAGACTGTACCGCCTCAGTTTTACAAAATGCAGATGTGCACATCTGAATCTGGTACCGTTTTTTTGCGCCGATCATGAAGAGATGTGTTAACCATCGATCCTCTCCCAAGTGACCCTTCGCGAAATCAAACAGATCCTCACACTCCTCTGCCTTGTCAGCAAAGTAGTATTTGGCCATTCTCCGGAAGGCAGAAAATCGAAGCATTGTTAAAGCTCCTGGTAGACAGGTGACGGCACCGCAGCCCGACTCAACAGTACGCTCAAACAGCTGTCCGTGGACGTATTCCATATCTTGTAGAAGAGTGATGAGACTGTGTTTTTTCGTGGTCGAAGTGATGACACCCGTCATAGCAAGCATATCTCTACGATTGCCAGGGCTCAATTCCATGTCGTAGACAAAGTTTTGCAAGCATACTGTGTCTAATATGCAATCAGAGTCGATGAAGAGAATGAACAGATTGTCGTTCCTCTTGAGGTATTCCTTGTACACCTTATCGATGAGTTTGAAGGTGGATTTTTGACAGTGACGCTTTCCTCCGTGTGGGAATCGAGAGACAGTAATGCGAGCTGCTTTGTAGGAAACATCAATGCTCTTAGGATATGACTCCAAAGTTAAGGGCACGCCGAGCTTCTCGATAGTGTTGAGGTATAGTTCGTCCTCCTGGTCTCCATCGAATGAAAGGAACACATGAATGCATGAGGGAGGATAGTCGCAGTCTACGACAGAGTTGATAGCGGTCACGAGAACGTCCGGCTCCTCCTTATAACAGGGCATGACTATGACGACTTTGGGCGCAGAAACTTCGTCTAGGACTTGCTTAACTCGCTTCGTCCGCCCAAGCTGGTTGGTGACAACCTGGTAAACGCAGAAGAGCCAGGGGATGGTTAGAAGCCCAGCAAAGCTCCAGAAGGCAAACCACTGCAGGACAACGACCACTTGAGTTGGAAAATATCGTGTGATCTCAGTCGGGAGTGGTAGTGTGACGACCATAATGGGTAAAAAGATGAGTCTATCTAAACGTTAGCAAGGACCCAATGAACTATGAGATTATTCCCGAGCGTACCGGAAGGCGAGGAACACTACTGATATAATGACGGCCAGGACTCTGATCGTCCAGTGTTCCGCCTTTCTAAACACTTTGTACAGGCAGTACAAGAATGCAGCTATCCATAAGAACCACTCCAAAACCGCCGCCAGCATAATAATACCAACGATGGCCGTGTAAATAATCTATGCAAAGCGTTAGCGCAACTCATTTCAATATTGTTAACGGAGTGAACATCGTCAACCCATACCTCGTGGACTGGCCACTCGGCGGCCGTGTATTGTTGCATCTTGATAGCCTATATTGTGTGGTGTATTACAATGACCCAAGGTGGAAGACCAGACAAACGGCTGAAGATAAGGATGTCCACTTGGGAACAATTCCCACGTCGGAGCTCAGCAGGAATAGCCCCTTTTATGCAGGCATCCGCGAAGCTTCAAGTAAAACAGTACCGCTTGTGTACACTGACGGTCTTGTGAATACGACTTGCGGCTACCCGTAAATGGGCCACGACCTGTCGGTGCCGATCACTACTCCACGCTGTCGGCGAAGGAAAGCCGTCCACGTTTCCCAGGTTTCTGAGTGAGATGTTGTACTGGCTGGGTGCTCCCGGAGATTCGGAACAGAGGGCAAAAATAGATGCGGTGTAGCCAGTCTTGATGGGGGGCTGGGTAAATGGTGTATCACAATGCTCGTAATCGAAAAGTAGGATGCTTGCCAATCTCGCTGTAGACGAAATGAGAAGCGCCAGAACCAATTGGTAGTAAACAGCACTATCGATATGGCGATGAGCCCGTATACAGTCGATTAACCTTTAGAGATTTAACACCTCTGCTTATCCTGCCACCGGTGAGTGTATAAAGCAGAGGAGGCTTGTACTTCGCCAGTGTTCCAGAGAAGGACGTGCCAAGAGTACTGGCATGAATTATGAGTGAATGGACATGAACATAGCATGGAGTAGAGGTCTTGCTGTGAAGGAGAGATGACACAGACTGAGGCAACGAGAGACGGGATGAGTGAGTTCGATAGCGGCGACGAGTTATTAAAAGACGAGAACACAAGAAAGCGATGGGATGGGCCAGATAGCCGAACCTGATGGTGTTCGGTAAATGGACGAGATCTGGCCGGGGAAACCGATTTTTACGTGATTGTCTAGCCCTTCAAGACCAAGACATGGACGTTGCGGGTGAATGTAGCATTCGTGGGAACGAGGTGCAGACGAGTGGCATCGATGGGGGGTCCGGAACCTCAAATCGGACCGCATATATTTGGAAGCGATCGAACAAGGCGATCTCGTATCGTGGCACCCGCAGCTTTCGTTCCCGATGCAGCGTGACCACCATGTGGGAGTGGCCTCGTTGCCTGTTGGCTGATCTGGATCTCAGCTTTTGGTGTGTTCGCAAACGCAAATGCAAACGCGGTTGCTTTCCGCATGTAGGTTAGGTAGTTGTTAGTATAGGCAAATACCTACCAATATGTATCACTTTGACATACTAAACTATACAAGTGAATTCAACCCATACTTTAGGTATGTACAGGAAGACTCCCCCGGGCCGACATAGTACGAAAGTAGATACGTACCTACCTTGTAGCACCACATATTACATTCAGCCTGCACATGAGTGCAATACATCATATAACTGTACCTAGTATATACCTACCTTATGATGTAGAGAGGTTATGTACAGGATGTGCGTGCAGGCTGGGCTTTCAGGTGACGGTGGAGGAGGAGGAGGATAGGATGGGAAAGCTCCAACATCAAAAAAATTCAAAATGCAAGCGAGACTGGTCAACCCGACGGTACCGTACCTACACTTTAGGCGGCGCTGTCGCGTCTGGTTGGCCACCTGTGCAGACAAAACAGAATTTAATAGGCTGGTAGCTCTGTCCAGTGACGCCGTGGACCACTCTCCGAAGTTGTTTCCCCTATCCTTTGTTCATACGTCGTTTGTTTGCTCTTTCGAAGCCAGCTTCACAGCTTCGCCCCCAAGCTGTCCTGGGAAAATCACACGTTAGCCTATAGTAGGCAATTTTTGAGCAATCGGGCACCTACTCATCGTGCCTATTTTGCATTGTTGGTGGGTATCTAGGTAGCGAGAGAGCGTAGGTACCGTTACACACCCGTGTTAGCAAATGCTTCAATACAGTACGTCGTTTTGTTACCTACCCACCACCCGTCCAGTGGCCCGCATCCTCTGTACAGTAGCATCACAGTTACATATACTTGAACGGATGGGAACTATTGCGAGAGTACATCCCCGTTATTAATATTTCTAGTCATGCGTCAGTACATGTATGTATATACAGTAGCCAACAAACCTGTCCGGCATCTCTCTAGACTAGGTACTAACGAGCGTTGATGGCCGAGTGAGTGGCTCATGTCATAGGTTCGAACTCTAGTTCTGAAACACACGCATTGTCCAGTATTTCAGCGGTAGACCTACCTACTGTACTCACATATGCTATTAGCCAAGAAGCTCGTATTCTTAAAATAACACGAATTCAACACTGAGCATGCTCGGTCTCCGGCTACGGTGAGGCTGATGATAGCTTAAAGAGCACGGCATATCGGAGCAAGGCGCATGTGGCTGAGATGCTAAGTCCGAGTATAGGAGACGTTACCCTACTGTGCGTTCCGCTACGGCAGCTGGTGCAGCAGCATTGGGGTCGAGATCACGAAATCGATATTGTGCTGTCATGAAATTGGTTGATGCTTTGGGCGTGAGCTGCCGCCAAGAACCGTTCCTGGCGCCAGGGGGGCGAACTGCCGGGATTTGTGTGGGTGCCTTTTGAGCCCTGACTGGCTGCCTGTCAGTTTTCCCGGTGCCGTCGATGGAGGCCGAAGACATCGCCGAACCTACCCAATAGCCTTACAAACATGCAGCAGCAAGCGACACCTCGCGTAAGGTGTGCTGGGTCTAAACAGAGACCCGCGAGCCCACGAGACGGCCTGACAACTGGTGGGAGCGAAAACAAGATGTATGACTTTGGATATAAATGAATTGTCGTCATATTGCCTGTTATATCATGCCGACTGATCTCTCCTCACTTGCGTAACTCCGATTCTCCTCAGGAACAATACCACGCTGAACCCCAACCCTTGCCTCAAGGCGCCTAGATCGTCGTCGGAGGGCCGGCACCCTCGCACACCATCATGCGCGAGTCAGCTCCGACGTGACATTGCAGCATGGAGAAGCAATAAAAAAATATAGTGCAGTTACATTTCGTGAGCCGAATAAGGCGAGATCAATCTGCTGCATCCCAGCTCAGATATAATAACCGTTTTACCCGACCTGTGGCGCACTGCCGCATGTTCTGCTGTCTATTGCCAAATATTACGCAAATCCGTCTCTTCATGACATCGAAGGCTAGGACGCTATGTAGCTTCGGGGATAGGTGAACTAGCTACTGCTACTGCAATTAATTTTCCTTGCTTGCTCCCTTTTCAGTGGGAAAAATCTCCATGAGGATTCTCGTTCCGGTTTTCCCGCCCGAAAATATTGCTACAGGGGAAGAAAGTTGGTTTTGTCACCTGTAGTTCTTTCCTAAAGAAGCGGTAAGTGACGTATGCCTATGTGTAGAGTTGATGCTGTGAATACTGCATCTACATCTAACCTTCCTAAAAGGCCTGTAAATCGATACCTATACTCATATCATCACTGCCCATCGAAGTATTACGCAGAGAGAAACCTGGATCGTCACGATAATTCAATACAAAGTACATGATTGACACGGGTCGTAAAAAAATGAATTCCTAGCTAACGGGCCAATCTGGGGTAAAAAGCAACGCACTGACTTGATCAAACCTTCAATTGCGGCGAATAGACTGGCCGCCATACGGCTTGCACCTACTTGGTTGTATGAGCTAATCCGATGCCACTGAGCTTGTTTACGCGGATTGGATAAATACAGCTATATACCCAGGTTTAAAAATTCTTGGGGGTTCAGTCTCTCCACGGCCTTTCGAATTGTATCCCTATTGCTGCGGCTTTGAGCAAAATGTCTTCAGTGAAACGACTCAACATCTACCCGCTGTATCTCCTCGGGTTGGCAGGGAATTTTGTACATGTGCAATAAGGCCTTCAAGTAAGTTGGTCTTCGAAGATCTTCAAGCCGTACATCAGATTTGGATGTCCTAAGGAGTGCGATGCACCCCCGCGGCACCACCTCGGCGACCTGTCGTCCTGAGTAACTGTTGCATAACTCTCACGACTGCCTAACGCATCTACCGTCCTGGGCTCGACCGACTCGGCATTCAATAGATGTGATTGCAGAGGGCATAGAGCGACTCATGCGAGTGTCCTTTGAATCGACTGGTAAAGCTTCGTAGGTTATTTAACTAGGTACCAATGCACCACCCCTCAGGTCCTAAAATGACGTGAGAAGAATATGTGTCAGCTCATTTTGCGTCATCTAAGTTGCTCATTACTTTGTATTGTGGGGCTGAATCCGTAGATGTCGTGGAGAATCTGCACGCATTTGACGCTTGTCTGGCATTCCTGGCTCTGATAGGCTCAAGATAGATTCCTTGCTACCACATGTATCCTTAGTAGACATGACCTTCACTTCAAGGCCATGCTGCAATGCCTCGTTACTTCTGCTCTCGTTTTTATGGGTGCGTGCATACCAGTCAACGTCGCTTAATTGAAGTCGGCGGATCCGTTGTCCGCCCCGGTCTCTATTGAGTTTTTCACCTCGGTTGGTGTGATAGGAGAGAGGTTTATCGTGGCCTGGATTATTTGATTTGTGAATATTTGGGTTGGGTATAAGGGGTGCTAGGAGAGTATCACCATCTAGGTCTTCATGCTCACGAAGATCGTAATTAAGAACCAAGTTCTTGATACGCTGCTGCTCTTCACGCTCTGCTTGCTGCTGGTTCTTCATTGCGACCGCAAATGTTGAATCAGAGGGGAGCACCACGTTTCGGGTCTGCAAGCATTAGCGATGCCCAACAAAAGGTATACATACATGTTACTTACCTGCTGCCTATTGCCCTTCTTGGTAAGAAGAGAGAAGGCCATTGTGTTGGCGCTGTCCTTATTTTGTTCTTCCGAGTCCGTAGTAGTTAACGGGTCGCGGATTTTGGAGCGAAGGGGTAATGGTACATCAAACAATGGCTTGCGGTCGAACTTCCGAGACTCTAGGCTCTCAGCCATCATTTTCGCTAACTCACGGTCAAACTCGGCCTCAGCCTCTGGATCGAACTCTTCAGCCTTTTTGGTCACCACGATCGCCTCTTCTTCCGAATCCGAGTCTTTATTAGACTGAGACTGGTCATGTTGGTCATCAGGGTACTATGACGATTGGTAAACATGTTTAGCAATAAGAAAGGTAAGGGGAATGGGGAACCCACTTCGCCATCATCGTCAGCATCACCATCGTCGTCATCCCCACCAAAGTCCGATTCTCTGTCACTCTCAGCTTCGGGATCACCTAGTTCACCATCGCCTTCTATTCCGTCGTCATCCGAAGATGAGCGGATAGACACGTCGTCTGGGTCTGCAACTTTATCGATTCCTGAATTTTTTTGGTCTTGTGCGATTGCTAGTTGAAATGCTTTCGCTGCTTCTTCTAGATTGGTAGCCAGCTTCCACTGTGGTCGTGTGAGAGTAAATGTATCTTGAACGATGAATTCAATGTCCATTGGAAGCGGGTGTTTTGCGTGTATGTAGTACTGCGGTTTTGTTAAAAGATGTGCGCCTAGTCTATCACACAATGAACGTACCTGGAAAAACGAGAGAAAATATTCAAGCTTTTTGCCTGCAGCGCCTCGGCTGAAGAATATCCCGCATGTCTCAAGCATTGTAGCAATGAGGCGAATGCGGAAGAAGTCATCAGGCATGTCAAATGGGTTCAGACGACCAGGGACAGGCGGCCCACCTATTTGCATTAGTTGGTCGTCTACTTGCTAGAATAAATAGACTTACCATGGCCAAATGTTAGGATCTTGTACATGACCTCGAATATTACAGGGTGCTCTAGCATCCTATAATTGTAAAGCTCACCGAGATACTTGATCTCCGCAATGCGCCTTTGATTGTGTCGGAACTCGTTTTGTTCTAGCCCAAATGTCACGGCGTCAAGAACATTGTCGATAACTGTGAGCACAAATCTCGGGTGATATCGGTATATGGCACTGAGGAGGATCGCAAGAATATGGATGCTGCCGTACTTAACCTTGGCAGGTCTCGTGAATATTTTTGCTAGGATAGCTACAACCTAGGGTTTTGAGTTAGGAGGAGGTAATTTCCAAGGAGCCTTGGAGTTGGCAAATTCACATACCTCAGGCTCTTCCCAGTGTAATCGTCGGATTTGCCTCAAAATCTTGGTGTAATTCCGCTTCGTCATGTCCACATAGATAAGCTTGCGGATAAACAACTCTATCGGGGTACGTTCCTTCTGTTGGATGGATGCCCTCTCGGGCGGATCGACATAGTAGACCGCATTCTCGATGAGCATACGTTCTGGTTGTCCAATGTGTTGGACCGATTTCTTGCGTTGAAGCGTCTCCAGGAAAGTGGTCATGCGAGGTGAAGTATCGGCGTTACGTAAGAGGTATCTTCCGCAGTTCTCGAGGAGATTGCAGATAATTTCGATGTTCATACGGGAAAAGTCATCAAGGCTGACTTTCAAGCAGTGAAAGACAACATGTTCGGGTACGATACCAAACTTGGTTAACTCAGCCAGGTATCTAATATTGCTCAGCCGAACCTGGCCAAGGAAATCCTTCTCTTTTCGCCGTTGGAGGCTTCGAAACTCCGTATCTAAGTAGTCGACAATGCCTTTGGGGATATCGGGCATGTATCTACCTAGAGTAGCAATAAGGCGTGCCCAGTACGGCAAAAGGTCTGTTCGACCTTTAGGCACTTCGGTCAACCCCTTGATTAGTCGATTTCGTGATGCCTTGGAGTTTAGAAAACAGAATTCGATAGCGGTGTCGTCTGTCGCATCCTTGCCTGCGAGGTCTGGTAGTCTAGTCAGGAGGACATCCACCTGCGCGCCGATGGTCTTGTTGGCAATAGCTGTTGATTGGTCGTCGTTCGTTTCAGCGGCTCTGCTATTATCTGCTGTATCCGCAGAGTCAATCCTTTTGCCGACCGCTTCGTCTACGTCCGTCTTCTTCTTCTTGCCATCTTCCAAGAGTATACCAGGAACCTTACCCTTCAGGTCAACAAGATTCTCGTAAAAGCGACGCTCATCTTCGTCTTCCCAAATACCGACACCCTCACTCTGGCCCCTTAAATATTCTCCCGTCTTGACTAGACCGATTGAGCCATTAATACTGGAGAACCCGTCCCCAGCCTCCTTCAGGTCGGGCATTTCTGCACCAAGAACATCAGCTATGACTTGGGCGTTAGAAGCCAAACGCTCCTGAGCCTTTAGTTGCTTCTCGAAATTGGCTTGACGATCCTCAAACACTTCGCCAGATTTGACATAAGCCTCTGAATTTCGTCCTTTCTGGGCAACAATATGTTTCTGATCGCGCACCAGGTGTGTCTTGACATCCTCAAAGTACCTCTTAAAAATATTCCTAAAGCGTTCTTGCATCTCCGGACTGGCGAATGGAGGGTCATCGGGGTCAATTACGTCCGACGCCGTATCTTGTTCGGCACTACTATCAATAGTCTTGGTGACGCCGTCAGCTTCAACCGTTTTGCGGCCTTCGGCATTGGCTGGTTTGACGCCCAGGATGTCCCAGCTGAACGACTTCACAAAGATGACCAGTAGAGGCAAATTCACGTGTTCTCTATCATGCCCAAGTAGATCCTTGAGAACCTCAAGGGGAAATGGCTCGGCACCACCACCCTTCGTCGAGTTTGCCGCCTTGATTTTGAGTTCGGCATTTTTCCCGTTCAGGCCGCGAGTCGCATCGTCGGGTTTAACGTCGTCGAGGGTTCGAAGAACACCAACCAGCCAGAGTTCTGTAATCGTGCGCAGGAGGGCCCGTTGGCGGATTAGCCGGTCTTTCTCCTCCTTCTCACGCACTTCGGGTGCCAGGGCCTTCAAGAGGCTTTTGTCCGGCGTGGCCATTCCCTTGCCCAGAAGCCATCCTAGGTATTCGGTGAATTCGGCGGGGCCGAAGCGCTGGTGTAGTGCGCTAACGATCTCGACAGCGGCATCGATCTCGCCGGGGGTCTTGAGTTTGCACAAACCCTCATAGCAGGCTGAGACGACCTCGGAGAGGTATTTGGTCAGACTGAGGGTTCGAATCTCTTGTAGGAAGGTATTCTGGGTGGCAGAGGATACAGCGGTGCGCAGTCGCTTGATGAAGGCAGTGTTCTTTTTGAGTGAAGAATCTAAGGCAGAACTGAGGGGGAGAATGTCTATGTACTGTTAGCTGCGTGGCGGGTAGAGGCTGTTTGTTGTCACACAAACCTGGCTCTCCGTTCCATGCACGCTGGTTGAGAGACAGCAGCTCGCCTAAAAAAGGATGTCAGTGCAAAGTGCGAGAGCGATGGGTGGGCGCTGCTTGCGGGACCCAGCGCCGGAGCAGGAGTAGGAACAGGAGCAAGAGCAAGAGCAAGAGCGAAACTGACGTTTTCGTGAGCGGTCCATTACGGACAGCTCGTGGTAGAAGTTGTAAGAATAGGTCAGTAGCTACATTCGCGAATCTGTTTCGGCGACCACTGCTCAGGCTAAGGGATAAAGCGCCCCAAGTAGTGGAAGTGATAGGGAGTATCAGCCTCGGTCGGCATGGGTAGAAAGATGGAGGACTCTGCCCTGATACAGAGACCAAGGCAGGCTGGTTGCGGATGCAATCGATGACGGTCGATGGGCTGGGCTACTGCGGGATGTCGCGGGTGTGGTGTTCTCGTTAGTCGGAGGTGAAACAAGTCAGCGGCAGAACCGAGAGAACCGAGAGAACCGAGAGAGGTGCGGTGGTTGAGGCACGGAAATACGATTGATGATGTAGGTCGGCAGCCAGACCAGTGATCAGTGATCGATCAGTGGTCCGTGGCCAGTGATCAGCGCCTAGTCAGTCTTCTGTACAACAGGTAGGTAGCCTTCTGCCAGAGTTCATTCGCTGCATGACACTAGCACTCTGTCGCCCAATCAAAACCCGTGATTGGCAGCTGCAGCCCAGGAACGCAAGCTCAACGGTCGGCGAGTGCACACCTCGAAAGTTGGGATCGCACATGTGAGGCTTTCTCCTTAGAACTTTGCCTACCGACCTTATGAAAATGTGGCGGGATGCTGTACGTATGTAGGTATCGTACGGTTTACATTACCTACATGTACCCAGTATAGTATCTATTTAGGTACCTGCCTGCCTTACTAAGCTACCTTAGGTAATTACTTCCATAGTACCTAGGAAAAGTGCGGGGTTATATGTACTCCGGTCGGCACAGTACATGTATACCTGATATCTAACCCCTCTACTCCCTACTCCCTGGCCGGTCTACAGTCCTTCAGCCTTGCAGCGTTTAGACGTACTGTACCTCTACTGTAGATATGGGACTTGTAGTAGGTACCTAGGTAGGTACCTAGGTTACTTAAGGTGCTAGCCAAACAACATCTCTCCTATATTCCTTATACTACTTAACATACCTACATATTATGTACCTAGGCAAGGTCACTTACCGTTCCTTACTAACTAAGGTAGTATCCAAATTGCAGAAAGGCTCTTGATCACTCATATATATATATATATTATATATATGCCTTAGGTAGTTAAACACCTTCTAGCGTCTACCCTAAGATACCAACACTTTTTCAGACTATTTCTTTTTGCTACTATGTTCAGAAGGTTTCGTATTATCAATCACCATCTTAGTCGACGCAATTATAGCAGAATAACATGAAACTAATACAAAGATTTAACACAGCGCTACCCAGTACACACTGTGACTTAGGCTCAGTACATACTTATTAAGAGTTACTCCATATAAATGCGGCACGGAGTACGACGGTTTTTGTTCTTGCTATACCACGACCAGCCTCTGTTCTTTATCATTGTTTCTATTAGAATCCCTCGGAAACCTCCTTTTAGTTCTCACCTACCTCACCTTTTCGGTGTACTGTACTTAGTCATACCTAGCATTCTCAAGGATATCACGTCTACTAAAGCTGAGCTGGAACAGGCAATACCCAGGCAGGGCCAGGCACAACCAGGCAGGGCCAGGCTCGGCAGGTGCTTGGGCCACTTCGCGCGAATAGGCTATCGTGGACAACGCCATGGGTCCCCGCCTCACCCCTGATCTTATGATGTGCCGCAAATCAGATGCGTCCATTTCTTATCTCCGTTTTTTTCACCATCGAACTTCCTCCCACAGTCGTGCTCAGTCCAACAGCATCAATTCCCGACAGATGGCCCCGGCAAGACCCTCGGTCCGTTTCTTAGTAGGACTACTAAGATGGGTAGACAGATAAGTAGATGTAGCTGACTCTGACATCTCCGCTGGCCAACTGGGCTTATCATCGGCCATGATTCGCTCCCTCTCCACGATGTCCGATAAAATATCGCACATAACAAATCGTGTGTGATAAGAGAGCAACGTCCGCGGGGATACTCATTCTAGTGTCTAGCCCTGTAGCCCTCTTCCTCATCTGATAAGCCCCCTCCGAACTCCATCGCTGGGCACGGCTCGTGTGCGTATTGGCGCTGGACAGATGTCGGCATTCTGGCTAGGCCAGGATCATCATGTTGGAGATGCTGGATGAAAGCCGGCTTTACGCCGCTCTTCTTACCTAGATAGGTTGTAACAAGGATCAGCCGTCACCTCATTATCTCCGGTACAAAGAGAGGCAAACTGGAAGCACCTAAGCAGTAGCAAGCCCTCGTGGATCTTATGTTCATCGGCTCACAACCCGTGGGGGATCAAGCCAATATGCACCCCGGAGATGTCTCGATTTCCTTCTCAAGCCTTTTATCGTCAGCCCCCCGTAGCCTGCCGTTTTATTGCGCCGTATCCCTCTTGGCGGGAAAAACCCTTTCCGTAACGATTTTGACCTTCTAGTCTGGCTATTGTTGATGTTGTATATGATACTCCGTTGTATCTAGTGAATTTGACACAATATTGAGCACCGATTCTACATAAAGGGGTTAACAATATTCTTTATTAGTGTTGATGTATACGCGATGGAAGTTTCAAAGCCGAGGTCCTTAAACCTTCCAAGTAGAGTTTGTCCTGCTGACAGCCAATACTTTCCTCCAACACCACCAGACAGCGATAAAGACTATACGGACTCGAGCTCGGAACCAGGCGATACTGATTCTATAATACTACGATTTAATCATGATGGACCGAGTACCCAGAAGCCACCGCTTTACCCTCTACCCCCGAATCCCAAACCCGACAATACTGTACTCATAGAAGATCTCAAGACGCCGGATAACCATGTCGTACGTGATTCCCGTCTGATCCGCCTCACTGGAATTCATCCCTTCAACGTCGAAGCGCCACTTAAAGATCTCTACGATGAGGGATTCTTGACAAGTAAAGACCTACATTATGTCCGTAACCACGGAGCTGTGCCTAAAGTGGACGACTCAGGGATCATGGACTGGGACTTCACGGTAGAAGGCATGGTAGACAACCCCATTCACATGAGCTTGGCTCAACTTCTTCAAGACTATGAGCAACTCACATATCCAATAACGTTGGTCTGTGCCGGGAATAGGCGGAAAGAGCAAAACGTGGTACGGAAAACAAAAGGCTTTTCATGGGGAGCTGCAGGGCTTTCCACTGCTCTGTGGACCGGCGTGGCGATCGGTAACTTGATCAGAGCCGCAATGCCCCGTCGTGGTGCGAGATATGTGTGCTTTGAAGGGGCTGACAAGCTCCCCAATGGCTACTACGGCACATCTATCAAGCTTAGCTGGGCTATGGACGCCGAGCGTGGCGTGATGCTCGCCCACAAAATGAACGGCGAGACCCTCCCACCGGACCACGGCAAACCCCTTCGCGTCGTGATCCCGGGGCAGATTGGTGGGCGCAGTGTCAAATGGTTGAAAAGGATCATCATTACGAAGGAGCCTAGCGACAACTGGTATCATATCTATGACAATAGGGTCCTGCCAACAATGATCGACCCCGAGATGAGCGCTAACTTGCCCGAAACCTGGAAAGACGAGCGATACGCCATTTATGATCTCAACACAAATAGTGCAATCTGTTACCCAGCACATAACGAAGAACTGTCCTTGGACGGATCGGAGCATACCTACAACATCCGTGGTTATGCATACGCCGGAGGTGGCAAGAGGATAACTAGGGCGGAGGTTACTCTCGATAAGGGTAAGACTTGGATTCTTGCGAATGTATCGTATCCCGAGGACCAATATCGACTCGCAGCCGAAGGGGAAACCCTGTTCGGTGGTCGAGTAGACATATCTTGGAGGGAAAGCTCTTTCTGTTGGTGCTTCTGGGACTTGGACGTCGCGATATCTCGGCTGCAGGCAGCAGATGATATAATGGTACGAGCAATGGACGAAGCAATGATGGTCCAGCCCCGAGAAATGTACTGGAGCGTACTGGGTATGATGAACAACCCATGGTTCAGAGTCGTCATACATAAAGAAAGCCATAAGCTGAGATTCGAACATCCGACACAGCCGGCTCTAATGCCAGGTGGCTGGATGGAGCGGGTTAAGAAGGCCGGAGGAAACCTAATGAACGGCTACTGGGGTGAACATATCGCTGGGGAGGTCGAAGCCGCCGAGCCAGTTGAGGCAGCTAAGGAAATATGCATGACGAATAGTAAAGTGAACAGGACAATCACATTGGAAGAGTTCAAAAGCCACGACGGGGAAACGGAGCCTTGGTTTGTGGTCAACGGGGAAGTCTACGATGGAACAGGATTCCTAGAAGGTCATCCAGGCGGCCCGACCTCGATCACAGGGGCAGCGGGACAGGATGCCAGCGAAGAATTCCTCGCGATCCGTAAGCAATCAATCTACCCCTAATATCTAGCAGTGCACAAACTAACACTAGAAATCACAGACAGCGAAAATGCCAAGGCAATGCTAGTCGACTATCACATCGGGACGCTCGACAAGACAAGTCAGAGCCTGTTATCAACGGACAGCGAAGCAGCAGTACCCGAAAACGCCCCGCCGAGAGACGTCTTCCTAAACCCGAAGGCCTGGACGAAGGCAATCCTCTCAGCCAAGACAAGCGTGTCCCCCGACACCAAGATATTCACCTTCGAGCTAGAGCACGCCGACCAAGCCATCGGGCTGCCCATCGGGCAGCATGTGATGATGCGGCTGCGCGACCCGGTGACACGCGAGGCGATCCTGCGCGCATACACACCCCTCTCGCCGAGCAACGCAAGAGGCAAGCTCGACGTGCTGATCAAGGTGTACCGCGACACGGCGACGCAGAAGGGGGGCCGCATGACGCAGGCGCTGGACTCGATCCCGCTGGGCCACTTCGTCGACTTCAAGGGGCCGACGGGCAAGTTCGAGTACCTGGGGCGCGGGCGGTTCACGCTGTCCGGACGCGAGAGGCGGGTCCGGCGGTTCGTCATGGTGTGCGGCGGGTCGGGCATCACGCCCATCTTCGCCGTGCTGCGCGCCGTGCTGGCGGATCGCGAGGACCCCACCTCGTGCGTCGTCCTCGACGGGAACCGCGCCGAGGAGGACATATTGTGCAAGACGGAACTGGACGCGATGCTTGTCGACAATGAGCATAGATACCGCCTGAACTATGTCCTGAGCCGACCCAGCCCTGCGTGGAACGGCGGGCGAGGGCGTATTGATAAGGATCTCGTCGCTAGCGAGGTAGGATCTTGTCAGGGCATAGATGGTACCGACGTCCTCCTCGTGTGTGGGCCCAAGCCCCTCGAAGAGAGCGTACTTTCTATTTTCACTGGCATGGGTTGGAAGAAGGACGATATGGTGTTCTTCTGATCAACATCTGCTGGATCTATTCTCACAGTGGACTACACAGGCCATGTTGCCATACACACGTTTATGGGGTGATTTTGGCTACGTCCGCAGGAAGTTGTAAAGTCTAACGTTGGCCCTTGAGTGCCTGTGTTGAGAAGACGAAGAACCTTCAATATACGCAAGAAGGTCGCACATTAAGTAGGTATCTAGGCTAGATACATACTACTAACAAAGCAAGTAAAATTAGTATGCAAACAAGTTACTATTAGTGATCAGAGTGATATGTTATGAATTAAGCACGTTCCAGTCCGTGACAAATCTATCTCTAAAGTCGGTGGTCTGTTTTTCCTTTTCTTCGATAGCCTCGAACTTTAGTCATGTCCACAAAAGGACTTTGGGTCCATTTCTGGCTCTTTAGGGGTGTACTTATTGCCTATCATACGGGAAACTAGAGAAGGAAACCTAATTCATTAAGAAAAGGAGCACTGATAGGATATAGCGCACCGAATAGAAGATGACTGTCCTGACACGATTATTTATTTTAGCATCTACGGAAATATTAATCGCTCATTACACTGATGCTTTATTAGCATGAGAATGCTATCCCCTTAAAATAATGCCTTCTTTTCAAAGAATCTCGGCTCCCGGCACCAAGTCTGAATTCAGAAGCTTATTAGGTCTAATAATGAAAGGTCAGTAATGAATGTCCAACATACGGGGCGCCAAAGTGTACGTACCTCTTCCAAACAGACCTCTCTTCAGCCAATCCATCATCATGAGAAACTTCGTCCTCAAACCAACACTCTGAGCAAAGTATGCACTTCTCCATGCGTACACAGCCCAGACCCCACCGGTGAAACCCCAACCGCCGCCGAGATCAAAGATGGCCGAGTTCCCGATATATGCTAGGCTGCCCAAGTGGTGGTATTCAAAAGCCTTGTAACAAGCGTCGTCCAAATCGCCGTCTCGGATCTCATTTCTGGACAATCCCGGGGCGCAATGAGCTAGTTTGTTGAATTTGTGACCAAGGTATACACCCTGCTGGTTTGCACGTTGGGCAGTAGCGGGAAGTGAGGTGAGCTTGCTATCGATTTGTTTTAGTAACTCTCTGAGCTCGCCGAAATCGAGAGTGCCGGACTGGTCCTTGTCAAACGCTTCAAAGAGTTTGTCAAGCCGCCTGAGATGCGATACGGCCTGTGGGAATTTTCGCTTGACGGAATTGGCTACATTGCGCCACTCGCTAAAACTAAGTTCAAGGGTCTCAGGGTCTTTGCCGTGCTTAAAAGCAAGTCCCCGAAGGAATGAGACAATATTGTCTGCGCTATTGTTTTGCACCGTTGAGCAGTCTCCAATAGCGTATACATCTCCAAGAGGCGTGCCATTTAGTCGAAGATGAGTATCCGTCTCAAGAGCATGCCGGTTATTTTGTGCGGAGCCAAGCTTAGCTGCAATACGCTGGCAGATTTCTGCTTGTGATACACCTGTAGACCACAGGCAGAAGCCCGTTGGTAGTTCCTTTGTGATAATCGAGCCATCTTCAGCTTTCTGCGTGAAAATAATCTTATCCGGCTGGACTTCTTTGACTCGAGCATTGGTGAGAACCTCGATTTGGTCTCTCGCGAAGCGTTCTTCAGCATACTTTGATAGTGCTTCCTCGTACGTGTTTAGGATATGTGAGCGACTCTGGATGATATGTACTGAGATCTCATTTCGCAAGAGCCGAGGGAAACTCTTAGTCAAATCCTCGTTCAAAAGGTCAAAAAGTTCAGCGGCGAACTCGACACCTGTAGGGCCACCACCGCTAACCACAAATGAGAGCAATCGTCTCCGTTCGCTATCCGAGGTAGTAGGAAGACAAGCTAATTCCACATTCCGCATGACCTGATTCCGTATCTTCCTAGCATCATTGATGTCTTTTAAAAAGTGGCAGTTTTCTAGACCTTTGACACCATGCGAGTTCGAGACAGATCCTACTCCGATGACAAGCTTATCATAAGGAACGTAGAATCGAACCTCTTCACCTCGGGCGTTCATTTGCGACACTTCGACTAGTTTGTGTGAGAATTCGACATCTTCCGCTGTGCCCCGAAGATAGTGACCATGAACTCGGGACAGGACCCTTCTTATCGGTTCAACTAGGCTTCGGAATTCCAATGTTCCAACCTAGCATGGAGAATGAAGTTAGTGAAATTCCAGACTCTACTTCGTTTCGACAATTCCCCGAGCGTCACAAAGCCGAGCTCGGTGGGTTGTGAGGAAAAGCGAAGGGTAATTTGAGGAAGCTCTCAATGGGTAAGCTGTAGAAGTGTATAAATTGATGATGAATAGCATAAGGAAAGTGTGCGGCTCACGGTAGCGGACGGCAGCATAGGCGTGAACAAGAAGTAATTTTTCGGACTGATGACGGTGACGTGGTAGTCGTCTGGATTGAGCTGCTTCAGAAGCGCAACACTTCCCCAGCCACTCCCCAGAATGACTAGCCGCGGCTTCTGCTTCTCCTCCTGGGCCTGATCGGTCTCGTCATCGTCAAGAAGAGCTTCGATAATTGGTAGATTCTTTGGACCACCGCGCGGCGGATCTAAGGCGGCTTCAGAAACGTGGCAATCGCCGAAGGTTACCGACTCTTTGTATGTGGTCGAGTCGTACGCAAAGAAGGCGGCAAAGAGTACGGCGACAAACCCAACACCAGTACCGAGGATTGCGGCACTGCGGTATGCGAAGTTGAGAAAGGCGGATCGGCCCTGGGGGAGAGGTTTGCCGGAAAGTGCGCGAGTGAATTGATGCGAGGGGGGCCGCAATTGACTGGGCGTGGACTCGAGATGGAGACGGAGATGGCGATGGCGAATGGATTGCGGTGGGCGCAAGCTTCCGAACTGGCGAGTGTGCGCAGCGTTGGGTTTGGGAAATGCTCCTCCGACGAGGGGCGTAAATGTGCAATTAGTAGCGCCAGAGCGCGTCGTTCTAGCGACCTGGAATACCAGGTCTGCGACAGCGCCTGGCCGTGCTGGCATAGTCGCTTTCGCGCTCGTTCCCTCCCTGTACGTCTCTCTCTCTCTTGCGCGTTCAATTGCAATTGCGTGACTTCTGGTAGTTTTGTTTCCAAGCTAAATCTTGATTAGCCAGATACCCAAACCAAGTTTGTGGGAATATTAGGAGGTGGTTTACTTACTTACTGTCTTTTGGATCCTAAGTTGTCTTTATTGTGCAGGTACCTATAGAGTAGACGCTGTGTTAACACATCATATAATTGTTTGTAAGTAACGAAATGACATCACTATGCCCCACTGCGCTAGTGAGGTGCGTGGTTTAGCAAAGTACAGTACCTACGTACCTGCTCGCTTGATGTCTCTTGGCTTTAATGTTAGAAGGGAGATTCAATGGATTCAATGTTCATGGGTACCTTAGGTAGGTATTTCAAGACTCTAGCTTGTTGAGCAGGTATTCAAAGTTCCGTACTTAAGTCAATAGGCAACCGCAGCTTCAAGGGAAAGCACACCATCTTATGGATCTTATAACGTTTTGTTTTATCCACCACTAGCTCATCCAGTTGGTGGCAACGTCATGGTATGTCAGATCGCTCGCCGAGTATGCCGGTGCAGACCTGAAAACATACCACAGCTATTGGTAATTTTGGTATAGCCGGCTGATGTCGGCCTGTTTTAGCTCGCGTTCCGAACGCCTAGACTACAATTCAAGACGCGACTTAATCAGCACCCAAAGTAAAGACTGGATGGAATAATAGATGGATGGTTGGACGGTATCTATTTTGTGTCTTATATCTACCTGTGTGAGCTCACTAGATACTGAAGTCCTTGTATGTCCATTTCTCGGTAATCGTAGTTCTGGCTTGCTTCTTAAATGGTATTCTCCTTCGGCTCTCCATCTTACCCCTAATGAGCAAGCTCCGATAACGGTCTTTGAGTAAGTTTCCTTCCGGTTTCAATAACCGCAATGAATCTTGCAATTCGTCAGGCAGGACTAGTTCCAGGTCTTTTTCCGGGAGCTTTAGCTTCCCAAGTTGCTTTCGTCGTAGCACCTCATCATTGCTTGCCATGCTACTGTCACTCTCTTCGGCTTTAGCAAGTGCAAGCGCTTGGTCGCGCTCCGATACCTCCTGGGCGATCTGTTTGATCTGTTCCAGTTGTTCCTTACGTATTTGAGTTTTGGCTTCATGCCTAAGCAGTCGCTCTTCATCTTTACGCCTCTGAATTCTGTTCCTGTCGGCTTTTGTTTTGCGTTTTTGTTTCTTAACTGTTTGGCGTAGTTCTTCGCCTCCACTTTGGAAGCCCTCCCACTCCGAGTCTTCATCCCACTCGGAAAGCTCCGCTCGAGCTTCCGCGGCCTCCGCTTCGGCTGCTGATCGAGCAGCGGCCTCAACTTTTAGCCTGTCTGCTTCCTCTTCAGCTAGTCGCTTTTTCTCTGCCTCGATCGCTTTATTGCACTCCTCAGTATACCGAGCCTCGTAATCTTCAAATTTAGGATTGTAGCTGTAGTCACCCGCAGGTTTTGGGACCGCAGCTATCATTTTTCCGCTTGCAAGGAGTGATACAGGCTTTTGTTGAAAAGACTTGGGAGCTTTCTTCTCGTCGTCTCGCTTATCCTTCACGATGTTGGATGATGTTGGCTCAGGCACAATAGCCCAGGGGTCGTATGAGGCATCAGCAATTTCCACCGTTGACTCATGGTTGCCATCAGCAATCTTGCGTAGGCGTGACAACTCCTTAACCGTAACATATTCCCGTCTTGTTCGCTTGGCGGGTATAATTCCATCAGCTCTCTTGTCTCCAGGCCGTTTTCGCATGGAAACCGCCGGTATAACCGAATTGCGAGCAGAAATAATCTCATCTGCTTTCAATGGCTTTGAGGTATGTTGGGGGAATCTTTTGGGTATCGCCGCGTCACCGACGGTATCGAGGGTGAAGAGTTCATCGGAGGGCCGTTCAGCTATGACGCCACTACATTTGGTCGCGTCAGCCCTTAATGATTCTAAGTTAGAAGATGGTAGCAGAATACGAACCCCTTGATAATCTCTTCATTGAGCTCTTCAAGACCCTTGGTCACCTCGGTAACATCGACATTCTTCCTCCAAGCCTTCTTGCCTTTCCTCGAAGGCTGATTGTAGGTAGCAGGCGCCTCTGTCGAAGCCGTCCGCGGATGTATCGCCGGCATATTGAGCAATAATTACTCCCGAGATGTAAGATGTGTAGAGTAGGTATGGTCGAGGCAGGCGGAAGCAATGGCTGCTTTTTGATCTGCCTATTAGTTTAACTTGGGGCGGGCAAGATCGCAGTCAAGGTTAATGGCCACTTGGAATTGGGTGGGGGTGACTTTAGCACCGAAAATTTCCAGGGATGTGGAGCATCGCAAGTCCGATAAGAAATGTGGTTGACTGGGATAGTCTTATCGGGGACCCTGGCGCAGTTCATCTTGGCGGGGGGTCCGCAGCCAACCTAGGTAAGTACCTAATGGGCGGTAGCCATACCCCTTATTAGGTACCTAGCCTGTTTGCGTGCAGGCTGCAGTATTCCGTACAGTACACCTGGGCGCTCCTATTAAGTGCATCACTCATGTACTTACACTGCATGCAGCATTTGACTATTGGCTGCATACTCGCGAAATACCTACCTTGACTAGTTCACCTCCTTTTGAACAGTAAGAAGGTTACTTCGTCGGGCTGCTTGTACTCAGACACATCGCCTCTTATTTCATTGTATCGACCCAGCAAACTTTCTGCCTTTCATCTTAAAAACACCTTGGGAGCCCCGTGGTGGACTGCTAGATTTCGAAAAGTAGATCGAAGGTACCGCCTTTGAACAACCAGCGACGATATATCCATCTCCATTTTCCACCGCGACACCCGCCCATTCCCATTCATACCACTAGTGTCCGAACAGTTACCGAAGCCAGCCGCTCGTTCGAGCGTAATCTGTTTAACTACACCCATCGACAGGCTTCGCCAACACCAGTGCTAGCCATGGCTCAAGCCGGAGGAGCAGGCGGTTACAACAACCCGCTGAAGAAGTTCAAGTAGGCGCGCGTTGCTATAGCCACATGGGAGTGTATTGCTAACTGTTGGCTCAGGCTGGTGTTTCTAGGCGAACAAAGCGGTACGTCTTCTGAGCCGATCAGAGCCGCGCAAGCGTAACGGCGAGGGCAACAATATTCAGGGGCTGACGAGATATAGTGGGAAAAACATCCCTAATAACACGCTTCATGTACGACTCCTTCGACAATATGTACCAGGCGACAATTGGTATCGATTTCCTATCGAAGGCAAGTTGGAACCAAACAGTGGAACGGACTGCTGAGTTTGAAGCTTGTGAAGGCTGACTATCTTCTCTGGATAGACCATGTACCTCGAGGATAGGACGGTGCGTCTACAATTATGGGATACCGCTGGCCAGGAGAGGTTTAGGAGTTTGATCCCATCGTATATCCGCGATTCCAGTGTTGCCGTGGTCGTTTACGACATTTCCAGTATGGTTGAGCTTCATTTCATTGTGACCCCCACGATCAAGGCTAATAGGGTATGACAGATGCGAAATCCTTCCAAAACACCAAGAAATGGATAGATGATGTACGAGCGGAACGCGGTAACGATGTCATCATTGTGCTCGTGGGCAACAAGACCGACTTGAACGACAAGCGCGAGGTCACAACGCAGCAAGGCGAGGAAGAAGCCAAGAAAAATAATCTGATGTTCGTGGAGACAAGTGCAAAATTGGGACACAATGTGAAGGTTCTTTTCCGGAGGATAGCACAAGCACTTCCCGGTATGGAGGGAACAGATGCTGCGGCCCAGGCTTCCTCACAGAGTACGTAGCACAACCAACAGCTCTACCGAACTACGGGGACAACAACACACGCTAACACAATCCCAGTGATCGACGTCAAGACGAATACACAGACTCCCCAGCAAGAGGGTTGCTCGTGCTAGTATTCATAACTTTTATACAGCGCAAAAGGGGAACAACGGTCGGATAATAAGAGCATAGCGAACTGATTAACGAACATGCTGTATATTATGAGGTTCAGTTTTACACGGCATACGCGAAGAGAAGAATGAGACGGCCAGAGATAACGTTTACAAATATGACCTTTCTAGTATATGTAATACTTTGCTTGTTCATCATGAACTTTCGCCTGTGGGCGAGTCTGATAACCTTCGAAGATTACACGTTCCATTGTCCACCCTACGTTAATTATGGATCAATGGGGACCACATGCTACAAGTGTCTGGTCTCAAAATCCTTTCTATTACTTTCCCAATCCAAGAGCTTCAAAAGTGGTATCAAATGGGTGGGCTTCATTCCTGGGTCTCAAACCCCCCATCTGTCTTACCAAAGTAGATCTTGACGGGCCTAACGCCCTCGACATCAGGCCCGGCTGCGGTGGCCTGCGGACCCGTCAGTCCGGAGAAAATTCCCACCTCTAACACACCTAGGATCCCACGGATTTTGGTTGCCAATGCATCAGGGGTCCAGAGGCCCTTTGTGGGGTCGATGAGCGCCGCCTGGCTGTTTAACAGCAGTGTGGGGAACGGCGCATCGATGAGGTAGTTGTGATTATCAGTGACTAGGTAGGTAGATGTGGATTTTGAGAAACGAATGACAGGGTCTTTGCTTCCTAGGTCAATGAGCGCCTGGCGCACGAGCTCAGCAGCTATGGGCGACACCTCGACGGGGACATAGCCCCAGTTGGTGAGCAAGCGATCCACCTTCTTGCGCGAGTCGGCAACGCAGATAAACTTCTTGGACAGGCGCGAGACGATCTTCTCCTGGAACAGACACGCGCCGCCGCCCTTGATGCAGTTCAGCTCGGCGTCGACCTCGTCGGCGCCGTCGAAGTAGATGTCCAGGTGCTGCCGGCTCGTGCCGCGGCCGGCGAAGCCCACCTCGCTCAGCAGCTCCGGCACCTGCAGGACCGTCAGCCCGGCGTCCCGGATCAGCTTGGTCGAGCCGGCGCCCGTCGGCACGAACTTCATGTGCGCCGACACCTCGGGGCCCAGGGCTGCTATGGCCTCCACCACATATGCGATAGTGCTCCCGCTCCCTATGCCGACGTACTTAAAGCTCGGTGAGAAGTTGTCTTTCACGGCTTGCTGGCATGCCGCGCGCTTCGCAGCCTCGACGAGGTTCACGTCGACGCCTTCCGTGGCCATGGTGCGTCGCCCGGTAGGTTGGATATATGACGGGGGGGTATGGTGGTTGGACTGGAGAAGCCGCTGCGGGATGCGCGTGTTGGCAGGACGGTTCGGGTTCGGGTTCGGGAGGATAGTGGTAAATTGACGGCTTGTTGACGGTAAGATATCGATACGCCTAAATGCCTCAGGGTTACTAGATCTCGGGGCGATTAACGGAGCTGTGAAAGCCCGAACAATTCGCTTCATGAACACCTGTCGAGGCTTGTTCGTACACACAGTGAGTCGCCAGGAGAAACTGCAGCTTGGTCTGGTTATTATGTATTCGGTATGCGAGCAATTGTCGTCATAGGTATTCAATCGTCGAGCTAGGTTAAATTCTAATCGAATTCGCCTGCAACTTCAAGGTTATGTGATGTCCAGCAAACCCTGGAAATGACCTCCGATGTTCAACGGCGCGGGGCACACCTGCATGCTGCATGACGTTCCGCTGACAACCCGAACTTTAAGCCACCAGGTAGGTCCCTATTCGTGCTGAGTCAGCTAATACCTATAACTTCTCTGCTATATAGGTAGGTACTGTGCCATACGGGGAGTTTTTAGTTTGCATTTAATAGTTCTAGGTCTTGTTCTAGATTAATCGGCCATTATTCAACAATAACAGGACCTAAACTACCTACTTAAGTACACGATCGAGGGTCTTTGCGAGGGTCTTTACGAGGGTAGGTGTAGTTTAACATGATAGATATACGTTGACTTTCAGACAGCGTACCTCAGGCTTTGACTGGTGTTACCCAGGTAGATATACGTAAAAAGTTATTCCATTGAATACTTCTTTCTTTCTTTCTTTCTTTTTTTCCTCCTCCAAGTTAAATGGATTAACATAGCAGTTTCTACTAGATACGGTATTGTGCATGTAAGTACCTAGGTAAATGACCGATTGCCAAAGTGCGGCTGTCGGCGGAACTGACTTATTTCCCTACCCAGTTATGTACCTATCCAGTGCACGTTGGGGGACCTCACCGGACCCCTCATTCCAAACCTTGAAATTTCCCTATCCGTCATCATGTCACTTTTCACTCTACCTCTCGCATTCCTTCCTTCTAGGCATCAAATAGGAAATTGTAAGCCGGGGAATACCACAAGTTTAGGTAAGACAATGATTAATCATGCCTCGGACTCTAGCGGCTCTCGGGTACTATATCGAGAGTCAAGCGGCTCTGATGCAATCCGTCCAACGCCTCCGACTCCCGGACCCTGTCATTAGAACTGGCTCGTCTGCTAGTCTGGGGCAACAGTCCACAGGCGATCGGGAGGCTCTCTGACAAAGCCGCAGCGGTGATTGGTGCACACCAAGGCTGTTCGCGATGGCGTGATCGTGGTCCAGCCTTTAAAATGGTCCAAAACTACATGTCGAGCCCTGTCTCCCGCGACAATTGCAGCGCTATTGCGAGACTAGATGCCACAGCGGGGCTTTTTTCGACGGCCCCAAGTCTCGCGACGGCCCTGATTCGGGATTTGGATCAGATGTCGCCATCGTCCAGCACCGCAGGAGCTGTCCCCATGGTAAAAATTATTAGCAATCCGTAGCGCGGGCGGCCGACCCGTGATTTCCTCATTAATCGTCGCTGGGTTGTAGTTTTTACTTGTGCTGCCCTCACCATGTCGTTTCTCTTTGGCAGGGCGGGCTCATCTTCTGCTGCCAACAACACAATGGCGAGCAACGATATCCAGATTCGCACGCCTGAAGAGGCCGGTAAGTCGTATAGCACATGTTCCATATCCCTTCCATCCTGCCACCACGGCCTGGCTAGGAGAAAGAGGGATACCCCGCGGATAGCTAGCGTATCACCCCGCCATCGTAAGCCCATCCGTACAACAGAACACAGCTGATCCGAATTTCGTTGTTATAGTGGCACGGATCGCATATTTAGCCAGCGATGTCATTGTCTCTGTACAACCGGCGCAGGGGCAAGATTCTGCCTACTCTTCACATTTGAAGAGATATGCCGCCAGAAAAGACCCGGGCTTGGTTTCAAGAGCCGAGGGCGCAATTCCCGAAGTGAGCTTCCAATTGCCTTTCAAGTGTATCGCTACAGCCTTGAAATGCTGAGCTAATCAGCAATAGATACAATCTGTCAGATATAACAACGACCCTCTCCTCTCCGTCTTCGCCCCTACTCGCTCAGGTCGTCTCACTTCTGTCACTACTACTTCCGCTATCCTTCTCCCGTCCATCGCCCATCTCTACAAGCTTGCCAACTATCCAGTGGTTCTTCATGTTGCGCTCGCACCCAGCCAGTTTCCAGACTATTCCGCCATTACTGCCATCCGGAATTCGGGATGGACTTTCCTCCAGTCCGAGTCTCTGCAGGAGGCGCAGGATATCGCGATAACCGCCCACGCGCTCGCCGTTCGATCCGGCAAGGGTGTTATTCATTTCTTTGACCCAAGCTCTTCCAGCCTCGATAAGCCCATATCTGCCGAGGACTCGGGCTTAGTAGGCCAGATACTCAATATTGATGATGTCCGTCGGTTTCAGTCAAGTCCAGTAGCTGCTTCAGGTATTTATGCAGACGATGGACGGGTTGCCGTGGCCTCGGTGCACCCACCAGAAAGCCAAGTCACGCCAGGCACCAACAACTTGACTGAATCTGCCATTTTAGGTGCAGCCTCTAAAGTGACCTCTACGGAAGCATCTGAGAAGTCTAGCCAGCAAAGCGACTTGAGTGTGTCGCCTAGCGTGTCAGACGCCACCACGATAGAGCCAACCGCGCCACAGGTTACATCAGAAGACATATACCAATACGTCGTATCAATCTGGACGCGGCTCCGAGACTCGACCGGCAGAGATTACCATGCTTTTGAGTGGTCGGGACCGTCCACGGCAGAGAAAGCCATTTTTGTCTTTGGATCCGACGCTGGATTGTTCGCGGAAGCACTTGATAATGCGAAGCCGACTGACGTTTACGCAAAGGCTGGCATGATCACAGCTCGCTTATATCGGCCGTGGTTGGGCGCCAAGCTTCTCGAAGTCATTCCGACGTCAGTACAGCGTCTCGCTGTTCTCGAACAGGTCTCACGGAAGACAACAAAATGGGGCCCCTTGCTAATCGATGTTCTGACTTCGGTAAAGAGTAGCCCGGGAGGTGGCGTTAATACGATTGTCGGTCATCAATTGGGCTACATAGCCCCGGACACCATTGACCAGGCACTCAAGGGAATTTTCCAGAACTTGAGCTTAGACAAACCTCTGCAGAATCTCGAGATAGGCAAGACGGATCGCCAAGAACGCGCCCAGGCCAATGCTTTAGAGCAGCCGAAACTGGAGACTGCATACACCAAGATCCTCGACCAATTATTCGGCCAAAGAGCTTTCATTGCAAATGCCCTCGACTCCAAGAACGCCGGTATCTCATCTACAATAGCAGCAAGTCCTGAGTTTGGCTTCGGTTCACTGCTTGCTCGAAAGGAACGCCGTCAGCGATTTGTCAAGGAAGTGAAGCAAGCAGCAAGCACAGGCTCTTTCACCACCGAGTCTCCCGTCAATTGGCTGGCGAAGTGGGCGGCAAGTGCCGAAGATGCGCAAAAGGCAGGCGAGATCGCAGACGGCGTTATCGCACGTCTTGAAACTGACGGATCACCTGCCGCCCGCGACCTGCTTTCTAGTAAACGCCTGTTTAGGAAAGAATCCTTGTGGCTGGTAGGATCTGATGCATGGTCATACGACCTTGGCAACTCCGGTGTTCACCATGTTCTAGCCTCGGGCGAAAATGTTAACATGCTGATTATCGACTCGACTCCCTACTCGGAACGTGCTGCCGCGGATGCCGAAAGACGAAAGAAGGACATTGGCTTGTACGCCATGAACTTTGGCAATGCCTATGTTGCATCTACTGCAGTATATGGCTCTTACACACAGGTTCTTCAGGCTATGCTCGAAGCTGACCAGTTCAACGGCCCCTCTATCGTGCTAGCTTATTTACCGTACTTTGGCGAACATGACTCCCCTTTGACAGTCCTACAAGAGACTAAGAAGGCTGTAGATTTGGGTTACTGGCCTCTCTACAGATGGAATCCTATTAATGAGAGCAAAGGAGAGCCCAACTTTTCCTTGGACTCGGAGCGAATAAAGGACGAGCTTAAGCAGTTCTTAGCGCGCGACAACCAGCTCACGCAGCTAATGCGACGAGAGCCAACCTTTGCAGCCAGTTTAGCCCAAGACTTCGGAACTGAAGTTCGAGCTCAGCAGAAGCGCAAAGCAAAGGATGCATACAACCAGTTATTGGAAGGTTTATTCGGAGCACCTCTAACTATCTTGTTTGCCTCAGACAACGGAAACGCACAATCATTGGCTAAGAGGCTCGGCACTAGAGGCCGCGCAAGAGGCCTGAAAACAACTGTCATGGCCATGGAGGATTACCCTGCTGAAGATTTGCCGGCTGAGGAAAATATTGTTTTCATTTCTTCGACCGCCGGTCAAGGCGAGTTTCCGCAGAACGGCAAGCCACTATGGGATGCCATCAAGGACAGCACTGATCTTGACCTTGCGTCTGTCAATTATTCGGTCTTCGGTCTCGGTGACAAGCATTACTGGCCTCGGAAGGAGGACAGAGTCTATTACAACAAACCTGCCAAAGACCTCGATAGGCTGTTGGCGACGTTTGGCGGTAAGAGATTGGCGGATGTTGGTCTCGGTGATGATCAAGATCCAGATGGATATCAAACCGGCTATGCCGACTGGGAACCGAAGATCTGGCAGGCGCTGGGTGTTGCAAATGTAGAAGGCCTACCTGAGGAACCTCCGCCGATCACCAACGAAGACATCAAACTCGCTTCCAATTACCTCCGTGGAACCATTGTTGAAGGTCTAAATGACCCTACAACTGGTGCTATTTCCGCCGCAGACCAGCAGCTGACTAAATTCCACGGTACTTACATGCAGGATGACCGGGATGTCCGTGATGCGCGGAAAGCGCAAGGACTGGAACCCGCCTATTCATTCATGATACGATGCAGACTCCCTGGTGGTGTGTCAACCCCGAAGCAATGGATCCAGATGGACGACATTAGCACAAGTCTCGGTAATGAAACCATGAAACTTACCACGAGACAAACCTTCCAGTTCCACGGCGTTGTCAAGGGAAAGCTGAAGCCCGCCATGCAGGCTATCAATAAAGCACTTATGACTACCATTGCCGCCTGTGGCGATGTCAACAGAAACGTTATGTGCAGCTCTCTACCCACACAGTCTCAGTACCACGAGGAAGTATATGCTTGCTCGAAGAAAATCAGTGACCACTTACTTCCTGCTACCACTGCCTACCATGAGATCTGGCTTACAGACGATGATAACAAAAAGACACAAATTGCAGGCGACGCGGTTCAAGACTTTGAGCCCCTGTACGGGCCAACCTACTTACCCCGGAAGTTCAAGATTACGATTGCTATCCCCCCTCACAATGACACAGATGTGTATGCGCATGACGTTGGGTTGATTGCTATAAAGGGCGACGATGGTCACCTCGCCGGATTCAACGTTCTTGCTGGTGGTGGTATGGGTGCAACACACAACAATAAGAAGACTTACCCCCAGACGGGTCGCATGATGGGCTACGTCAAGGCTAAGGAAGTCCATATTGCCTGCGAGAAGATCATGCTTGTGCAGAGGGATTATGGTGACCGGAAGAATCGTAAACACGCTCGTCTCAAGTACACCATCGATGATCTAGGTGTTGATGTTTTCCGCTCTAAGGTCGAGGCTATGTGGGGTAAGCCTTTTGAGCCGGAACGACCATTCCACTTCAAGAGCAACATCGACACGTTTGGATGGCAGAAGGATGAGAATGGCATGAACCATTTCACATTCTTCATCGAGAACGGCCGTATTGAGAATACTGCCGAATTCCAGATGAAGACTGGTCTGCGGGAGGTCGCTAAAGTTCACAAAGGCGAGTTCAGATTAACTGGAAACCAACATCTGATCCTTAGCAACGTCGCAGACGAAGACTTGCCGGAGATGAAAGAGCTTCTCAAGAAATACAAGCTCGACAATGTCCAGTTTTCCGGCCTACGCCTTAGCTCTTCTGCTTGTGTGGCGTTCCCAACTTGTGGTTTGGCCATGGCTGAGAGTGAACGCTATCTGCCCGAACTTATCACGAAGCTGGAAGGATGCCTAGAGGAGAATGGACTAAAGCAAGATTCCATTGTCATGCGCATGACTGGCTGCCCTAACGGCTGCGCTCGCCCCTGGTTGGCCGAAGTGGCCTTTGTTGGTAAAGCGTTCGGTGCCTACAACATGTATCTAGGTGGAGGCTACCACGGCCAACGTCTCAACAAGTTATATCGGGCTAGCATTAAGGAAGATGAGATCCTCTCCATTATGAAGCCTTTGCTTAAGCGCTACGCAACCGAGCGCGAGGAAGGCGAGCGCTTTGGAGACTTTTGTATCCGTGTGGGCGTTATTGTAGCGACCAAGGAGGGACGGGACTTCCACGACAACGTAAGTTTTATTATCCCCTAATTACAATCGACTTTTACTTATAATATTTTAGGTGGCTGAGGAAGAGTCTGATGAGGAGTAAAATCTGGCGTGGCGGTTTCTACATGAGGCAAACAGCCTCTGTCTTGCATATATAAATTCGCGGTGTTCCAGGCGTATTGGGTGCTCTAGAGCATAGTAGAGAGTGTACTATGTAATATCATGTGCCAATTTAATTAAAATATTTCTAAAAAAAAGGGCCGTACCGCCTGCCTGTGCCTACATGTTTACTTTCGACTCAACTTCTACATCGCCCGTTTTAGTTCAGTTCCCTTGTCGGTAGATAACGTTTCAGTGACTTTCCCAAATGACTTCCGGCATCTGTCGTGACGAGAAGGGACATCATACTCATGATTGATACAGCAATTCTTAGCAAAACAAAAACCCCGACTTATAAAAGACTCTCCCCAAAATTCCTAGTTTGCTTCATAAGTGAAATTGTAATCTAAGATGTCAGATATGTCGCTTCGTGCGTTCCTAGTTGCTTTAGCCGCACATAAGGCAAAGCCCTTAGACTAACCAGCGCCTTGAAGTTCTCATCATCGCCTCCAGTCAGATAGTTCTTGCTTGGATCATCTAGTTTACTCTCAAGACAACGTAATGCACCGGAATGTGAATACTATTCGGATTCTTCAAGTAGGGAGGAAGCCGAGGAACAGCGGTATATATTGGTACGAGGAGCTTAACCGAAGTTGGCACATCGACTGAGCATAAGCTGAATAAAAATTCACTCGCACTACTGCCTGTGATGCTAATAATCAACCCACCACCTCCTGCATGCGACCTCTGACGACCAGTTGGCCTTTCCCGAGATCGTATTGTTGTTTTGGATATATAGTCTGGTACCCATCTCATGGCTTTTTTAGATATCACCCGTTCGGCTGTGCCTACCTGCCTAGGTATGATATTTATGATAAATATAGGTGCCTAGTACTACCTACTACCTGTGTGCTACTATGTGAGTGTATTGGCGGCGATATTCTTAGAGAAAGATCATGTCCATATGATTAATCTTAATCGTGCATTAAATACCTATATATATGGACTGACCTACGGTATTTACCCCTAGCCAGGAACGCGTGAATCTCGCTTATCTGCTCCACTGATCTACGTCAACGAGCAAGCTGTCGTTTCGTCATTGTAGTGCATGGCATGATGTAAAGGATAAGGATAGGTAGGTAAGTGAGTCAAACAGATTGAGTTCGGCTTGTTCGGGTCGGCTTCAAGTAAGACATACAGTACAATACCTACCTAAAGTGCATGGCAGACTACCTACCATTTGCGTGGCGCCTGTAGAGCCCAGTCCTGGCCAGCAACAAAACCCAGCAGACATGTTCAGTGGTTTCAGGTAGAGAGAAAGGGGGACGGTTTAGGCAAGACTCCCCAGTTGGGTAAATTGTTCGGCTGATCGCCTCAAGATCTGCAACATGGCGTAGCTGCATGCAAATGGCTAGGCAAACAAACGGCGGTGGTGGTACGGCATGGTGGACTGTGCATCATTTGCGTGGCTTGGCAGGAGTGTTTCTGCTACCTGCTGCTGCTACTACGTACCTACATGATCTGTGTCCGTAAATACGGGCCGCCAGAAAGAGGGCAGGTCCAATTGCATGTATATCGTTGCTGTTATATTATCCCTTTGTTGCGCTTGCGTTTCCTTTTCATTCTCAACCTGACAACCCATCTTTTAGCGTCGCCACTGTTTAATACCACCACTTATTAGCATCGCGATCGACTCCGTCCGCGTCCGCGTCCGCGTCACTGTCACCATCACCGTCACCGTCACTGTTTCCGACCCCATATTTAGAATTTTCCTCCAAGTAATACGTCTCGCAATCATACGACGGACCATCTGTCGGTACGCTTGTCTTAGGATTGCTTCGTTATCATGATGCACGCTATCCCTGTTCTATTCAGCCTCGCGGCTGCGGCGTCGGCTTCCAAGGCCCTCCATTACACAGTTCCTAGCAACTTCAAGGCTCTTACCAGCAACTGCACTCTGCCGGCTGCATTCGTAGTGACAAATTTCACGACGTATACGGACAAGAAGGACGACAGCCTAAACACAATCTGCTTCGAATTTAACGATCCTGGCACCCAAGTTCGCACTGCGTGTCAACGCAATTCTACCTCGATATCAAGCGGCCCAAGTAAGAACATATACGGATGCGACGACGCTAGCATAGCTTTCATCTACCAGACAACCGGGATTGCTGGGCTGACACTCACGGAAAAGGTGTGCCCCAGCGCAGGGTGAGTCTAGACGCCAAGATAACTCCTGAGCTACAGTATTCGACTGACATATCACGCAGCACCCCCAAATTCGAAGTATCAGGCTTGATCTCACCAGAGCTCGACTGCACCGACACTTCCACCGGTACGCTCTGCCATGCCAAGCAGGAGTCCCTCCAGGGCGATTTCGACAGCTTCGAACCCATTCCACCAAAGGCGCCTACGCGAAGAAGTCGGAGCGCTTGGAGAGGCTAAGAGGGCTGCCGAAGTCGTCTACATACACCTCAGGGCTCACTCACTCGGTAACGCGGTTTTCGTAAAAGATCGGGATTAAAAATGGTAATGAAATAATGTCACTCGGGCTGCTACCTAATCTACTTGTTAGAAAGAAGTATTGTAATAAACCTAATAGAATGGTAACTTGCACTAATTAACGTCCCTGCTTACTTAAGCTCGACCTTGTTTTGACTGGATAGGTTGCTTTGCCCTGTTCAATATTCCTCGGTGTCAGAGGTATCTTCTGGCCCACCAGCAGGCGTAAAAAGGGTTGACATGTCGGTAGGTAAGTTCCTGCTATTGAAGGTACAGTACCTAGGTAGGTAGGTAAGTTTGGCGCAAAGGAACCTGGCCTCGAACCCCTTTCAGCACGTTCATACCCCGCGTTTTCCCCTTTCGGTATAGCATACCTTCCCTGATTGCTCAGGTACCTTTCCGGACTACTGTAGGTATTCCATTATTGGCGTCAAGTATTGATTGTCAATTTCCCGGCTTGAACTTCGGATTGATCACACGCCACATAGGCATCGTGACGTCGGGCACAGGTGCCTTGTCAGTGCAGCTCGCACTTATTAGCACTACCTCCTTAATACCTACCTACATAGTAATTATATCCTCAACAACTGACAATCATCGTACGGATTCGCTTCTACCCATAATGCCCCGACCCTGATGAGGATCTGAGAGTGCTGAGGTTGCGAAATTACATTCTCACGATGGTCTCTGCGAACCATAATAATCATTTTCAACACTAAAACCTACAACCATCATTCCTCTGAGATGTTATCCATTGTAATCCACCTGCTACACCTATTTGCGCTGGGAGCTGCCACCAGTGCTTTCGCATCGCCTATCCGCGACCAACGGCTATCTGCACATGGCGAGAAGGCCAATGCCTCAGGTGGCATCTCTTTCAACTTCTTCGCGTCTTTGGAACGCCTCTCTCGTCTCGTCGACATTACCTACTGTGTGGGGACAACGGGGATCCGCCGACCTTTCTCGTGCATTTCGCGGTGTAAGGACTTTCCGTCGCTAGAGCTTGTGACGACCTGGAATACGGGCGTGCTACTTAGCGATAGTTGTGGCTACGTTGCCATTGACCATGGACCGTCGTCAATAAGCCGCGAATCATCTTCTTCGCCTCACCAAAAGGACCAGTCTAAGAAGAATGCCAATGGTGCCATCATCGTTGCGTTTCGGGGAACGTACAGCGTAACGAATACTATAATCGATTTGAGCACAGTTCCCCAGAAATACGTACCTTACCCGCCGACCGACGACGGGGACGGGCTCCCACCAAGAAAACCGGAGCATGTATGCACTAACTGTACTGTGCACTGGGGTTTTCTCTTGTCGTGGCAGATTGCTAGACCGACTGTATTGCCAGAACTGAAGCGCCTTCATGAGCAATATCCCGATTATCCCATCCACGTGATTGGCCATAGTCTTGGCGGTGCTGTCGGCTCGCTCGCAGCGTTGGAGATGAAAGTCATCCTTGGATGGGAGCATATAATCGTCACGACATTTGGTGAGCCGCGGGTTGGGAATGCAGGGTTTACCGAGTATCTCGACGCAGTCTTCGATCTTCAGGACGAAGGAAACGACCCTGAACAGTGGACATATCGACGGATTACTCACGTTGACGACCCGGTCCCGCTGCTTCCCCTCTCCGAGTGGGGTTATAAATCCCATGCTGGCGAATTCTTCATCTCCAAGCCCGAATTATCTCCCAAACCGTCAGATATCCGACCATGTGCTGGAGATTATGACCCTAATTGTATTGCTAGTTCAGATGGAGAAGACGCTGACTGGGTTGGGAAGGTAATCGCCCAAGAGCATTCTGATAATGCAGGCACTTTGTCGGGTGAGGTATGGCGCCTACCTGCGCGCTTTAGACTCTGGGAACTGCTTTTTGCACATCGTGATTACTTTTGGAGACTAGGTCTCTGTATTCCTGGCGGCGACCCGATCGATTGGGGGAGGGACAAATATCCTCCCTTGGCGACAAATGATGAGCTATGAAATCCAATACTCGGACAATGTAATCATATACGGAAGTGCATGGACCTTGTCTAGTTCTCAAGCAAAGCTCGGCGTTTTTTGGAAGATAGCACTTTGGACGTGTAATTCCTCGGCTTCGAAAATATTGATTTGGGGGCCATTGGGGGCCATGGGCGTTGAATAGGTACTAATTAGGTAGATTGTGTTACCGCGGCTGCTTACCGATATTGTTGGAGAAGTATTTTATAGACTTATTAATGTAAATGATCACGATGAAGGCTCACTAGAGATATTTGGATTCTTTGTACGCTTCTGGCTATCTTTAGAAAACAGAGTATCGTATACTATGTAATAAGTGTTAGGTTTCTGACTATGTGTGTCGCTAGACTTATACGAGGCAGGAACTTCGCCACAGCGTCCTAGTACTGTATACCTGAGTATCACCATCACCCTTTGGCTCTTATCCATCGGCCCTCAAAGGATAAGCGGGTCACAGGAGACGCCAAAAGCATTAAACAGCATTCGCATGGCCATTTTTGGTCCGTGGCACGAGTTCGTGGCCGCACAGGGCGGTTGCCAGCACAGCCCTCGTGGTTGGTCTGGAATGAAGAACATGACTGGCCAAGTGTTGGACCTCGTGATAAGACCCCGAGGATGATACAAATGGTGGGGGCTTTACAGCAGCTATGCCCTTATCAACAGCCTCTCGGTGCTGAATATACGACGCTACGTAAATGGGATTTTCACCTGATGTAAAGCTCGCACGGGACGCGTCCCAACACTATCTAAGGGTAGATGCATATAGATAGGTAACCTTTCGATGACTTTACCGTGGTAACTGGGTACACTACATTCCTTGTATATAGGGGAACACTGACGATGCTGGATTCGCGCGTGAGAAGTCGGTGTGATGCTAGCTGAGTTCGAGGATGACTAAGCTAGGCGGGCTATGCCTCAAGCAGGCAGTACATACTCCTGGTAGTATAGTCAATCTCCCAGTTTGGCGGCGGTTTGCATAGCCAAAACTCGATTTTCGCTCTACAATATATTTAGTAGGTAGTATCTAGTTGGATGGATAGTGAGGTGACATGTTAGCTACGCCTCGAACTATGTATAGGCATACCCGGTCCTTTGCGAATCCTAATTTTCGAGGGCTACAGTATGTTACCTGCTAGGTATCTCGAATTGGTCCCCAAATCCACTGGGTATCTCTAGACCCTTCGGAAAGCAACAAGGGTCCGCTTTTGAACGGATGATAGTGGGGATGGTGCGCCACGAACGACTTGGTGATGGAAGTCTAGAGAACAGGAGAAGAAGGAAAAATGGTCTCGGCAGAGCAACAATGCCTCAGCTCAGACTCAATGCCGCCATTTCGATTGTAACTACCTAATGTACATACATAATAGGTGCCCTGCATTCTTCGGTATATACAGTATGTACGCAGTGATTATTTACATACCTAGAGAAGCTGGGTATAAGCTTTAGATAGGTACCTAGGTAGGTAGGTAAGTACTAGGTATTTGGGATATGATAATGCTATGGGTAAGAAGGGCTTCTCTACTAAAACCAGCTAGTCCTTATCAGAGACAAGAAATTTAGATTTTTTTTTTATCATTTGTTTTTTTAGGCAGCCCCATCGTGGATTAAATGTGTTGTTCAATGAGGAGACCCCAGGCAGAAACGCAGGTAGCCTTACAGTACTTTACGAAGAACAGTGAACAGTGACCCAGCCAGCGCCCACTTGGCGTGGGTTGAGAAATGAGGGGTCTTTTGGAGCCCAACTTTCTTCTACAGTACATTGGATAACCGACCTGGGTACATGGAGGTAGGCACTGCGTATTGGCGCTGGCTGCCTTGGGCAACTACAAACTTGGTATGTATATACATGTAGGTGGGCAGGCATGTATGTACATGTATGTATGTAGGTATGTAGCATGTATGCTGGGGTGCGGTTGTGGTTTGCTGCACGGTACCTACTGCTGCATAGGTATCTTGGTGCAGGCGTAGGTACCTCTGTCGCTCTATCCCTCCGCTCTCCGACTGGCCTCCACGGTGCATCCGGTGACCAATGACCAATGATGCCCTTGTGCTGTCATTCAACAGCGCCAGCCAGTAGGTACTGCCGGAAGGCGCTGAAACTTCTGTAAGGGTAGGTAGCTAGGCACATATGTATGTATGTATATAGGTAGGTAGGTAGGGGGATAGATACCGATAGAGCACATAATACATCCATGATGTAGGTACCTACGTAGGTATGTACTGTCCCCCCTCCTTTTGCGCGAATGTACCTAACCCTTCTATTGTACAGTAGGTATACCTGGGCACACCGGCACACACACCTCCTGTCTGACGCACGAGCCAAGCCAAGCACGGGTGGGCATTGTCGGCGGGTCTGGCTGGGACCTTGGGGACTACCTGCTTTCTCCTCCCGCACCCAAACCTTCGTTCATTTTGAACGTTCAACAGTCAACCTGATTCTTGTAAACAACCACTCCTGCACCTCTCATATCTTCTGTACCCCCCCAATCAACATCGCCGACAACAAAAAAATCACTGCCGCCCTACTTGACACTCCTCCCTGCCGCCGTTTATCCTCCGAAACAAGACTATCGTCACTTTCTCAGATTAGCCCAACATGACGACTGAGGTATGTTAAAACCCCCCCTTTCGATCAAGCCTACCCGCCGCTTTCGACCACCTTTGCCTTTGACTGGCTTTCCCCTCCGCTTTGGCTCAACACCCTTATGCGTATGATCGCACAACCTGAAACTTGCATACTCTACTGTCATGGATGATTTGGACTGGTGCTGACCTTGATTTTCATGATATAGCGTGAGAGGTATGTGCCGGCTCCAGGCGCCCACTGCGATCCAGCCGCTTCCCCTCCATTCAGCCTTCCCACACCAACGTGTTTTTGTTCTAATCGCTCTGCTCCAACAGCAAGACTTTCCTCGCTCGCCTTTGCGAGCAGGCTGAGCGCTACGATGAAATGGTGACTTACATGAAAGAGGTCGCCAAGCTTGGCGGCGAGCTCAGTGTCGATGAGCGCAACCTCCTCTCTGTTGCCTACAAGAATGTAGTTGGTACCCGCCGTGCCTCGTGGCGCATCATCTCCTCGATTGAGCAGAAGGAGGAATCGAAGGGATCTGACAAGCACGTGGCTACCATTCGCGAATACCGAAACAAAATCGAGACTGAGCTCGAGAAAGTCTGTCAAGATGTCCTGGATGTTCTAGATGAAAGCCTAATCCCCAATGCTGCCTCTGGCGAGTCCAAAGTCTTCTATCACAAAATGTTTGTGCTCCCACATCCATACATATATCATTCGAAAGTAAGAGACCATGGCTGATAACGGCGCTGCCGATTTAGGAAGGGTGACTACCACCGTTACCTCGCGGAGTTTGCTTCTGGGGAGAAGCGCAAGGTTGCCGCCACCGCTGCTCACGAGGCATACAAGGTTAGTCTCATAGACGTGTTGTCAATTGGAAATACTAATCATTTCCTTCAGAGCGCAACCGACGTTGCTCAGACCGAGCTCACCCCCACACATCCCATTCGACTTGGTCTTGCGCTGAACTTCTCCGTCTTCTACTACGAGATCCTTAACTCGCCCGACCGGGCTTGCCACCTCGCTAAACAAGCTTTCGATGACGCTATTGCCGAGCTTGATTCACTGTCCGAGGAGTCATACCGTGATAGCACACTTATTATGCAGCTACTACGAGATAACCTGACTTTGTGGACCTCGTCTGATAGCACTGAAGGCGAGGCTGCTCCCGCCCAGGAGGCGCCAAAAGAGGACAAGCCTGCTGAGGAAGCCGAGAAGCCTAAGGAGGAGGCTGCGCCCGCCCCCGAGTCTTAGACGTCTCTCCTTTGATACCTCCTTATCTCAGCTGTAATTGCATACTCCAAGGGCCTCACGGCTGGCTTGAGTTTCGTCGATACCCAGCTGGCGAAGGATTCGCGGCATTTGGTCGGGAGGGACGGTCGGGAGTTGGTCTGATGGCAAGGCTGGAAAATGCGAGCTATGATTTCCCCTGTCGCGTTTCTCTCATCAACGATCTTGTCGGTAGAGGCTGCGCTTACAGTATGCCTATTATCTAACTCAACATGTACACCTCGGTTGTCTGGTTTCAGGCAACCCTGATGTGGACTAGACGAGGGTAGGGTCGCGTCTTTGAGGTCATGTGGACATTTTTCCTTTTATTGTTTCTTTCCTAGTGTCTGATGATGAGAGATATTTGCACTTTCCTTTGCTTGGTCACCACACGCAGCGGTTAGCACCGACGGACGTGGTATCTGCAATGGCCCTAGAGAACCTGGGACAAGGATCTCGCCTAGGTGGAAATCCCAGCTGGCTATGCCATAGTGTAGAGTTTTTGCGAGGTAGGGCCTCCCCGGCTCCGGTCGAGCATAACTAGACTTGGACAGAACCAGGTATGATGCGATGTGTTGCCACACGTCCATCACTGCAGATGATATGGCTTTGGTCACGCCCCGAAATACAAATGAAAAACTTCTGAGCATACACATAAACTCGGAAATGCACCGATACGCGCGATTCGGTCGTAAAAAGTGAACAATAGTTATTGTATTTGCTTCAGTGATAAGAGTTTTTCTAGGACGGACTCTTCGATTAAGCTACCGGTAAGTTACTCCGCAGGTAGCTCAAGAAGACTACCTACCTATACTATACTACAGCAATTAAGAGCATATGTATGCGGTTGGATCACATCGAAGTTGCTAGGTAAGACAGACAGACAGACAGCCTCCCCGGCCTCATCGGCCGATCGGGCGTCAAGACATCCGATGTTGAATTCGGCTGTTTTTCATCCAATTCAATCAATGCTCATAGGGCTGACAAGCACCACCTGCTCTAATAGGTAGGTCGGCAGGTAACAGGTAACCCACCAAAACCCCCGAACGATGTACGTCACTGGGGATGTACCTGAGGCATGCAGACCACTCCCCAGGTACCTCCTCTTACCCTAGGCTAGGCAAGTGTTTTAGGTAACGTAGAGGTAAAAGTAAGCGGCAGGTACATGTATGCTAGGTGCATAGCAGGGACAGACAGCCAACATGGCCTCTTCCAATTGACATTCACAATTACGAATTACACCCGATTGAGCCGACAAGCACTTGAGGTTATCTGCCCGCCCTCGAGTCTAGTCCCGTCTAGTAGCATGCGCGTCTGTCTGAACAACTCAATGTGCTGCTGCTATCCTGCTATCCCGGCATGGACCAGTATCAGTACCCGGCAGCCGCGCGAAGTGTGTCTGCTCTTGCGCCCGGCACCGATCGGGCCAGCCAGCTCTTGGTCCGCGACTATCCTCACCGCGCCATCGCCATAGTTACGAATTCGCATGCGCTCATCTTCCGACATTCGTCCACCACCAGCGAGGCCGTTGCTGATGGCTCGCTCGCCTCGGTTGTCCCATCGCGGGCCCGTGGCAACGGCGGCGGCGGCAGCGGCAGCGAGTCTCCCGCCTCGAAGTGCATGGTCCAGTTCTCGCCCGCCTCGCGACACCTGCTGAGCGACTTTCGACCCCTTATTCCTCGTCCCATCTACGGAACACTAGGCCTTGTGTCCATCGATCGCGATGTTTTTCTTTGTGTAATCACGCAGACCTCGCACGTAGCGACCTTGCGGCCAGGCGAAACCGTCGAGAAGATCGTCTCTGTTGAATTCTTCTGTCTGAACACGGCTGAGTACGACTACGTCATTTCCCTGAACCCATACGATAGCGAGCTCTCCGACTCTCCATCGGCCTACGGCCAGAGCCTGGGCCGTCGAGAAGGCGAGATAGAGTACCCGTTCCAAGAACTACAGAAGCTGCTCAGCAATGGAAGCTTCTATTATAGCACAGACTTCGACCTCACGAATAGATTACAAGACAGGTCAGTCCGCACATCCGTCGATGTTTCGACATCTGGGCCACGTCGTGTTTGCATATTCTACTACAGCCGTTCCCGGCCCCGGCTTACACTCTTCCAGGCCAGTAGATTCAGACACGTTTGACATTGATAATTTCGACGATGCTTTCCTATGGAACTCATTCATGATCAACCCGCTCGTCCAATTTCGATCCCGTCTTGTAGCACACGAGCGCGAGGCTCTCGATGCGTCAAGAATCCTGACTTCCGCTATACGCGGATTCTGTTCGACTATGTCGATCCCGCAGGCTGCTGCACCACTACGCGGCTCTAGCGCCGGGCTTCCTTCGTATCTTACTGTTATATCGCGTTTGTCATGCAAGAGAGCAGGCACTCGTTTCAACAGTCGTGGTATTGACGATGACGGTCACGTTGCAAATTTTGTTGAGACCGAAACGATATATTGGAGCCCATCCGGTGTGCTTTTCTCTTATGCCCAGGTTCGCGGTTCTGTGCCAGTGTTCTGGGAGCAGAGCCCGGGCCTTATTCCTGGACAACAAAAGATCACCATAACCCGCTCTGCGGATGGAACGCAGCCGGCGTTTAATAAACATTTTAATGAGCTTGAAAAAACTTACAATGCCGTCCATATTGTTAACTTGTTGAGCGCAGCAAAACCTGGTGAGGCTGAGCTCACAAACCTGTTCCACTACGGCATACAACATTGCCCCCTCAGTCGTCCCAACCAATCGAATTCTTCCGACCACGCCTTGTTGCGGGAGACAGATTATGATTTTCATGCGGAGACGAAAGCCACTGGGTATGAAGCGGCGAGAGGGATTCGCCAGTATATCGAGCATTCTGCGGACGGTTTCGCATACTATCTGGCGGAGCAAACGGACGATATGATAGATTTTGCCAACGAATCGAAGCATGACACTCGAATGGTAGTTGTTCTACAACAAGAAGGTGTCTTTCGGACGAATTGTTTAGACTGCTTAGACAGGACAAATCTAATCCAAACAATCATATCGCAAATGGCTGTGGAGGCATTCCTTAATCATCGAGCCGAATACGCGGCTTCCGATTTCTGGATGAGACACTCCACACTCTGGGCCGACAATGGTGACGCGCTTTCGCGGATATATGCTGGAACTGGCGCGCTGAAATCATCCTTTACAAGGCATGGAAAGATGTCCTTAGCTGGTGCATTCGCAGACGCCCGCAAAAGTGCAACAAGGCTCTACATCAACAACTTCGCCGATAAGGCCAGACAAAATACAATCGATATGTTATTGGGGAGGTTGGTGGGCCAGGCACCCGTCCATCTTTTTGATCCCATTAGTGACTTTGTCTCTATGGAGCTCGGCAAACGTAGCGCTGAGTTTTCCTCCACGCAATCTATCACTCTGTGAGCTAGACTGATTATAAAACTGCTTTGGAACGAATGATGGCTAATGTATAATAGCTGGGTCGGCACATTCAACCTTAACGGTCGAACGAATGGAATTGACGATGATCTGTCACCCTGGCTTTGGCCACGAGAGCTTGGCACGACAGAGCCTGAGATCTTTGCTGTCGGATTCCAGGAGATTGTTGAGTTGAGCGCTCAGCAAATTATGAACAGCGATCCTACCAGAAAGCAACAATGGGAAAAGGCAATTAAAAGAACATTGAATAGTCGCGTTAAGAAAACTGGGAGTGAGAAGTATGTTTTATTGCGAAGTGGACAATTAGTAGGAGCTGCTTTGTGCATTTTCGTTAAGGCGTCAGTACTCCCTAAAATAAAAAATGTGGAGGGCAGTGTCAAGAAAACCGGCTTGTCTGGCATTGCTGGGAACAAGGGTGCAGTGGCCATCAGGATGGAGTATGCAAGTACTCAACTGTGCTTTGTAACAGCTCATTTGGCTGCCGGGTTTGCAAACTACGACGAAAGGAACAGAGATTATGCCACGATACACGATGGATTAAGATTTCAGAGAAATAGAGGCGTAGATGACCATGGTACGTTCGATTCTACAAAAAGTCAACTTTGACTAACTCTCTTAGAAACCGTCATATGGATGGGAGATTTCAATTATCGCATCGGTCTGTCTCACGAAAGAGCCATGGATCTTGTCAAGCAACAAGATATAGAAAAGCTCTATGAGAATGATCAGGTATGTCAGCATGCTCGCATTGTCAAGTTGTGATACTTAGTATTTTATTTGTAGTTAAACCTGCAAATGGTTGCCGGTCTTTCTTTCCAGTATTATTCCGAAGCCAGGATCGCGTTTATGCCTACTTACAAGTTTGACGTTGGCACGGATCGATACGATACCTCGTAAGTCCTCCTTTAAAGAAACATGCATGACCTTGGCTCATAATCTCCCAGTGAAAAAGCACGCATCCCCGCCTGGACAGATCGCATTTTACGCAAAGGCACCAATATTAGACAACTATCATATAACTCTGCCCCTCTACGATTCTCCGATCACCGTCCTGTATTTGCGACATTCCAATGCACCGTCAACATCGTGAACGAAGCTCTCCGCCAACGTATTAGTCGTCAGCTATACGAACGCCGCAAAGCTGAGGTAGGGCATACAGCGGCGATTCTAGATACTGAGGACTCAGAAGAAGATGAAGATCTCATTGGGTATGATCCAATCGAACCTGGGCTTCCTCCAGCCAGCTCAGACCAACAGAGATGGTGGCTTGACAACGGGAAAATGGCCAAGTCCACCGTCGTACCACCAAGCTCGATCAACGGGGGCAGCGAATATTCATCGGTAGTTCTGAACCCCAATCGTCCATCAAACCCGTTCGGTCTCACAGAGGAGCCTGACTGGGTTGCGGTCCCTCGGGCTACAAGTAATTCGAGGTTGTCGTCGTTCTCGTCCAGTATTTCTAGCTCTCCGTATGAGCATATCAACCACTCTACTCTTTTATCTACATCTACTTCTAGTTCCCTACCTAGAAAGCTCCCTCCAGCGTTTGACTCCACAACCTCGGCCTCTAGGGTTAGTAGAACAGGTCTCAACGACGAGTCGGTCATTGCGATGGGTCAAAAGAACGATGCACCACCTCCACCACCTCCTAGGAGGCAGACTAATACATATACGGCTCAGTCATCAACTAGTTCTTTAACTCCAACTTCTCTGACCACTCCACATGCATCAGGAACCAGTTTGGCCCTTACACATCCCAGAACGGTATCATCGTCCTCGCAAACATCGGCCAAATCTTCTAAAACCCCCCCTCCGGTTGCTAGGAAACCTGCTCATCTGACATCAACGTTACCTGGCCCATCCTTGACCGATTTTGGTAAAATTGAGTTGCTCGATGATCAGACTCCAAAGCCACAACTACCTCGACGAAAGACAAACAATATTTCTGATTTAACTATGCAGCTAGAAGCTAATACGTCTAGGCTGTTGACTGGAGGGATGCAAAAGCCGTCTGCTCAACCCGTCTCGGTGATGTCTGGGCCTAGTAGAGTTTCCACTTATTCGAATGCCACAATTCCCTCAAACGGTGTGAGTTTACCTGGTATGGGAACGGACGAACGAAAACCAGTCCTTCCCATAAGACCACAGCAACCTCAACCGTCATCAATAGTGCAACCAAGGAAGCCAGTCCCACCCGCGACCAAGAAACCAGTTATGGACCTTCTTGGTGCCGATAGCAGCGGCGAGATGAACGGTTGGGAGACGTTAAAACCAAACTAGACGTATTATTAGCTGAGGAAAATGACTCGCATTATTGGATACATGGGCGCTTGTATTGGCAAAGGCTGGCGTTAATTGGTATATAAAAAATAGGAACACGAGCTTGTGTGTTATTTCTTAACGTGGATAGTCGGAATAGCATGGAGAAGGTATACGTCTCCCGGATAGGCATATCGAAATCACCAAATTTTCGAGAGCGTGGATGGGTGGTTTGTTTTGTAGCGAGCACCCAACTCGGTTACACCGAATCCAATGATTTGAAGGTACTATTATGAGTTACTGGCCAAGAGATTTCTGGGCCGGGCCATATAAGTACAGTAATTAACTCTAACAAGACGGTTGATCTTAAAGCTTCAACTACGTATGCGCTTATTTTATTACTGTGCTTCGGGGACTACTTGTTACATTACTCCCTATTGTCTCACCGCCTCCTCGCTGCTTTTAACGCCACCTCAGAGCTATCAACCGTATCGATGAGCCTATATCTAGCTATTGCCATTTGTGCAGTGAGTAAGAGCTCTCTTACTCCTTATTGCCCCTCAGCCGAATTGGGACCGTTGTTGTTCCCTTGACGTCATTCAATTTGAAATTAGTAGCCGCGATCTCGCTTAACCACTATCTTAAATTGCAAACCTCAGTTCGTACTCTCTGATCTCACCATACGGATTCGCGTCAACAACGCTCTTAACAAAATTCGGCTCCCAGTTATTTCTACATGACTCGCTAGTCGTGTCGCTCACTGTCTCTCAAGGGCCAATAGGTAGTTTCGTCACTGGACTAGTTGCTGCAAGCCAGTCCCTAACCATGATACATCGCCGATCTGGGTAGGCGAATTAAATGCATGGAAGCACGCGCTTTATTACGGCGGAGGAGAATATCGAAACTCGGACGGGTGAGCTCATTGGCATTGGTTCTTTTGAGTGAGAGAGGCACCTTACGACCCCTAGCCAGCACGACTTACCAGCACAAAAAATGGTAGGGTCTTTGGATTCTTGGGACCTCTTCTACCTCGATAACCCTAGGTTTAAGCGTATTGGGATATGGCGAAACGAGGTGAACATTTCTTCTATCTACTGCGCGTGCTCGGCGCCGAGCAGGCAGCCCAAGGGCTCCCGCCGGCGCAAAAGCCTTTCGGCTACAATCACTAAAGGGCCAGGAGGCTTGTTTAGTGGCGTGGGAAAGGTAGCTAAAACACTTAACCAGTTGGTTCGGGAAGACGGTACATCCCCATCCCCATCGCTCTCGCCATCCCCATCGCTCTCGCCATCCCCATCGCCAGAGCCCAGGCTATCGCAGACCAGCCGTTCTAACCGACATATTGTCTGCCATGTGTGTCCCGTGTGCGGGTTTCCCACCGATGGTGCCGTATACAAACGGATAAGTGGTGATGGGTCTGGTCTTGTGAGGGCAAAGGACTCGGTTTTCAGAGTCAGAACCCCGAATGAGGGCGAGGGAAAGCGAAAGGCGTTATTGAAAAAATTCACGGAAGTATTTCGGCGCAAGACGTTCGATCCGCCACCAACACCCAGCGAATTGATAGGCCTTTCCGACGTTACCAACGCAGCGCAAGACGCTGTAATGGCACCGGAAGCTATGCCGCATAAAAGGGCCCCCGGGAAGAAGACAGGGACCGAAATGTACAGTGATGTCGTGCGCGCCGGGGTAGCCGACGATGATGGAGAGGGCGGACTGGTTATTACCATCAGTGATGACAGTCGCAAAAAGCCAAAGGTCGGCATCGCAGAGTCGGCCGCTCGACTACGTAGGGCACGAAAACTGCTGGACAAAGGCGTCTCGATCGACCAATAGAAAGTTTCCGAAGCGCTAGTGTCCGCCATGGACAACTGAACAGTTCTCCTTTTACCCTGCGATTTTAATAGCTTACCAGCTCTCTTCAGATTTGACATAGACACGTCTGGGACCGCGGTAGAGCCTTTCCTACGAGATATTACCTTGAGCACACTTGGACATCGGAAGACAGCGTTAAGCGCTGTATCAATAAGTCCATCTCAGGCAAAATAGATCTCTTGAGGTGGCAAGAACATATAATTTGGCTTAACATAGAACAACCACACGACTCATATCTCTACTTTGGATACTAGAACGCATCGATACCCCCTTATACAGCCCTTGGAGCGATAGCAACAGATACCATTGAGACTGGAGTTTGGGTTGGAACCGGGACAGCATTCTTGTTTGGGCACTTGAGATGTCTCCTTTGATATATAAAGTTAATGTAATATAGACCGCAGTGACTATCAGATAGCATAGTCGAAATGTGCAGACCTGGTTTCTGAGCATCGCCTCAAATACGCATCTAATGACGACTCCCTATGAAGCAATAGCGAAGTCGCGTTAAAAACGATCAAAAGAGACTTATTGAGTAGAACAGATCAAATATTGTTGATGATTTAGCAAGGCCTCAGATTAGATAATTGAGATCATTTCCAAAATGTTTGGATATCCCTCTTCCTATCATTGAATTTGTTTTGGGGTATCATCACCGGCCTGGAATCATTCTTTTGAGCCTCTGCTGCCGTTTGTAGAAACGTAGTTCCATCAATACGCGGCCCTTCCCTTACCTTGAGAGAATATTGCATTTGGGTGCGTGCACTTGCAGGCTGATCAAGTCCTTGCTGTCCGCCGTCATGACTGCAGGCCTCTATTAAGTAGGTAACATAGAGCCCACTGAGTGCCAGGGCCAACAGGCTATTGAGAAGCTGACTTTTCAAAGAGGCGTTTGCGTTTGCCTAAGATAAAGGCAAATAGAACAATAGGTATTGTAAGAGCTCGAGGAGAAAAAATATTATTATGGCTCAACGAGAACCTTAGCAAAGCGCGCTAACCTGCTGCACGCTAAGAGAAAAGTGGAGACGGTGGTGTCAATTGGTTGGTTAACACGGTGCTGAAAAAGGACAAGCTTCATGTTGACGCACGAGCCACAGGTTCCATGCAACCTTTTCTTGCGCTAATAGCAATCCGGAATGACAGCCCGTCATCAGTAGTCGCGACCAGCCTCAGATTTTCTGCACATCATCTCGAACCTTTAGTCGCGTCACAGCCCTCCAGCCCTCCAGCCTTGCTTCTCCTCTCGTCACATTCACGTTCACCACCGCCACGCTACTGTTGATCCAAGCCCACAGATAGTTGCCCAATATATTCATCAGTCTAGTAATATTGAATTGTAACATTCATTAGTTGTCTGGAGCGGAAACCACCTACCTACCTAGTTCCTACCTCCCTCGCGACCACGCCACCTTCTCTAGCGCATCTCTTCAAGACAGCCTTATCCAAGCTCCGTCTTACGGCGCTTCCATTTCTTCGCCAAACCTTCTCGCATTTTTCCTTTACGTGGCGGTACCGTCATATCATTACCGACTACTCTGCCGACTCGGCTGCTTGCCTAATAACACAGCTTTAGTTGCATCTGGAACCCTCGGAACTTCGACTACTCCTACTCCGACTCATCTTCGAGTGTCCGCTCTTCAGATATCTACTCGCCCACACTAGCTGCCCTATCACACGATGGCGGACTTCAATCAGTTTGGCGCTCCTGACGAGGAAAATGGCGAGATCAAGAAGCTGAATCAGGATGTGGTATGGCACTATCGTCCCCCTCTCTGTCATGTCTGTGCAGACACGTCTTCAGTTGAACATGGTTTAACGTTACACATAGGAAGCGGATACCGATAGCTTCGAGGCATGGGAAAAGCTTATCCGTGCCTGCGAGGCCCAAGAAGGGGGTTTGAACCGCAACTCGAGCCCCCAAGCCCTCGCTACTCTCCGGGATGCCTACGACCGGTTCCTTCTCAAGTTCCCACTACTCTTCGGGTATTGGAAGAAGTATGCAGATCTCGAGTTCAATATTTCTGGTCCTGAATCGGCAGAAATGGTGAGAAACTCTGCCCTTTTTGAGCGTTTGCACAACTAATATAACATAGATCTATGAACGTGGCTGCGCAAGTATAAAGAACTGTGTAGACCTCTGGGCTTCGTACTGTTCATTCAAAATGGAGACGACGCACACTCCCCATTTGGTCAGAGAGTAAGTGCAATAGGAAGTTTCCTACCCCTTAACGTACCACCGACAGAGCAAAGAATCCATACCGGCCCCCACAGCACTCACAGCAAGGTCGCCCTAGACTATCTATACGATTCTCGACGGTGAGAGATGCCAACAACATCCTTGTCATGTTGGATACTTTCTCACAGAATTTACCAGACAATGGTATCATGCAACATCGCGACCTCGTTCCCAGGCTGCACGTCGCTCATCTAGTCATACGCACGATTCGGATTGATTTGGATTTGGAATACCGCATCACAAGTTTCCCTTTGCCTGCCTGTATTTACGCTCCTGCCCACCCCTCGCTCCCCATCCCCCAAACATAGCAAGTACTGACCCCTTGCATTAGACTCTTCGAGCGAGCTGCCACCTGCGTAGGACTCGACTTTCTTGCTCACCCCTTCTGGGACAAGTATATCGAGTACGAAGAGCGGCAGGAGGCTCAGGATAAAATATTCGCCATCCTGCAGCGTGTTATCAGTATTCCGATGCATCAGTATGCCCGCTACTTCGAGAGGTTCCGCCAAATGGCGCATAGCCGTCCCATCGAGGAGCTAGCACCCGCCGATACGCTTGCACGCTTTCGAGCCGAGGTTGAGGCCGAGACTGCTGCTTACGGTGGACTAGCGCGACCAGAGCTCGAAGTAAAGCGTGATATCACAAACAAAATTGACGCCATGTACTATGAGGTCTTTCAGCGCACTCAAGACGAGACAACGAAGCGATGGACATATGAGTCGGAAGTAAAGAGGCCATATTTCCATGTTACAGAACTGGAGAACTCCCAGATTGCCAATTGGCGAAAATATCTAGATTTTGAGGAAGCACAGGACGACTTTGCTAGAATCGTATTCCTCTATGAGCGCTGTCTAGTTACTTGTGCTCTCTACGACGAATTCTGGATCCGATATGCCAGGTGGATGTTAGCACAGCCCAACAAAGACGAAGAAGTGCGTCATATCTACATGAGGGCGGCTACACTGTTTGTGCCGGTCAGCAGACCGGGTGTAAGACTGCAATGGGCGTACTTTGAAGAGTCTTCTGGTCGCACCGGGGTTGCCCGAGATATTCACGAAGCGATTCTTATCCAGTTGCCTGACTGTGTCGAAGCGATTGTGTCCTGGGCTAATCTGGAACGACGACAGAACGGCCTCGACGCTGCCATTCAGGTCTACAAGGCGCAAATTGACGACCAGCATGTCAACATCTTCACAAAAGCCGTCCTAGTTACCGAATGGGCCGCCCTCTTGTGGAAGGTCAAAGGCTCTACAACAGAAGCACGAACAGTATTCGCCAAAAATGTGCAGTGGTATGGCGATAGTCGTCATTTCTGGGAGAAATGGGTTGCATTCGAGTTGGAGCAAACCACAAGCCTAGAGCTCGAAGCTCAACATGCAGAGCGCCTTGAACACATCTTTAACGAGCTGCTTGCGAAGAGCCGTATCTCCTCTGCCGCGAAGAAGGAGCTTTTTATGACATATGTCGATTACCTACATAAGCGAGGTGGAAAGGACGCGATGAAGACTTTCCTCAGGTTTGACCGCGAGATATACGGGTATGTGTGTTCTCCCCGTAATGCGTCGAAATCAACTAATAGCATTCTTAGTCCTACCTCATTATCGGTTCTCGAGAAGCCCGTTTCTAAGGAGAATGGTGCGTCTAGACCCGTTATGGATGAGGCTACTCGAGCCAAGGCCGAAAGTAGATACCCCAGCTACTACGAATACTACGTCGAACATGATGCCAGCACACAGGGCAATGCGCCCTTCGAATAACATCCGGTCGAAATAGCGATTTGGAGATGGTAAAAATAAGGGTGCTCCCCTTCCAACAGATCCCCGGTTTCGACCTGCAATAGAAGCAGGGATAGTAAGTACCTGGGTCGCATATCCTCTCTTCCGCCTTCCGATATGTTGATAACCAAGAGGTTACGGAGTATATTGTACAACGCTCACGTGAGCCTATCGACTGGTCTTCAGAGGAGAATCAGCATGAGTGTTGCTGTAGCACAGGATCAAGGGTGCCTGTCTTTGTAGCTTAGCTTGCTTTGACTTTTTGTTTAATTAGAGGAAGTGTCCAACCCGAAACACGATATGTACACACCAGACATATGCTTAGTTCATATCAATTAAGTAACAGATCCCGAGCTTTCCTAGTGGTGTACGGTGAATTACCTAGGTATGTTAATGCTCATATCTACTAGAGTGACAACTTATACTGGGGAGTAAACATGGGAGCAAAGATTGCACAGCGGCCGAGAATCGTAACTCGAAATGATATGCTTTATATAAGGTAGGCGCCTACCTAGTAGTGTACTGTAGGTAGGTAGATGGATAAATGTTTCGGAGAAGCTAATCTAGAAAGCTTATAAGAGGGGCCTTATCAATGGGAATTGGTTGTCCAGGTACCTGGATTGAAGACAGTGGATCTAGACTAACCTAAATACCTACAGTATGTATATATATATATATAATCAGGTAATCAGAGCTCTCACGACCCAACTCGTGGTCAATGGCAAGGTGAGCGTCGTGCTCACGTCTGCACATGCGGACATGCGGACGCGTTGCCGCAGACTAGCACCACATGTACCTTAGTAGCCATTAGTGGCGAGTCCCGAAAAGGCCAAACGCTACGGATAGTGGAACTAAGTACCCCTGGCTTGTCTTAGCGGATCTTGAGCCTCCCCACATGGCCGTGAAGCTTTGGTATGATGTCGGGTCAGAAGTCGGGTATGGCCTGACTTCCACAATTGCAATGCTCTCGGCTCCCGGGCGGAGGGCGCCAGGCGAACTCTGGGGAGCCCTCAAACAACTGACGTGATCATCATCACAATGCAAAGAGTCGTGCGGAGCAGTGCGGACTATAGAAAAACTCGTCCCACGGATTAGTAATATGTGGGATTTGATCCAGGGGTGCCGGTGAATAGAGAAGAGAGTACAGTACGTTGAAAGTACCGTCGAAGTCAAGGACGATAGGTGCCTTTCAACGTTATAATCAAGATTAAAAGGCGGCTGCTCGGTGTTATTGCGAGGTTACCCCTCGCATTTGTGTTTTGTGGTATGTACCTTGCAAGGAGCTTCTAAACTGTAACTCGCGGGTACACAGCAGGCCGGAGATGGATGTAGCACACAATCAAATCCCGCTGGCGCCCGCTAGCATCGAGAGCCCCAGGCCGGCGGTTCTAGCCACTATCCATCTATCGTAAGCACCAGGTACGCAGTACCTACAGTACAGCATGTCTCCCTCCCGCCTCGAGATCCGAAGAGAGCCCAAGTAAATACTTACTTAAGTACCTACTTAAACACGGCCATGGGCTTTTCAGGGTCCACATCGAATCTCAGGAAAAAAAGTCCACGAGGTCGCCATCAGGCCAATCAGCTCTTTGGGATTGATAAAGCTCACGTTTGCCCTCCTCCGTCTGAGCAAGTTATCGCCAACATAACAATCTCTCCTTCCGCTCTCCTCCCGTCTCTTTCTTCTTCCTTCCTGTAGACTGTTTGTTGTTCGACGACCACATCGACATAATTGCCAACCAAGGTCAAGGTAAGAAGACAGCAATCTCTTATCTATCTTCCCTCCCCCATCCATCCTCTCCTTCACTGCAGCTGACACAGGCCACCCAGATGTCTGCTGCCACTGTTTCCCGTCAGTTCGCCCGCGCGGCTCTGCGTACATCTGCTCGCCAAACCTTTGCCACCTCGTCTCGCCAGGCTTTCCGCCAGGGTGGTCGCCGCTTCTATTCGTCAGAGCCACCCAAGAGCTCCAGCACTTCTCCTCTGGTCTACATCGCGGGTGCCGCAGTTGCTGCGGGCACTGGCTACTACCTGTTCGCCCAAGGTGCAGCCTCGGCCACCACCAAGGTCTTCGCGCCGACCGAGGCGGACTACCAGAAAGTCTACAACGAGATCGCCGCCCGTCTCGAGGAGAATGACGACTATGACGATGGTAGCTACGGCCCTGTCCTGGTCCGCCTTGCCTGGCACGCTAGTGGAACCTGGGATAAGGATGCTCGTACGGGCGGTAGCAACGGCGCGACCATGCGATTCGCGCCCGAGGGTGGCCACGGTGCCAACGCGGGTCTCAAGCATGCTCGCGATTTCCTTGAGCCTGTGAAGGGTAAGCTCTCAACTGAAAACACCGTCCTTGGACACAGCAACTAACATCGACGTCGCTTAGCCAAGTTCCCTTGGATCACGTACTCAGATCTGTGGATCCTGGCCGGCGTTTGCGCCATCCAGGAGATGCAGGGTCCTACTATTCCTTACAGACCCGGCCGTACTGACAAGGACGCCGCCGCCTGCACCCCGGATGGACGTCTTCCCGACGCCGCCCAGGGCAGCAGGCACCTGCGAGACATATTCTACCGCATGGGATTCGACGACCGGGAGATTGTCGCCCTTTCTGGTGCCCACGCTCTTGGCCGCTGCCACACCGACCGCAGTGGTTTCGACGGTCCCTGGACCTTCTCTCCTACAGTCCTGACCAACGACTACTACACTCTACTTCTGGACGAGAAGTGGCACATCCGGAAGTGGGATGGCCCCCAGCAGTACCAAGACAAGACGAAGGGTCTGATGATGCTGCCCGCCGACTACGCTCTCATCCAGGACAAGGCGATGAAGCCTTGGGTTGAGAAGTACGCCAAGGATAACGACCTTTTCTTCAAGGACTTCGCCGCCGTCGTCACCAAGCTTTTCGAGCTCGGTGTTCCCTTTAAGCCCGACACCAAGACCATTGTCTTCAAGCGTAGTGATGCTTAAGTCTATACACATATAAACAGGAACAAAAACGAGTGAACATTACAATGATACCATGTTATAGAAGGATCGGATAGGTTATCCAGGCAGGAAAGAACCTTAGACTTAGACTTAAAGAAGGACATGCGGCCGACAAAGCATACGACTCGGGGTTGGCGATAGATCACATCGCCCAGGCGCACTGGAGGGGATTGGCCTTGCAGCTTGTGGCGTGTCCGATAGTTGTTGGTTATCGCGAGCAAGCATTGTGTACACGCTCATTTTGTCATTATGTAGATCCAAATGTAGACAATAATGAGAAAGAACATAAGACAGTTATTATTTTCGTTCTCGGCCATGTCTTGACGACGTCAGGTCGCCTTGGATATTTCGGATAAAACGCGACGCATCGCAATAGTGACCAGGTGGCATGAGGATGGGATGAGGTTAAGTGAAGCACGGATGGGGACCTGGAGAAGTTAAGTAGGGGGTTAATCATTCATGCAAGCGGCTCTTTTAGGGTCGACAAGACGAGATGTATCGATCCAGCAGCTCATGCGGAGGACGATACAATACCCCCAGTCCCGCTATTCCTACTAGTATGCCTACTTACATCACGACGAGTCTAAGGGTTGGCTGGACTAATTTCTTGTTGGCTGGTTTGGTTTGGGGTGCTGCCCTAGAACGTAAACAACATGGATTCCCCGCATCCATCTAAGACCACCCTAACCTTTATTCGATGATAGAAGCACGGTCCTCCGCGGTTTGCATTTGCATTGTCCTAATTCTAAGCGGTATTATTCTATTATCACACACCATGGCCGATGAGCTTCATTTCAACCCGGGCTGCTTGCTAGTGTGTAGGTTCATATTTGCCAAAGAATAGATACGATTCGAAGAGATCGGGTTCTTGTAGCTTGAGCTCTTCGTCTTCGTACTATGTCTATTGCTGCTTTATAGCTTTGAAAGAGATTGCCGACCACAGCAGGGCATCCAAGAAACGAAATGGTTTATATGAATATGTCGTTCTCTCCAGCTACGCAGGGAAAGGGGTAAGTGCCGCCCAAAACAGAAAAGCGCACGAAAATAAATTCCGGTACTTAGCTTCTTCTTCTTGCGGTACTTGGGCATTGGAAAATAGTGATTCCACCATTCATTTACTTGGGATTCTACTGCAGAGCACATGAAGGTATCCTTCTAGGGATTTCTAAGACCACGCACTCTAATTCTAATCAGGCTCTCTCTCGCATGGTTGTCGTTCATAGGAGTCGAATGATTTGCGTTTCCTAGTGAAAACGTCGGTAGAGAGCCGAAGACTAGCACCAGCATATCCTTGCAACTTTTGATCTTTACGGTTTTTACACTACAATATGCTAGAAAGACCGGATTGGAAGAGGAAACTGTCAAGTTGGACGGCGCTCGATCCGATCGTTTCCCTCTTCGAGTAATTTTTCGGCACTTGACCGGCTACCGATACAAGGTGCATGGTGCCATTGCAGGAATCAAGAACCGAATAAGACCCATGGTCCGGGCTCTTATGAAGGATGTATAACGTGGAGCATAACGTGGAGCGTGCTACTCTGGATATTCTCTCATTTTCGAGGTCATGATGGACCCTTTAGGAAGTTATCTTTCTGGTGATACCGAGCCGGAATCAGGCCCTGTACAGATATCATTCATAATCACATATAGACTTGGCGAATCATCCTATGATACCGTACCTTAGGTAAGACTGCATATTGACGATTACGGCACCTCATCAGCCCTACTGTGTCTTAGCCCTCCTGAGAAGTAAGCCTCATCCGAACTATTCAGCTGCGGATCGACTCCGACCGAACGGCAGCTACTGCTAGTCTGCCACGGCAGTAGATTTATCCAACGCATCATAGAGCGGTGTGCGATCTCTCCCCGGAATTTCACCGCCGTAAAACTACGTGCCCCGGGTATTGCCCCGGGTGGCGGCGCATGGGTCCGGCCGGCGCTAAGTTGGTAGGTCGAGGTTGTATATGTTATCGTGTACAGAGGTAGCTGTGGTTATATCTCTCGGGGATTCCTCAGCATTTGGTAAGCGTCTCATTTTGGGAAAAGGCATGGTATCAATCCTTCACAGAGTGGGAAAACCGAAAGATTTTCCAAAACGCCCATACACTTTGCTTGTACCCACCTAATCCAGGCATGTCCTTGGTTGGGATTGGAAGTCTATCGACCTGCCTGATTCTCACAGAGGGACCGGATCTTGGCTCCCAGCCGGCTTAAGTATGATCAGGCTGTCAGGGAGTCCTTGCAGTGAGCACTAACGGAAGTATTTACCGAGTGAGCTGGTTGCGTCGTCGAGACTTTACATGCCTAACTTACATAGGCGATCAAGTTGCAAGACGCATGTGGATCTTTAACGGTTGGCTGTTCGCCTTGCTAAGCGATCGCGGCCAAATTCGCCTAATTCAACCTCCCCGTCCTCCCCGACCTTTTTCGCATGATTCTCTATCGCCCGCACCCGGCCATACACCACTAGCAACGCCTGCCCATTCGCTACGGCTTCACCCATATGCCGGTGTTGAACTACCAATGCCAGCAATTCGATCTCGGTCTAATTAATACACGCTTTACATTGCATTTTCACTTCGATGGGGGCGCGGGGGCGCTCACCGGTCCTTGAATCTTCCTTCTCTATATACCTGAGTCATCTATCTTGTGTGATATAAGGCGACGTTTGGGTGGCTATATCTGGCTAGGGGCTTTTGTACCCGAACTGAGGTTTCCAAAGACAGAGCATATACACCTCGACATATGTCAACAGGCTGAAGGGCTAAAGTAGTCACGAAGTTCAGAACGAAAGGCGGCTCAGTTCAAATACCAATAGGCTGGTTAGCTTGGCACATATGCACGCGACTTATCTCGAACATGGAGTCTTTCCCATTGTCGGTTACACTACACTATATAATTACTTATTGAATACTATCTTAGACTTGCGAGGAGTTTATTTGAACCTTGAAACCGTGTTTTAACGGTCCCGAAGCCTAACCTGGTGATATGGTATGGTACGAATAATAAACCAACCACTATGCCAACTTAAGTAATCAATCTGAAAGGAATGGACCCTCAACCTAGCATACCCCTCGTTAAGCATCTACTTCCAATAATGATAGACGGCCCCCTATGTAGCACATGCTTGCAACAACTACCCCAGCAGTATACCTACCTACAATTATGCATGAGCACCTTGCCTACTCGATGGCCCAATATTGATGCCGAGGAAGGATTCAAGATATTAGCCTTGAGGTAACGTCACGGGAAGGGCCCCGTCCGTGACCCAAATACCTAGCGTAACATTAGAAATCTGACTAGGCCCTCGCAGGCTAGGTGGAAGACGCTCGCCGTCTATATACGATGGTGGAAAGCCTCGGATTCAAAATGCGGTTGAGATATATTCAAGAATATACTAGCAGGGAGTCCGGTCATAGGCGTATAAGAACTTACCTACCCACCTCCCTCGCAATCTCTCGGATTGCCTTTGCTCTTCCAGGGCGAACTTGACCGAAGACATTCACGTCGTAGAATAAGACTAGCCACCTATTAGTATCTCACCATGATGCGATCCATCCTTCTCGGCGCCGCTGCTTGCGCTGGCTTGGCCAGTGCTTACACAGGTACGAGTGTCTCGACAGCAAGCGAGGTCAAGTGTTCGACGGCATATGGTTCGGGGGACGGCGCGCGCCCTACGCCTATCCCGACTTCTGATGTTACGAAGGCCATATCCTCGGTGTTCACTGAGGCGGCTACAACGATCCCTAAGGGTTATACGAGGGTTACCGATGAGATCGTCACGGTGACGCAGCACACGTCTGTCGTCGTCTCGATTACCTTCGCGACAGTGACCTCGGGTATCTATACAAGCTGGATCCAGGGGACGACAACCATTGCGACAGCTACAGTAAGTGATTACCGAGGGCTATGATTTTTACTCCTTCTTGGCCCAAAACTAGGTTTGAGTGCAGTTTTCACGCCTTTGAAACGCTTTTAGACCACACTCCACATAGTAATAAACTGACTGGTTGCAGTGGCCAGTAACAACGTGCACGAACGGCATCGAGCCGAAGACGGTAACCAAGTACACGGGGACTTACACCCCAGTCCCTGGGCAGGCGACGACCGTGGCAGAGTCGTTCGCAACCCAAGTTTTCTGCACGACCTCTCTTACGTCCTACGTCCATCTCTTCCCTACGGAGACGGCCGAGACGTATGGCACGATCCACACGACGCCCACCAGCTACATCTACGACTACACCACGACCTCTACCTCGACCCTGACCTACCTGACGCAGACCACGCCGTCGGCCACCGTCACGTCGACCACCATCTCGTACGTAGAGAGAGGCCTGGCCGTGCCCACCAGGATCGCGTGCGAGGAGACCATCACGAGGACGCTCGACGCCCGCTGCGCACCTGTAAGTGAAACTCGGCCGTGAAGACTGGCTATCAGCTAGCTAACAAGGCCATTGCCCAGACGAACCTGATCGGGGACTATAACGGCATCGGCCTTGTCGCCGGACGCTACAACACCAACGTGACGGTGGTGTACACGCGGGACCAGCCCTACGGCTCGAACCCGAGCGAGTGCTGCCAGAGCTGCCTCGACAACGAGGGCTGCGGCGCGTCGATGTGGGGTCCCTACGAGACCTGCGGCCTCTACTACCACGGAAACGAGAGCGGCGAGCCCCAGTGCGACTTCATCTTCACCTATGGCGCCGAGGAGAACCGGTATCCGGCTGGCCAGGGAATCATTGTGTCGAACGGGTGCGGTACTGTTCACTATGAATAAACACCAAAGTATATATGCAGGTAGCAACATGGGAATATAGTGAGAGGGAGAGCCGAGGTTTAGTTGAGGTTGGCGGCTCTTTTACGGGGGTATACCTGTAGTATGAATTAGGAGGCTATGAATTTACGATCGACTTTCGAATCCAGATTACCGCAAAGCATAATTTAAGCCAGGGATTTGAGAAGAATGTAAGAGGTTTGAGCTCCTATCTCTTCGGGTATTTAAATCCTCGGTGCCTAAGCAGGGAGGTGAGTAAATAGCGTTGTATAGAGCATCTCGCATGCGTATGTCGGGCTCGAAAATCCAAATTCGGCGCCAATTTAATGAATTTAATGACACTTTATTGGTAGAGTCAAACATCGGAAATGATATGGAACGGGCGGTCTTGGATGAGGTTGTATAGGTGCAGCTTCGGGTTGGGCTATTACAGTATCTAAGTATCTAAGTATCTAATCGATAAGATAAGACACATTTCCTGAGAATTTGTAGAAGCTACATCTAAGTAACACCAAGCATGCGTCACTCTTAGCCTCACTCGCTTCAACCTGCGAGACAAGTCCTCCGACTCGAAGCCCGAGAACCTCCCTACCATAGTCCGACTTGCCCACACCCGACCTTCCACAATGGACGCAGCGCGGCTTGCCTCGACGCTGGGTCGCCGCCTCCAGCGAGCCACCGTACTGTCCCCAGGCACAACAGCACAGCAACGGCGCTGGGCTCAGGTACACGACGTGCGTTTTCTAGCAACGACACAAATACCGCGGAACATCGCTGAGAAGTACCGTGAGAAGCTCGACCGCAAGGCCCAGGCCAAGGGACTGCGCAATGTCAACGAACTAAAGGCCGCCTACGCCGATCGCATCCAGGAGTTGAAGAGGATAGACAGCGCCTCGGTCCCGGGCCTGGACGCACTTCTCGCCGACGAGGAGTTGGCGACACACACACAAGCGCAGACACAGACGCAGACACCGACGCAGACACCCCCCTCCCGCTCCACCCCCCAAGGCGCCGTGAAGCCTCTATCCGAGATCCTCGACCTGCCCAAGGCGCGCGAGCTGCCAGTGAACCCGCTGGCGGCGGTCTGGCGCCAGCGACACAAAGAAGCGCCGAACTCGCTCTACGCCGTGATCCCGACGGCGACGTACGCGGCGCTGGAGCGGACGGCGCGCGCGTACCCGACCTTCGTGCTACCCGTGCCGCGCAAGGGGCAGGGCGCCGAGATCCACTTCCTGCAGTGGATGTTCGACGCCGTGTCGGGCACGAGCTCGGTGCTGTTCACGCAGCTGGCCGAGTTCAAGGCCCGCGGCGAGTGGGCGCAGCCGCACACCACCGTGACGCACTACGCCGACTACGGCGTGGGGGAGGGGGGGGAGAAGATAGGGCTGTCGCACGAGGGCAACCAGGCCGTCGTCCTCATGAGCGGCAGCCTCGTCGAGGGGCGCGGCGCCTCCCTCCACGATGCCCGCTGGCTCGTCATGCTCCTCCAGCGCTTCTACGGCGAGGAGGGCCGCGGCGGGGACGCTGCCAAGAGGCGGCTGCTCGAGGACTTCTCGAAGGGACGTGGCGATTTCTCCGTCCAGAAGTTGCTTGAGGAGACGGAGACACTGGCCACAAACTCTTTCCGATCGGTGAGATGGCAGAAACCACTGCCGGGGGGTTCTTGACCACTGCCGGAATTACAAATGCTTGCAGCGTGCGAGGGATGTGGCCATGGCCGGAACACACAAGGCGTGTATCATGTACATATGCTGGTGTTTGCATCTAGAGGGGGCACCTGCATAAAACTACACGCCTGGCAGCCAATAGACGTTTTTACGCAGTTTACGCCAGGGAGCGGTGATAACTCATCTTGCCCTAGGTTAGATGTATATACATACACTCAGAAGAGCCGTTTGGCTTTGGTACAGATATTGTACAATTAAGGTATCTCGACAGAAGGAGAAGTCGGAACAATATTGCCTTCTAGTATCACCTACCTATCCATATAGGGCTAAGGGTGTTGAGAGGAAAAGAAAAGTATTCGAGGAAAAAAAAAAACCCACCGTAGAGGGCCGTAATCGAACTGGTGTCATAAAAGTTGCAAAAAAAGAATCCGGCGGCTTAAGGCGAGGCTCAACATCCGCGGACCGGAAAACCCTTGAATGCCTATGGCCCTGCCTCTGACACAAGGAGTTTGTCCTGCCGACTACTTTACCACTGCGCCACCGAGGTGGTTTCTGTGGGAATGTCTGTTGAAGGAATTATGCTCTTGATGACCATTATATGCTTGTCTACGTGCCTCGTTGTCCTTCTGTATGTACCTAGATACTCGACCCTAATGTTGAAAACAAGGGGGAAAGGATCGCGAGCTTGCAGACTTTAGGGCACATTATAGATCTCTAAGAGATCTCCTTTATATATCAGGTTGAATATGGTTTATCCGACTAAATAACAAATTTCTATCTTCCTAAGTAAGTATCAATCTTCGTATACAGATCTGCTAGATATGCCAAAATCCAGGTCGTTGTTATAGCTTGTATTCATGTAGTATACATCTTGAACAAAAGTCCACCCAAGATCTAACATTAGACTATTTCTACATGTTCTGCCCGTTATCTATTCTTCGTACAACGTCTCGACGCCAAAAAGCTCACTATAGCTTTGCCCCATTTGCACGATCCTCGGCTTTAGCGCGGTCTTTGAGCACGCGACGTAGTAGTTTACCGCTTGCGTTTTTGGGGATCTCATCGATGAACCGCACACCACCACGGAGCTTCTTGTGCTCGGCAACGCGGCTATCAAGCCAGGCAATGATTTCCTGTGCCTTGGCGTCGTCCCGTGCCACGCCCGGCTTTAGAACTAGGTATGCTCGTGGAACCTCGGTTTCCCTTTCACGGTCATGGGCCGGGATTACGCAAGCATCTGCGATATCGCTGTGGCCTTGTAATAAGCCTTCGAGTTCTGCAGGTGCTACTTGAAAGCCCTCTGTTTCCTTGTATTAGCTTCTCGACTTTACCGACATACGATGCGCTTTGCAATCCTTTATCCCTTAGGTAGCTCTTTACTATCTGCTAGAGACTAGGCCATGATACGAAGAAGGGTCTGGGAAGGGGAGACAAAACTCACTATATTTGATCAACTCCTTCAGTCTATCCGTGATATACAGATTGCCCTTGTCGTCGAAGTATCCGATATCACCGGTCTTGAAATAACCATCGGCGCTGAAGGTATCTTTTTGTAGCTCGGGGCGGTTGAGATAGCCCGGGAAAACATTAGGACCCTTCACCCAGAGCTCGCCTTCTTGACCGCCGGGCATCTCTTTTCCTTCTAGGTCGACAATCTTGGCCTCGATGTTTGGTAGCAGCTTGCCTGCAGAGCCGTTATACCGCTTCCAATCGAAAATGACACCTTTTGTGAGCGTCGGGGCAGTCTCTGAGAGTCCGTAGCCTTGCATGATGGGGATCGTCAGCCGGTCCCATACCATTTCCACGAGGTCGCGCCCTAGCGGCGCAGCGCCCGAGTTCATGAATTTGATGGTCGACAGATCGTATTTTGAGACAGCGGGGTGCTTGGCTAGTGCCAGGACTACCGGCGGTGGGATCGATGCAAATGTAATTTTAAAGTCTTGGATGGCCTGGCATGCCTTTTCTAGCTCAAACTTGGGCAGAATTATGACCGGCAATCCCAGACGAATGCCCGCGAGCGCGATACATGTAAGGCCCTGAGACTCTGCGTTAGTCCCCCCTCACGAGTCGAGCGTAGATCATGCGCACTTACATAAACATGGAAAAAAGGTAAAATAGCTAATTGCTTGTCACCTTGCCCATCAATGCCGCCAGAGTGGTGAAGCCCGTTAAACTTGTCAACAGCGTCTAATTGAGCAATATTGGCGACAATGTTCAGATGTGTAAGCTGGACCCCCTTGGGCAATCCGGTCGTGCCGGATGAGTACACCAGAAACGCCAGATCCTTTTTCGGATCGACACGTGCCTGCCCCGAGTTCAAAGTCTCCAAGAGACCCGTGGGCTTGATCTCGGTGAAGTGCTTGAACTTGCCGGTTGGGTCACGTCCGTCACCGAGAAGAATGATGCGGTCCTCCGGCAGACCGATAGCGCGCGCGGCCTCGCGCACAACCGGGAGCATGGGCAGCTGGGTGACAATGCCCTTGGCGCCCGAGTCTTTCATTTGGAAAGCGAGCTCTTTGGCGGTGTAGGTTGGGTTAGCCGTACTGGCGGCACCCCCGATGTAATGCACACCGAAGAATACAGGGGCATAGTCGACGCTGTTGGGGGTGAAGAAGCCCAGTACGTCGCCCTTCTTGAACCCCCATTGCGAACGCAAGCCACGACCAAACTCGACGGCGGTATTCTTGACCTGCAACCAGGTATACGAGCGTTTTGTGCCCGCATCTATATAGATTTCTGGAGGGGCTAGTCAGTATACCGAGGTGTGTAAATGGCCCAAATGCCGCTCAAGGGCGCGTTCGGTTGAGCGAGTGCATGGTGTAGAGTAGGGAGCGTTACCTTTGTTATCTGGCCATGGCTTATCTTTTCTCTCAAAAAGATATGTCCATAAGTCGACATTAGGAATGTCAATCTCCTCGTATAACGGCGTCACAGGCATGGCGCTCACGTTGCAGTGCTGCTCGTTCTGTATGTCTCTCAGCCTGGTTTTTGGATGTGATATGTGATGTGCTTTGTCTGAAACTGGGTTGCACCTGGAAACCGCTATCCGGTGCTATCCGGCGTACCTACCTAGGTAATCGTCAGCCGCGCTGCCAAATACCTAGGTAAGCCGGTAAGCTGCAACACAAGTACAACACTGTGCAGTAAGTACCTACTCCCAGCTCCCTTGATGACTAAACACCGCCTCGTGAGTGGGTTCGGCGGTCGTTTGACCTCGGGACCCCAGATAGATATCTGGAGCTAAGCGGAAGGGTGGGGTAAAAGAATGGGGGCGTTGTGGGCCCACTAATACCACACCACATATATTCTGTACACAGTGGCACAGTATAGACTTAACCTAACAATCTACATCCAATGCACACACACCCATCACAGGCGTTCCCCAGGTACCAATACCGACCTACCTAGGTAGGTTAAGCCGGAGCCTACATATGTAGGTATTGCAGGCAGATTGATCCACCAGCACGGTACTTACAACGCGTCTGCACCAGCCATCTACTGTACCTACTGTACTAACTCGCCTCACCGACAATGTTAAATGTTAATACTTAGGTAGGTAGGTTTGGAAGTAGCCTAAAATGATCTACTCTAATAGGTATACTACTGTAAACATGATTATATGCGATATATAAGTCCGAAAACATTGAACCCAAAGTGCAACATGTCCGCTCGTGTATCTGTGCAACGCTGTATATTTTATCCAAATATGATACACCGGCTCATGATTATTAGCATCCCCGGCATCATGACTATCCAAATTAGTCTTGTTATGTTGATTAGGTCCACGGTGCTAACAGGGCGAAGGCGAGTCGCTGCTTGACTGTTCTTCTTCCACATTTGCCGCTATATCTGAGGGCCTCCAAGCTGAGACCGACTCGCAGCCAGTTGGGACTCTGCACTGGTCTCTAGCATGACATGTCTTCCACAGCACTTCTCGAATTTCTTCAAATACCTGGCTAACGGCGTCCATCGCCCATATCACATCAAGATGTTCGTATTCGGAAATGATTTTACTGTGAACCACTTTGACGTGCGGTTCTCTGCCCCGTTCAAACCGGCGAAGGAGCCTTTGCCCGTTGACTAAATGGTCATTCCCCGCTACCCATAGGGCGAATGGAGGGACTTGTTCATTGTACCACGCAGTCGACCCCTTAGGTTTACGTCTCGGCGGGTCTGAGCTCTTGTGCGGACGAGGTGAAATATGAGGGTTGGCGAGAGGACCGTCAGTCTCTCCGTCTTCCCTTTCCTCAGAGCGCCACTCCTCCTTGGTGGAAAGGATGCACTTATGTTTCGCAAAGCACTCCCTTCCAAGCCACCAGCGCATGGACTCGGCGCTGACATAGACCGGGGCGAACTGAAACATACGGTTCTTCAAACCGCGGTCCCAGCGGGCATCCGTCCAGTCAAAGAGGAAAGAAAAGACCTTGTATCCAAGCCAACCGTATATTCGGGGATTCAGCATGGAATGCGCCGACATCATGATGGGAATAAACGCGTGAATGCCAAACATGAGGCGGAAGAGAGCTGGCGAGATCACTCGCATGAACTTGAAATACATCTTGCCAATCAAGGGGCCAGCATAGGCGGCGGGTGCAAGAGCGCAAAACACGGTGAGCTTCTCGCCTAACTCTGGGCGCTGTTCCTTTGCGAGAGCGACGAATGTTTGTGTCGTACCCTGGGAATGGGCAACTAGTCCGATCTTTTCGAATCCGGTCTCGCGAAGGACTCGTGAAGTCAACGCTGACAGGTCGAATATGCCCATCTGCCGAATATTCCAACACCACATCCGCGGATCTGAATAATCCAAAAGCACGTGCTTCGGTTTAAAGCCACATCTGTTGTTCCCTAACCAGACATCATACCCGGACTTACAGAGATAGAAGGCCAACGAATCGTCGTCATTCACGCAATACGCGCCAGCGCTCTGAAGAAGACCGTGCATGAGCAGAACGGGAAACTTGCGTTTCTGGGTTGGATCTTTCAGTCGTTTCTCAGACCCACCGGTGAAAGGGTCTGGACCCAGATGCGATCTATCAGCCTCGTCCAGTCTTGTATATTCCCGTGGGTCGTAGACATGCCAGAGATCGATTACAAACCCATCTTCTGTTTGTACTTCGAACTCTTCCACGTCCAAACCCACGCGGCGCGCGTAGTATCCTACATCGCAGATAATTGGATCTGGTCCTCCTTCTGTCGGAGGGAAACCATCATTGCTCAATGGACACTCCTGGCCATCATTGCCCCTACTTGTCGATTCCCTCCTTTTCCACAATATTTCTTGTTCTTTTCGCATGCTTCTTCGCCTGGTCTCTTCTTCGTATAGCGGCCTCGAAGCATCTGGATTTCGAAATGTAAAGCGTAGCCATAACCTATTACACACCGTAGGAACTTGCGTGAACAGAGCGCCTAGTACTATTACACCCAGAAACCCCGCGCTGAGGAAGAAGGACGAACACCGAAATGTCCAACATTGTAGATCTCGAAGTAAGGATGGAGGGCCATACAATGGAAGCGGCGGGAAGAGTGGATTTGTATGCGATGGCGGCATTGATATATTGGAAGAACCAATGGGTTCCTCCGCGGCTTGAGCATTCCCACGTGCGTTTAGTTTGGCAAGTAGCTTGGTTGCGGACCCCCCTTCGTTGTGCCGCGCCTGGGATGCGAGTTCCGCTTTGCTTTGACCATGGTCGGCACCCTGCTCTACTACGCTATCCAACTTGTCTCTTAACACGTTGAGTTTGTAGGCTTCCCGCAGCGGGACTGCAGGTAGGCGGTTGCCGTCGGCAGTGACTATGACAGCATCCTCAGGTGTGACGAACTGGGCTTCAACAGCGACCGAGTTCAGGTTTTCAGCACTTAGGGGCTTCGCGAGAGAGAGCTTCTCGGACTGGTTGGCAAAATCGGCGGCAGTACTCGAAAAAGCTGTATCAGGAGACGACGACGACGCGGCCTTGTGCGTACCATCGTCGATAGTTCCCATCGCGGCACGGTTTGTTATAAAGAGTTGAGCGGTGTGTCCATTCGTAGGTCAAATGTCGGTGTACAATGGCAAGCCGAACATAAAAAAAAAGGTAAGGATATTGATGTAGTTGAGACTTGGGATTGTGGGCGTGCGGGCCACGTCAAAGTTATAGTTTGGATGGTTAAACCATAGCCACTGTTTGGACCCCTTTCCCTTGAGGTTCTAATCTGATAGGTAAGATTACCGGCGCTTCGCGACAATAAGTAAGTACAATACCACAGAGAAAGCAAGATTAACACATGAAAATACGTCACCCATCACAGGCGAAGCCAGCCCATATTCCTGGCAGCGGTCACGGTGGGGCTTTTGACCCCTGTGCTAAATAAGGTCAACATGTGAAGATCTCTAGATAGACTAGCCTTAGACTACCGTGCTGGGAGATCTCACATAAGATCTGTCTTGGGTAGGTTAGGTAATGAACGACCTGGGTTAGATTCTTTGAGCATCTTGTATGGTGTTCAATGTGTCGACTACCTGGTAGAATGTTTGTCATGTGTTTCTTGGCTACTTGTAAAGTCATCATGTTTTAATAAATAGCTGAAGCCGGAGAGTGTTTGTCTTCAATGAAATCGATCAGATCCTCGGGTGAAGAGGATAACATAATAACCTAACTTTCAATAGCTCACTCTCTAGGAATTCGGCGGTACCGACTAGAAGCCTGTACATGCAAAGTCAAACGAATAAAATCTTAGAATAGGAGGTAGGTAGCTATACAAGAAGAACTCGATATCCTCAAAAGCCTAGTAGTTGAAGAATGAGAAATCAGGTTCCAGAAGTGATACAAATGTCGCACGTAAGATGATAAACGCCACGGGCTTGCATCTACTTAAGTACTTCGGTACAGTACTTGTATCCAAATATGCATCGGCACCGAGAGACGAATGCCCCGAGCAGTGGGCTCCACAGCACCCCAAACCCGAGCAAGCTAATGCCATTATCAACGCGCTGTGCCTCGGCCAAATCTCTACTGTACCGTGGTAGTGCACGTACTCGGGAGCGTCGCTGCGCTTGGAACATGAACTGCGCATAACGCCCTCACTTGCGACAGGAGCCTCCCTCTTGCCGTCGCCGAACTAGAATAGGCTAGCCATCTTACCTCCCTTATCTCCCGCCCCAGAGAGTTCGAAGCCTGTTGTCCAATGGATAGTATTTCGCGAGTGGTGGGACTGTAATCTCTGATGAGCCTGATCCGGCGCATTGCCCTCTGAGCTTCGGTGTTGCGCACTGCACGAGAGAGATGGCAGCCATGACAGCTTCGAGTCTGCCGCCAAGTCCGGAGCGGAATCACACGCGGGCCAGGAGACGGAGACGAAGAAGACGACAGGACAAGCCTCCCATTTCCGCGCGCCTGGTACTGGACGACCATGTGAAAGGGGACGTGGGCATCTTGTCTGACGACCTCTTTGCCGATTTGTTTCCATACCTCCAGCAAGCCGGTACGCCAGCTAACTCTCTACCTTCTCTATCCCTCGTCTGCGCCGGCCCTTGACCGGGAGGCTGATTTGATTATCTTGCAGAGTCCGACGACATCGACCAGAGCTACACCCAGCAGGTCCACCACGTAGCCATCGCGCCGTGGGCTCCCGACGCAACTCCCCAGCGCACCAACTGGACCGTCGTCCCCGTCACCAAGTCCTCCGCTCTGGCCCATTCGACCGTCCAGTTCGCCCCCTCGTCTCTCGCTCTCCAGAACTTCGCCACTACTCTCCAGCAGATTGCGCCCTCCAAATTGTCGAGTCACAGCAGGAGTGGCATTGAGATACATATCTTGGATGTAGCCGCCCTTGCGCTTGATGCCGTCTTCGTCAATCTTGAGAGTGACCTAGTCAGGAGGTTAGAGAACGGCGAGGGCACCTTTTTCAGAGATCATCCTATTGGCAATGGCAAAGGTCATGCTACGCCCGAGACGCCCGCAGAGCGGCTTGCGGCAGCTCTGCGTGTCGCTTTAGGTACTCTCAAGGTCGTCCATAATGGTGATTTGTTTCCTTTACCTTTACAGCCGCATCCTATAACGCACGTTCCTCCTAGTCCGGGAAAGGTGATGCTGTGTGAACCAGTGGCTCAGGGGATCCTTGCTCCAACCACCAAGATCATCTTAACGCGCGGACATTCCCAGTCCAAGCAAGACCGTGTCGCGATGGCATCTGCCAAAGCCCTTAATGGAGCGGACCACGATGACGAAGATACCGCCAATGACCAATTCTACTCTGCAGCCGAGGAACGCTACAAAACCGATGTGCCAAACGATACCTCAGATTTCGTGACAGAAACAGAGACTGAAGCATCAGAAGTCGAGAACGAAGACGATCTATCAGATGATTCTATGGATGACATGATTTCTCTTTCAATCCCCACTTTGCCAACAACTAATGTCAGTGGCATTTCTACTATGCAACCGGGAACCCCTATGACTCTTGGAACAATTGGGCGTGGTAGGAAAATAAACGGCATACAGACCCCTGGGTCTGTGTTCTCGAGCTTTACTGCCACGACTGCGCGCCCTGATCGCCCCAAAGGTCGCCTTTTTAAAGCCAATGGCCTGGTCAATCCAATCCCGACTGACTTGCTCCATCCCAAACCAACAGCTGAGGATGACGATGAGGCCTTCATTTTTGTAGATATCAACTCCTTAACCCGAATCGGTTGCTTCTCGGGAGACTGGGTACGGGTAGAAGCAGCCGAAGAGCCACCAATGAACGGGGGAGGCTTGTTCGGATTGGGGAGTTTCGGTGATTCAGACAAAGAACCAGATTGGCGACCCGCAAAGATCTTTGGGCTTCCCGATGGTTACTCACGCCGACCCATGACGAGAATCCCGAGTTCGAAACACCAACCTGGAGGTCGACGTTTGTCTTTCTTCGAGTCCCAAATTCAAAAGCCATCGGGACCCGGGGCTCACATGTCCCCCCTCTTGCTCGCGAACTTAGAGAACACGCCTTACGTCCGCCTATCCCCTTTAAAGAGACATGTCTATCCTCTAAGGCCTGGTCAACCCAAAATAACCAGCGCATCTCGCCCACTTTTTGCTCGAGATGTGACAATACAACAAGTTCGAACTCCTCTTTCTTCTGAGAAAGCCCTGCAAACAGCTATACTCGGCGGGTTGAAGAGTTACTTTGCGCGAAGCCTACGGATTGTGAGAACCGGTGATCTGATTGCGGTACCTATTGATACACAGTTAGGGAGAACTCTCCAAGAATCCGCAGGCTCAAACGACGGGCTTGCCGTCGACGATCTGTTAGCTATAGCAGGGTCTAATAAATCTTTCTCTAACACCACGTCCAAAGCTGATGCTGTTGCTTGGTTCCGGATTAGCCATATAGTAAGGCAAAAATCAGACATACCAGATGATGAGGACGAAGAAGACATATGGGGGGGCGTTGCTTGCGTCAATACTTCCTCAACTCAGATCGCGCAATCGGGTAGCACTACATGTTCCCTCCCAGGCATAAAAGATAGCAACTGGCCCTTTTATCTCCGTGTCGAAGAACTTCCTCAGTCCACGTCTACATCCCCAGTCCCGATGCTCCAACAGCCTCCTCCACAATTCGTATCGCCTCTTAGAAGACGGTTAAGAGAACTTATCGCTGCTGCAACTAGCAAACGAACTATTCACTTGAAAATGCCTCCAATAGCGGTCTTGCTTGTATCAACTCAACGCAATATTGGGAAAGCACATGTGGCCATAAATGCCAGCTCAGACATGGGCCTACATACTTTCACCATTGACGCATATGATATAGTCAATGAGAGTGGTGCAGGAGGGAGCGATGTCAAGACAGAAGGTTTCCTCAAAGCACGGGCTGATCGTGCCATGAGTTGCGGGCCCGAAAACTGCACTTTGCTTATCCGACACGTCGAAGCTTTAACGGCAGATCGAATGGTAACGGCTGTAAAGGAAATCCTCGCTGATGCCAGAGTCTTGATCGCTACCACAACCGAAGTTGATAAGGTACCAGATGGGGTACGGGGTCTGTTCACGCATGAAATAGAAATGAGTGCCCCCGATGAGGGTGAGCGTGAGGGCATCTTGCGTTCTATCGTAGGTAGTCGAGGCGTGTCTTTAGCCCCTGACGTAGAGCTTGGTGGCGTTGCTATCAAGACGGCAGCTCTTGTCGCAGGCGACCTAGTTGATGTAGTGGAGAGGGCAATGGTGGCTCGAGACTCGCGTCTTGAGTCGTTGTCGAGGAAGGCATCCAACGACAACACGAATATCACTATTCGTGATATCCAGGTGGCTGGTGGATCATCAGCCAGGTCCCTAATCAAATCTGATTTTGATATTGCAGTTGATGCCGCCCGGAAGAATTTTGCAGACGCAATCGGCGCCCCAAAGATCCCGAATGTGACTTGGGATGACGTCGGTGGCCTTAATAATGTTAAGGAGGCAGTCATGGAAACCATTCAGCTACCCTTGGAGCGACCGGAGCTGTTCGCCAAGGGCATGAAAAAACGGTCTGGTATTCTCTTCTATGGCCCGCCAGGTACAGGCAAAACCCTACTTGCCAAGGCTATCGCTACAGAGTACAGCCTAAACTTCTTCAGTGTTAAGGGCCCAGAGCTTCTGAACATGTATATTGGTGAGTCAGAAGCCAATGTGCGCAGGGTTTTCCAACGCGCACGCGATGCTCGTCCTTGTGTTGTATTCTTTGACGAACTGGACTCGGTGGCGCCTAAGAGAGGAAATCAGGGTGACAGTGGCGGCGTCATGGATCGTATTGTGTCACAGCTCTTAGCTGAGCTTGATGGTATGTCTGGTGGCGACGATGGAGGAGGTGGTGTATTTGTTATTGGTGCCACCAATCGACCAGACTTGCTCGATCAAGCGCTCCTGCGTCCTGGCAGATTTGACAAGATGCTTTACCTGGGAGTTTCGGACACGCATGAAAAGCAGCTTACAATAATGGAGGCCTTGACAAGAAAGTAAGTTCCAACCCATTTTTTCAACCTTCTCGAATAGGAGTGAACGCTAATCCCGTCTCGCAGATTTACCATCCACCCCTCTGTCTCGCTGACGGATGTTGCTCAGCAACTCCCCTTCACATACACGGGTGCCGACTTCTATGCACTGTGCAGCGACGCAATGCTGAAGGCCGTGACGCGGCAAGCAGCTTCCGTCGATACCAAGATCAAAACCCTCAACGCAAGTCGTCCAGAGGGAGCACATCTAATCTCAACCGCCAACTTCTTCGACCACTACGCCACGTCTGAAGACATCGCCGTCATGGTCACCGAGAAGGACTTCCTAGATGCTAACCGGGAGCTCATTCCTAGCGTCAGCGCCGGTGAGCTCGCGCACTACGAGCACGTACGCGCTACATTCGAGGGCGGGAGAGACAAGCAGCAGCAGCAGACGCGGGACTCCGACGCAATCATGTCTCCCACATCGGCCGGATTCGACAGACCGTCTTCCAAAGCCGGGAAGGGCAAAGGGAAAGCCGTGGCGAAGGGTAAGGGGAAGGCCATCGCCACAGGTAGCGATGGCGAAGATGACGATGACACGGACGCGGATCACTATGCCAGTTATGGCAGCGTCAATGGACGAGCGAAAGGGAAAGGGAAGGCCGTCGCCCAGTTCCAGGACTTGACGGCTAGCGACGATGACGGCCTGTACTAGACTAAGTGTATTAAAAGAAACGATATGTTAAAAACCATAAATGGTGTGGAATAGAGGTACGATATGTAGGGAAATAAAACGATGTGGGCGAGTGAATGAACGGCGAGACTTCAATCTCTGATCTATTGAACTGTTAGATGATAAGAAATATGAAAAAATAAGTCAAGAGGAAATACAACACAAAACACTAGAAAGGTTAAGGTTAAAGTGCACCTGTGATAAACTACCTAGGTTTAACAGTGTCAACATATAATTAGGTAGGATGAGAAATGACTGACAGACTCTTCGGAGAGAAATAGGACAGAGCTATCTCACATTACGATTGTTGCCTGGTAATATTCTACCTGATGTGCAGCTTCGTGTTATTGAACTAGATAATAATAGCTGACTCAATAATCCGTGGTAGAACTCAACAGAATAAACCTCTGCATATACGTATGCTCGCTGACTGGGTGAATGTTCTTCGTCATATCGTCAAATGATCTCCGCGTCTTTCACTCACTATCACAAGGCCGAGCACGGCGGCGGTATTTTGTAGCGCATTCAATATCTCGAGCTAAATAGAGTTATATTATATTTATTCTTATTCTTATTTATTTCTTCCCTTTGCCTTTCTTCGCGTTGTCATCTTCGCTCTCCTCACTCTCTTCGTCCTCATCGTCACTATCATCTTCATCTTCATCATCATCATCGTCGTCTTCTTCTTCTTCCTCGTCATCGTCCTCGTCCTCGTCTTCCTCTTCCTCCTCATCGTCATCCTCGTCCTCCTCATCATCTTCGTCATCTTCTTCTTCACTACTATTTACCTCAGGGATCGCCTCTGCCTTCTCGATAGCGGCGATCTCTTCCTTCGAAGCACTCGCCACGACAGCGCCTCGGTGTTGCGTGATCGTGGCACCAATTCCACGGCTAGCGTCCGCCTTCCACGTCCCCGTGGTTGGGCTCTGTAAAAGAGCCTGCGCGCTGCTGTCAGGGGTTGTGCCCGAGCGCCACTTGCCCGTCGTAGGGGATTGTAGCCCAGCTACCGCCGACTTGTCGCCTGCAAGCTTCATGTTGCTTATGCTCGCACTAACCGAGTCTGTGGCGGCAGATGTCGCTTTCTTAGAGGTTATCTGGCTCGTGCCATCAGGCTTCTTGTTTTCCTTGGCTTTACTAGTGACGGTAGAGATCGCTTTCTTGGATGTTTTCTGGCCCGTGACGTCAGGTTTCTTGATATCCTTGGGTTTACTAGTAGCGGTAGAGGCTACTTTCTTGGATGTTTTCTGGCCCGTGACATCAGGTTTCTTGTGTTCCTTGGCTTTACTAGTGGCGGTAGAAGCTACTTTCTTAGATGTTGTCTGGCTCGTGGCATCAGGTTTCTTGTTTTCCTTGGCTTTACCAGTGGCGGTAGAGGCCACTTTCGTGGATGTTTTCTGGCTCGTGACATCAGGTTTCTTGTTTTCCTTGGCCTTAGCTTCTGGAGTGCTCGAGGGCGAGGCGGCCTTCTTCCCGTGGACTTTCTCCCGCAGTCTGTCGAGCTGGACCTGTTTAGCCTTCTTGGCGGCTTCTTCCGCGATGTTAGGGACGGCGGCCTTGGCACTAGCACCAGTATTGGCGACGTTCTTGGCCGTGCCGGTCGAGCCGGGAGACGAAAGAGGGATCTTGGCCTTATCTTTATCGGTCGGGAGTGGAGGGGCAGGCGGCGCGGGGGCACTCGTTGTTGTCGCGGGGGGGGTCGCCGGCGCTGCGGCCTTGGAAGAAGAAGGGGCGATGCCCGACGTGGGGAATGGTTGGTTGAGAGGCCTCATGGCTACGGGGGGAGGCGCCTGATTCTTGGGTGGTATAGTAAAGTCATCGTAGTAGATGGCGACATGGTCTTTCAGCTCGCCGTACTCGTTCCACTCTTCGATCTCGACAATGTCCTGTTACGTTGACGCATTCTCCCGTTAGCCCAGTGTCCTCTACTCCCCCCCTGCTCTACTCGGCTGTGCTGGGTGTCCTCAAGTAGCGAGAGTGTATGCTAACGACTTACACCCAACACCAAGCCCATCTGCACGAGGCTGGGCAGCTTGCGCGCGCGGCCGTTTGCATCCTTGCCGGCCCGTCGCCCCCATAGCATGCGGGCCTTCTCGTCGGTGGCTATGTCGAGGGCTTTGAAGGGCACGCGGTTGGCGCGCAGAATGGTCTCGAGGCGCGAGGTTGCTGTCACTATATTCGAAGAACCCGCGGTCAGGGATGTGTAGATGTACAAGGCCGGATCAGTCGAATAGGAAGTGGCCGTGGTGCCCGTAGTCTCGGCCATGGCGAGTGCGTGTGCGTGTGCTTGTGCGTGTGTGCGTCTGTCTCTTCTCTAGTGTTCTGCCGTTCTAACGTCGGGTTGTCGGGTTGTCGGGTTGTTATCGGGTTGTTGACGGGAAGGGTCACGATACGCGGCTTTGGTCTTGGTGGGGTACCTTAGGTTACTGTATGGTGTCACTTTTAGTCGTTCTGCCCACTGTTTCAGGCCCCTATCATCGTCCCTTCCGCCGTTCAATCAGACACAGCATTCTGTAGTGCCGCATTTAGGGTTTAGGGGGGTGTTAGTACAGAGACCAGAACTCTATCTATCTTCTGCAGAGCTAGCTAACTAGATTCGGACTTTTAGCATTGGGAAACAGTCACCTAGTACGGATCTACTATTTTTATTAAGATATCTAGAGAGAGGTTCAAGTAAATCACAATAGTTTTGGAGGGGCCGTAAATCCAGCCAGAGACCTCAATGGTGTAGTAGCATTCCCCCTCTGTGTCTATCTCCTTTGTTGCCCAAAGGCGGGGTCCCACGGTGGGTCTTCCCTCCCCACATTCGCCTAAGTAGGTGGCTACCTAGTCTAGCCTCTGTCATGTTCCATTCGTTCATACATTCATTCATTCACCCATTCACATGTGATATGTGACAGGTCGCACGCAGCCATTACAAAACTAGATACAGTACAGTGTTGCACAGACGGCTGTGCTACCTCCCCGCGCCATGTATGTACTACCTCTACATGTACACTATGTAAGCACTACTAGCTTCTCCAAGTTCCATATGGTGTGGCAGTACCTGGCACGGGCATAAGTACTTACTTCCTTAGGTAATAGAGGCTGAAAAAGACCCGACAATCCGACCTCACCTCACACTGTAGTAAACAGTTGAAAACAAATCATCGTCAGTTGCTGATCCGTACCGAGAGACATGGGGCCACCCGGACAGAGCCTAGGAAGGGAGCCAGTGCGGTCGGTATGTACCTGGTGCAGTCTACAGTAGTACTGTACCATATATACGCCTCAGTCTAGAGGAGCCGCCCGAGGTGCGTGCGCGCCCCGGGTTTGCTTACGCTGGCAGACTGGAGGAGAGCAGAATGGTGGCACAAGATTCGATTCTCTTTGCAGGTCAGATTAGATCCATTGCGTAACATATAATAGTAGGTACTGTAGCAGCATGCAGCATGGGCACCATCTTTTTGAGGTAGAGCTTCCCTTCCCCGTCTGGAGACAATTATGCTCTCTGCGGGGGTCGCTGCAGGTTCTGCTGATCTGCCCCGAGATGGATGGCAGCCCGAAGGGAGAGCAGGTCGGTATTGTCGTCGGGTGAAGATCAAGACAGCACTTGCGCATGTCTGCCGACCCAGATCGCTCATATGTGAATGTGTTGGATAGTCGGATGCTTAGGTTAGTAGATATTTACATACCATACATTTCCTCAGCTCTATCTAATTGGGTATCGGACATGAGGCCGGGCGTTGTCGTCGGTGGGAGGACGAATACTAGAAAGCAATCTAGGTAAGGAAGTCGATGTCAGTTAAAAGTATTGGATATGATTGGTTCCCATCGACTGGTAGGGTTGGAATAATGTAGCCATACTATATGCATCAAGTCGCTTTTTTTCAAGGTCAACGTCATCTGGTGTTGTGGTTGTAGAGGATTCGCTCGGCTGGTGTAAGCTTTCAAGTCGAGGCCCCTATACAAGCCATTAACAACCTTTACTTTATAGCTAGTAATTCCCTCTCTACATATCACCGACTAGCTATTTTCCCCCATTGTGTGTTGTAGGTCGTCTTCGATTGGTATTATAGGGAGAAACCCGCTTGTCTCTCCGTGAAGGTACATATAATTTCTCAGAGTGAAGCCCGACGGCAGCAGGTGTATGGGATTGAATGAGAGTGGGGAGGGTTGGATTGAATGAAGTATAGTCGAATAGGAATTGAGTCGACTTGATTCCAGAAGCCGATGTTAGGTGGTTTGGAAGTAATCAATACCACCTACCTTTGGGCTGAGAATGGGGTTGGTTGTAGTAGAATGTTTATGGGCGTTCCGCCTAGGCCTAGTGTATTCTCAAAATTCTCATCGCCTTACGAATAATGAAGTAGCTTGATCCGATTGTGCTAAAGACTCCCCTGATAAATCATATTTGGCGTTATGTTGGCCTTTCCATCATAAAGTATTCCAGTGTCTTTATCCTTGGCCTCGATAGCTTCCTCTTGGCTAGTATCGAGCAAACCCAGAACCCGGGCCCCAAGCCAGGCAGCCAGGATGACATTATTACTGCCATCACACTCGGCCGCCTTTCCCTAGTGGTTGAAGGGTGCTTCAAACCCTGGAACCAGGCATTGTCTGGACTCTGCCTTATCGAATCGATGGCACGGATCAGCGATGGTTCCCCGTTGCAGGCTGTGGAGTATCCAAATACACTTCCTCGGTAACGTTTGTCCCGTTCTAGCAGTCCAATTCCCCAATGCCACCCTCATCTGTATCATAGATGAAGGAACCTCATAAGCCATCAAGGGTAGCCACGGGATCAAGTTTCTCGTTGCGCAATGCAATCTGCAGGGATGGAAGTTCCCCAGCCATCCGACTGTATGCAAGACGGTTTTGCAATAGTGCTTTGCATGTAGGAGCAGGCGGCATAGGCGTAGAGAGAGAAAATTCACCATTCGTCTAGGTAGATCGATATATGCAACTTAGTTATCTTGGTTCGGACCCGATACCTAGTATTTCGGATCAGCCGATAAGAAGTACTCACAGAAATTGATCTTTCCTATATTTGTGTAGTTTCCGTTACACCCGGCTAAGCTTTCGCATGCATCTCTTATGTACCTTCATGAAAGGGTACATATTCCGGCTTGTAGGAAGTGATTTTGATGAGACTATCTATCCACGTAGTCTAACCTACCCAGGTATTGTCAGCGAGCTGGGGTAAGTATATAGTATCATGAGCATATGTATGCTGGAGTTCCGCAAGAGTCGACCTTATTTCTCACGTTCATCAAATCCGCGGACTGGCTTCAGAATAATCCATACCCAGCTAAGGGCTTACTCGCATTTCACATCGGTATATTGTGATATAATGTCTTCTTGGTGTTGGCAAGCCGATAGGAGCCATACTCGGTTAAGATAGATCCACTGAGATTCTGATAAAAGGGGCCTTGGCCGCCATGGTGATGCCGGGTGGAAGGACTAGCTATGCCGAGGCTTAGTTTCTGTGATGTGACCGATTTGAAGCTATGAATGCCGTTGGTTGGGAACGAAAGATTCTGCTTACCAATGATAATTAATTTTCTTTCTGTCATTGGACAATAGAGACTAGACTAGTCTGGAATGGCACATTTTTGCGCCTATATGTGGTAGAATCATAGTTACTTCGATGCATGTGCAGCATAACAGCATATAACGGTACACCGACTCCAAAACCTAGTTTTAAGCATGCTCTTCCTGTTGGGTCAATACGTACAATACTGGGGTTCTGAGATATCTACGATGAATAGATCACGAATAGAAAATCAATGTTTTCTCTTCTAGGCTATGCACGGGCAGACACGAGCCAGTCCTTGTCTTGAGGCCATGAGTCTTCGGCGAAGCAGGCTACTGAGTTTTAAGACACTGTGCAGCTTTTCTGTGACGGTCCCGTTCCTCGACTGCATGAATTTTCCTAGCCTTTAACTATTCACGACTAACCATACGTCGTTTAGACACTCCGTATTTATTGTCCTGTATCAAGGGGTTTAGCAATATTTGATATTACTGTCGAAAATATACGGTACTGGTTAAACATACGTGCCACAAACCCCGTACTTGAGGTAGGTAATAGACATGTGTTGTTGTGCAAAGTTAGCCAGATTATACTCTTAGGGTTTACCTGTATGCGGGCATGTGACTGCGTGCTAGCATTCGCATCCCGATGTGGACGACTCGTGGTGGAAATGATGGCCGGATAATTCGACACCCTCTAGACCCGGTACGTATGTCTCCAGGGACCGGCATGCCTAGAGTGCTTAAGCAATCAGGTTGCATTATGCAGGTAAATTGTCCCGCGAGGAGATCCACGTGAACGGCTCTATACTAGCATACAAGACAACACTATCCACCATGATTCCAGTCTCCTCTGCTATGTTACTCCAGAGTTAAGCCGAGGGACGAAGAAGGTCACATAAACCTCCTCTTTCCTCTGTTCTAGACTCTTAGAAGTTCCATCTGCCTCACTATTCTAACCGCCACAGAGATGGTTATTATGCTGGCCAAGTCATCATCTGACACCTGTCTCAATGGCATAGAATAGATGAACTCTTTATCGTATAGGCGGAGCAGAGAGCCAATGTTTTGACACCCGAACCCGCTAACCATCTCGGTACCGTTCGGGATACACCCAGGTAGGAGTGTATTTCGGCACTGTGGGTTTACTTCGGTCCTTCGAAGTGGTCTGATCTCGCGGGAGTGATGTCAATCAGGTGAGCTCCGAGTGAGGTCCTTACTTACTAGGGTAGACTATTACTCAGAATCGTAGCCGTACTGGGAAACAGATATTAAATGTCCTTTGCCAATTGGTGGAGACATGGAGAGAAATGAACTAGGTTTCAGCCATCATTGTTCGTTTCATTGGCTAGCGGACTGGACCGTTAGCTGTAAGCCATGTGTCTCGTGAATAGCATACCCAGCTGCGACTTTTGGGGAACCTTGCCGGCTTGCCTATTTAGTTTGCATGCTGATGGGCACCAAAGCTTGTCGATGAAAGTGCGGCGTATTTCGGCTCTCAATCAATCAGCTACACCAGGTCCCTGTTCTCGAGGCCAGAGAAGAAAGAGAATCTCCCGAGGCGGTAGGAAGGAAAAGTTAAGTGTACATGGTAACAGAGCCTCACCGGAGTGGAACATCCGATGCGTTGGCAAAATTGTGTGCTCGTGCGATACCGTGGAGTCCGTTCAATCCTACGCTCTTGGTTGTCCCGCTGCAGATGATTCCATGGAACCGGTAAGCCCCTTACCGGAATCACAGCAGCTAGGTAGGGGTTTGAAAACTCGCTGGTAGGAATATGGAGCATGAGTATTCTACTGTTAGTGATAGGTCGCGACGTTAGCCGAAAAATAACCATTTTCATGATAGTCCGGCCCGTTCTCGATGGCAATGGACCACGGAACGCTTATCTCCACACACAAAATCTGCATGTGAGCAAGTGGTCATCGGTTCGCGGCTTTGTGGTGAGGCACTCGGCCGAATCTGATATCTGTGTCGAGGTATGTGCCTTGTAGATCACGAAATAGGCAGATAGGGGTTCTAAGCGCGAGTACAATGAATGTTCTGTGCTGAAGAGCAAAACCAACCCAGCGTGTAACCTTCCGAACAGTCACTGCAACGCACTATATGCATGTAAGCTGTATTTGGAGCTGCGTGACACCCAAGCGTACGTGGTACCATTCTTCAAACACTTGAAAAAAGTATTTTTGTGACGGCGTGGAATCGTACTCATCATTTATGTCAGTTCATTTTGACAGATGTAAGCATGGATTACCACCGGGCTGCGTCCGTTATCTATCTGCCCCAGTCCAACTCATAAATCGATACTACCCATCGACGTCCCAGGTGCTTGGTGCTGACAATACAGTTTGGTGGGTTTCATTGGAGACTTACATGAAGATGGTGTCATTCTCGGCGCTGCAGTCAATCCAGGATGCAACCTTATATGCAAGAAGGGTTTTTGGGCTAGATATTGCCTTGCATGATTTCTGTATCGCCATATATTAGATAAGACTGATCATTGCCGAATAGTCCTTCCGTACCGGAGGATCAGCTATGTGCCTCAAAAGACAACCCCATTGGGAACGCGAGAACATGGATATTGACTTCCGAAGTGTGGTTGACGGGAGAAATTAATGACATATCGTCGACAAGGTTGCCGAGGAGTCGTCGGGAAGACCTACCAGAGAAGACACAACTTCCTGGTTGGTTGGTCAGCTTGAACCAGCAGCCAGAGTAATAACGAGATGATAGACAAACTGCATGTTAGTTGTCTCTCGGTGCGCTCGTAGCGGCACCTAACTACTGAGGATTTAGGGGTTCGGGATATACACCATTGAGCTTCGGGAAGAGGGACGGCTCATTCGGAGAGATTTGGAGGAATAGCCAGTGAAGAAGAAATTTTACAGCCCGTCTCGTCTATAAAAGTCTGCTATGTGCCATAGTCTCAAGTCTTTCGCTCACAAGACGAGTATCACAAGACGCGTATGGAGTTAGACGACTGTGATAGTGTAAGTAATCTACTCCCAGGTGGCATATAGCGGCTTAGACAATAACCCTGACATTTCTCCTAGACGTGGCATATACACTAGCGCCAGCAATCCTTACATCAACTTGAAGCCATTCCCAAGGTTCTTCAAACCTAAGATTAGCTTTCTTAGTAGTATAGCCTACCAACACGTATTATCATGTCGCAGCCCCTATACATTTTGCCCACGTCAGCAACAGATTGGTACTGCAGAGACTGCAATGAGACGATGACAGCTGGTGAAAAATGCCGGAGGTGTGGAGAGCCACAACGAAAACCAAATGAAAGCTACGACGAAATCGACGGCTTTTTCGTCATATCAATGGCCGTCGACACCAGGCTTGACTACTCTCGCCGACTTGGACTGAATCATTGGCCTACTCTTGGTCAACCTACTCCAGTTGCCTCGTCGAATTGGGTTTGTGACAATTGTAAAGAAATGGTGGATGAAGGAGTAAAACTATGTGCAAAGTGTGTAGCAAAACAACATTCTGTAACCTCTGCACTCGAGTATGCTTGATGAGCGAGGATGCGACTCGAGGCTATTGGGCGATAATATGTTACTATTTTCCTTTGAGACTGTCTTAGAGTAGGCTTTGAATGGATCTTCTTGGCGTTTCCTATGTATTTCCTATGTTCTAGGTTAGTTCTTCATGACTACCATAGATGAATATTAATTTTGATTTTTACTGCATAGAGTGCGACGGGTTATCTTCTCCCCATCCTCCAAGGGAGACACTTGAGAAGTAATGTGGAGAAATGAGCTGATTAAAGGAATAAACTGCCTCCTGATTGTACTGCAACTCTAGAATATTATAGGCAAAACAGCAGTAGTAAAATATGATGTGATATAGAGAGATATTAGAAAAGCTGCGCTGGCTTTTGAGGCGTTCGATTAAGGGTTTTACTTCGGAAAACCAAGGCTTGACGTTGTTCTGACGAGGAAAGGAAGGGTGTGAGGGTTTCTTCGACATTGGACCCTCATAGCAAGAACGGTTAATTTGGTGTGCTAGTCGTCGTATAGGAGGCTGAATCTCCCACGTGGTCATCTACACCCCTTCGAACGGGTGCTGCCGTTTCGAAGACCCAGGATTTGGCTTTTTCGGGATCTCTTCCCAACCTCCTGCTCGATGTCCTCATCATGATTTCGTCATGCGCATACGAGTGACGCATGGCTCCGTCTTGGCGGCATGCCCACGTGAGTGTCCCAATCGCTGCCGTCTTCTATAGTGAGCTCTACACGAAGTTGGCCTCACTCTCGCAAGCAACGATAGTGTATATTAAGCTTGGCCATTCTAGACGTCGACCGACCTAGGCGAAAGCGAATTTCGATTATCAGTAACTGCCATTGAATGAACCTTACTAACCACGGCGTAATTAATTAAAAGCGTGATGGGTTGGAAAAAGGGGAAAACTCATTTGCTTATAACCAAGACAACGAGGGGGTCTGCGAAAACCGTCGGCGCGAATATTTTTGAACATCTCGATAGTTGCTAGATACTGAGTGGACGCCGTGGTCCCAAATAATATCTAAATCTGACATATGAGAATATGTGTCATGCCATAACTGGCCTTGGTACTGGTAGGAAGTACCCTCTATTCTATCCCATTCCTAGTGGTATCAAAAAACCTCGCCGTTCAAATACAACAAACGTCCATCCCCTGAGAATTAATAAATGAATAGAATAGAAATGGGCAGAGCGGATTCCAAGTTTAATAAAACCTGAATCCGAGACAAGGCTTCGTTCCGTTTACCCGCCAAACCCACAGAAAGTCGTGGAAAAGTAGTGGTTTCTCAGATCGGGATATCTCCACACCTGCTATGTCCTTATGCCAGCAAGATTGCACCAATGCCCATTACAGCCACGAGGAGTCCGGATTGGGCTGCAAGGGAGTTGGCAGCACCAGTCGTGGGAGTGGTTGAAGGGGAAGATGAGGCAGAGGTAGGAGTCTCGGGGGTGGTTGTCAAGCCGGGGTAAGTGCTAGATACCGAGACAGTTGGGTAACCAGTCGATCCGCCGTGCGCAGTCGAGTTCGCAATAGGGTAGTAGACAGATGTAGTCGTCGTGTTGGCTGCGTACGAGAAGCTTGAGGATGAAGATGAAGATGAGGGAGACGGCGACGGTGTTGTCAATACCGGATATGATGAAGGGGTGAAGATAGACGAAGAGGTGGTAGCAGGAGGCGTGTACAGCGGGCAGTCCGTGTTGGTAGGATTGCACTGCGTGATGGTGACGGTCTGGGTCAGATACATAGTGCTCGTTGTGGTGTCCAGCGCAACGGCGGACAAGGCACTCGCGGCCAAAACAACCAGTGATGAGGTGTGCATATTGACGGTTGCTGGTAGTGTTTCTTTCTACTTGAAATCAAGAGAGAAGTTCGGCGGCGTCCCGGCTATGTACGGTTGACTTGACCGAAGGATGCGACAAAGACAGTGAGTGACTGTCCTTGGACTCTGGATTCGGGGAAGCTAAATTCGGAAAAAATGGCAACGCCAGCGCAAGAAACGAGTGTGAATTTGCAATTGGGAAGTATTGACTGTGGCGAGGGAAAGGAGCGTCGATGTGTAAATATACGGGGTGAGCGGGCGAGGGGAGAGAGGAAAAGTGAACTGGAGCGAACAAGCCTCTTCCCTTTTCGCTTCTCGCTTTTCCCTCTCCAATGCAGTCAATTAATTACAGTACCCAACTCTGTTGTACGGCTGTGCCTCAGACAGGCTAGTGTCACTTTGCAAACGAGACTCCTGAGTGGATGCCTTGGCTGCTTGCTGGACACGACAGCGACGGATCGACGAGGCTTTTCCAATGAGCTGAGACCAAGCCGCCAGGGGTCTGGCCTTGCTGAGATTTCCATCTCCACCGCCCCCGGCAGCCAGGCTCGTTAAGGCCTTAGTGCCATCGAATTAGCTCCTTTGGTTCCGTCCTTCAATGGTCCTTCTTGCTGTGCATACCCTTCCATTGCTTACGTGGCTGTCATTCTTCTGTGATGGCCAGCGGGTTTTGGTTGTCACTCATAAGTGTCATGGAGATGTCACTGGAGTACTTTTGGCTGATGATTATTAGTGCGCGCTAGACTACAGTAGTGTGTCCATAGGTAGTTGTTCCTGCAGGAGTGGAAACAATCTTCGGTATACTGGCCCACTCGGCTACCATGTAGTGTACCTACATAAGGTAAGGTATACACTACTGTAGGTACGGAAGGGTTACCTGCAACACCCTGCGCCGATTAGATTACCTCCAGTTACACATGTATTGTTTCCCCCACGATTGCACACGTACCCAGGCTCTGTGCGTTATTATATCCCTTGGTACCTAGCTTAGATACAGTACTTACTTATTTCCCATCAGCTATTTAGAGTCTGTGTACCGTAATTAACATATACCTAACATACAGTAGGTCATACCTAGATATATAGGGAGCAAAATCCGGTCGTGAAATCAATATAAAGATTGTCCTTTGGATAACCAAGTCGGTTAGCGTACTGCATTATCTACCTACCAATCAGGAGCTACATTGCCCCATATTTCTATAAACCCTGCTAGCAACCCGCCAATCATCAGGCTTATGGAGACCTGATCATTGCCTGTTCCTGTCGCCATGATTTTCCGTGATTGCATACTCCGTACCTACATCTGCGTAACCACGTTGATCCATACAATCAACACACGTACCTGCCTGTAGGTCAGGCTAAATCAAACACTACCCACTGGCATCCTGCGCACATCAATTCAGTCCTCGAGCCAACACAGCGTCTGCTGTAAGCACCATGTCATAAGACGGCATCTACTGTTTAATTTAACACCAAAATATCATCTTGACGATGACCTGTCACGCATCCATTTATTCCAACATGGACGTTCAATAACTCATGAATTTATTGTGCAACATAACCGCCTTATGAGATGAGACAATTCAGCAGACGGGCGGGCAAGAAGTCGGAAGAAAGTGAAACAAACAAGATCTATCACTAAAGGAGAAACGTCATTCTTCATATCGTACAGCACTGATGATGCAAGTCTTGGATGGCCTGCCGGTCTGCGAGAGAAATGGACAACTCCTCATCATCGTACAAAACCCAGTCTACCATCTCCAAAGACACCACACCGAATTTCCCCCTCATTCCGGATTCTGTAATGACCATGGTGGGCTGACATCCAGCACCAAGTGCCTGCACGTACCCACGGTTTGCGACGACTGATCTGCCCTGCAGGCCCCAGGGTAACAGTTCCAATGGGATAGGTACATACATACGGTACCTACAGTATGCCCTGCCAGCTAATGTACGCCACAGGCCGTGACTTGCAGACACATCAGCCAATCGTCCCTCCCCGCGCATGCACGGGAGGTACCTAATGATCCCATGGTCTCGCGTTCCCACACCTTGGCTGCCCACGAGCTCTGTGGCCAGCGCCGTAATCAGCGTAAGGATATCCGGTGGTGTACAACGGCGCCTCCATAGCATCGTCGTAATACGGCCCCTGGAACCGCGGATGATGGAAGAAAGCGTCGCGGCGCGTGAGAAACTCAAGCTGCCCCTCGGTCCGCGACAGTCGTTCGCGTTCTCGTTCTCGGTCTCGTTCCTGCTCCTTTTCGCGCTCCCGTTGCCTTTGTCTCTCCGCCTCCCTCTCCTCGCCGGCACGAGAGCGTCCGCTCCCACGCGTCTTGGTCGACGTTGCAGGGCTGCTGCTTCGTGAGGACCGGCTGCGGTGGTGGTCTCGATCTCGGACCGGCGTCTGCAGCAGTCCCTGACTCTGCGCGTATCGCACCATTTCCTGCAGTCGCCGCGCCTCCTCACGCTGTCTCGCTTCCTCTTCCAGTAATTGCCTGACTCTTGCGATATCGGCTGCGCATTCCTCCTGCTTGCTCATGTGCTCTGCGTGTCTATGGCTGATGGTGTCCTGGATGGCGAGGTGGGCTTGGTCAATAGCGGCCCGCGTGCTCTCGGCGTAAGATCCGACTTTGGTGAGGCTAGCGTGGGTCTCTTTAATGGCCTTCTGCACCTCTTTGATCTCGCTCGTGATGGCGCTCTTCACCTCGCCCATCTTCTTCCCGTTCTCTTGCGCTGACTCGTATGCATTCCGGGCTGCTTGCGTATGGTCCTTCCACCCCTTTTTCGAGATTACTGCCGGAGAGTTGTCCTCCCAGGTAGACCAGTCTCCGTAGCCGTAACTGTAACCGTAGTCATACCCGGTCTGGTTCCAATACGTTACGGCCATTGCACCGGGCGGTAGGTACATCTGGCTTAACTCCTCTCTGGCAATTTTTCGCGTCCTACAGTCCGGACACTTCCTGGCCGTCTTTTTGGACTTGGTCTTAGTCTTGGGACACATGACGTCGATAATGAGGGCCATTACTTGTTTGAGACTGATGCGTTAAACTGAGGAATGCAAGTCGGTGGACGATTAATATGCCTGTCTGTGTGTGTATCGAGCTGGAGAATGTTGTTAAGCTGCAGGATACGAATATCAACGTCTGGGGTTTCTGCTAGTCTTATACGCTCTTACGGCGTACGGCATACGCACATATAGGACTCTGCGATGTGGGAACTCATCTGGAAAACAAAAAGAATATCCTGCCAAATGAACTTATCTCAGACATGATCCGCCGCCTTTTCAGCTGGTTGTGCATTGTTGATGGCAGACTGTCGTATCGGCGTCTCATGTACCTCTTTGAGATAGAGCCATCCATCTCGAACAAGATGTAGAATCGCCAACCAAGTTACTGATACAATTTTCTTTCATATGCTCGAAACGGCGGTGAAACTTGTGTTTCTGTTGTTTCTTCTCGGTCTTAGTGAGAGGGAAGCGTCTGTTACTTATCGAGCCCAGACTGCAGGATCGCGATAGAAGAACCTACAAGAAATGCTCATTCTTCTGGAACATCTTCTCACCGCCTATTCTTCCACTCTTGCGCGCATTTTCAAGTTCAGAAACGGGGTCTTGATCTCTCGGCCGTTAACCTATCAATCTGACGAAAAACCGCTTTGTTTGTCTTATGGTCAGAGGCTGCCTTGACGCGCGGTGGGACGTCTAAAACTACTTACACTTAATTAAATTCATATATGTTGCCATGTTCCTGGCATCCTCATTATGTATTTAAATCCTCCCTCAAGAGACTTTCTAGTAATGTCGCTATGTATAGAGACTGCTGCGATGACACTTTCAATCAATAATGGTATCTAGCTAAAAAGCACTCTTCTTGTTAGTTAATAACTCATTTTCAAGGAGGAGGGCCTAAGTACTTACCATAAGGGCTCAACCTGGCATATTGTTCAGACCCTTGAGCGGTTATGAGCTACAAATCACCCGTCGAAGTCGAGTTGTGGACTATATAGGTAAAATGCGCCTTGCCATTGTGTTGAGGGCCAAACCCCAACGTATTGAAATCGGTTCAAGCGAAATCGAACAATAATAGACAGATTACCACAGCAAGATGAAGAAACGACGCAAAGGATGAAGAAGTATATACAGCTAAAATCGAGAATAATCAGAGTATGTACATCGAAGATGTAAAGGTCCAAGGTACCACAATTCATTGCCCTCGCCGAAGTAAGGGGAGTATTGTGTCTTTCCGAGGCCGCTAGTAGACGTTCTCCCCTTTAGGGTAAGATGTTAAAATGGCGAAAATGCAAAACCAAACGCCCTTCCCTGGTGGCCTCTTGCATGTCAGGGTATGAATATGCCAAGAGTGCCGTCACTAATTCGTGTCCGCGTAAGATTCCTAAACCACCTCCCGACATTTCGTCTTTTCCAATGCGTAAAAACAGAGCGCTGTTATCGACAAAAGAAGTGTTCGACTTCTGGTAGAGTTTATTTTGGTTCCATCTCAGTCGTTGCCTCTATGCGTTGAACCGCTTTGCCATCCCCCTCTTGGAGCCGGTCTCGCTGAAGACCTTCACGTAATTGATGAGCCAGTAGGAGTCCTGGAAGTCGGCAGGGTTGTTTCCAACATATTCTTCGCACGTGGGTGCCTTGGCCGAGCAGAGAGGATCGTCACCCCAGACCTTACCGGCCCACTGACCGCAGAACGTGGTATCGAAAACGATGTTGTGGTTCATGAAGTTGGCATCGATGTCGCAGCTGCCGCCGGAGAAGGAAGCAGTAGGCGTACCCCAGTTGCTGGGATCAGGATTGCCAGCATCGATATCGGCGGGGATCGTTCCAGTTCGTGGGAAGAAGAAGACCTTGATCGCGTCCGAAGTCCATTGTAGAGCGTAAACTCCGCCGCCAATCTCGTTAAACACAGCACCGAAGTCGGATGTGTCCTGAGTCGGGCGACCGCATCCCGTTGAACCGTCGCCAGGTGCGCCGCAATCTCCGGATGAGTACGAGTCTTCCGAGAACGAGCAGCCTGGGGCAGTGTGGAGGGTGATGCTCGAGTTTGTCTGCAAGTTGACTCCTTCTATGATGTCGATCTCTCCGGAATGCGGCCACGAGGGACCAAACGTCCAGAAAGCCGGCCAAGAACCACAGGCAGCACCGGGCTGGTGGGCAATATCGGCGATGATGAGACCGTGGGTGTATGCCTTCTTAGTGGTTAGCCGAACCGAGGCACGACCTGCAGCAGGGTTTGCTGTTTTGTAGTCTACACCTAGGTAGACACCGTTGTTGGCATATCCAGCAAGGCCAGTCGAATTTGCCGTGGGAGCATCAACGTACTGGACAAAGCCAGAGGTTGGATCTGGGCCGTCGAAGAAGTCGAAGTTGTCGAAGAAGTTGGTGGCATCGTACGAGTCTTGGAGGCTGTAGGTATTTTGAGAAGTGTTTTGGGCCTGGGCGGCGACTGCCAAAGATAGCATGCCGCTCAGGCGAGCGAGGTTCTTGGTCAAAGACATATTTCGAAGCTGGGTATGAAGCTGGGTGACTTGCGCGGACGGTTGCGCAGAGAAGTGTGAAGGTTTGCCAAAAATGTAGACGAGCGGTTGAAAAATACACAGGTGCGTATTTAGATATTGCTGTGGCAGAATAGAATAAGAACAACAACAGGGGCCTTGCGCCTGGCAAGAAGAACGTCCTGTAGAGTAGAAAGGAAGGTGAATATGTTAATTGACCAGGTTGGTGGTGGACACGGGTGGGATGTCCCTTAAGGAATGAACGATCCGTATAAGCTGCGCGTGAAAGACAGTAGTTGTGGCTTAACTTAGATTTCGGGTCGCTATTGTCCAATTCAAACGTGTTTGTTTTCGACAACAAACAAATTGACAACGAAGTGGGCGGGTAACAAAGGGCTCGCAAGACCGAAAAGGCGCGGACCAAAGTGTATTTGTGTATTGACGGAGGTAGGTCTGTGAATACTCTGCAATGACTACCTATTTGTAGACGAGGGACAGACAGAGTGGTCAAGCGGCGAGGAACCTCTTCGTTATGAATGAACCGGACGAGCTGGAGAGCAGGCTGGGGAACATCTAAGACAACTCGATAACAACAAGAAACAGAGGCTGTATAAATATATGAAGTGCCAAGTGAAGGTTGGCGACAAAGGAAGACCCAGCCTGCCAATGCCACGATGACTAGAACAGAAAGAGGCAAGAGCACATTTGGAATGTCAAGCTGGAAACCCATCAACACCATGTCCGGTGGGATCCAAGGTAGTAATAGTCCCGGTAGTGGTCCGGAGCCGTGGTGAAGGCGGCCCGATAAGATGGCAAGGCGTGCCTCTTCCCCTTGTCTCATTTGCCAAACAATGTACAGTACCCGACTAATAACCAGGTGTAAAGCGCTTACCCTTGCCTCTAGAGGATACCGAGAAGGATGGATACCTAGGATTAAAGCTACTTACGCCCCATCTTGTTTACCTGTCAAGGCAAGCAACTACTCGCCAGGTTTAGAGCTGTTCATGCTGCGGCAACACATTGTTGCAGACAGCAACGGAAGCGTGAGACCTTGGATCGAGTGGCATGCATAATCTCTCTGGAACGTGTGGCTGGCAAGTCCAGTGCGAGAGAAGATTAATTAGGAGGAACATTGAGTGGCTCTGAGATTACTGGCACTTCACACCTCGCGCAAAAATCTTGTGAGATGTTGGTGTTTGGTAGTTGAGATGGGATCTGCAATCTCACAGCCATCCCCAGCCAATCAATGGCATGAGGTTCGTGTAAGCTGGGGCTCAGGGCGCATCGGCTTGGCATTCTGGGCAGCCCCGCCAGATCACTCCAGCTGCCAATTTGGTGCCCAGCGTCTACCTGCGCCTGCTCTATACTCCGTAGGCGCTGATGACAGGGGCCTAGTTAGCAGCTAGCGAAGTCCCCGTGGCCTCATTGGCCTATGGGCAGCCATGTTTCGGTAGTGGCGTCAAATATCATCAGCCCCCTGAGGGATTGTAGCGATTGGCTGAGCTACTCATTTAGTAACTCTCTCGTGCTTGTTCTTGAAACACCAACAAAATGAAACCTTGGAACGTTTTTTCCCCGTCGTCTCCTTCTCTATTTGGCCAACCTGTGACCACATCACACTGGACGTCCGGAAGTCATCTCAGCGAAGCAAAGAAAAGGAAAGGATGACGAAAAAAAGGACAGACAAATCGCTAAATACTTGCTTGTGCTTCATCACACATCACACATGACATTTTATTTTCGTGGGCATCATGAATAGGAATTGGTGGCCTGGAAATAAAGTATCTCCCTGACTTGAAGGAAGCTTATAATCAAAATTGAGCCAACAACAGGTCCCAACAGGTCTTAATTCCACGCGTGTCTCAGTGCACATGATGATCTCCAATTCTATACCACGGCTCCTTCCCTTCCCACTAGGTCTAAATTTAATCCTCATCGTCCTGGGTAGAGATGTGAGTGAGTATACACATAACCAACTCAGAATCGACGTCACTTTTCAGATTCTTTAGCATTCCTTGTTTCCTCCGCGAAAGGTCTATCCATGGAGAATGATGTTGATGCAGCACGCCATTCTCATTCTACCTCGACGCTTTTTCTCCCTCACTACAACCACTCTACCCATATACCTATAGTAGGTAAAGGGAGCCAACTTGAGAAGTTCTGCATAGTTGAAAGGATCATTGGTGCTCCATCTTCACCTCGCCATTCTTACCTGACTTGGTTAAGCCTATCGCCGGTGTAGGATCTCCCGCCGTTCGGGTGTAGCAGCTAAATATGGCAACTATCGACAGGGCCAGTCCTGCGAGTAATTAGATCTGAAGGAAGCTACTCGCGTGGGGGGCAACTGATCGACACCCCCCGCTCTCACAACTCTGGGATCCTAATATACTCGGCTTAATTGCTCTGGTTTGCCTTGATGAGGATAAAAGTATAAAAGAACGGGTTGTTAGTGCCGCCAGCTGCATAACTACTTTCTTGATAGAGGGCCTGATCTACAAACAACAACAGAAATGCTGCAACTTCGTCGGCCTTGGTAGTCGTTGGCATCGTGAACTCGGCGCCTTTTCTTGTGAAACGGCTCTACGTCGGTCCAGGCATTGGGGTGTAGCCAGAGGAGGATTCGCAATAATTTTGATTGGGCTCCTTAGGTAACTTTGGCTTGGGGAAGAGGTGTCGCTAGAGGAATCACAAGCCTACGACTGCATAGCCTTAAGCAATATGCTTACACACACCGCAGCGTCTGCGTACTTCTTGCTGCCTCTCCTAATCCCTCATCCCATCTACCTAGAGATACGGTTATGGTCTGATTACCGAAATACACCGAAACTGTCTCATTCACCATGTGCCTCGCCAGCTGAACAATGTCTCAACATTCGAGGCGATATCTTGAGAAGCAAGTCCTGGTCAATTCACTACCGATCTTACCCACATGCGAACAAAAATAGCAGTTTGTTTCTGGCTCACGTTTAGCCGTGGCATGGTAACACCAAATCGCGATTCTATATACAGTAGCAAATGTGCGTACCACCGTAACTACGTGTTTGTCTCTCTATATGGAAGTGTGAGTAGCTGGTGTTTGAGGGTGAGACTACAGCATATAATAATACATGACGAGACACTGCTTATTTCTAGAGACATGTCACGGATATATATTGCGTTCACGTCCCGATCGATCCACCCCTTGGTTATGGCCAAGCCAAGGCGCAAGTAGGTTTTCCGAACGTAAACCGCTCAATGAACCATATTCATTCACGGCCGTAAACATTCAGCAATGGGGCCCTTACTCGCCGATGAACATCTTCTCTCACGAGTGATCTGCCCTTGGTACCACGGCTTGGACTAAGTCAGCCTGGAGGCGGGTTTCAACATCCATTTTGTATCGCCAAAGCAAGTATCGGATCTTATTCTCAGCGGCTATTGTAGTAATATTCTTGTTCCCCTATATCCTATTAGGGTGCCTAGTTTTGGTTGCCTCCGGCGGCGGTAGTGCGTCAGTCTTCTTCATAACGCCTGTCCTCTTAGAACAGGGGACACTCACGCCTAGCCGAAACTCCTCTTCAAAATTACAGGTGAGCTTGTTAGCCAGCCACTCTAACCTCTGACGCTATTTGATATAGTGCCGTGCAGTCCTACGCCGTCCACGGCAGAAAGGGCCCTTTTCACTATTGCTCTTCGCGTGCCCGACTTGGGCGACCTATCCGCGATGTTTATTGAGTACATTATTATTGGTAGGCGGGCTTCTGGGCCCTATGGTCACTTTCTATTTTCTGGCCATGTCTGGTTACGAAAAATATACTTCCAGGGTAAAATACTTAGCACGTAACCATTCTTTGCTCGTATGATGACCGGATGGGTGTTTTGTTAATCCCGGCTACTTCGGCGGTTGAGCATACTGTCAGACAACGGGGTCTATAATTCAGTCGCCAGGGGTCAAGAAATTGAAGCGAATGTGCAGCAGAATGAAAATATAAAGACCATGTTCTAAAGCCAATTGGTAGTTGGGCGACTGGACTTTTACAAGGAGATGTGGGCAGATGAACAAGCTCTTGCTGCAAATATGTATTTGGTTAATAGTTAGACTGAGGATGTAAAAAGGTGAATGGATGGTTTACTAAACAAGAGTGGGTGGAGGTATAGCTATATAGATATATTTATCTTTGCTACCTTGTGGGATGAATGCCGCTCGTAGATCATAAGGGTTTGTTGACCCCTTTCTCATAGGTAATAATAACATATAGCGGGCAACGATTGAAAAGTATTCAATTGTTTACTGTGATAATGCATACTAGATATATGAAGCATATATTATTCTTTATAAAGCATTTATGTAGCGTGAACATTACACAATTCATGATGTCTCTAATCGTATACCACGCTATGTCCCTAACACAACGATATATACACACGTAACTCATACCAGTAGTACTGTAGTCCAGTCTCGCACCCGGCGTTATCCCTGGCAAGGTGGTCCTAGCAAGATAAACTAACTATCCGGCTGCCGTCTGCTGGGATACCGGGGTCGGCAAGCCGGTGAACGTTGTATGCCGTACGTCAAACAGCTGAAAGCTCTGGACGCGTCTTCGACTTCCTGCAACTTGGCGTAACAGGGGTTTAAATCAATGATACGACGAGAGGGGTTCTCGTTCAATGGTTCGTTGGAGGTGATAACAGTTAATAAGGACTCGCACAGGAAATGGATAATTAGCTGAAAGTGGTGTTATAGCCTCACTTTCTGGCCCGTTAATTTGTACCAGATGACGGCCACTAGGTCCTCCTTGAAACGTTCCCACGGGTTTCGGTTGAGATAATAGCTCAACTCGCGGAAGTTATACATCTCGCCCCAGCAGTCGCGCCCAAACTCACAGCCTGCCATGTTGACCATGAAGTCCCGATCATTCTGGTCGTAATGAATGCGGGTGTCATTGCCATTCGCATTGCAGGCTCCGGTCGGAAAACTGTTGATCATCCTCTGGGGAAGGAATGCAGTGTGACTTCGAATCCAGGGCTGTGTTGAATAGAGTTGCTGCAGTGCACTTTGTTCTTTGTGCTCCCACTCCATATGCTTCTGCTCATATGACACTGGATCCCACCATATATCCAACAATCGATCCGTCCATTCACTCCTCCTGACAAAGAAGGATCCTAGGTTGAACCCAGCGCAGTCTTGAGATAGCATCAGATTTACCGAGTCGGGACTTCCATCTCCTACAGGGCTGAGAGCCTCGGGGTCGAGATAGTTGGCATTAAGTGGGTGAGTGAGATTGAGTGGATTGAACTCATTGATGTCTCGGTATATATGCTTTTGGAGGTTATTGAAGATATGGCTTTGGAGTGAGTAAGAAGGTTCCATGACGAACGTATTGAGATCTAACCACCAGATCCTGTCAAGTTTCAGTATCATCCGCGTTCAAAGACCCAAAGTGACACAGAGAGCTTACCATTCGGCTTTAGGGTATTTCCTGAAGCTGTTTCTGATACTGTCCACCTTTTCCCAGCTTTCTCGCCATTCGTGCGCATACCGTTTTTTTGTGCTCATATCGACAATCTCAAGCTCATAACCCCACCGGGCGACGTATTTTCGTTTGTTCCGCACACTGTCTCTCTCGATTGCCCATTCTCGTGCACCTTTCCATTCCATGACACCACCGCCCACGTTGGCCGCAAGGATGATGACAAACTTCTGCCCGCCTCCGAGCCAGCCTGTTCTCCTCCAGTAATAGTAAAGTGCTAATAAAATGTTAATATCTTAACAAGAGCACCGTAGCAAAATGACCCACGTGTGATATAGAAGAGCATGTAGCAAGTCAGGAGAAGAATGGCTATCACGGCGCGGACTTTCCATTTCCTATTCATTCGCGCTACGGTAGCGATTGTGCGCCCTAATAAAGGTATTTTCCATTGTGCTGGCCTGTATTTATCCTTCTCTATATGACCGGCGTCCTTCTTGGCGGAGAAGGACGGGAGACTGCTTGATATACGGCGCATGTGGCGGGTGAAGAAGCCTTGGTTGTGTGTCGAGAAAGATGGATAGCCAGTGACGCCCCGAGACTTCATTCGCGCTGATTCCCAGCTGACGGGTCCGTTATTCGACCCAGAAAAGGTCATCCTGGCTGGACTTGATCGACCGCTAGAGGTGATGTCTAGGCCAGGGGAGGACCATCCGCCACCCGGAACCGGCGAGGGACTCCGGCTCAGGGACATAGGGGTATGGGGTGTGCGGCGTGCGTGGGGGCGGCTACCTCGTTCGAAGGGGGCGACCGTGCTCGATATGCAATTCGATAGAGCGATAGACAGCGCATACAGTGACAAGAACTGTGGCAGCTCGGGGGATTGGAGTTGCCGCGACGCTATTGAAGAGGACGGTGGAGTTTGCTGCGGTCGGTCGAGGTGTCGGTGGGTAGGCAGGAGATTACTTATCCAGTCGAGAGCTCGTTTTTCACAGTGTTGAGGAAGCTGGTAGACCTGGTGGTTGGGGACGGATGGTGACGGGGGACGAGAAGGCCGGTACGGGCTCGATGTTTGCTGCGGAACGGCTAGCTGTACGCGGGCACCGCATACGTTAATTCATGCTGGTTGGCTGGGAAAAGGCTACGATGTTTGCTTCCATTTTTGGTTGGGAACAAAAGAAACCGAGACAGTAGTAATCGGATAAGGAAGGGACGGCAGCAGTCGGGTTAGGGGTGGAGGATATGAAGTTCTATTCTTTTTTTGCGACCGTGTCAAAGACCGTTGCTACATATAAGAGCCACCTATGTCAGGAATCTGGGTACCTAAATTACTATACCTATCTAGGTAGGTAGGAACTGAGAGCCGTCTCCAATATCCGTCCGTCGGTACTGCAATCAACACAGCAATATGGCAATATGTTAAGCATCCAACCAAGGTTAGGTAAGAAAGGAGATACTTATGTAGGTTTAGGTACTTTACTGTAGTTTTGAGTGGAACTTACCAGCCCGAGAGATGAATACGGGTACATGATACGAGGCACAAAGACAGACACAGGCCGAAGTTCCTTGCGCACAGCTTGTTCCATTGGACTACATACCTAGACTAGAACAATCTAGGTAACCTTAGTGTACTTCTAGGGATGGATGGAGCGGACCCTCCCCGAACGGCGGTTATGGACTAAACCTTGTTGGTGCCTAGGTAGGCAGTGCATGGTGCGCACGTGAATGGAGATGTTCTCAGAAGGGTCCATAATAACATGCATTTTAGTACCTCCTCCTAGTGTTAGCATGCGGACGACCTTGAGAACCTCAAGTGCAGCTTGATCATTGAGTAAATATAGCATACATACATTTTGTCTATCATATATACCTAGTCTACTACCTAGTTAGGTACTTATATTGGTACACTTATATAGAAGTCTAGTACGCGTTTGCATCAATCGATTGTAATTACCTAAACACAGGAATGAATGGCCGGAGATAAATCGCTACATACAATCAACCACCAACCAGGTAACACTCTGGATCTGCCGAGTGGACCCACGCCGTGTTGCTCTGGTGTCTTGCCGACTGGCTGCTCACTGCTGTACCCTCGCTCGCCAAGCTTCTGGCGACTTTATTTACAGTACAGTACGAGGTACACAAATTGACTGCCATGTTTTCCTGGTTCTAGTATAGCATCCCTTACTGAATCTATCTATATACTGTAGGACTATGTTACTGTAAGAAATGCGCATGTGGTTATTAAGCCGGTGCTATACTAGGTCGGCAGTTTGCATTGGCTTGCAATCCAAAAAGATTGCAAGTCAATTCTGCATACCACTAAGTTTTCTACTTACTGTAGGTGCGGGATTAAGCATTTAGTTGGTGGTCCGGACTGGGGAAATCAGTTTGCGACTTCGCTCCTATTCGCTAATCTACTTAAGAATGAATTCCCCTAGACTGATATTGCCCCTCTTTCACATTTGATGCCCTACCTATCGCTGGGTAGATACGGAATAGTATATCTGCTTATAGTACAGATCCGTGGTGTTACTTGCATGGATTCTTAATCTGCCCCCTACTAACATGCGAACACTGGGTGACTGGGGTCCCGTAGGGCAACTATCCCTTTCTATAGAAAGTATTATGATTGGAAAAGATGCTACTGTGTATACTAATAATATGAGGCGGGGGCAACCATATTTCTGTCGAGGACTATCTATGTCTTATATGAGGCAGCAATTAATTTCCTGATCAGCCCATTTGAGACGAGCACGAGGCCTAAACAAAGGCCGAGCACAGAGTAAACTCGACGTGGATCGACAAAATTACTTTGACAGAAATATAACGGTAAACTGGACCTATAGGCGTTCGATCCGTTCCTGTCATCCTTCAGCTGTGCACCTGAGTGATTCTCTGTGGTGGCGATTCACACCTAACTGGGCATATATTGAGACCAAAGGCCAAAATCTCTACTCGTGTCGTCGCTTGTGGTGAGTTGCACGTACGCCACCTGCAGGCGACCTTGAGTGAGGCTTGGAGGGGTGATAAGAGGTAGCTAAAGGAGCCAGACGTAGCCCACAAACTGACGTGGCACCGCATGCAGCAGATACCTACCTACCTACCCTAGTGTACTCTACTGCAGCGTGAATGCTATTGCAGCAACCTAACGCAGAAATCAGAGGTGGGGGATGATCCAAGGCGCTATCATAATAAGTCTCCATCGTGGGTCGTGCTTGGCTGCGGTGGGAACGGGGCCTGAACGGGGAACCAGCCACTCAGTTTATTGAGTTATCCAGTGGGTGATGAAAACCTCAAAGTCTGTGGGGTCCCTCACACCCAACCCGGCAAGACTGCCTGTTTAGTATATTCAATTTCAGCTGGCCCTGTCCTACGCTATTAAGCCCGCAACAGGGAGGCCCAGCTGCTGGGTTTTAGTTCCATTGTCCTGTTATGAGTCCCACCCAAATCTGTATCCATCTAAACAAAACAACCCGAATGTGAAGGTCATCTACCTCCACGATCCTGTACCTACTTCAAGCCTCTTGACGTAAGGCCGTACCGCCTCGAACGGTACACCATTGAAAACGCTATTGCCGTTGTTGCTTTCCACCACCCATCAGCAACAACATCTAGCAGGCCTCATGATTGATCTTCCATAAGTAGTGATTGTCAAGATGATGTCTCGGGAGCATCATCGCCGGCGGAGTCCCGAGAGCACTCGCCGCCGGCGCAGAGAACGCCGTGATTCCAGAGAGCAACACCAGAGCCACCCTGTTCCGACCTCTAACTTGCCCTATGAAGAATCCTTCACACAGCAACACCAGCATCCTTACCAACAACAGTCGTATCAACAACAATACCAGCAGCCGTACCAACACTCATACCAACAGTCGCATCAACCCCCACAGCAACACCCATACCAGCAACAATACCCACCTCAAGCCTCCCCTGCGCATGATCACGATCGCGATCGCGGTTTCTCGAGCTCTTTCTCAATCTCCTCCACCTCTTCCTCCACCTCCTCGTCGCTCTTGAACATCTCCCGACCGGGTAAGAAATTTGGTCTTGGCGCGTTCTTCTCTGGGGACGGGCGGAAGCAGCGCCGTCGTATCAGAAAAAAGCGAAGTAAATTCTTGCGCTTTGGGAATTCCTCGTCCTCCTCTGTTGGCTCAGACCTAGCCTACGGTAGGGGCTACGTCAATCGGCGTAGGAGCCGTGAGTTCAGCCCTCCCAGTGGGCAGAGACCCCCGAGAAGAGACAGTGACCCAAAGAAGTTCCCGCCGCCGAAACGTGCGCAGACCGACGAAGAGATCATCGAGTTAGGACGACAGTTTGCTGAGATTGCGCGACAACAAAATGCCGAGGATCTTCGCGCTGCGGGAAGAAAACGGCCATCAACACTTACTGGAGCGGTTAATGCTCTTGATAAGTTCCGCCGAACTAACAGCGGGAACTTAAACAAGGGGATCGGAAACTCTAAACCACACCGGGACTCCTCGTCGGATGACTCGGATTGGGAGTCTGCTTCGTCGGATGACGAGTCAGGCGAGGACGATAGCGATAATGGTCTTGCGTATGGCTCGTCTCATCAGCTCCCGAGCAGCTCGGAGCGGCCCTCTCACCTAGGCGCGCCTAGTCACCCTGCGCAAACGTATTCCCAAGGTATACCCTTGAATCGCAAGCGTTCCCTCGTTGATCCTAAGTTGTTTGGCCCGATAAATTCGCTTCGGGGGTTTGTCCAGACCCCCTGTGGCTTTGAGCGCGTCGATCGCAACAACCTTGGTGATGCGCGCTCACCTTATGAACCCTCGATTGCCCCGGGTGAGACGGTGGTGTCCGTTGAAGGTCGCCCCCTGCAGCATGTCTATCCGGTGCCGACTTCTGATCCATCCCGTTTCGACGCGGGTCGCGGATCTATTGTTTCTGCTCATCGAGATTCGACGCCCAGGTCACGGCCTGGACCAGTGCCAATCCAACAGCCAAAGCCAATAACTCCAGTTCACTCAAAAGTGTTTGACTCTGTTGACTCCAGCCCAGAGTCTTCAAAGAGGCAGACAGCAGCTAGAGTTATAGCCTCAACTGCCGGGGTTGGAGTTGCTGGTGCTGGCATTGGTGCCGTCTGGAGCTCAGACGCTGCCATCGGCGCAATATTGAGGGCTGCACGAAAAGGTGACCAGGACAAACGCCGAGAAGCTCGTGCCGATGATGAAAAATCGAAGTCTCAACAGACTAGTGACGAGGAGTATGATGCTACCTTAAGCTCAGATGCTGCTATTGGGGCACTATTGAAGGCAGCACGAAACGGCGACCAAAGTAAACGTCGAGAAGCTCGTGACATATTACCTGATGTTTCTTCTGAGAAACCCCGCGAACAAGCGCTGGAAGTTACCCGCGATGATGAAAAAGAAAAGCGTCGAGAGACAAGAGAGCGCGATTTAGATCGCGATTCTGAAAGGACGAGTCGCCGTCGCGATAAGTACCGTGATGACGTAGATCGTGCCTCAAAAGCCGAACAAGACAGAGATGATTTAAGACACGGCCAGAAGGTAAGTCGAAGAGAGAGTGACAGAGAAGAGGGCCGCATGGACCAATCCATCGCATATGTACCGAAAATCGGTATTCCGACGCTTTCGGAAAAAGCTGGTATTGAAGGATCGAAGGGTTCAATTGATCCGTTTCAATACCAGGTCGCGGACGATGCTTTCCCAACACCTCGGTATGGAACACCGGTGATCATGACTGTAGAACGCGAACCCGACTTCTCTAAACTCGATTCTTACGATCCTTATGAACGCTTGAGTCGTAAAGATTCTTTTGAGCGCGAGCTCCAAGACGCCCAAAAAGCGCGTGAAGCGCGTAAAGCGCGGGAAGTTAGTGAGCCGGCAACTGTTCCCATAAGCAAAACCAACTTTGCAGCAGCAGCAGCGGCAGCAGCGGCAGCGGCGGCCGCGATAGCTAAACTTCAACAAGAGCGTTCCTCTAAGGGAGAAACCAGTTCTCAGGGCCAGTCACAGGTTTCAAGCTCTTCGCCTCGGCCTAAAGACCCGGTGATTGATGATGCGGACCGAGCGTATCGTGAAGAGAGACTGGCGCGTAGAATCAGAGAACAAGAAGAAAGATCCAGAAGCAGTTCTCCGGATAGGTCGGTAATCGACAAATGGAAGGATGAGAAGGAGCCGGTGAATGCTCGTCAAACTCCATCACCTCTGCCAGTTGATCGTCCAAAGCCAAAGAATCCTTATGATGGGCCCAACGCTGATGTTCGAATTGATAATGTTTTGGAGCATCCTAAAGAGCTTTCTCGTTTCCGGATTTCGGAGTCGCGGCGTCGGTCATTAACCTTCCCTGCATTCAGTGCAAGAGACCCTTCTGCTGAGCGTGAACGCCCGGTGCTGAACCTTGTCCGCCCAACTCCATCACCTTCACCGAGTCCCGAGAAACAGCAGTTTGAAGAAATGGATGTGTCGTCTCCTACAGCCGAAGTTCCTACTGACCCTGTCCCCACTGGGGCGCGAGATGAGGTAGTTTCCACTGTATCGACATCACCTCCTAAGGTTGTGAGTTGGGGCGAAAACCAGACCAAGCACTATGTGGTCGAAACCCCGGAACGGGAGGATGATCCGTACTCTGGGACCAAGGTTATTGTTCCATCGAAAACGCCTAGATCTCGAACCGATAAGAACAAAGGTTGGGGTGCCATCGCTGCTGCTGCTGCTTCCGGTATCGGTGTAGGGATTGTTGCCTCATCGATTTCCAACCATGCCGTTGATACAGACGTAGGCCGTGAGCATGTCGAGACAGAAGACCCTCCTCAGCCGTTTAAGAGGAGGTCGTCCTTGCAATTTGATGAGCTGTATGACGACCCACCCGTTCCCGGACCAAAGCCTTCAAGTCCAAGGAGCTCTCAAACGCCTAAACGCTTTGCTGAGGACCCAGGGTTCATGGCAAATATCGCGGCTGGGCTTGAGGGTAGTGGTTTTGATCCCAATATCATCATTGATGATGCGAACTTTCATCGCCGTGACTCCCCCCCAGGATCAAATGAATCATTCGGTTCTCCCATAGCATCAACCAGTCGAGGTATTTCAGAGGAGCTCTCGCATATTACCACAGAAGACAAAGATATATCTCCTCACAACTCTGAAATCTTGTCAAGATTGAGTAAAAAAGAGAGACGCCGACAAGAGAAAGCCTTCGAGCAACATGTCCCGGATCGGTCTGTGCCAGTTGTGTATAGTGACCCTGCACTGGAAACATCGCGTTCAGTTTCAGAAGAAGACTGGGCTCAACCCGCAAGACAATTCACCAAAAAGGAGCAGAAGAGACGGGATAGGGCCGCAAAGAGTGAGGCTTGGGAAGATGATCAGGTACCGCGAGACTCGTCACCTCCCCAACAAGAGCTCAGTTCTATCATTGAAGACTGGGCGGACATGCCAAACAAGAAGTCACAGAAGTCAAAGAGGGCGATAGTGATTCAGCATGATTCTTCCCAGGACGTACAAAACCATCCTCGGCTAGCTGGACACGTTGAACTATCTGAGCCTATCGTCTTTGTTGAAGCATCCCGGGACTTTGAAGATGCCAAGGCCATTGGACCTGCAGCTGCTCAGACAAGCGAACGGCCGCCCAGAATACCTGATCCTGATGTAAATTTGGAATCCTCCTCTCAGGATCCCCAACTAGTCATTGGTGGTTTCCCCGCAGCTCTGCCAGAAGAGTGGGCGGCGCCTAGCAGAGATAAGAAGAAGAAAAAGAAGGCCAAGAGAGAATCTGTGGCCGAAGACTCGCCTTCATCAACAACTGCCGCCACAGAGCTACTACATGAAAGTTCCTATGATTACGTAGAACCCGACGTGAATCCTCTCGTGGCCGGTGAACGGCCTTCGCCGAAGAAGGGCAAGAAGAATAGGTGGAATTTCACTGACGTTGACTCCCTTCCACGGTCGGTTGATATTTCGGAGTCCCAAGAGGACGCCGGCGACGAAGCTTCTGAGCCGATCGCTGGAGATGGCGTCGCAGATGACGGGGGCTTCCCCACGAAACGAACCAAGAAGCCCCAGCGTGACCCTTTACCTTCTCGCTATCCTGCTCTCACCGAGGATATTGTTGAGAGTCCGAAGGATATCGCCGACTCTTCAAGTAACAGACCCGACGAAAAGACCGCCGCGTCCGAAGATGAATGGGTTGATTTGCCTAAGAAATCGAAGAAGAAAAAGAAGAAGTCTAAACGTGATGCAACTACACATGGGGAATCTCCTCCTCGTTCCCCATCTCGGGCCGCACCCTCTCCGGAAGTCTCGGTTCGTGGTGTCGAGAAGGTATCGGAGGAAGCCTTGCGCCCTGCTTCGCCTCCTAGACCAAATCCTCCTTTTGAAATGGGGCTTGATGAGGAGAAGACGGCGAAGGAGAAGGCTGGTACAAGTGCATCTCGCGGATTTCCCGAAGAGGAAGATTCAGTGCACGAGGAAAAAATACCTGATAGAGAAAGGGGGCCGATCGAGTCTAACGACAATCAGGGAAGTGGTACCCAAAGCTTCTTTGATCGTTTTAGGTCATCTATCGGCTTTGGCGAAGGAAAAGAGAAGTCGCGTGTACAAGACCGTGACGAGAATTCTTTTTTAGTTAATGCCGGCGCTCTTGGCGCAAGTGCCGGCTTGACGGGCGCTGCGATTGCCCTTGCACACCAACAAGCCCCTGAAAAAGCCATTGACGTTACGGCAGGGATAGATTCACCATGGGAATTAAATGCCACTTACGGGCATCCAAGCCCAACCCCTCAGACTGAGTTCATTGACCCCGAAATTGTGGAACGGGAAATACGTCCAGCTATCGATCCTACATATGGCGACCTGTTACCCCTGCCCCCTAGCAGACCGAGCACACCAGTGTCTGCGCTTGACGAGGACATCCCCCCTCTGCCGGAGAGTCGTCCTGGGACGCCCGAAGACAACCGAGAACGGCGCCTGTTGACCGAGAAGTCTACACATGTCCGTCGTCGTAGTGACATACCACTTAGAGTGAAAACTCCAAGTAATAGTGCAATTCCTATTCAGTTTCGACTGGGACAAAGGACTACTCCCGCTTCTCCAGCCATGTCGAAGCCATCGCCTTCAGCGTCTCCAGTGGCAGCAGTGACACCTGAAACGAGCAGTGCATCGAAGCCTCGAGCACGACCTATGTCTTGGGAAAGCGCAAGAGCATTCAAGCCTCTTTTGTTAGTGGAGAAAACATCCCGTGGGCAGGGTGTCACGCCAACTTCACTCGAGGAAGAGACGCGGCCGAGCGATATTCTGTATACACTGTCTGATGAACCTGAGCCAACACCTAGCCACACATTTACCCCTCTTGATGACATCCAGGGTGAGAGCCAAACGCAAGACGCTACCGGGCAGCCTTCAGACTCGCCTCAGCTGCCTCCACTACGGCGAATAGAAGAACCTGAGAGTCCAACGCCGAAGCCCGACCCTGTTGATGCTGTATCTAAGAATCGAAGCTCTTATCTACTCTACTCAAGCCCATCAAGCGCTCATAACTCTATGGATGTTGATACCTTGGAAACATCGCCTACTCTGAGGGCTTCTACAAGACATGGTACCCTTTCTGGGCTGAAAGAGGATGTGCCTGATTTGACGGATAGCGATCTGTTAGGAGGAGAAGTAGCTGGCCCGGTCGCCGACACATTGGTTACAAGTGCCATTATTGACGATTATGTTAATTACAAGGAAGTACCACTGAGTACTGAAGACAACATCACACCAGACGTAACATCTTTGGGTGAACACATGGAACTTGGCGACACCAAAAGCGCTAATGAAATAGGCACTAAAGATATCGAACCTCAAGAAGTTGACCCCGTTCCCGCGAAGAAGTCGAAGAAGGGGAAGAAGGGGAAGAACAAGGCCCGAGAGATTGAATCATTCGCAGAACCTTCAAATGTAGAGGCCCCTATAGACACAGAGCTCCTCTTGAGTAGCGATGCACCCTCATCGGCCGTCAAGACGGATGAAAAGGAAGCGGGCCCCGCTCCAGCCAGACTCTCCAAGAAAGACAAGAAGAAAAAGAAGAAGGCGCAAAGCCAAAGCCTTTCTATAGAGGACAGTATAGCTGCCCAGACTCCACTGCCCGGCGAGGACCAGGAGGACGAGTTCTTCGACGCCCCTGCTGAACAGGCGGCAGTTGAGCGCTTGGGTACTGAAGCTGAACGCGACACTCCGGCTGATGTTGACCATGACGCATTAGCCGATGTTCCTGATGTTCCTGTTGCGGACCCCGTCGAGACCACAACTGAGGCTGTAGCGGAAGCTCCTGTTGAGGCTGTCGCTGAAGCTCCTGTTGAGGCTGTCGCTGAAGCTCTTATTGATGCTCCTGTCACGGACGCCTGTGCTGAGTCTCTTGTTGGGGCTCCTGCTGCGGTCTCTCCTGAGGCTCCTGTTGACACTTCCATCGAAGCTGTGACTCAACCTCTTGTCAATACTTCCATCGAAAGCCTTACTAAGGGCTCTGTTGGAGCTCCCGTCGAGGCTCCTGTTGAAATTCCTGTTGAGGCTCCCATTAAATCCCTTCTCGAGGCTCCTGTTGAAGCTCCCGTCGAAGCTCCTATGGAAGCTCTTGTGCCCGTTGAAGCTCCCATTGAAGCTCCTGTCGAGGCTCCTGTCGAAGCTCCTCTGGAAGCTCCTATGCCTGTCGAAGCTCCTGTTGAAGCTCCCGTTGAACCTCCTATGGAAGCTCTTGTGCCTGTTGAAGCTCCCATTGAAGCTCCTGTCGAGGCTCCTGTCGAAGCTCCTCTGGAAGCTCCTATGCCTGTCGAAGCTCCTGTTGAAGCTCTCGTTGAAGCTCCCGTTGAGACCCCTATCGAAGCTCCTATCGAGGCTCCCATTCCATCTCTTGAGGCTCCCATTAAATCCCTTCTCGAGGCTCCTGTTGAAGCTCCCATCGAAGCCGTTGCGAACACCCCCGTGGATGCTTCTATCAAAGCTACCGCCGAGGCCGCGGCAGAGGCTGTTGCTGATGCTCCTGTCGAGGCATCTGGTGAGGCGGCCCCCGCCCCAGAAGAGCCAGTGGTCACAACAAAGAAGGGGAAGAAGAAGAAGCGGAAATCTCAAACTGGGGAGATGAAACCGGAAGAGCAACCTTCCTCAACGGTGCCTGGGGACGAGATTCTGGAAGAGGTTGTACCTAACGAAAAAGCTGCTGCTATTGAAGATCCTATTCAGGTCGAGGTGGATACACCATTAGAACGAGAGGCACCTGCGTCTTCAGAAGGATTGGACACACCCTCCACTCCTTCCAAGAAAAGTAAAAAGAAGAAAAGCAAAAAGTCATCTCAAGCTGAGGACGAGTCTATTATTACTCCTACTCCGGAAGCAACTGCGCCGGCCGAGACTGTACCCCCGGACCAGGACCACGAGAGAACGAACCTCTTTCGGGAGCAGACCCCGGAGCACAGCTCTGGCCACGCTCAAGTCACCTCCGTTGATCTTGAAAAAATACCTCTTGACTCGAAAGAAGGCACTTCCGAAGATAGGCCTCTTCAAGCTACACCGACGGATATTGAATTGCCAGTTACCCCTTCGAAGAAGTCTAAGAAAAAGAAGAAAGGGAAGAATATGCCAGCAGCAGAGCCAGAAACCTCGGGTGCGGCTGATACCAGGACAGATACTGAAACTGCGGAAGAGGTTCAGCAGAGTGAGGATAAGCCATACTCATCAGCAACGCCAGGTCAAACCAGTGCTAAGGTGGAAGCAATTTCTACGGAAGGTATCCCAGCGGTCAGCACTGAAAATCTGTTGAGTGCTCCTGTGGAGGTTGTTGAACCTAGTCTGAATGCATCCCAGGATGAAGTCAATGAGAGGTCACAACTAGTATCCGAAGCCCTGCAACCGTCAGGTACTGTAGAATCTACAATAGTCGAAGCAGAGCCTCCGCCAGAAGAAAAAGTCGTTGATGCACATGAGAGCCAGGGTGACGTGCCAAGTCACGCTGAGGAGCCGAGCTCGGTGCCTTTGGAAGGACACACTGTGGATGCGTCTCAATCGTCTGCCCTAGATAAGAAGAAGGAACCAGAAACCTCGCGAGGGCCTCAAACAATGGATGGAGCTCATGATGTAGTCGCTGGAGACCCCATTGAGAGCTCGCATATTGCGTTAACCCAGTCACCCGAGGCTGCGGAACCGTCAAGTCCTGTGGTCAAAACTGTTGGCGACGCCCAAACCATGCCACTACATCAAATTATCGACAGTGAACCTAACAAAGCCATGGACTTTCTAGAAGAACCACCTAGCAAGAAAAAGGGCAAAAAGAAGAAAAAGAAGCAGCAGAGCGTCTCAGATTTGTCTGACATGCAGGAAACGGCCGCTACGGCACAAGAAACTGAAGATGTTCCGGAACAGACGATAAAGGACGCCCCGCCAACAGACCAAATCGGGCAGACCAAGCAGACCGTTGAAATATCTCCAGTGGCAAGCGAGAAAGCCGTGGAGCTGGAGCAAGAAACGCTACAAGAAGCGAAGCTCGAACTGACGGAACCGTCTATTGAGGACGCTCAGCTCGACACCTCCAGCTCAAGCAAGAAACCCAAGAAAGGGAAGAAAGGCAAGAGGACTAGCGTAGAACTGGATGCTCGTCCCATAGAAGAGGCTCTAGCTTCGCCCAAAGCAGAGGAAGAGGTAGCATTGGACAGCCAAGATGTCGCTGATTCTGAAAAGTTGGTAACTACGCCTCAGGCGGAGCTAAGTACCGCTGGTTCTCAGGTGAAACCTACTATGTCGGTGGAAAAGGGTGCGGAAAACGCTCAGAGTATGGATATAAGTGCGCCTGAAGACGTCAACAAACCTCCAGCGGAAGCAGGCCCCAGCGCCATTGAGAGTACGACTGGTATAAGCCAACAAGAATTAGAGTCTAGCCCGGTCGCTGCTACGGAGACTGAAACGCCGGTCAAAAGTGAGATAACTGAACCGGAAATGGAAGTCGTATTGAGCAAAAAGAAGTCTAAGAAAGACAAGAAAAAAAGGGGTTCTTCTCAGCTCGACCCAGGCAGCGACAACATGAAACCCGAGGCCCCGGACTACTCTCGTTTGCAGCAAGATGCGAATGCAGCACTACGATTGGAATCATCCGACCCAACAGGTCAATCGATCGAGCCTGCAACTGACAGCACCGACTGTAACCCCGTTCAGGTGGTTAGTAGCGTAGAGGACGTCTTATTGTCTGGAAAACCAGAGCACTCAGAGCCGGAAACCAGAGTTCCAGCTAAGAATGAGGATACCTCTGAGCCTCTTGGCCCTGGTTCAGAAACAGTGCCTGACGTGACGGCGGCTGTACCCGAGCAAGTCCAAGAGGATGATGCAGACGCTAGCTCCGCCTCAACCAGCATTAAGAAGTCGAAGAAGAATAAGAAAAAGAAGCGCCAAAGTGTCCAGTTCGCGGAACCTATTCAGGAGTCGACAGAAATACCCGCACAAAGTGCTGATAGGGTTATTGTACCTGATTTGACAACTGAGCCTGAAGAAATACCAGCTGACGCTTCAACGACGCCAGCTGAAGCGGCAAGCCTGCCACATAATGCGATGCGCAATTTAGACCAGGGCCATGATGAACGGCCGCTTCAAGGCCCAACAGAATCACGATCTAGTGATTTTGACCCATCTTCCGTTCCCGTACTAGCAGATCAAGAACCCGGCACTATCCATCCCGAAGGAGTATTGGCCCATTTAGTCGTTCCCTGTACTCAACCTGAGGATGACCATATCTCGGAACGGCACAAAGAGGGAGAACTAGCAAACACAGGTCAAAAGATTGATCCACCGCTACAGGATGTTAATTTTTCTGTTGACACACAACCTCAAGCGAATACCGAGACTCAGAAAGAGATAGAAGGTCAAACTAAGGTAATTCAGTCAGACATGACGTCCGATCCTCCAGTGAATCCGGATGATCCAGTATCAGCAGAGGCAAAGGCACCGGTTGAAGCTATGCCAGTGGCTGAGGACCTCATTCCAACCACAACCGAAGGTGAGGCTTCTTCGATCTCAAAGAAGTCGAAAAAGAAGAAGAAGCGCGAAGCGAAATCCGAGGGAACCCAAGAATCTACATCTGATCCCCCCGCTCCAGCAGCCTTCCTCAACGAAGGTGTTCCTACCGGAGAGCACCAAGAGGCTGCCTCAGCTACGCCATCAACGGAAGCCGATACCACGCAAAATGAATCGGGGCCCGAAGAGCAGACGGCTGAGCAACCAGCTATTGAAAAAGTAGCTCCAGATGATATAGTCCCCGAAGTTATAACGAAGCAGAGCAAAAAGCAGAAGAAAAAGGGCAAGAAGGGCAGCAAAGTTCTAGAAGCGGAGCCACCAGAGTCTTTCGATGCATCACCAAGCTTGACTATTGTCGACGAGGCTCAGAGTCTAGAAAATACGGTTGGTGTATCACAGCCTGCTCTGGAGGAAAACAACCAAGGCACCCGCGAGGCACCTGATATGCCAAACCCTCCGACTGATGAGCAAGGAACCCCATCACAAGAGCCCCGTATCACTTCGCCTTCTATTTTTAACGAGCAGAGCCAGTCAGGTCAGGATATTCAAATTGGAGAGCCCGCGGTTCTACAACCGGAAGACGCGACAAGTTCTCTTGTAGAACTTACGATGAATAATCCAGGCACTGAGCAGTTAGCCCCACCAACGGCTCCTGAACCGGAACATGAACCGGAACAGGCTCTTGAAACACAAATTGCAGGTGCTGAAGAACAGCCTTCGGAACCCACGGTCAACCGCAAGTCCAAGGACAAAAAGAAGAAAAAGCGAGACAGCCAGCTTCTAATAGACCAACCTGACACGACAGAAGGTGTAGTAACTGGGGGTGCTTCTGATGTTCAAACTCCTGCCGTAATCGAGCAGACGACAACCGATGCTTTACTAACATCTCCTGAGAATCAATCTACACCAGCTCAAGATGTTGGGGACCACACCCAAGAGATTTACCCTGATCAGGAGGTTGAGCCAATCTCCATCGTACCAGAAACTCCTGTTGGAATTGAACGGTCTATTGATCCTTCTGAGTCTACCGAATTGCCTTCTGCTCAGTCACCACCCGATGATCAAACCATCACAGAAAATATCGAGTTGACCCCAACCAAAAAGAGCAAGAAGGACAAGAAGAAGAAGAAGAGACAGGAAAGTTCTCAGGATAATGGGTCGCCCCTACCGGAGCTAGAACAAATCGCGGAGAATTCAGCTACTATTCAATCAAGCGAGGCTACTGACCTCAACACAACAGCTCCACCATGCGAATCGCAAGACAATGACACTACCAGCTCGGCTTCCACCAGGAAAGACAAGAAGAAAGAGAATCTAGATAGTGTGCAAGATGAGGAATCCTTTCTAGGACCCACGGTAGAACCCATGGTGGAACCTACGCCGGAACCTACGCAAACTAGTTCAGACGGCCCAGACCAGATTGACCCCATCCTGTCAACTGAGCCTGACAGGCCTCAAGCTGATGCGCCACCCAAGTCTCAAGATTCACTTCAAATCAAGGAGCCAGCCAATGTTGACGATAGCTCTAGTTCTGTACCGAATAAAAACAGCGAGATGGACAAGACGGAAGAAAGGCCAGTCAGGCCCAGGGCCTTCGGCGTTCGCGGCTGGTTGAGCGATCGATTCCAGTTGCTCAAGAACCCGCGCTCGGCAGCTAGCGCATACGAACCCAAAGAAGCCGTATCAGAACCACAGCTAGAATCTATTCAAGCCGGACCTACTAATTCAGACCAAAATCAAACCGGCCTTTCGGCGGTGCTTGAAAATACGCCAGCTGAGGGACTACCCCAAGTTGAGGATATTCAGGACAGTCCTGCTGCTACCCCTACCAAGAAGGGCAAAAAGGACAAGAAAAAGGAAAAGAAAGCTGCCAGTCGAGAAGATGAGGCACCCCCTGAAGATACCAAAGATTTCGCAGACCCTGTATCAGGCGAAACAGAACAATCTGAAGCTATCGCCATAGTCTCTGCTGAAGTGGCCGAAGCTAAAGATACCGAGTCCCATGGTGTTTCTAAGGATGTGGTTACCACACAAGACGAAACTATGCCACAAGACGAGAGCACGCCCAAGACCGAGCATGTTGCCCCAGATGAGCTTGTTTTGAAGGAGGAGAGGAAACCTAGTAGTGAAGATGCCACGCAAAGAGAAGTTCCTCAAGATAACGGCACTCCTAGTGATGACAACACTCCCCAGGAAGACCACAGCAAAGAGAAAACTTCATTTGAAAGCGAATCTACCTCTGATAGACCGCCTTTGGATGAATCAGCACCTCTTAAGATCGAGGAAACCAAGAAAGAGGAATCATCTAACTCTTGGGAAGACGAATTGCTTCAAGAATTCAATGAAGAGCCGGCCGAGGCTCCCCCTATTGATTTGGCTGAACCTACTGAGAAAGAAATTCCGACCCAAGAAGCTGCGAGCGGTGAAAGCGTCACAGACACTGCTTCTGTCAAGAAAGGCAAAAAAGACAAGAAAAAGAAGCAACCTGGTCCTTTAGCTGAAGAGAAGCCAATCGAAGATCCTATTCCAACGGCGGCCGTCGACTCACATCAAACTATCGAGCATCAGATACAAGCACCAACATCTGAATTTGTCAATGATGGCGACCTCGTTGCCCCTGCAGAAACGAAAAAGAACAGCATCTCTCCAAATGACGAGGTAGTAGAGGAACAGGCGACTCAGGCTTCGGCTGTAGCTGGTGATATAACTTCACCCGTTGTGAATGAGCCGCCCGCATCTGAGATTGCCGCATTGGAACCTCCTGCATCCGAGCCTCCTGCATCTGAACCCCCGACAACTGAACCCCCGGTAACTGAACCTTCCAATGATGATAGTCTGAGCCAGCCTATCTCCAGAAAGAAGAGTAAGAAAGACAAGAAAAAGAAGAAGCAGATGGGTTCATTGGAAGACGTGCCACAGGAAGCGTTACTGGAAGGCGACGGACCCAAAGCAGATTCGCCACCAGAGCAGGTCGTACAAGGAGACCCGCCACAGGAAGATATGCGTAAAGAGCTCTCTACAGAAGCGCCATCTAAAGATGAGCTTCCCCAAGAGGAGCCATCCCAAGAAGAGCTACCTAAGGAAGGGCTGTCCAAAGAAGAGATACCCCGAGAGGAGCCGGTTCTAGAAGAGGTATTTGACGATGCCCCAGGCACGCTCAGCTCAGCGGACGCGGGACAAATTACTCTACCAGAAGTAGAGGCCAAGACTACTACGGAACCGGCAGCTATTTTTGATTCAGTGAAGACGCCCAGTGACGAGACAACCAACGCTGGTGTTCCTCCAAATGACGATTTTTCTAGCTCTACCCCTACCAAGAAGAGCAAAAAGGATAAGAAGAAAAAGAAGCAAGCCAGTATCTCGGAAGTCGACAATACGCCACAGGAGGAACCAAAACAACTTGAAGAAAGCCAATCCCTCCCCGCAGCACAGACGATACCTGAAGTTGGGCTACCGCTAGAAGGTAAAGCATCTGAAGCAGTTGCTCCCGATGATGCGAAGCCGGAGGACCTTGCCGATCAAGTTCCGACAGGAAAGAGCAAGAAGAACAAGAAAAAGAAAAAGCAGGCGCCCCCAGAAGCAGATCTAGCGCAGGAACCCATTGAAGCACCTGTGGACACCATCCCCCCAAGTGCTCCTGACCCAGCTGAACAAGCCAGAGTAGAGATCTCCTTACCCGATGTGGCAGGAGAGATGGAGGCTACGAAACCATCCTCAACACGGGGCGAGAAGAGTGCGGAAAAGGAGAACCTAACTTCTTGGGAGGACGAGGTACCCTCTCAGCTACAACCAAGTCAGGAACCCGATCTATCAAGAGACGCGTCAGCAGAACCCTCGCAAAGTGAAGGGGTCCTCGAATTGGCATCCAGTAAAAAGAGCAAAAAGAACAAGAAAAAGAAACGTGCCAGTGAAGTCGAGCCTCAGCCCGAAGTTCAATCAGAAGCCAATCCAGAACTAGTAGGTGAACTTAGTGCGGTAGTCGAGCCGGCAGAGATCAAGAGTTCCAGCCTTCCGGGAGAGCAGCTACCTTCACATGTTTTAGAAGATCAAGGTTCTGGTTCCGAGCCCAAGGCTTCCAGTCAAGGTGACGCAGCAAAGCTATCTGATAATCCTGATGTTAGCGCCCAATCAGTAGAACCGGCGTCCACAGAAGAGACGGCTCCCCTAGCGAAGCTCGATGATACAGTAGAGTCAAATATTGAGCCGAAGATTAGCGAAACCCCGACGAACGTTGTTCCTGAAGGCACTGCTCCGGAATTTTCTTCTGCGGATCAACAAGCTACGCCTCGAGCTGCCCATGATGAACTACTTGACGAACCAGCGCTAGAGACAGGCCCAGAAATCGGTACTGACAGTCTCACGCCGTTGCAGGAACCGGAAACTGCACAGCCAGAAACTACTCAGTCAGAGGAAACGGCCCCCAAGGTGGATGATGGAAAAAACACAGAAATGAGTAAGAAGTCAAAGAAGGATAAGAAGAAGAAGAAGCGAGCCAGCCAGGTAAGCTGGGAATCAGGACCAGAAGCTGAGATTGAGGATCTCCCGGAAAAGCAGCAACCAGAGCAGGCTTTTGACAAGCCATTGACTAGCGAACCTATGGAAATGGGTACCAGTGACGAAACAGTAGAAGCCACATTTCCCAAGTTCGCGTCTGGCAAGATGTCTGAAGACATAGAAACGCGTCAAAGCCAAATAGAAGGGGAACCGGAGCCTGACAGTGCAGAAACAGTCGAAGAGCCAAAGCCAATAACCCCCACGGAACAGGGACAACGATACGACATACTGCTTGATCACCAATCTCTTGCGGAGGACACACAAACGAGCTTGAAAGAATCTACGGACCTTGACGACACCTTCCTTGAAACCACATCCAGCAAAAAGTCGAAGAAGAAAAAGAAAGCCAGCAAATTAGATTGGGATGCCGAGCCTGCAACCGTCGTGACTTCGGGACCTGCAACGGACCCATTACTCGACAAGCAAAATCTAACAGATGAATCTGCTGAGCCTGTTGACGCGTTATCGATTGAAACCACCGAAATAACCCCGGGGAAAGAAGCCGATGCGGATGAAATCTCGCCTGAGATCGTTTCCACTAAACGATCAAAGAAAGACAAACGCAGGACGAAGAAGCAATCTGCCACAGAAACTGCTAAACTCAAGACCGACACTGAACAACCCCCTGAAAACGACCTAACTTCTGGTGATGCTATCGTAAGCCAGATAGAGCCTGCGGCTATTGAAAACCTAATGCCGGTTGAAGATACTTCGAGCATTCTCGAGAAACCAGGCATCCCTCACAATAATGATGTAACCAGGGAACTATCCCGCATTCTCTCAGCAGAAGAGATCAACCCACCACTGGATCAAGCCCAGGACATTGAAGAATTGAGCCAGGGTCCAGCAGCGGATACACGGCCGTCGACCGCCAATTTTCCCGATGGTGAGGATTCTGCGGTTCCTGGTGAGCTAGAGGAAGCCTCGAAGGAGCAAGCTGAAGTACAAAAGGAGACCGTAATAGATGCGTCCCAGGTATTGTCCCAAGAGCTCCCCGAGTTCTCGCCTAATGTGCCCAAGAAGGAAGAGAAGGAGGTAGAACAGGCACAAGCGCGTAGTGTTTCGGACACGAATTTCAACATAGACTCTGGCACCAACTTACAATCTTGGGATTGGTCTAACATCGACAATATGACTAAACCTGAGATCTCGGTTCCCACGGCAGTAACTATTCCAGAACCCTCTTCGCAGGTGGAACCACCGACAACAATTGAATCAAACGACGCTGCCCAAACAACAAGTCAAGAGCAGCAGAAACATGAACCAAGTAATGACAATGTTGACAATGAAACAACACTGGGCGAACCTGAACCCCAACCCCAACTTGAACCTGACCCTGAATCCCCCATTACTCGAAAGAAGTCAAAAAAGGACAAGAAGAAGAAGAAGAGTGCCGGCCAACCGGAGTCGGAAATAGTATCGAGACCACAGACCTCTCAGACACAATATTTCGAAGGTGCTGATGATCTACAAAATGCGGCGTCTCATAAATCAACAGCTAAGGAGGTAGAAACTATGGAGTCGCAGAATGACGAAGGCTTTACATTTACAAAAGAGTCAAAAGGGGACAAACAGTGTGTCAAAGCGGTTTCTTCGGAAGAGACGACTCAACATTCGCTAGATATGCCTAACCCATCTCAAGAGCCCGCAGCCCTTGGACGACCAACTTCGGACAAGATTCCACAGGTAGAAAATCAGAATGCAGAAGCTCCAAGTCCCCCAGCACTTGGTCGGCCTATTCAACCGCAAGAGCAAACTAGTGTCGCCCATGATATATTACCTGGAAAGCTGGACAGCATCCCAGAAATCAAGGAGGAGGGCCAGTTACTGGTCTCCGAGTCTCGCCCCCAGACCCCTCCGAATCGCCACGCACCTATCACTGTGGACATGTCCCCAGCGCAATTAAGTAGCCATATCGAACACGACCGTCCCTTTGATCAATCTACTCAGCCCGACAAGAAATTGCGTACTAGCTTCATTGAAGATGATACAATGGTGTCGGAGTCGTTTGCTGCTATCACAATTGAATCTCCTGCGCCTATTCCACCAGCATTCAATTCAGCAGATGCAATAGCTGTAGACATTCCTCCCATCTCTAAACAATATATTCAACAAAGAGAGGTGGCAGAGATTTCTGACCACGCCACCCGAGATCTAATTGTCTCCCACTTCGAATCTGACTCCGTGAATGTGGAGGATCTTGAAACTACCTCAAATCGAAAGGATTCCCAAGGTCCCGGCGTTTCTCAAGAAGATGATATAACAGCGCTAAAAGAGTTTTCTACAGGCCAGTCAAATACGAAGACAAGGCAAACCGAGGTTGATGAGGATCAGACCTTTGAGACAACAGCGGTTTTTGATCCCGGAGCTGCTAAGATAACAGAAAAGATCGGTGGATACAACAAAGCGGCAGACAAGAAACAGGCAAAGAATGTTGACAAGAGAACGCCTGAAGATAATGACATCTTCGATAACGCTGCACTTTGGGACAGCGGAGAGCGTAAACCATTGGAAGAAGGATCCAGGTTGGAGACTGATTCCAGTGACTTGTGGAGTGGACCAAGCATTGAAGCTAAAAAACAGCCAGATAGAGCGGCTCGAGAAATGACGGGATCAGTGGCAAGCCAGGAAGTGCTTGAGCCCACTCAACATGCTAATTTCGGGGCAGAGGACACCAATGTTGAGAGCCCAGTAAGGGGTAGGGGGGTGGTACCCGAACTCCCAACCCCCAGACCCTCCGGTGTTGAGACCCACTCACAGATAGAAGGGGTAGGCACAGTCGGAAGACAAGACAGTTGGGACGACCTGGATACATCAGAGCCGTTTGAAGACCGTGATACATCCCTACATGCTGGCGCCAGGGATGCACCCGAAGAGTTGTTTCTGCCGTCCCTTCCCCCACCGCGAACCCCAAGCGCCTTAGATTATAGCCGCAGCTTACCGCCCGTTGAAGAGGAGACACGCGAAGACCTCGAGAAAGAACTACGTTCCGATCTCAAAGACAAAACTCAAACGGGGCTGGAAACGAACAGGGACAGTGGATTAGTCACGGATTCTCCAAATCCACAACGGCAAAGTCTTGGCCCCGAGGACGATACTGGCCATCGCGACAGTGGTGTGCACATGACACTTGGACCTAGTGACGAAACAGGACTGGGCCCGCCAGATCAAGGCAGCAGCTCCCAAACACCACAAGCGCGTGAGAGACGTTCGAGGCGGTCCCTATTCGACAACGAAACGCCGAAGCTGAGCACGCCAATCCAAAGCAGAGGATGGGACCGAGGCACTACGCCAGAAAAGCCAGCAGAAGATGAACCTGTGAAGCGGGCCACGACACCTCTGAAGTCGACACGTACGCCGCAACAGCAGATGCCCCGAAGCGTGTCAGACAATATCAGCAGTGGCACGATGCGAGGAGCGACACCGCCGGCGGAAAGCGTGGCTCGACGATCCGGGTCCAACATGAGCATCTCGCGGCTGCGAACACCCGAGCCACTCAAATACCGGCCCGACAGCCCCGGCAGCGGCAGCCACAGCATTCGGAGCGCACACAGCATTCGCAGCCTTCGGTCATTGGCCAACACCCCGCCCCTGCGCAGGGTGGATCGACGAATGAGCGGTGACCTGCGCAGCTTCAGCCACAGCAGCCACAACGCCTCCTCCACCCCCAGCCTCCCCATCTCCACCGCGGACAAGGACAAGGACAAAGACGGGGCCACAACGAAAGACAGAGATAGCGGTGATGCCTCTGACCGCCATGCCCATGGTCTGCACCACAACATCACTCCCATTGCCAACGAGGGCCGTGTCCGCGCCAAGGACATGACCGACGTCTATGTAAGTTTGATCTAAGCGCGTGTCGAGTTTTGCTGTCATTCGTTCATTCATGTATTTGCGTCGTTCCGTCTCCCCGCTTCTCTCCGTCAGGCTCGAATACGATTAGGCGATGGAGACAGACAGACAGACAGACATACTGACATAAGTGCTAGGATGGCTATGGCGAGGGCCGCATCGGGTCCCCGCGGTCACCGACACGTCCCCCCAGCATGCGTCGCCGACAGAGCATGCAAGTGCTTGAGCTCGAATCCAGAGTCGAGCAGCTTCTCGCCGAAAACCGGGCCCTTGCCGACGCTCGAGCCAAGGCCGAACAGAACCTAACCCAACGCAACACCTCGGCCATCACGGACCGTGACGCTGAGATCGAGAGCCTCAAGGCCTCGCTGCAATGGCTCCAGAACGAAGTCACCCGCCTGACCGAGGTGAACGAGGGTCTGCAGAGCGCCAACAGTCTCCTCGCCCTGCAGCACAACGAAAAATACACCAGGCTCGAATCACAACATACCAACGCCGCCCGCGAGCTGGAAGAACATCGCAGCGCACAAGACCAGTATACCAAGACCCTGCAAGCGAAGGATGCCGAGATCCAGGACCTCCGCAACCAACTAGAGGCCGCCAAGGACCAGATTCGGGAGATGAAGAAGCAGATCCTTGCTACCAAACCTCCCGATGCCGACTTCCTTCGACTCAGGGACGAGGACCACTTCGACCACCGATGCCAGCAGCTGTGCTCGCATGTGCAGCAGTGGGTTCTCCGCTTCTCTAAATTTTCCGACATGCGTGCTTGTCGCCTCACGAGCGAAATCAATGACGAGAAGATCATCGACCGGCTCGATAATAGCATACTCGATGGGTCTGACGTCGATGACTATCTGAGCGATCGTGTCGCCCGTCGTGACATCTTCATGTCCATGACCATGAACATGATTTGGGAGTTCGTCTTTACCCGATATCTTTTCGGCATGGACCGGGAACAACGCCAGAAACTGAAGTCTCTCGAGAAAATTCTGACCGATGTCGGTCCGCCCCACGCCGTCCGCCAGTGGCGCGCCGTTACCCTCACTCTCCTATCCAGGCGCCCTACCTTTGGTGATCAACGTAACCAGGATACCGAGGCAGTCGTCCAAGCCATTCTTCAAACACTATCCATGATCCTCCCGCCTCCTACAAACTTGGAGCCCCAGATACAATCTCAGCTGCGTCGCGTCATGCGCGAAGCAGTTGACTTATCCATTGAAATGCGCACCCAGCGGGCAGAGTACATGATGCTCCCACCACTACAGCCAGAGTATGACGCCAATGGCGAACTCACGCAGACCGTCACGTTCAACGCAGCGTTGATGAATGAGCGATCTGGTGATTCGTCGACTACCAACGAAGCATACGAGGCCCGGGGCGCCGTTGTCCGCTGCGTGCTCTTCCCGCTCGTTGTCAAGAAGGGTGACGACAACGGCGTCGGCGATGATGAGATCGTCATCTCTCCTGCACAAGTACTAGTCGCCAAGGTGCGACGTTCTGCCACTAGAATGGTGACTCCATCCTCCGAAAACGGAGGCGTTCCTTTGTCGCGTGGAGCGACTCCCTCTGCCCTCGGACAATCCACCGTGTCGGTGAACATGCCGGATGCCCCTTTAACCCCCCCTGGCTATGCCTAGGAGGTACTACGGTGAAGCTAAAAGCATATTGGGAAAAGATAGAAGGAATTCGTTGAATAAGGAAAATACGCATTGAAGGTTTTGTTTAAGTTTGTCTTTCGTTGTTTTCCTACCTAACATGGCGCCGGCGTATGGATGGGCGTATCGAGGATACCTGGGCGGAGTTCAAGGATATTTTCCCCTCACATACTCACTCTAGCCCCTGCATGTCACGAATTTATCTCTTTAGGTTTTCGGAGCATTAGCGGTTATCATGAGCCACGACCCCGACCCTTACGGTCACGTTTGTACTTAATATAAAAATGGATTGTTGGTTTTTTCGTCTTGAAAAGTCTATTTCACTTAATGATTCGTGGTTTTCATATGGTTGAGAAGTACTAATCAACAAAATAGAAAACCTTCATCAGGCAAAGAAGATGACATAATACACTGACAAGACTTCGGTAGATGGAAATAACAGTAAGGCTGAATGATTCTACTTAACCCAACCCCAACCCCCCCCATCAGCACATTGAAAATACCAAACGCCACAAACAGATTGATCTGTGTAAACTCAACCTACTTCGATGCTCTCGCTTCCCTGAGTGCCCCAACGAGCGAGACGATATAATCTACTATTTCCCCTCCTAGCCTCAATCGCCCCAAGTTGTGCCCTCCCCAGATCTGGATGATTAATTTTAATTTGATTTTTTTACTTTTGGGGGGATCCTCTCGTCATATGTGTCTATGTACAATACCCACAACCTAGGAAGGAACAAAGAGATACACCCTTTTCGCCCGTATAAGAGAAAGAGAAAATAAAGCTTTAGGCGATAGGATAAGGTAAACCCGAACCACACATACAGGTAGAGAGAAGCACTCGTAGACGAGGATACTGTACCTCTCCTTGATTTATGTATGTGAAGAGACTGGGGGAGGAGAACAAGCCGCGAGAGACGGTCGGATGAAGTGAATGGTAGAGGGAGTTTGAATTTCGATCAGAGAGTCGGTTACAAAAGGAGTGTCTTGTATCAGCGACTCCAATTCACGACCCCGAAATTCGGATCGTGATATCCCTGGATAGAGAGCTCGCCCGTCTGCGTGTCGTTGGGGAATAGCGCGTACATGGTTTCCTATAAAGCGAGATGAAAAAGATTAGCGAAGCTGCCATCAGTCGTGGTTTTTCATGTCATGCTCATCCAACCTTGACATACCAACTGTATCTATCCTATACCCCACACCTCAGGGTTGAAGAAGCGGTGAAGTGACTTACCCAATCTATATTATCCATGATATTCCCCTGCTGTGGTATATTTGAATCCGGTGCAGTAGCACCGGTGACAGCAGAAGTGTTGCCGTTAGCTATTGCCGCTGTTGTTGTTGTTGTCGTTGTCGTCGTCGTCGTTGTTGCCGCCACCACCGTAGGCGCCGCTGCAAGGCTCGACGTGTCGCTGCCGTGCGGGCTCCCCACATTCGGCGGCAGGCTCCAGAGGACCTGTCCGTCCGACACACCTGCGAAGACCATCTGTGGCTGCGCGGGCATGGCCGGTGCACCGGAAGTGATGTGCGGTGGTACATAGCTCTGCTCTGTCTTCGCACCCCCGTTCCCGCCAGCGCCAGGTAATATTTGACTTATGCTGGTGCATGCCTTCTGATGTATCGGCTGATGAAGCAGCTGTGGCGGCTGCTGCTGTCTCACCTGATGTTGAGGATGTCCTGGCGGCGGCGGACTGGTGCCGGCTACGGCGTTAGCCGCAACTGTTGCGCGGGCGATGGTGCTAGGGCCACGCATCTTGCGTTTGCGCATGTACACTGCGGTGCGGTTCGATATCTCGGTCAGCAGGTGCGCGCTCTTGGTCTCCGGGGGCAGTTTGCGGTCGAGGCCAAAGACGTAGTCGAGACAGGACCAGATGCGGTCGGCCTCGCGGCTCTGGGGGTGGAAGTATACTTCTGTAGCCAGCAAGATGGCGATCTGGTACTGGAAATAGGCGCCCAAGTACCACGCCCAGTCCTGGAATACGAGGTTGGTCTCTAGCTGGATAGCTAGCTCAACCACCATAATCCCCGACGTGATCAGCAGGTGGCTCAGCCGCGGCGGCATCGGGTTCACTGCGTTGGCGTAGTATGGATGCAGCACCATGACGTGCAGCCTGTACGTGAGCAGGTACATGACGCACTTCGAGTAGCGCTGCAGCGGCAACGACACGTCGAGTAGATGGTCGTATTTCTCCGACATGCGCCGTCTGAAGTTCTCGATTTTGGTCAGCACGGCCGTCAGCGTCGTGCGCCTCGTCTCGAGCCGACGTCGGTCCACCCAGATGGTACGCATCATTTCGTTGATCTCAAACCGGATCAGCGATAACGTGTTCGTCGTCCACGCATCGGATGGCTCTGGCGGCAATGCGCCGACCGTCGCCACTAATTCTTCCTCGTTGCAGTTCACTGGCAGCTTTGTGTCGTAGTCTTCGCGGCGAATCACCGGCTTCGGGCCTTGTGCCTCGCAGGTCCGGATGTCGAGGAAGCAGAGTTGGTGCCAGACTAGCCGCCGCACATGTGTCTCGAGAGGCGTCAGCCCGTAGGTTTCGCCGTCACGGTGCAGACCCATACACTCGGCCATGCGAACGGCGGCGCCCACGAGGACTGAGTGAGCTCGTGACACCTCTGCTCTACATATAGGTATCTACGTTCAAATATGTCAGTTGTTTGTGAGGCTGACTAGGAAGATGTAAAGGGAGCTGGCCCACCATATATATAACAAACGCTTGCATCGTTTCCACTCTCGTGGTCCGCAGGAAATTAGCTTTACTCAACGCCGTTTCGGTGCCCAGCTTAAGGCTTGCAACCCAATTCGCCTTGGGGTAAACACCTAGTTCGCGGAATACGGCGTCCTCGCTCATACTGATGATGCCACTGAACATAGTTGCGAAGATGATAGCCTGCGTTGAAGGTCGCGGCTCAAAGCCCGCTCCGATTTCTTCCCAGAATGTCGTGTACGCCCCTTCCATCAAGGGCCGGTGCGAACATGGTGCGATGGGGTGAACTGCGCCAAAATATTGGGTCATGAGACGGTCTGCAACTGCTCGGTTTGGCAGAAACTGCAAGATGTTGGGTGCCTCCCCAACTTGGCCGAAGAAGAAGCCGCTTGTGGGAACGATATGTTGGCTTGTAGGCTTTAAGAAGTCTGGCAGTGACCCTTCCGACATGCCATCTGCGTAATCATCAAATGTAAGCATATGGTTGCCGTGAGTTTGCGGTGGCTGGCCTCCAGTAAGATGTGCGATACCAGCTAATATCTATCATTCCGTGTCAGATGATCATATGTCTCTAAGCTACGAAGGCCAGTTAAGTTACCTCTTCAGATATCCGGGGTCTAGAGAGGCCACCTATCCTCTCGGTGATACGCATCTTGCCAATTTGAATACCGAGATCGATCATGTCGTCGGCACCGCCGTCTGCATCATCCTCGTACGTCAGATCGAGCGCGACGAGTGGCGTTGCTTCCAGATCGCGCTCATCGTCATACTCATCTTCAACCTCATCGGCAAGGATGCGCTGCTGCAATGTGGTCTTGGATGTCGTAGACTTTGCGACATCGCGTTCTAATTGACGCTCCAGAGTACCTTGCTTTTCCTTGATCTCAGCAAGACGCAACTGGCTGGCCTCGTCCAAGCGGGGGCCGATGTAGAGGCAATCCCGCGAAGCCTTGACGCAGTTGGTGCATGTCGGCGATGTCTTGCTGCATTTGAGTTTACGTTTTCTGCACTAGAATATGGTGGTTAACAACAACGGCCGATCTCTCCAGAGTGTCGAATTTTGGAAAGTACAAATAGAGGGGTGGCGACAATAAGAAACTCTCTAGTAATCTAGACGCGATACCAGATCCTTAGGAAAAGACGGGTAGTACACTGCTGCTCACCTCTAAACAGGAGTTGATCATACGATTACGCCGGCGTATGGGCTTGGTCTGATTGCTCGGCCTTGACGTTGGCCCGGATTCCCTGTTGCTCGCCATGTGGTCGGCCAAATCCATGCGGATTATCACTCACCTCGTTTGCTGTTGAGTGGGAATGATGCGCCCGTACGCCTTCGCTCCAATGGCTTTCTCCGCTAGTTGCTGTTGCTGTTGATTTAGCGCGTCCTTCGTATTCTCTTGGTTGATAGACTTGGACGGTGTTGTCCCTAGTCGTCCCTCAGCTTGCTTCCTTGCCCCCTCTTCGATCTCATCCCAGATCAGATCTCGCAAGGCCCAGTTCCTGCAACCCCGTACAGCGATACAAGTGCATCCACTACTACCTCCAGTGAAAACCAACCCCGGAACTGGATTAGTCAATAGCACGGGGACGGCTGCTTTGGGACTGTCGTATAAGTGTTAATGCTGCGGAGTTGATGCAGCAAGGAGAAGATGCAAGTTGTTGTAGTTTCTACATATATAGACAAGCCAAGCACCCAGAAAAACAAGGTAGCTTGTCATCGCAAAATGAGACCGGAGTGGACTGAGGGGCTTTCGTTAAGGTAATACCAGCGTTCCCCTTGCTTGGGTCTACAGAAATACTCACTCAGTCAACATCGGTGTGGCATTGGCAACTGATTTGGAATCTCAAATACGATGCTGGCCAGGGATACAAGCTCAAAGAAGTCGGTAGTGTCCCTCGCTCTGCCAACACGACAAATTTCTCCTCTGGAGCGGAACGAAGATAGCACGCCAGCCGAACTGAAACAAGAGGCGCTGGCTAACGGTGACTGTTGGTAACATAACGAGGTGCTATAGCGCGCTGAGCAGCCGCGCTGTGAATTTATTACTAGACTAATGTACTTCTTGCTGGGTGGAGGACGGGCGACGGCTGGAGGACAGGAGAAGCCCCTGCGCCCAGTAAATCAACTGGCGCCACGGTACTGCGGTACTGCGGTACTGCGGTATTGCGGTGCTGCTGATGCTGCTGCGAGCGGCCTCCCTGGGTTTGTGGTAGCACAGAAAGGGTTTGCCCCATCCGTTGTTGGGAGAGAACGCGCGCGCCGAAACAACAGAAATGACCGGGAAACGACGGCCAGGGACAAAAGATCTGTCTGTCCGTCTGCCTGCCTGCCTGTCCGTCAGCAGTGTTGATCTTGTCTGTTGGCCTGCTGGCGTGGCTGCCCGTTCGCAGCCACTTGCTACACAGAGCTACGCTCGTGGCCTCCTGCTCAGCTACGACCGTCCGACTTATTCCGGGGAAAGGCTGTCAGATGTCTGGGCCCGTTTAGCGGCTCGGTGAGTCCGTCCACGATCGATGATGGCATGTGGTGGGCCACTGTAGCCCTGCTGAATAATAGGTTGTCACATCGAGCATGTGTGAACGCTGTCTGTCTGGCTACCAACCACGTCCTCGAAACTGATTGTGTCCCACGTCGCGTCCTGTTGTGCCGGATCGAGATAAGATCCTGGGCTCCCTCCACTCAGCCAGTCAAGCTGCCCGGCAGCCTGGAGCGGTGGGCCAAGGGGTTTCGATTGCCCCAAGGGACCCGACTGTCGTGTAACCCAGTACAGGTCGTCTCGTCTTAGCAAGCAGTCTGCTGCAATGCCAGTCGTTGCTCTTGATGGCCAACTTGGCCCCCCATCTAGTGCCTTCAAAATTTGGCAGAGTGCCTATTGACGGGCAGGGCCTGTTCGTGGATAATTCCCTTCGATTGCTATGTACATGTGCGTGCAGATATCCAGCCCTATAAACGGTTAAGACGGGATTGACCATCTCCTCCCGCTACGTTGATTCTCAAAGTTGACCTTCCTTCGCCGTTCCATCGCCATCCCTATCCGCAGGGCTTGCGTTCTGCCCATTTGCTGCTGGATGATATACAGACCATACCGCAGCCTCGAGGAGATACCTGGCTGACCGTCTACAAGTGGTCTCATGATGGTGTGAATAAATGCCCGTAAAAATTGGCGAGGGATCCTAGTACCGTGCCTGTGCATGTTAAGGTAGCAATTTGACATCAATGAGAATGCTTTTCGCTTCGTGAGGTACGGTGATAGCCCTATAACGGATCCTACCGCAGCAATTCTTGTTATTTCGTTTAGGTCCAGCCCCTTCAACTGCTTTCGCAGACGCCGGATCTTGAGTTGTCTATTCGGAACGATTCTGAGTACCTTCCTAACCATGTCAAAGTTAAAGTTGGGTACCCAGATAAGAATCTCTAGAGCTTTAAAGGCTAAAGCAGATTCCCAGAACGATGATTTACATCTCCGTCCCTCTTCGTAAAGACAGAGAATATCGATAGCCGCCTGTGGCCTTCGCATTCCTATGGCTATATTTGCCAGAGTGCAGGCCCCTCGTCGGCGGAAACTGGTGATCAAAATAATGTTATTCTCCCGACCGATCGCACGCAAAAGCTTGCTGAAATCTTTAATACGGTAATACTGGCCAGTCTCCCACAACCGAAGACCCAGCCTACGAAAACACGTAGCCTTCTTATTATTCAAGACTTTGTGTACTCTCGCATATTCTTTGAGAGGAACTTGGCTATTAGTCCACACCAAAAACAGTTGACAGATCTCGGGCGCTTTTAGAAGTCGACTAGTCACATCAGCTTCTAAAACGTTGCAAACTTCGGCAAGATACTCCACGTCCACACCTGGTATACGTGCGAGGAGCAGCAGCCAACTGAGACGAACGTTTTCATAATTCACGCCGTCAACACCAGAATATCCCAAAACCCTTTGGGTTGCGCTGTCTAAGAGGAAGCGAAGTTCAAGTTGCCCAAGGCTCTTCAACGGCACGGCCATCTTGGCAGTCTGTCGAATTAAAGTTGGTCGCGCGGTTATCCGACCTAAAGCGTTGAAAAAGGCATCCAGATTCGCTAGGATACCCGATGAAACCTCCTTTAGAGACTGCTCAGGAATACAAGCAATAGCTTTTCCAAAGACGCGTATGGTGTTCATTTGAATTGTGCTTATTTCATGAAGAATGTTGGCCCATGCAACGTAGTCGAAAGACGTGGCCTGATTAGTCATTCCCTGAGAGATACCTGTTATCGATGCCTCTATAAGAGGTATTTTGAGGCGGTCAGCCACCTTGGGGTCATTTGCATGGACAAGTTGCGCGTTTAAGCCATCGAAAATGCCCGTCAAAGCCTGGCCAATCGCCTCGTCCTGGAACAGGCGGTCTGCCAAGGCTTGCTGCCAGCCATCACAGAACCTAGAAAAGAGATTGAAACCCCTAGTCCCATTGGCCATATCCCAAGATAGCGATTCCAAAGCTGCGCGGACTACATCGCGAGGAGTGCTTCCTATGTCCCATGCAACCGAAGGTAACGGCTCTGCCACGCCAGGTAAAATAACATCTTGAGGGAACAGTATTTCGTCTCGGTTATGGGAGTCATCTGTAGTATCGGCACGGGGAGGGAAGAATGGCTGTAATTGGCTCGACATGCTGTCCAAGAGAGCGCGCATCCCTGGAGTGTTCGTGTTCGATCGGTTTCTTCTATCGGACGAGGTCGGGGGTTTCCATTGCCACTGCGTTAGGTCTACCAGGTTTGCCAGTTCCCATATGGGCGCGGCAGAGTGCGGCTGTCCAAAATGCAGCCCTCCCATGTGTCTCTTGGCCAAGCGCTTCCTGTGCTCCATCGGCCCCGGAACATAAGATCCATAACGCGCGCCGATCCTAAATGTGGCGGCATATCGCTCGAAGGTCGATGCAAGCAGGCTGTCTGACACCCATATGCTGTCAAAATGGGGCCGTAGGTGGCGGCGCACGGCTTGGTAGCATTGTAAGGACGACATAGCCATGGGCGCGCGTTGCCGATGGGGATAATCCCCCTCTCGAGTTATTCCAGTATCGGTGGCTTTAGAGGGGCTATTTAGAGGTTGGTGCAGCAGACGCAAGTCTTGGGAGACAGCGACAGGGAATGGTTGTTGGGCAACCCAGCTGTCTTGAAATTGGATCAAATGTCTAAAATAGAGCTTTGAGGATTAAGGTTTAGATGTAGCGTGGGGGTACCTGCTTGAGGCTGCACTTCGGAACAGCTACCTACATACATACTGTAGGTACAGGTACTTACAGTAGGTATGTACAGAGTACTCGACCAGCCAATGAGAAAACAGGAGATTGGTGCTCAATTGTGGCTTATAGGGCTGTGGCTCAAGCTTGTTCCAGACGTGGGCTAGACCAGGAGTGGCTTGATCTCTACTGCAGCCAGGGTACATCCCACTATCCCACTATCGACACTGACACTTCTCCATCCGCATCCGCGGGGCCACCAGCATAGAATACTACCGAACCCGAATAAGCCGGTACCTATCTACCGTCTCTCTAACCACGGCGCTCTGAACCACCATTCATTCTCTCACCATGGCTCACGAGTTTCCCCCTTTGAAGAACGATCTGGTCCTGAGGACAGCCTGGGGTGCGTCACCCCGAGTCGTATAAGTGGCCCGAGCTGTCGCTGAGCGTGACCGCAGGGCAAAATGTAGAACGAGCACCTATCTGGATCATGCGACAAGGTACAGTCCCCGTCATTCCATCGCCAATTGGACCGTGTCGTCGCCGCCTGTCCCTTAGGATGTCCTTGAGCGACGCTTTTTGGCTAACAGACGCAAAGCTGGCCGCTATCTTCCCGAATACCACCAAGCCAAAGGCCAGCGCGACTTCTTCGAATGCTGCCGCGATCCCGAAGTCGCCTCCACCCTGACGCTGCAGCCCATTGAACGCTTCGCCGGTCTCCTCGATGCCTCCATCATCTTCTCCGATATCCTCGTCATCCCGCAGGCCATGGGGATGACCGTCGAAATGGTCGACAAAAAGGGCCCCCATTTCCCCCATCCTCTGGAGTCCCCCACCGACGGCCAGTACACCAAGGTCCTCGACAAGGACGTCGATGTCGCCGCTGAGCTTGACTACGTGTACAAAGCGATCACCCTGACAAGGAAGAAGTTGGATGGTCGCGTGCCACTCATTGGCTTTTGCGGAGCGCCGTGGACTCTATTCTGTTACATGGTAGAAGGTGGCGGTTCGAAGATGTTTATCCAAAGCAAAACCTGGATCTACAAATACCCGAATGAGACGTGCGCCCTGTTGCAGAAAATATCCGAAATATGTGTTGAATATCTCGCATTGCAGGTCCAGGCCGGGGCCCAGGTACGAATGATGTGGGCGGCCAACATGCGAGTTGCGCTAACACACGGTATTAGATGATACAAGTCTTTGACTCGTGGGCAGGTGAACTATCGCCCTCTACATTCAAGAAGTTCAGCGAACCATACCTCGCATATATAGCCGAGAAACTACCAAACAAGCTCAAAGAGATGGGCTTGGATGTGGTTCCCATGATTGTGTTCGCCAAGGGGGCAAACCAGTCACTCGACTCAGTTTGCAACTTAGGATATAACGTCGTGGGATTAGACTGGCTTGTAGATCCCGCCGACGCCCTAAAAATCCGTGGAGATCGCAAAGTTGTATTCCAGGGAAATGCCGACCCTGGTGTTCTATATGGGTCGAGGGAATCCATATCAGATACGGTAAAGCACATGGCCGAGGGCTTTGGAGGCGGTAAAGGAGGCTGGATTGCTAACCTTGGCCACGGCATCACGCCCTTTGTGAAGCCGGATGATCTAAGGTTTTACCTAGAGGAGATACAACGCCTAACTAGCAAATAGGATCAGAAATATCCTGCCTAAATGAAGATGTATTCATTCATCTGGAAAGCTCCGGTCCAAGTTCAGACGGCTCCTGTATTATCATTAGAAAGCAATGCCTATTTTGAAAATAGAAAAGAATTCCGGCAACTCACCAGGATATTTGCCACTTCACCCGACCATTCAAGCTCCGACATACACCCTGACTTTGTATATTGTCCGGGGCTACATCAGCCCAGCCATGGCCGTCGTCACTGAAATCCTTTAAATGGTCCCGCAAAACCTTAACCGCAACAGCCTTTGCAATACCTCTCCCTCGGTACGGCTCCTCGCAATGCAAGCCGCTTAGCGAAGAATCCGGCCCTAGTCAATAGTCAGCGTCCCGTCCCCAGATCAGATCAAGTAATAGATAGAGATGGATCCGCGCAGAGCACTCACCGAGAAACGCCCACGCGACCGGCGTCCCATCATCCAAATACAACGCCGTGCTCGGCAATAGCTTCACCGTGCGCCTACATACGATTGATTAGCCAAATTATCTACCTAGTTAGTTAATTACCCGATGATTCCCACCCTCGCTCCCCCAGTTACTACCAAAGAGCGGAAAGGGGCAACAAGAAACCACGTACTCCTTGCGCGGGATATGGCTCCGCGAGATCGCGAACGGGATATCCTCGGGACGAAGCCGATCCCAGCGCAAGCGCCTCCCATCGCCGGGCCCCAAGACCTCGGGCAACCGGACGTCAGGCAGTTCCTCGACCTTGAAGATGAACTTGTCGTAGAGCCCCGTGGAGAAGATATCCAAGCCGGCCTCGACGAGGCGCGCCCGCAGCGCCTCGTCCAAGTTGCCGACAAGAATCGTCGGGAACTCGCGCTCGGCCGCGCGCGCGGAGCCGGGCGCGAAGTACAGGTCCTGCAGGCGCTTCACCTGGCGGAGGAGGGCGACGGCGCAGGCGGTGTCGTCGCGCTGCAGCTCCGCGTCCGGAGCACCCGCCCGGGTTTCCAGCGACGAGTAGATCCAGAGCTCGGTCTCGGGGCCGCGGGAGAAATCCAGGTACGCGGCCGCGAAGGGGGCGTTGGAGTTTCCTCCGGCGGCAGCGGCGGCAAGATAGTCCTCGAGCGAGCCCCCCGCGGCCCACAGGATCCTCGCGTGCTCCGTGATGCCGCCCGGGACCTTGGTGAACCGCATCCTCCGGGCCAGGGGCAGCGCGTGCGGGACGTGGGGGCTTCTCGTCAGGAGCTCGACGAGCGCCTCGGGCGGCGCGGTGTACACGCTTACTTCGGGGGCCATGATGGGTGGGATGGATTCGTTCTTTCCTCCTACGCTAGAATCCTCTTTCTATTAACCCTTTTTAATAAAATAAAATAAAAGTATATTTAAAAAATAAATAGAATGAAATAAAATCCGGCTCCAGGATCTGTACGCAACCGACGTGACTTTATATTAAGACGAGGTATATGGGCAACTGTCGGTGGTAACGCCGTCGGGGTCTGGCAGTCTGAAAAGACGAGATCTTAGCGAGCGCAGGTTTTGGCGTTCGCTGCGATTGAGATACGAGAACTAGACGATTTCCAAGGCGTCTACGGTCTCTGCGATGGTCATTTTAATAATCTGTACCCTTCCCCCATACGACGGTCAGTCGGCATGAGTCACATGTCCCGCCGAAGTTCGCATCGCATTAGGAGCAAAAAACATGGAGATGGAGCATCAAAAAATTAACAAGGTTGGGTTGACACCGAGATATCGGTGAGCATCCGTGCTCGTCGTCGTGTTCTCCTCTAAAGTTTCCTATGTAAATCTAGATAGTGTATACGCACTAGGAGCTGTTTCACATGGCTCGATACATTTCAGCAGCAATAGCCTTTTTTTTCCCCGTCCTTCTACCTGATACCCGTAGTAAACAATCGAACTCCCAGAACCAGGGTAATCATAAGAACCCGGCAAAATATGGTATCATGGCAAACATGAAGTTTGCGAAAGGTTGCGCCCCGTTTATCCTCCATCAGATGAGAAAAGTAGGCCAGAGCCACGGAAAACAACAACAACCAGAACGTCTTATTCGCCCACCGCAATAATTCCACCCAGCGTGCATTTCCTTCCAGACTTCCCCCGATTCTACCTCTTCTACTCATGGCATCACTTCCTCAACATTCTCAGTTCCCAATCAAATACATAGAAACTAGCTGCGGCCTTTTGCAATTGTTAATCGAGCAGCGGCATTTTTCATCGACTCCTATGTCCGCTTGAAGAAATCCTTCGCCCTGGCAGCTAACCCGCTACTTGTCCTACCCGGTTGGGGTTTCTTATCGGCATCGGTCGTAGTGCTGGTGGTAGTGGTGGCCGTGTCCGCAACAGCAGTATCCTCTGACCCATTCGACTTGGCCTCGGATAACTTGGCCTTGACAATGTTGGCGGCGCCGCCTCGGCCGACGTGAGTTGCACCCGTGCTGGGTCGTCGCTCGACACTGCGAGTAAGGGCAGGTTAGCCATTGGCTGTGCCACTCTCTTCTCATCTTCGCATCTTTTGAATCTTAGCTATCCCCGTCGCTGCGACTGCCGCGATGGGATGGCATACGCCATTGCCCCGCCCCCGCGTGCATTCGTCGACCTTCGTGGGACTAGTACTTACGGGCCAACATCTTGTCGTGCGCGTGTCTCAGCGGGATCTAGATTCGGCGCCATGTTGCCTGAGCCGCCACGGCCGGTCGTCACGACAGACGTCTTGAGGGTAGGTGTCTCCAGGTCCGAGGGCTCGAGGCGAGGAGATTTAGTAGCGTCGGCAATGTTGCCAGCGCCACCGCGGCCAGTGGAAGTCATAGACATGTTGGAGGGGTCGCAGAAGGGCTATACGTATGATACGAGGGTGGTTCGGAGGGCTGGCAGGTGAGTAGTCGACTCGGTACAGTAGGTGCTACGTGTGACTCCGGCTCTCAGCGAATTAGTTAGGGCCGGGCTTCGGCAGGCTAATCTGATATACTATTACTCTAGAGATGGATAGGCAATGGATATTGTTTCGGGCGAAAACCGGGGCTTGCTCTCCGTTCCGATGCACTGCTGAGGCTCTCAATCACCATTCGACATTGACATGAAGAGGAGAGAAAAAGACGCAGGAGACTCAGGGCAGCAGGCTACAGTAGACGGAAGGCACGCGCCCGGATTCGGACTATATACTAAGATACGGCATGGAGGCTACCTAGTTTGGGGGGACGAGAATGGGAGGGAGGAACGGAGGACAAAGAGGGCGGTTTAACGTGGGTAAGGCAACCGTCCGAATAGAGAGACCAGCGTTTGTGTGCGCCCAGCCGCCCGGTTCTAGTTCTAGATCTAATTACAGTGCTGTATTACTCAAGTGACATGTGAGTCTTGGTGGGCAACGTGCTGAAGCTGCGGGAGCTGGTTTGTTTTTATGGCATTGCATTGCATCGTGTACGCTAGTATAGGTAGGTAACCTAGCGTACTTTCCTACATTCCAATACACACTATCTCGACTAAAGTCACCTGGGTGTATTAGATGCTGTCGTTAGGACAGAGGTACGCACGCTAGGCACTTAGGTACCGAATGCAGCAGAAGCCACTCCACAGGCAGTGCTGGCTGCAACTACCTAGGTAGGCCTTGCACTTAAAATTATGAGGTAACGAAGACGTAATGGAAAACGGCTGTCCGCTTGCCCAATATCGCCAGATGTGTTCCGTATCGCATCACACCATATCACTGGGGCGGGGTGCTCGGGGTCCTGCTCGGGGAGCTTCACCTCCGTCACCTCGCCCCGGATGAGAAATAAAGTTGCGCATGCCTGTGTGGCGTGTCCCGGGTAGCTTGGCGCCTTTTGAGGTGAATCTTGCCCCTTTACTTACTGTCTGTCGTCTTAAGTTTGGTCATTTAGAGGTACCTACCTACATATGTAGGCAGTAGGTTAGGTAGTGTAGACTTCCAGAGTCTGGCCAGTATTTCGGTACCTGCTTACCTGCATGTGCTTACATACATACCTACCTACTATAATACATACCTAGGTACATACACATGATGTACATACCTCAATACCCTACCCATAAAACCAGGCAAGGCAAGGTAGGGCAAGGCAGAGCAAGGCTACCAATGGCCAAATGCATGCAATCAGCCTCACCTACTGTACCTTGAGTAGACTTCAATAGTGCAGTAGACATAATAATACCGCTTTTCAGACGGGCGCATGTAAGCCACGAGCTGAGAGATGCCAAGCCAGCTACAGATTGGCTAGGTAATTATAAAAAACCAAGACATGATCTACCCCCTCCCTCTCTTGTGTCAAAACTATCAACAGCCACTGGCCAAGCTAGCTGCAAGCTACAACACAGATGAGACACCCTCGCGAGCGGACACGTGAACGAGTAAATGCGTAAATGCGCAGATGCGCAAATGTGTCTCATCCTTGTTTGCGCATTGTCAGCATTGCGATTGCGCACATCAAACGGAAACGAATCACAACTCTCGACCCACCCGCCCGGAATCTTGTTGCCGCTACTACTGTACACGCCTCTTAAGATCGGACGAAGTCAGTGCCAGTCGGTTCCGGCTTTTCGGGTGTCCCGCGCCACTGGGTCTCATGCGGGAAAAGAGCGTCACACTCTGCAGCATGCCAGCCAGGCCAGGCGAGTTGAGGCTCAACCCCCTCGCATAAGGTAGGAAGGGTCAAGCAATTGAGCACCTTATCATTCAGAATACCTAAGGTCGTCACATAGGCCAAGTAAGCCCCCCCAAAAATTACAAGTTCAATCGCTTTATATACCTTGGTAAAATCTAACCGCCCACGGCTGATAGCAACGCCAATAATAGGCCTAGTCTCGCGTTACTTTGCCGTCTACTCTAATACCGAGTACGGTTACGTCCACTAAATCCACCTGGGATCCCGTCGCATGGGCCTAGCACAGTATATCTGGTGCGCACCACCGTAACCGGCAACAGTGTTTGTCGCGGTAGTTGTTCCGATGGTCCCATTTTCTTCGTGCGCGTGAGAGTCCCTATTCCTCCTCATCGTCAGAGCCGCGACCGCCTTTCCCTGCCTTGCCCTCTTGATCCTTCCTAATAGGAATCTTGACACCTTGAAGAGCAAAAGTCTTGCTGAGCTGCGTGCTCTCGCACACACCTGGGAATTTCTTTGCCGAATATACCTGGAATTTTTCGCTGAACGCATAAGCGAGGACTGGTGCTCTGCCTCTATTCAAAAGTTCGGCATCGCTACCACCGTTTGACGCTGCGCCAAGGCGTCTGAGGTTAATGAAGGAGAACCGCAATCTATCATTATGTAAGCACCGCACTGGGAAATTTCATGTTCCGGCCTGGGATAACCAACCTGAACCAGCCTTCAGTTCGAACACTTAGGTCTTGGAGAATGAACCAAATACCAATCTTGTCGGACGGGTCTTGTAGACGTGAGGCGCTAGCTGCAAGGCTGCCAATGAGATTTCGCGTGTACATCCCACCATTTGGTTGTTGTTGTCCCATTAGACGGCTCTGGGCCATGGCACCAGCGGACATGTCATGAGAATAGCGAGGGCCATACATTGCTTGCGACGGCAAAGAAGCCACACCTCCCATGTCCCTATAGCCTCCCTGAGGATAACCATAAGGTTGTACCTGTTGTGGATACGGATACTGTCCTGACAGGGCATTAGAAAAACTTATTGGCGTAGAAGGACAAAGGGCTAAAAATACCTTGAGAATATGGATCTGGCTGATAAGGAGCCATTTGATGCGGATAGGGCGCATTAGGAGGTTGTGAGAAGTCGCGACTAGAGGGCACAATTGCCTGGAATCCGTAGACGCCGCTTTGTCCTCCTTCGACAACCTCCCGAAATGAGGAAGGGTGGGTTGACGAGATGGATGGTGATTGTTGCGAATGCTTCACGAGATTGACCTCCTTGGAGCCATCCTCAGACCACAAGTCCACGTGAAGAACATAGTGCTGATGCTCAACCTCGCTGGTGACGAATTAGTCATCAAACTGGTATGTTGACGAACTCGACTTACTTGCAATCCACCTCCTTACCACTCCCTTTATCCATAACAACAAGTCTAATACAAGGTGGCGGAGTTATCGGCCGTCGGTCCTAAACAATATTAGTCTCTGCATAGCCTTTAGACTTGCATTAGGATCATACTTTATCTCCAAACCCACACATACGTGCCCTCAGCGGTTGCTGAACCACTTCCAATCTACGGCAGATTTGTGGTCAACAGCATTCTTGGGTTGTACTCAACTTAGAGGCGCTTTTTAAGACAATAGTTTAGCTCGAGTCGATCAGTGACTCACCTGTATTTCCTAGCACCGTCACTGCCTTCGCGTGGTTCTAGGTTGGCCGTATTTGACTCTTCTGTCTCTGGTTGGGTTGTACTCTGGGTTGTGGATTGAGACCCCATGCCGTTCTCAGATGTACCCAACTCAGTGACCCGGTCTCTGGGACCAGAACCGGAACCGGGACCAGGGCCCGGCCCGGGACCGGGTATGGAGGGAGGCATCATATTGGCGCGGGGAGGGGGCATGTTTGGGCGATGAGGGTTCGCCATTGAGTCTTGGTAATAGGTTGTGGGCATTGGTGGGGGAAGGGGAGCATAACCGGAATGCTGAGGCGGTGGGCCAGCCATGTCAGGCTGGTGATGGTAAACCGGCGGAGCTGGGTATCCTGAAGCCATGGTCCCTTTCGTCCAACGCCCTCCGCGAGCCTCTTCTCGACGTAATCCAAGATCCAGCAGCTGACACCCGCCCAGACCTAGTGAAGCCAATGTCTTCACAAGACTTTACTATCGCATATACGTTTCCTTAGCTCACGTTTAGGCAAGGTCAGCGGCGACGGTACGAAAGTTAGGCGCGGCGAAATCTATCAAGACGGGCGAATCTTCAAGTGTCGCCGAAGGATTGGTAGCGACTGTACGTTTTCCGTTCTGTGGGAGAATGATGCGCGATGTAACCGCGTACCGCGGGGGTACCGAGTTAGATAAGCTTCACAGCGGCATCGACCAGATGCCGAAGAAACAGGTAGGTTTCGGGCAGGGGTCGTTGTAGCACCTCTGTAAATGTACTTCGTAGATATATACTGAAGAGAAGAGACGGTGGACGGGATGAGGAAAAGGGTCAAGTTCCTCGACTGCTTTGTGTTGCAGACCAAAAGGAGAAAAAAAAAGATGGACGTCAGTTGCAATATATTTCCAGAGGGGTGGGTGGTGTGTGTTATGGCTGGCGCAAAGGGGACGTCTGCAGGTGACAGGACGCAAATGGCAAGGCAAAGGTAATGAAGGTGGTGTTAAGTTGACAATACCTTATACATGTACCTAGCTCCGCCAGGCCCGCTGGAGGGGTGCAGGGGTACCCCTCAGGACGCGAGAGGGGAGAGGCCTTGGAAGCTTGTCTTTTGAACCTTAACAGGGAAAGCGCCCTCCACAGCCGATTGGCGCTCGCAGCGACACAGCAACCTAAAAGTTCCAAGCTTGGAGCCCACTCGTATCCCTGCGCCCCTGCATCCACCTGCTGCTACTGCTGCTTGTTTGCCCACTGGTAGCGCGGTACCGTACGCATACACTACATATATGGACCTGTACCTAGCAGGTATATTCAATACTTTGGGCGCGTCAATCTTGGAAGACAGTGCTATTAACTGTACCTAGAGTTTGTAGGTCTGGGTACGCTAGAGGCCAGTGGCTGCCCTGCTCATTTCAGCCCAGCCCTGCTTCATTGACAAGAAGCCTCGCATCTCGAACCCAGGTGCATCATGTAGGCACAAAGCTTCTACTTTACTTACTATACTACGCCTACTATATACGCGCACAGAGAAAAGAGCCCGGGGCAGGGGGCATTGGTATCACAAATGGCGGGGGTTAGGGGAACATGGGGAACATGGACAACGTGATACGCAGCGTACATGTAGTCCAGAACTGCTTCGCGCAATTGCGTAGTAGCAGTATACAAGCTGGATGTAACTCGGAATCGATCGTTGACAAGACAAGACCGTACACAATCAGACCAGGGTGGGTTGATGCGGCACATCCATGATCCATCCGGATGTGGGTTGATAAGCTAGCCTACCTACCAGATTAGTACTGTAGGTGCCGTAGGGAACATCAATAATGACAATAATAAGAATAATAGTTCATATGATTACCTATATACTACTTAACTGGCCATCCAGCTCTGTCGATGCCACTCGGAGCTTCTGAGGAGCCTGCATCTCTGCTCTGTAGCTAAGGGCGCTGATGCCTTGAGGACAAAATAGGGTATGCGAACGCGAGAGTTTACCAAGGTTAGTACTGTATATATTGTATATATTAGAAGCGCATAGTGAGCACTAGGGATCGTCACGTCTTCCGAGGTCACGTATGTCTTCTGTCAAACCCCCTATTCATGGAGTTGTCGCTCGAGCGGAAGGAATACCTACGTAGCCGCTCGCTTCCATTTTAAAGTGTAATTACCTATACGTCGATAGGCACTATGAGGGACGGATTGATGCCTGGCGGCAGCAGGCGTAATTATACTTAGTATAGTACAGCATGTCTGTTGACAATTGCCCCTTGTTGGTGCAAGGTTACATCGTATTCAATAATACCCTGCGAGTGGTGGCAGACTGGGGTTCCTCTTCTCAAAGTGTACTAGTTGCTGCTCCTCAGCTAAGCCCGCAAGTCTCATGCAGAGGATGGTGACGGAAGGGGAGGGGTCTGTCCTTAGGCGCGCTTAGAGGATTCACATGTGCTGGAGATACCTAGCTTGATGAGCTCCCTAGTCAACAGTGAGGCTATCCTCGGCCGCTTCTTTCCTAAAGTTTGAAAACTCGGCTATGAGTAATAAAAGGTTACATGGTTTTTCTATGTATAGGATCAGCGTATACCTCCAATTCGTGGTCGGGGGGGATAGCCCCCCTGTCGGAAAGCTCAATCTCTGCCGATCGGCTCCAGGAGTATCTTCAGTTGATGATGCTCTGACTCCTTGTGAGGTAAACCGGCGGGGTGTGGCACTGACATTATGCTATGGATCATGGATGTTGAGCGTCCAAGTTGCAATACTATACTACTATCTAGTATATCTATATATTAACTTGAGGTTGACTAAAAGTGTCCACTTCAAGTCTATTATGGCATACATCATTCTTGCTCCAACGCGGAGCACCCCAGAACGTACACATGGAATACCCCTTACGACTTCCTCACCCTCGACGAATCAGGACTGGCGGGATATACATATACGTATACATCCGTATCACTCTCCCAGCACTGATTGCAACTCTATGCTGGCCCAGCAGTCTGGGCTGTTCAACGAAGCAGAGACTTATGATGTAGCGCTCACAGGGGTGTCCAAGACAGGCACTGTTGCATCGTGCACAGTCGGGCATATCTTTACCGATAGGCGAGAGCCACGCCCTCTCTTGGGGTGCGCAAGATATGTCCAGCGTCGGCATTGACATATGTAGTAGGGTGGGTATGGCGATTCGGTAACCGTTGCCCTTGTCGTCCGTCGTCTCGATATCGGAGGGATCAAAACAACTGCACAACTGCACAGCAGCGAGGGTCGGCTACCTTCCCTTTGGGCGTCAGTGCATTGGCTCGACTCCGGTGCTCATTACGAAATTACATAGTGTACAGTAGTGTGCATGGCTGTTGATGAGACCGACGAAGATGTAACCCATGAAGGGGCCTTCATGATGAGCGAGGTTTCATCGCGGCTAGCAATCCTTGCTGCGAGAGGTTGAACCCCGGGAGTTGATGCGCGTCTCGTCGAGCCCCAGCCGGTAACGCTCAACAAAGTCTCACCGTATACGCACAAGGCAGAATGCATTGCAACACCAGTCTGGATCACCACGACAATTTCAGCTTCAAACCCTGTTATCGGTCGAATGCCTCTCATGCCTGCTGGCATGGTGACTCGTCCAGTCTTTACCGCATGAGGCGACAGGGATGGGGGGTGTTGGTGGAAGACGGGTATTTATAGAGGACGCAGCATACTGACGCTCTACAGTAGGTTACCTTGCTCAGTAGCATCAACTACGCCTACCCTTACCTACCAGTACGTGTGGATCGCCTCCTGACCTCTACTTAGGTGGTAAGTAAAGTACCTGTGTAGGCAGTAGTATTCAAGTACAGTAGGTAGAACAAACCTTGAAGTTGTTCTACACTTACCCACATAGGTTAGGCAATAGCGTCACTTGTAAGTAGGAGCGGTAATGTAGAGGCGGTAAGGCGGAAGCACGGCGCCTGCAGCAGCCAAGCTGACTTCGATGTATAAGTCTACGCTAGCGCCAACATCTTCTCAGATCCGCCGTGCCTATCTATCGTTCCGTCTTAGCTCCCGTATAGATCTCCGCTTCATACATAGTAGTATAGCTCGACATCCATACCTGGTACAGCAGTCGGTACCTCGCTAGCTATGGTTGTGTAGAGGGATCAAGAGTTGGACTCGAGGGTTGAGGATCCACTCGCCGACCTCATTAATGACAGCTCAAGGTCAAGATCAAGATCAAGCTCAAGCTCTTGTCCCAGATCTTGGATATCATGTGTTACCTACTAACCCAAGTACCTAAGGTAGGGGCGCTATGAAACCCGCCGACTTTGTATTCTTTTATATAATTAACCCTCGTGATCTGTCACTTGGCACAGAGATACCGCACAGACTCCACATGAAAACCAAAAGTAGTGTACTACGATGATTCGTGGTGGCTCCTCTACTCTAGTACGAGTCGAGTATAGGTCTCTATTTGTTTGATGCCTATGTAACAAGCAACGGGAACACTCAAGGGCTCGACCGTCCAATGACCGGATTGTCGGGTCACTGGCGCATCTGAAGTCGGGTAAAGCAAATTTGTATCCAACACCGCTCATTGAAAATTTTTTATTTGCTTGCTTGCCCCCTCCGTACTTGGCTATGTTTGCTCAGAAGTGCCCTCACGAGACTGTGGTGTCCCCTGTTGTGGCCCACAAAGTCGGACGGTGAAGATCGGACTAGCACAAAGCCCTGGGGATCAATAACGGATACTATCATATAAGTTTCTGACTATAACCAGTTCCCCTAAGCCCTCCACCCCCAATATGAAGTACATGAAGTACTTAAGCGAGTGCCCTGGCCGCTTAAGCGAGGCCAACAGGCGAATAACAGAGCAAGATGGTGAGATTCCTAGACAGCGGAACACAATCGCTGTGTTAGAAGTGATCAGCGTAGGAAAGGACCCACGACGAACACAATCGTTTACAAAGTCCCCCCCTAATAGACAATCTGAGCACTATGCATAATCAACAGTATCAGTACTTTACAAGAGCAAGTCTACGTTGCAGAAGTCAGACGGAAATAACGCTAAGGCTCCCCTTACCGCTTTGACCGATGGTAAAAGTTACGCATACAGCAAAGCCACTGTGCTTATCCTCGTGGTAAACCTGAATGCTTCCCTAGATGCTTGGGCCCAGCCACCAGGTGATATGGCCGGAACGAGCGCTAGCCGCCGTCGCAGCTGTGAGAAACGGCGGAAAGACTGGAGCAAAGATATCAAGTCGACGCCCGCAAGTTAAAACCGGTGCCCAAAGCAAAGCCGCCAAGGTCCAACTCCAGACAAAGTGATGCAGGCACAATCTATTAGTCGGGTAGGCAATTTCGGGTAGGCACTCATAATAATATGGCCGGGGATGGAGATTGTAGACTTTGTTACTAGAATTTTACTCGTTCTTGAAACAAAATAGATAATACTGTAACACAACGGCGACTAGCCCTACAGCACAGAGCTACCTAACTGATATAATGGCCGTGTTCCATCTATACGATGAACTCGGCTATATCAACTACGCGCACTTAACCCTCGCCGCATATGTCTTGGGCGGGGATTCTTTCAAGAAAAGTAACTGGAACCTGAATGGCATATTGGACACCCAAGCCGGAAAATCCCAATCTTGACATCATTTATACAAGACACACACGGCATTGAAAACCTTGTCGCCTCTTTTGTCCTCATTAGCCCTTAGGTAATAGTTGCATTGATAGAGAGTGGTACGCATGGGATTGTTCCCGTAGGCACAGTATTGTTCAGCCATGATGGTCTTATTATAACACTTAGATAACATCCTCAAGAGGAGATATTGTCCAGTTCCGTTGGATCCGGTTGCAGACCCCTTTGTCCTCGTCGCCGTGTTCTACTCCTCGAAGAACCGGTTCTTCTCATCTCGTTGGGCCTCTAACCCCTAGACTTTACTTCAGGACCAAAAGCAAGAAGTACAAAAGGAACAAGAAGTTAATAGGCCCCGCACATACGGCGTTAAGAGCAACACAATACTGTGCCCCAACTACGCCGTCTACCTTCCCGCCAAGATGGGATACTAAACGCCGCGTAAATGATGTGTGAATAGTATGTCTGTGTTGAGAGTCCAAAAAAAAGATTAGGCGAGCCTGTAAGTATAACTGTGCTGTCGCTCTTCCCTGAAGAAATGAAGAACAAATAGCAAAAAGTTGTCGACCACTTTTCATTACTGAGATCCCATTCTTCCCACCCACAGTGAATATCGTGTCCCATTTCGTCGTGTTTCTAGAAGATAATGAACGCCAAATATTTCCCACACACCTGACAGCATCGACTCAATTGTGCATGGAACGAGTGAGATGTGGAAATTCAGGTTGGACCACTTTTTGATAAGATCTTGTAAAAATTCGAATTTAAACCTTCAACTGTAGAACGAGACGACTAAGCGACTCGTAATAAGCGAACAAGCTGTGATGATGCCAATAAGCGGATCGTAGAGTGGCAAGGAGGGATATATATGTGCTGTGTGGTGAGCGATCTAATCATCCGCTAGTTTAGCAAAATGCTTCGACCATAGCCAGCCAACTAAGTTGTTGGGATCATCTTGGTTTTTCGCGAGCCAAAGCTCGCCCTTCTCGGCAATGACGTCAAATATCTACCCAAAAATTAGTCTAGTGCGTATCGTAAGGGTTTGTATTCAGGGATCACTTACCTCACCCGCTTGATATGTGAGGTAGGGATACCCAGCCTCATGTTTGGTGGTTTGTATGTTAAATTCAAAGAGTGAAGCGGCGAGCCAGAGAACGTTGTATCCATTGATAGGTTTACGCTCGCGCGAGGAAGCTCGAGAAGAGACTCGGGATCGCCGAAGATGATTCTCTTGCGCATCCGACATAGGGAGCGCTGATTGGAAAATGCCAGAGAAGCGATGGTTGTCGGGAGTCTGGAAAGGAGACGATTGTGCTGAGTTGGCATAAGGCCTCGATTGTGAACTTGACTCCACACTCTGTCTAACCGGGCCGCCCGAATCATGACTCTGGCCGGTACCTGGTCGTACGGGAGGCGTGCCCAGTGCCCTCGAGACCGAAGATAAATCTGAAGCCTTTGGAGAGTCGGGAGCTCGTGCGTGTCCGTTAACCCCATTATAATAATCTCGATAAGACTGATTCGGGCTTGACGCCGAAGGGATAGGTGGAGAGGCCGTAAACTGACCGCTGTGGCGCTTCATAAAGTCAGGTGTTGGTAAACTTGGAGCTATATCACTGTTTAAGGACAGCCCACGGTGACGAGGAGATGGCTCTGCGGGCCTAAGTCGGTATCTCGAAGAAGCTTCGTCAACGCTTGTAGAATGCGATGGCCGACCTTTTGAGGCTGGGTTGATAATTCCGATTGTGTTGATTTGTTCATCTTGAAATTTGTAGTCCTGGAAAAATGTGGACACGATGGTTGAGACTTCCGGAATCTGTGTCTCTTCAAGCACTACATTGACTTTTTCTTTCCATATAGAGAACCATTGAGTTTGAATGTTGACGAAATTCCCAAGACAAATGTTGCCTACTTTCTCGGTCAGAGCTGAAAGTTTCGGTAGTTCACTCTTCAGGGCTTCATTTAAAGCCTCATATTGCTCAACGAGTTCTGAGAGCTGCTTGTCAATTTTCTTGCCACCCTTTTGGAGTTGAAGGTATTTCTCATAATCAACTCGGCGCTTAGATCTCTTTTTCATCGCAAGGGATGGATTGCTATAGGATTTGATCACAAGCTCGAATGGCTCGATGACTTGCTTCCGAACTTGTGAGAGCTATCGAGTCGCGTTAGTGGTGCGGAGGTAACGCGCATGGGCGTTGGACTGTCACTTACATGCTGCTCTAAGGCAACCTTCTCAATATCTCTCATAGAGACGTTGAAGCGAACCCACTTACTTTCAATCTCGGGATGAGGGGAGGGTTGAAGGCGCATGACAAGTTCCATAGAAGAAAGATATTGTAAAAACTCATGGACATGGTCCGTTACCTGTCTCGTGTAAAATTCAACATCTCTTAGAACGACCTGCAGGCGAAGATAGTCATCGCCGAACTTTTCATGTAGTTTAAGGTACTCGGTATCCTCAGGAGGTTTATTAGTTGCAGTCTGCAACTTGTCAACTCTCTTGCCAAATGCCCTCGCAAGGCCAGCTTTGACATCGGATTCCTTGCGTCTTCGACCAACAATCTGCCCAACCAATTCGAAGTTCTTTTTTGTTTTGTTAATCTCTTCAATTGCGCCTTCTAGGGCCGTCTTGGCAGCCTCCAGGGATGCGCGATCGGGGTGATCCGAAGGCGTCGCGTGAAGCAGCTGGATAAGCAAGTTAGGGTATTTCGTGATCCTTTGCATCGGCTTAATGAGTAGCGAGTCCAGGTTCCAGGCTCTTGTTAGCTCTCTGGCCACCTCATTGCACTCGTTTAACCAAACTTGAACCGTTGGGTCTTCCTGGATTTGGATCAATCGCTTATTTGCATGATCACTATTCTTAAGAAAAGTCTCGTGAACTTGTTTCATATCTTCCATGTTCCGAATGAAAATTGGACCTAGTGAAGTTTCCCGGTCCTTATCATCACTCAGTTGGCCAGAGGCGGCCGCGGCCGCGCTTGATAAAGGAGGTCCTCTATCGCTAGGACTAGATGTGTCAACCTTTTGCACAAGACGGTGTGCCCGAGGTGTATAGATGCTGGAGACGCCTTCCTTCAGCTCGATCAGAAACGCGGAATGGAATTGAATGATTTTGTCGGTATTGCGGAAAATGAGTTTAATGGTCTTGTCGTCAAGTCTCGGACATGCCTCGGCAGTTCCTTTATAAATCTCTTCAACAATATTCATATCTCTGATGAAGAAGGTCTCGGTATCTATGAGTTCTTTGATGGTTTCAAGGCGAGTAAATAATCGCTTCTTTTCTTTCGCAGGAAGATCGGATGCTTGCTCGGCATTAACGCTTTCCACTAGAGTCTGCTGGCTTGCTAAATGGGAGGAATTAGATTGAGGATCTTCGGAAGCTGTGAATGACCCTTGATCGATCGACCGTGAAGCTGATTCCAAAGGGGCAAAGTAGTCGCTGTCCCGTTTTAGAGGATCCATTAAAACTAGACTTTGGTCGTCCTTTTCGATATGCAAGTAGCTATTAGGCCTAGTGTCATCATAATACTCGCTTGGTGGCGCAGAGCTCATCGCATCGTGGAAAGAAACATCATCGGGGGGCGGGGGAGGGGAGTGGCTAGGAAGCACTGGGATTGCAGATGAATCCATGCTGTTCTTGCGACTCAGAATTCCCGCAGCAAACTCTTCTCCAGTATCAATCTCCGGAAGCTGGTGTTGTGGCTCGTACAGCTCTGGTTCCCGGTATGTTCTACAAGGAGACACATCGCGACTATTAGAGACAGCTATGGAGTTCCGACTGTACTGGTATGACTCTGATCTCGAGTCCGACTCCGAATCAGCAAGTGCCTCCCGCCACGTGAATGCCGCTCTCTGAGAATCGGGTTCTATAGGTCCATCACCTGAGCTGGAGTCCTGACTGTTCACTGAATAATCAGTCCATATAGTTGTTTGGCTAGCTCTGTTTGCTGATTCAGATGTCCGGGGTACAGTCAAGCTAGGGCGTGTCCCAAGTGTTCTTTTGGAATCTACCGAATAACGTAGATCTTCTGAGTCTTGCTGAACACTGCACACCTCAACGTCGTCCTCAGCACTAGTAGCTACTTGGGTAGTAGTAGAGGTTTGCAATCGTTCTTGGTGATGCTTGAGTAACGGCCCAACAAAAAATTCTGCGATCTCACTCAGACCGGAACTTGGTTCAGTTTGTTCAACATCTGACTGATGAGGATTCTTGTCGGGAAAGATAAGTGATGAGGTGTATAGATGATCCGCTTCAGCGTTGATTTCGGCACCTTGCTGTTCTTGGATAGGGGCAGAAAAGCCGGGGTCTTGGATTTCAACTACCGAAGGTGTGAAATCGGCATCACGTCCAAGTATTGTCACTTTCGTTTCATATGACGGCGACTGCGGTGGGATGGAGTCGTACCCGTCTTCTTGATACGTGCCGGGCACTTCCTGCACTGTACCGATATCATCTTTATGTATGGGAAGCTCTCCAAGTGTAATCGCTGAGTCGGCTGAGGTATCTAATGCTATCTTGATAGAAAGGCTGTCATCAGCCACAGGCTCGTCCTCAAAAGGAGATCTGTATTCCGATTTTCGGTAACTCAATTTGGTATTTCTGTCAATGCCACTGTGGTCTTGATTGTCATCGTGGAGAACAGGGGATTCCTGTACTGGTGGATCCGTCTGTGGTTCAGCGTCGAATTCCGTGGTATTTGATATCGCCGAAGGTGGCGCTTCGTCCTGATAGCCAGGGCTTTCCGCACTAGGAAAACTCCCAGGTATGAAAAGTGTTGGTGAATCTGTCTGCGCTTGCCCTATATTACCAAGTGCAATGGGGATTTCAGTATGTCGGAGATCCGTAGCTACAGTCTGCAACGGCAGAAAGTCTAACGGAGGAGGCCCCTCCACGTGTGGAAGGTTCTCAATTAAGGGTTCGGGTATGGTTGACTGTACTGTCGAGGGTTCCATCAATGTATTTGCGTCAATAGAACTTTGAGTATCAGCACTTAGCACTTCTGTCTGTACGTCTTCTTGAGATTTTAGGACTTTAGCAGCGGCAGCTTGAGCTGCTAGTGCCTTAGCTTCTTCTTCTTTCCTTTTCCTTTCCTGAGCGGCCTTTCTTGTAGCTACTCGAGCTTCATTTTCTCGAATCGATTTGGTATACGAGAGTTTGATTTGCTCCCTCCGAGACTCGTAGTCGATTGGGCCCATTGAAATTTTCCTTCGACGGGCGGTTGGCTCGTTCCCTCTTGTATTACTTTTGTTGTCCCTCTTACCCGGGGATTTATCTCTTTCAATTGCCTTAACCCTCGAACTTATGGTGGTCGCCGCTGACACTGGCTGCCTTGGTCGTGAACTTCTGAGTGGAGGCGATAGCTTTGGCGGCGGTGTTGAGATATAGGCATTGAGTCTAGTATTTCCACTGGGAGTTATTGCGCCCGGTCTATTCTTGCGTTTCATCGCAGGAGAGACAAGGGGAGAGGTCGTCTTAGGTATCGGGTTTTGGTTCACGTTGAACCTTTTTCCTTGGGCGAAAGGTCTTCTAAGTGTGGAGGGTGAATTGGATCGTGTGGAATTTGGACTAGAGGAGCTAGATGGTGTACTTTGTTTCCGAACGGAGACTGGTATCTTTGAACCTGAGCCCAGGGCCGAGGTATCCAAAGTCGGTGGTTTCGGTCTCGACGACCGAGGAGTTGTTGATTCCTGTTGGACTGGTTTTGTAAATCCTAGTTCGCTTTGTGACCGGCTGTGATTCGAAGTCGAATGTGATACATTCGCACCAACTTCATTCGTGTCGCCAGCCCCCCCTTTAGAGCTACGATACCAATCGCTCGGCGAAGAAGGCTCAGCGTTGGTATATGAGAAGCTTCGTTGCCGACGACCGAGAGTACCCTGGATATTTGGTTCGCAAGTTCTTCTACCGGGCGTACCATCAATTCCGTGACCAGCCGATCCCGCACTCAGCTCAGCAGGCCCTACCTCACCAAAGAGCAGGCCGCGAGATTTGGGCAGCGGCGGGGCGGAAGTTACCGAGGAACCAGGAGTTAGATTGCTCATAGATTTCGATGTTTGGGAGTGGGCGTCGAGGGAGCTTCGGGGTTTCGCTATACGACTGGCAAACGATTGGGAATTGCCAGATGAGCTATTCTCACGCACAGTTCTCCGCCGTTGCGGCGGCCGCGCCGCTGAGGATGCTGCACTCGATCTACCAGTGGAAGACCCACTAGCAGACGACCGCCCAGTTGTAGACGGCGGCTGACTGTTAGCTTCCGCCGACCGTGTCTCTCGAGCCGGCGTGCGTGTAGATACTTTACGGGCGACGTTGGTGCCCGTCTGTGTCACGTTCCTATCGAATTTCTTCGTCAAGTCTTTAACACTAGGCTGGTGTCCACTTCGGGCATTCCAAGTGTTTGAGGCTGTGGGTTTTGTTCTGGCAGCGCCAGCAGAGGGCCTATCTTCAACAGGAGCTGACACGGAGCGAACAGAAGGCTTCACGGTCGATCGGACAGACGACATAGCAGGGTGCCTAGGAGCCGGACCGTTTCCGTTGGATCGCAACGAAGCATCGCGGGTGAGCCTCGGAGCGGGCAGGGTCGAAGCCATCGAGCTATCAAAGTGAATACGGTAGAAGTCGTCCGGGTTGAAGAAGCCGTCGGGCTCGGTGCTCGTTATCGCGTTTGCATGGGCAGCGTTTCGATTACTGGCGGCATAGGACTCAAACAAGGAGTCATCGAGGGTCGTCGATGTCGATGTCGATGTCGATGTCGATGTCGATGTCGCCGTCCCCGGCCCCGTCGCTGCTAAAGAGGCGGCAGGAGGACTACCGACAACGGCGATAACAGGCGGCCGATAATGGGGATCGTGGAAGAAGGTTTGGGGTGGCAAGGAATCGCGGTCGAGGGCATGGGCGTGATCATAGGCGTGGCCGTGCCCGTTCTCGTGCTTCTGCCCGAACGGGTAGTAGTGTTGATGGGGGCGTGGATTGTGGTATCGCAGTGGCCGTCTTGGGGAAGACGGGGCTCCCAGGTTGCGGGTGGGCTGTGTCGTACCAAGGCAGTGGTCCTCCTCTTCACGCTTGCCGGCGTCCATTCTGGCGGCGGCCAGGACAATTTCACGGCGACCATTAATGGGTCATGTACAGCACGTCGCAGGTCAGGCAAAAACGAGTGGACAGCAGGGCCACGGGTCGCGTTAGATGCTACACACGTTGTCGAATGAGCATTGGCAGCTGGGGGGGATCATGGGCCTCAAGCTTTCCAAGGTTGGGTTGATTGTGCCAAAGCGTGCCAATGCCTGCGCCAGTGCCAGTGCCAGAACCAGAGCCAGAGCTAGAGCCTGTACCAATCAATGGATCAACGGATGGAGAACCAACAGAGCAAATCAACGATGCGGCGGCCGCTGCTCACACACACATGTGGAGGTGGATGGGTATGGATGGTGTATCTAGTCTAGTGTAGGTACCTATGCGTAGTGTATGCCGTGGGCAGATGTGGGGCAACACCATGCCAAGACCATGCCACAGGCAGCCTACACCAGTGTACGACAGTACGCTCGCTCCTGTGCCTACTGTACTGTACTGTACCCCGAACAGCAGAAAGGTTTTCAAGAATCTCCAAAATGGTATCTCGAAACGGTCTGGAAGGCCGGAAGCAGGGCCAGAAGCGAAAACGAGTCGCAGTCCCACCCACTAACAACAGTTACCTTACTGTACATCCCGTCCCAGTACAGCGCACTAGATATCCCACCTAGGGTATGTACTGTACCTAGGTAAGTGCCAACTCTAGCGCACAACCGTGCATCCCTCCTACGGTACCTAATTCAAGATATGACGACGGGCGTTTTGCCCTATCTGAATCCCTGACAGCTTCCAATTGATCCTTTTTGGGAACCCCAGATGAAAAAAAAATTTTAAAAAAAAATAAATGTTAAAAATAAAAAAGAACTCACCAAGATCTAGATTCTTCCTCAGCATCCCGGTACCTCGGCACCCCGGCACAGCGTTTGCTATGTGGCAGCAGGAGGGAGGCTATTACAAGCGAATGGTCTTGAAGGCGAATGGAATGGGGAGGGTCCGGAGGGAAGAGCAGTTAGAAAGTTGGGTTAGTCCCCAAGTGGCTGCAGGCTACATCCCGCCTACATCCTACACCTTCTTGACAGGGGAGTCGGTTTTCCGGTGGATATGATGTGCTGGCCGGTATGCACGATGAATTGTTACGGCCTACAAAGTAGATAGATAGTATACTATGTAGACACTCTGCTGTAGTTGCCGGCTTGAAGTACTTACTTATAAGTATACTTCTATATAATTAGGTACGGTTCGATTCTGTCAGAGATGTCATTTAAATCACATTTAAAGACGAGGTGGACGAGTTCACTTTTCGTGTTCGGCTTCTTCTTCTTTTTTCTGTTAAATCGTCTTCAGTGAGTGGACGACCTCCTCAACATTGCTAGGAGACACTTGATATGGTACACAGGTGTACCGTACACTCAGGCCTTGCCGTTACAGTAAAATTTGGAGATTTGCGTACGCAGCTTACCTACCTAGGTAGGTAAGGCATCGGGCTGATAGCGTGGATGGAGGTGGCCCGCGAGCCCGTGAAGCCGAGCCGCCAGCCCTGGCTGCGCGATCCCAGTGTGTATAGGAATCCCTTTTATCCCCCACGCTGAACATTAAGTTTCGAGGCTTACTCACTTAAAGTGTCGAAACAACAACTGGCAATAAGGCATCGAGTTACTTGATGCCACATATGGTCCCAACCGCATGTCGTTAACTTCGGTAGGTTGTCGGGTGCAGGCTGGTAACCTGTCCCTTGATTTTGACAAGGGACTTCAACGTCAGACCCCAACTCTACAGTAATCTGTCCAGAAGACAGTATTGCGCTCATAAAGACTAACCCGCCATTGCGGCAACGCAGATGAAGAAACAAGCCATCGCCAGATTCTTGTTATTGAGGACCTTGTGACCGCATTTCTCTTCCTGCACCAGACAGCGTGGTTGGACAACATGCTGCCTTTTTAGACCAAAACACACAGTACAGTAAGTACAAGTGACTAGCCCAGATGATGCAAACCTCTCACTTGTGTGGCCTCGGCCTGAAATAGCCTTGCAATACTCACCGATACCCCAAGACATCTTGATGTCTCCTTGATAACACCCTGTGGGTGGAGGAACGAAACCGGAGGGCTTTGCCGAATTGTTCTTGTAAGAGATCATCCAACTCACAAACACACGTGTATGCAACCCCTAGATAAATCCAGGTCGTGCTAGATAGGTCAACAATTAAGACGCCATGATGGTGAAGTGACGAGGGTCCCAAACTGTTACATGGGGTCCTGACACATTGAACAGCTGGCAATGGGATCATGCATGTTTCTGAGCACGGTACATAACCCATTAGGCTGCGGTGACGGCCTCCTGTCGAGGTTTTCATTCATGACAACGCATCTAGGGTACAGGTAAGACAAACAGAGCGAGAGTATGACAGGGGTTCGGCCATCTTGGCAGCCTACCCGTGGGCATGTGGGCTAGCAGGCAAATAATGGTGTCCAGCAGGTCAGAAGACTGAAGTCAGTATTTTGCAGCTTTCTTCGCTACTGGCGAAAGATTCATAAGATAAGATTACCCTCCAATCTCCCACGGCCATCCATCATGAGTGGGATATGGGAGAGAATGTCACCTGAGTATCACGACATGCACGGATCAGTGTACTCCATACCTCGGAACATATAGGAGCACAAGAGCGAACAAGCAAGTTTGTAAAATGGTTACCAGTTCCCTGGCTGCTAAAGTTGACTTTGCAGCAGCAGCGATGACATTGTGTAAGTCCAGCTTGCGCGCAAACCGGCTCACAGTCAGTCGACAGGGAGGTAGTACCTAATGGAATCCATCGATACTAATTACCTAGATTAGTATATATGTATGTAGGCATCGGCCTACCTACATTCATAGTATAATCTAACCTGGGTACCTGGGTTATACTTCCGTCAATGGGAATGAAATGTCTGGCGTCTTGGGAGAATCGAGGTCAGTTATGCACAATATCCACATCAATGCAACCTCAATCTATCGTCAACCCGGCCCTGTGCCTGCAATTCGTCCCTATCCGACTATGTAGGAACCCTTTTGTTTTTCGTGCATACTTGAGACGTTTCCGGATGGGTGCCGGCTAGAAATTAACATTGGAGTGACCTTGCAGGCGCCGCCTCTACGTCTTGCACACGCGATAGCTGCTGCCGTTAAAAGGGGGGCGGAGATGTGTCTGGTCTTATAATATGTGCTTGCACTTTACTTATACTTCCCTACCTACTCACCCAACCAAAGATCCAAATCCTGGGACAAGGCTGGCGACTCGACAACCGTTGGTCAATTGCCATCATGACGGTGTTGTGCCCGACGAACACTTGTACAGTAGCAATGGCTCGGAGGCGCCGGGCGGTGCCCGACCTCAAGAACGTCCAGATTTGGGCCACCATGATGAAAAGGGGTCTTGTCATTCTCCCAGCTGCACTTTTGATTGAATGGCTAAGTATGCACCCTAAGACTGCATACCTACCTACCACCTCAGGGCTTACCTAGGTCTGACTGGAGAATTGGGAGAGTGGGGGAGGGGGAGCTCTCGACTCGACAGCCACTCGATAGCGGCATGCGGGGGGAGGCTTTTATAATCCTTCCAGTCAGTAGCTGAGCCGCAGCTTACCTACCTAGGTAGGTGCTCTACCTCTAGGCTCTAGCCAGACTCTGGCTTACAGTATCTATCAACGCATAATTACCGTATGAGGAAAAGCGTAAGGTAGAGAAATTGCTGTCTCAGACAGAAGAACCCGTACTGTATATATAGGTATTAGATAGATACATATACTACAGTAGGTAGAATATGGTCATTATTGTGCGCAGAAAAGGGTTCCAGCATGTAGGTACCATATTGGCATATATTCGACTTCAGCCAATACAAATTGCCCGCTAGCAGTAGGCACGCTAGCCAATAGCATAGCTTCTGTGCGCCGTCTACCAAAAGACGCAAGGGAGAAAAACCGTCTACTGTACAACCAAAAACCTATGAACATGTTCATGTCTACTATTACAACCAGCCTATAGGGTTACATTATGGCAACTACCTGGTTACACAACTACAAAAGAATAAATTGCAACTACTACAAAGCTAACGACCACGATTACAGAATGTGTTGTGCTAGAATATAGGTAGGTGAGCAGCAATTGGCTAAGTACGCAGCTTTGTTAAGTTCACATATAGCAGCGTTTCTTAGTAAGCTGCGCTACTTCTTCGGAACAAACAACTCCCCTATCCTGAACTACATGGCACATTGTCCTACCACAATATATAATTAGAGCCTGTTTGTTGCCGTGTTTGATTATTGTACACCAATGGTTGGAATAACTATTTCATCATGGTAGAACGGGTACCTCGTGATTTAGCATTTTTGGTGGACGGGAACACGGTACTTATAAGTAAGTAGGTAGACACTAGCTCAGACTAGCCTCAGATCTCTAAGTGGCTTTTGACTTCAGTGCACCTAGCCACATACCCATACAGTTAGCCTCAGCTAACCATGCTGATGGATGTTGTCTTTGCTTGTGCCGTGTACCTCAGGTCAGTGCTTAGCACCGTAGTCGCTCAACTTCACCAACAAGTCGACTTCTCAGAATAAGTACTAAGATACGCCGACTGGAGGCAGTTATTGAACGTGGCCAAAGTACATTAACCGATTCATCGTTTCCAAGGTTTGTTGAAACATCTTTACTGGGGGGTTGCTCTAACTGCCCTGACAACGGGAATAACGCGTCTACAACACGCCCCTGATATTTGCAGCACTCCCAACTCGACCTTCAAATCCCACTCGTCACATAGTGGCAGTATACATACCTATTGTACGGCATACTAGTGATGGCTCGCCCAAGAAAGCGGAAACGCACTATTTCTGCTCATGATGAAGCCACAACGCACGACCCGCCTTTCAAGAAGAGAGAGAGCAGTGAATTATCCGTGAACCCGCGGGCTCAGCATCCAGTTCTAAGCCAATATTACCCCGAAGTTCAAATTCTCCGCGATTACATCATAAAGCAACTGCCCTCCTCATCTAGAATCAGGCGAAGAAAGGTTTCTGCTATTGGTATTGTCAGTAAATCCCCCGGTACGCCCTTGTCCGATGTAGAGCGATCTCTTGGCGTCTTACTTGACACTACACATGTTGGCCTCTCGAAGCCCACCACTGAAGAGGAACAGCGAATGGATGGTTGGAAGAACTTTTCACAAAGAGGCGACGAGTCATACGTTACCCTTTCTAACGGTGTGGCCGGCTTCGTTGAAACACAGGCCCTGGTAAGCGAGCAGCTGTCTCCCTACTTTCTAACATACGAGCGAATAATGGGAATCTGACTTGGCTTCGCGAGTGACTAACGAGTACCTACTAGATTATAGAGTACGTTGTAAGGACATTGTTTAACAGAGAGAAATCCGCCAAGTGGCCTAACCACCTGCTCTGTGATGGCTTTCGTCGAAATGGCGGCCTAGGGCTACGAGTAGTCCGATCGAACCCTTATGTGGATGCACTACAACAATCCCCTTGGCCACAACTGTTAGCCCTTTTGGGCGAGTCTGGAGACCGCATCATGATAGATTTGCTTTTGGACTGTGCCATCTTCGTAGCTATCGACGTAGGCACCAATAATGTGTGTCAAATCAGCGGTAGGTTACCTCAGCACATCGAGGCTTCCAACATGTACTTATACTATGAGTAGGAAGGACCTTGTCTAGTTTCCCTACATACCTTTCCAGATCAGCTCCTAAGGAAACGTCCGTATCTATCACCTCCTCCGAGCTTGTTTTTGTGCGAAATCGAATGTTTTACTCCAAACCTGCTCTCAATACTCGAGGGCAGGTTCAATTTGGTCTAAAGCACATCCGTAAGTGTTGTTATCTTAGGCTTATTGGCCTCGATTAATTATCTTATAGACATACTAAATCGTTCTCCATTTCAGCAAATTAATGAAGAGGACATCGAAACGCGGACCCGTTTGGATCGACAGAATGATATTCATACACTCAAAGTGATGATGTACATGTTCCCCAGACAATTCGGGCTCCACAATGTCTTCACCAGCAAAGTCGATCTGAAAGAGACATCACAGCGCCTGAAAGATTATACTCTACGGGAAGATGAGATTTTTGAGAAATTCGGCCGGCTCGCGGATAGCCATGTGCATCTGAAGACTCCCAAGCGGCTCCGAGGACGCGCCAGAGACTTGGTTCACAGGCTTCAAGTTCTTCACCAACGCTGTTCCTACTCGCAGCTTCTTCAACATTATTGCCCCGTACGTATTAACAAGTATCCAATCTCTGTCATTACTAATAAAGATAGGTCCGTCTACCTACGAATGAACCCAAGATTCAATCGGAATCTAATAAGGTTCATAAACAGGTACAGAAATCACAGAACAGGAAAGGGAAGAATACAACACAGCTTCAGAGGTCGATGCGGCTCCTACATGGAAGCCAGAAGTCCTCAATCACGGAATTGGCGACCTCATCTGCCGAGGTGTCGTCCTACTGCCAGGCTATTTTTAAGAAAGTGATTCCGCGAGGATTTTGGGGCAATGGTTCAGCCGCAGACCACAACGAGCTACAGTTTATGAAGAAGATCGATCAATTTATCTCTCTCAGACGGTTCGAGAACATGACCCTTTATGAACTAACACAAGGAATACAAGTGAGTCTCACGTAGCCTATACCACTACCTGACAAAGTTAATAATTACTAGATTACTGATATAGAATGGCTTTCATCTCCCCAGCTGATGCTAAATAAAACATCCTTGACCGACATACAGAAAAGGCGGGAGCTCTTGAACGAATTTCTTTATTTTCTCTTCGACTCTATTCTAATCCCCCTTATTCGAAGTAATTTCTACGTGACAGAGTCGAACACCGATAAATATTGTATCTTCTTCTTCCGCCACGACATTTGGCGGTCCCTAGTAGAGCCTGTCATGACAGTTTTCAAAGGGAAGATGTTAGAGGAGGTCAGCCTAATAGACGCGAAAAATATACTTGATTCACGGCGGCTTGGGTTCAGTCATATCAGGTTACTTCCTAAAGGGGCACAAATGAGACCAATTACGAATCTACGCAAAAGAGTCCCTAACCCGGGAAACCCCAAGCAACTAGGGCCAGGTATCAACAAGATCTTAGCACCAGCACATACAGTTCTTCAGCTTGAAAAGGTAGGATTGTCCATTAAAAGGCGTACTCTATCACTAATACTTCCCAGGCCATCAACCCGGACAAGATGGGTTCAACAATGTTTTCCGTTGGCGATATTTACAAGCGAATAAAACCTTTTAAGTCTATGGTGTCTATTGCGCCTAAATGCTTTTATTTCGCAAAAGTAGACGTCCAGTCGGCTTTTGATACAATACCACAGTCGGCCATTGTCAGCCTACTGGATTCTATACCACAGCAACGCCGATATCGAATTTCGAAGTACCTTGAAGTAGGCCCTGGTGTCGCGACCCAGGGCAATAACCAGAATTCTAAATCTAAACCCTTGAAGAGATGGCCATCGGTGGCTATCAAGAATACTGATCCCTCTACTTTTATCCAGCGTCTAGAGAATATGCAAAACGCAGGGAAGCGAAATACAGTTTTCGTCGATCTATATCAACAACAATATGAAACGAGCGAGATGCTTCAGCTAGTAGCGTCTCATATACAGCAGAACCTCATCAAAGTCGGCAAGAAGTTCTACCGGCAAAAGCAGGGCATTCCGCAAGGATCAATCCTATCTTCCACGCTCTGTAATTATTTCTATGCAGATCTTGAGATCCACGTCCTCTCATTTCTCGACTCTGACGACTGCCTGCTATTACGACTAATCGACGATTTTCTATTAATTACCACCGATAAACATAAAGCTGTTCGATTTGTCGAGGTTCTTCACAACGGTGTACCAGAATACGGTGTCGCTGTGAACCCCCAGAAAACCTTGATTAACTTTGACTTGACAGTTGATGGCCGGCAGGTCTCAAGGCTAGACGACGGCAAACTCTTTCCGTATTGCGGTGTTCTAATTGATACCAAGACACTCGATATCACCCGCGCCTCGAATCAGGATCAAGACAGGGGTAAAATTCACAACTCCAGTGATTAAATCATGTCATACTAATACTCCCAGCCATATACAACTCACTCACAGTCGAGTTTTGTCGGACCCCCGGTCAAACATTCCAGCGCAAGGTCCTCAGTAGGTCTTGAGACCACTAGGTACCCAAGACTAAGGGCTAATTTATATACGTCTAGATGCATTCAAAATCCAAAGCCACCTCATGTTCTTCGACACGGAGTTAAACTCCGTGACAACTATGCTAAACAATATCCATAGAGCGTTCATAGAAACCGCTACTAAGATGTGGGCTTATGCACGTTGCTTACCAGGACCGAAGCAACCGCTTCCGAAAATTATTATCAGTACACCAACCACCTCCTCATCCACCTTATGTTCGTAACCCCACGAGTTAACTGTTTCTAACTTCTTACCAAGGAACCATTGAAAAACTGGCCAACGTGGCGTACCTGCTCCTCGTCAGCAAAACGCGGAGACTTCGATATCCTGGCTACGTGTGTGATGTCAAGAAATGTGAAGTATCCTGGTGAGTCTCCTCCTTAGCGATCCGGAGAATGAGCTTTCAAGACTAATAATCCTCGAGGCTGGCGTATAAAGCGTTCTATCAGGTGTTAAGTACCAAGCAATCCAATTACGGCGAAACTCTGGCTTGGCTGAAGGCAGAGGGTGTCAAGTTGAGCCTCTTGAAGGATATTCGGCATGGTCGTGTACAGACTGTCGTGTAACTAATACCCATAATGCTCATATCTCTGAGGTATCCCATATAATATTAATTAAAGAGTGTATACACTTGGCCCGTGACAGCAATTATCATCGTGACTTTCAGAGCTATATTTGTCCGGTATGTCCCCACGCAGCAGCAGGCCATCTACCTTCTAATATTGCAACCGTCTTCTCGAAACAAGACTCAGATAAAAAGGATTGCGTAGAGATAGGTCTGCCTGGGAATCAAACCCAGATTACTATGTTAGCGATGATATTTATTTGAAGCCACAAATATCGTACTTGCTCCACCATCGTTTACTCAGTCTTGGTGGTCCTTCTATTCTAAATATTAAACAAGCCATGCTTCCTGTGTATCTGCCATGTGTACAGAAGAACGAGGTAAAGCTTAGCGCCGCGTGATTCTATCCTTGTTTGTGTGCCGTAGGCCCTGTATCCTAGGCCTTCTGATCCTCTATCTTTTGTATCCTGTTCCTTCCCAGCTCCAGTCGCCTAAATCGAAATGCCCGTTTCCCACCACTTACCATGAGAACCCCATTGCCACCTCGGGAGAGAATCCCTATCGTAACGCCATAGACGTTTATCAACGCCGAGTCCAGCCGCTCTGGCAAGGGATACCGGGACCGGCTCCCAGAGCCAAATCCCACAGCGTCCGAAATCGTCCACTACAACATGCGGGGTCAGTTATCTCCATGGTGACAGTGGACCGTAAGTGCTTAGACATTAGAAAGCTTGAAGAACACCACTTAGGACCAGAGAGGGACATTGGGCTACAGGAGGATTCAAAAAAAAAAAAAAAAAGATTGACCCTTAGAAACACTTACAGATCAGCCCACTAGTGGCCCAGAGCCATAGGAACACGAACACTATGTTCCCCAGCCGACGCACCCAGCGAGGGAGTTTTTCAGCTCTGCGCATTAGGAGGTGAGACAAAACAGATTGCAGCATTGTTCCCAAAGCGGTGAGCGCAAAGAACAGAGGCGGGCCCCAATAATGAGTCGCCGGGACCGAGCTGTAGCTACCCGCGCTATGGATCAACCCAGACTGTGCGAAGGCTATGACAGCACCTACAAAGGGGGTTATCATTCTCCCAACTCCTTCCCCTCTCCCGCGGGACGATGGTAGGTAGCCATGGCGCAGCAGCCACTTGGTTGGCGCCGAGAACCCAGCGCGGAAAGATTGATGCCACCACGCACTCCAGAAGCCGGATAAGCCGCGGTCCATCACCTCCATAAACGACCCGGTCAAAGACGGTAGGTGCCAAGGGTGAGCGCGAAAGCCCAGAATGGGGGGGCAGTAGATGGCTAGAACTAGAGCACCGGCGTTCCAGGCATATTGTATGCCGAAAAATATGGCGGTAAAGCCCAGCATTGTGCGCTGGAGGGAGAGCAGCACTGGAGGTAGTGAGGCTAGGTGCGTTGGCAAGGGGTAATTGTGCTCAGGGCCGACGATGAAGTATGGGTCGGTCGTCATGAGTGTGGCGCAGAGATCGACGACGAGGTAGCTGGGTATGAAGTGAAAGAACCAACGGGAAAGAATGAATTTCCGTCGTGAGAGTGTCCGTTCATAGCCTTGCTTGCTCCTGTGAGAACCGTATTCCAGTGGCAATTGGTATGGGCCAATCTTGGGAGGCGGCTCGTATGGCGGCAGACAAGAAGACGCCCAATTCCAACCTAGTTAAAGCTTAGCATAATATTCATGTTCAACTTCGTCATGGTAGCTGCATTGCACTTACCAGTGAGACGAAATGAGCTCACGATGTCAAATGCCCAGTCAAGACGAGTCCAGAACGAGGCGTCGGTGGGATACTCCTGCCAATAATACTCGTATTCCTGTTCTCGTGTGAGTTTACTAAGCTCAAGTACCTTCGTCTGGTCAAGTCGCAAGTTCTCGTCACGACCACTTAGAGCCTCTATGCCCTTCGCGAGGAACTTTTCCTCTATCCCCGCCTCTGTGCACTTCATACCCTCTGGGGTCACGGCACATTGTTTAGCATATGCTTCTCTTTTCCTCATGCCATCGGCCTTCCCACTCCCATTCATTAGCATCCCTTTAGTTTTAGTAACGTCGGCAGAGCCGTTTAACACGGGCTCAGGCGCAATGCTATCGCTAGGCCGAGTAGCCACTCTTCGCCTTTCTACTCTTTTCGCGTCCCACTGTGGTCTTGTCCATACCAATAGGTGAAAAGCCCAAATGGTGCTCCACGCAGCCACCAACCCAGCACCATAGCTCGCCGCGAAATTCAAGCTCGCCACATGTTTGGTCATATGCCAGTTGAAAGCACAGATGAGGGCAAGGACCAGCCACCTTGCACGGTACAACCAGAGCCTATTCCTGTGCGGAATGGCTAGATACAGCGTGGGCACGACCCAGTAGGCAAGTAGGTGGAATGGTAGCACAAATGGTGTCGTGGTGCCGGCCTGCACATCGGCGCGGAATCTGGATCGATAGAGCTCCCGATACGTACTTGCCAAGTCTGGCGGGGTTGGTTGTTGTTGTTGTTGTTGGAACATGATGAGAAGAAGCGAGAGCGATTTTTGAACGTGGTGCTTCTTCCCCAAAGCGTCTTAGAGCAGAGACATCAACTTGGATACAGACTTCCATCCCGGGTCGGTTCCCGCAATGGAGGAATACGGTTGATTTTAACAGCGTGTCAGGCACCGCTGGTAGTAAAACACACTGCGGTTAGGTTCTAATGTAGAACGGGAACAGATCTCGGCAAAGTTATCGTGAATGCGGTCGTCTATGAGAAGCCCGTTTATGAAAAGAAGCCATGACATAGGTATGTGCAGCAGTCTAGCGAAAGCCAAGAAAGAGCTAACGAGCACGGCTGAGATCCCTCCCTAGATAGGTAAATATCTACTGAAGAACAAATCATAGCCAAGCACAAGACTCAAAAGCACCGGTCGGGTCATGGTGTCGTGGCACCGAAGGCCTTCGAATCATAGGGATTGTGAGATGTAAGTCTTTCAGATGATTGATTCACTGAAGAACGCTAGCGGACTGTGGTATGTAAACCAAACCGCCCATACCGGCAGCAATGACGTCAATATCGCTGCTGAACCGGATATCTCAGTCGGTAATTGACTACAAGTTGCGAATACACGCCGCTGTGGTCTAGTTCGTCATCGTTTATATATTTAAGTGCCTAAGTGATGCCATCATTTTTCAAGCCGATTTGCCCAGATTAGGAGAGTGATGAGAGATCGGTCGGCGTGTTAGAGCCATCCATCTGCAACCTGGCACCCAGCGATCCAGAGCCCCCAGCGGAAATATAGTGGTGAACTGTGCAACGAGAGATACGTTCAGCCTCGGGGAGCTTTCTCTCATAAAATCACGTCACTAGTAACCCTCACCCTTTTTCGACGGTGATATAATCCTACGCCGGCCCAGCAAACAAACACCTACCTATCCTGCTAACAGCTTCCGCCGAGCCCTTCTATTCTTTATGCCTTGATACAAGCAGATTACCAGCGATTGGTCCTGAGTGTCTCAATCACCCAAGTTATCGGCGACCGTCCGAATGGGCAAACCGCTCGCCATTTTCCCACTCAAGTTCAAACATTTTCTCCAGGCTACACGTCACCACATTATCGGTTTACCTTTATTGCCTGGGTGGGGTTGGCTGGACAAGTTGGCTTGGATGAAGAGTTACGGCATCTGAAGCTTTGAAACCCTCCGTGCTCTCGGAACATCTTGCGTGTCCCCCCGGTCTCGGAGCTGTGTTGGGGGCGCCGTGAGGCTGTGAGAGGAACCGATGCTTCACTATCCCATCGTCAGAAAGATGGAATTCGGCGAATCCATGCGCATCACGGACCTTTTGACTTAAGACCGTGCATCTATCATGCCCCATAAGCTGAAACAAGAGCCCCCCGCAGCATCTTGCACAACCAGGCAGTCAACCTTAGCGATATCCATAACGGGGTTCCCAGATGTGATGTCTTGACTGATACAACGGTGAGTATAAATTATTAATATATGATATAAAATGGGGGAGGGAACCCACAAGTGATACAAGATCTACCTGCTGTGACGTTGATGCTAGATTTCGAGAGTGAGCAACTCCCTCTGCATATCACCAAGATTTTAGCGAAACTGCCGTGCGCTTCTAAAGCCTTCTAGGCACATACCTTCTGAAGATTGGAAATCAAATAGTGCAACCGCATTTCAAGGTTACGCGCGTTGTCTTCCAAATCAAGCTTTCACACGCAAACTCATGAAGACTGACTGCGGAGCTGGTCTCACTGATGTGTAGAGATATAGACGTGGCGAGCAATACTGTGTGGAACACGTAAATGACTCAAAGGTGATATTACGCACGACCTCATTCCTCACGACAATGCCCACGCTTCCTGCCGATATTTCTTGATCGTAAAGGATGATGGTCTAGGCATAATCCAGGTGTTTACGGTCTTGGAGATGGAGTCATCAATGTAGCTTCGCAGAGAGAGAATTTGCGATTCTTTGCCACTAAGCGAGATATGGGTCATAGTGCTTTCTAGCTCCTGCTTTGACATCAATGTTGTCGACTCTAGAGCCAGGGGCTTAATGAACGTATCTTCAAACTCGGCGATACCTGAGGATTCATCAGTACCCCAGCCAGATTGCGTGGAGCATGGATAGCTGAATGAGTGACTTCATCTGGGCAGAATATCATCCACAAGGAGTGCAACAAGCTCATCGCTAGTGGGTGTCTTTAGCTGATGAAGTTACTAACTTAAGTCGTTGCTGATTGGAAAACTCCGAGCGTCAACTGTAGATGAAAGCTCTTGCCGCAACAATTCATCCGATGCTGGCTCTGAGCGCCTCTTGTGGTTATTGACGGGCTATTCATGGGTATGCTAGAGCATAGCATAATTCGTCTTTTACAAGTCTTAGACTTGTGTTGAGCTAGATATAAGAGGTGTGAGTGCCACTACCGAGAGCTTTTGTAGCGATAAGTAGGATATACGCAAGTATCCGCCCTACAATATTCATATGTATCTTGGCATCAGTAAAGAGCGCTGCGAGGTTACTATTTCTAGTTGTCTGGTATATACTTTTCTAGCTAAGTATAAACCAAAATCTTCAACGTATTGTCTGCGGTAGCCCTAAGAAATGAGGTGGCACGATTTCCGAGTGCTCTTCAACTGTTACCTCAAGGCACAGGACTGTCTCATGGCAAGCTTCAGGGACTTAAGCGACTGGCGATATTTCGCGTATAAACTAGTGGATATGTCGTTATCGATGCTTCGCCGTCCTTTCCATGACGTTAATAGCAACGGGGATGGACTGAAGCTCATCATCTGGGGACCAAATTCTGCCGGCGTAAGCTTGCCTCCTTCAATGAAATCGTGATAAAGATCCCATAAAAGCTTTATGTTTCACAACCATATCACCAACACTGACCAGGGGAGCTACATATTTTAAGAAGTGATATTGATCATCTGGAGCGTGTCTACACGCAACCTGATTGTGCAACACGAGCAAAATAAAAATACAGGAGTTATATTATGAGGCGATTTGGACATTGGAAATGCTCGTAGCAATTATAAACCTTGACTACAAACAAGGAAGAAACCGTGTATCGTAATCTTACATCTAAGTGTCTATACCTCTGTTACTGTATGTTAAGAGCAATTCACAACTAATGGTATTTTGCATGCAATGGCCGCAAGTGTGATTCCGCTAGATGGGATCGCAGACGGGGTTGGCCGACCCAGCCGTGCTCGCATGCCCTGACAAGCGGTGATGATCCCATATCTTATACTATGGGTGAAGAGATGTCTTATCTAACCCTGAATGACACATTATGCAATATAACTGGGAGCCATTTGCGATTGCATCGGCCAAATGGGGCTGATATATTCGAGAAGAAGTAGTCCGAGGAGTTCTTAGCTGCTGGGCATACAACTCATATTTTGATTTTTCGCGAGTGCAGGCAACTGAAATCGTTTCTAAGCTAAGTGATCACGTCCGCCGTCTACTAACTTCGCGAACCTCATCGCCCCTAGGGCGTACCCAACAATGCCTTGACTGTCCGGACCGCAATCATCGTCTCACGTCCCGAAAAGGAATCTAGAACTCGTGAGAGCCTTTAGTGACTTGTGTGTATATGGGACCTACATGTTTCTAGAACCAAAACTTCGTCCGAGTTCCAGTGCGGATAATGAATTAGCACTAACTCCCCAGGGGGTCTTTCTTCGGGTCACCATTGTTGTTCCAAGTACTGGACATGCCATCGAATTTTCGCATTAGAGAATCCGGTATCCCTGCGAGCGAGTGAAGTAGGTATTGATTAAGTACATTAATAAGCGAAGAATTAAACAATATCACTACACTAACCTAAATATCTTATAAGCTCTTAAAAACAAGCCAGCCACGGTCCTAAGCAGTGAGCCATGCCACCATCCTCCAAAGTACCCAGCCAACCAAGACGGCCAGGACGCACAGGGCGAGAAGCACCGAGTCTCGTAACGCAAAGGCATCTGCCACTTCCCGCCTAAGGAGTTTCTTTTGGTTCGTGTGAGAAAGCCATGCGTCGCCCGCTTCTTTCGTTGATCGGCTGGAATCTTCTACATTCCTAGTCCCAACCCCGTGACGATGGGTAGTATTTGCTGATTGTGGCGACGACGGCCCTTGGTAGTTGTCTACCAAGTTGCACGGAGAAGAACGCTGTTGATATAGAAATCTGTGCAACCAGGGTCTCTCGTTGGCCTCGTGCTGATCCTGGCGTTGCGCCCGGTATTGATTATCTATCAGATACAGGGCGAGGAGGAACGCGACGAAGTTTATAGGGGTCACGATGGCCTATGTGTAAGTAGTTAGTAGGTATGGCCGGAAACCTTATACTACTTACTACCTAGTAGGTATGCACTCGACGATTTAGTGTGAAGCGAGTCATATCGCAAGGAATAGATAGACCGGAATAGTGCTTGCCTTGTATATCTTCGACCTCCACTTCACTCCCTCGCCAACTCTAGCTCCCAATGCGGGTGCGGTAGTACTCATGGTATGATAGTCACGTAGGGCCTTAAAAGCAAAGGGGGGATGTACTAATGATGGGCGGGTGCTATACAAAGCCTTGGGGGGTCATCTCAAAAAACATGCTATCTAATAGGATGTGGCAATGTAGATAGATCTGAGTAGTTAATTGTGTTAACTGTGTACCAAAACCAACTGGAAGTTGAGGTGGAGAGGATGAGGCTTCATTGAACATGCTGAGATCTCAAAAAGGAAGGGTTTGTGGGACTGAGTATACTACCTGAATTAAGTATTGGGATTGTTGTGTTGGGCTGTCTTGTCTGATCTGATCTTCAGGGACCACGAGCCACTGCAACGTGTATCTACGCAATCGGACAATACACTACCTACCTAAGAGCTGACGTGATGCAACCCTTTGATACTCTAGGCACCAAGTGAAAGCTCCGCTTTATACTTAACATCATTGCTCCGAGTGTCCGGCACATTAACACTGGTAGTTCCCGCTAGAATATCGATCCACCTCCAGATTAATGTTTGCTTGCTATTTCATTGCTATAATAATGTCTTGGAGTACCTCTGGCACCAACTTGAAACCCCCATGGACTTTTTTTATCTTTCTGCGTACTGTCCGGCACCTAGTCGCGACTATTCTTGATATCTAGTACCAGAATATCGTGCGCGCCAATTTTACTCAATTGATCCATGATGGGTGCAATTTTCTTCTTCTCTACCATCACGCTGACGGCAACCCACCCTTCCTCGTCTAACGTTGTCACCGTTGGAGCTCTCTTCCCAGGAGCGATCCTGGAGGCTTCTGCGAGGGTACTCCTCTGAATATTATACTGACACAATACATATTTTTGGGCTGTTATGACACCGCGAATACGTTGCGCAATGAGCTCGACTACCTCGGGGTTGCTAGGATTTCGAGACTTGATCAATATGGCACTGCTTTCAACTACAGTGTCGATAGGTTTTAAGCCAGCAGCTTTCATCGTCTCGCCAGATTCTAGATGGGTCAGCTAATAATCGATGTCTCATACCTAACCTTCATTGACACTTACCGACAAGGTCCACGATTCCATCAGCCACACCAAGGGCGCAAGCCGCCTCGACGCTGCCGCTCAATTCAATGATTTTTGTTCGCAGTTTGCCTGTAAATCCCAAGGGTTCCTTGTCTATTTGCGCCGCTGCAGAGTCCACTTCCAGTTCTAAGTCTGCGAAGTACTTTTGCGCTAGGTGGACGAAGCTGGTACCGATATTTTTCCCGACAAGATCCTTTGGTGAATTGTAGACACCATTCTGCGGGACTTGAACCTGCAGTTTGCATCCACCGAAGCCAAGATCCATCACAGTATCGCACCCGGAACCTCTACCATTCTGAGCAACTTCTTCTTCCGGAGTTATCTCCCCGGAAAACCGTCTTGCTCGGTAAAGGGCACGCACACCGGCATCGTGCTCTTGGACCTGGTCCCATCCGGTGATTCCTAAGTCAACCTGGCCCTCCCCAACGAAAGTAGGTATGTCCGCGGCAGGAAGGAAGATGAGAGCGATGGGCAAGTTCTTAACAAGGGCAATATCGAGACGGTTTTCTCTCCTGAACTGGATATCGGCGCCTTCGAGGAGATTGAGAGCTGCTTGGTTTAATCTGCCCTCTGCTCTAAGAATTAGCCAAGAGTAGTAAATATGCTTCAAGTATAGCAGACTCACTCTTGGGTACAGCGAACAAGAGCCGCCCTTCGAGGCTAGCGTCGACGGGGACAAGGTTAGTCATTGTGCAAACTTGTGAGGCTAGCTGAAGGTATATCGGCGCAATTCAACTACAGGGAGTACGAACTGGTTCACTAAATCCATAATGGTCCGCGGAAGAAGAGTTAGAGCAAGGCAAGACGAGAAATAGAACGTGACTCGAGCGGATTGGCCGATGTGCTTGCTGCAGCAGACAAATGCAGTATCTGGCAACGGTTTGTGATATGCAGGATGTAATTTGGAGGGCCAATAGAGAAGCTCCTTAAATAGATGTAGATGCAAAGTGCAGCGGTTGTGTGACTGTTTTGGTGAAGTGATATGTGACCTAGCGCGCGAAGCATGTGGAAAGAGCATTTTTACTCATTAACCCCACGTTCCTAGATCGGAGCTTTTTCTTGGTTGACCTCATGGTAGCTACTGTACCTAACTGGTGGGGCAGCATGTGCACCGGCAGTGTAGATAGGTACCGGCCGATAGGTTCCTTCCTCCCAACAACACCCGATTACATATAGCGATGATGTAAGCTACAGGAGGGATCTATCCGGGCAGCATTAGTGACATGTCTAGAGACAAGCGCTACAGCTTCCGACGCTGGAGGCAGGGGGAGGAAGAACAACTTCTGCTTCCCTCTAGATTGGACCAAGTGACAGGGAGTAGGTAAGGCGGTAAAAAATGCGATATAGTGTTATTCATTTGCACTATGAAGGCCAATGTGCCCCTTGACATACCTTAAAGTATATACAAACATTGCTGACGAAGAAGATGTAAATTCGATGAATATGTTTGGCCCGAAGCACATCGGGTCTGCAGCTATCATAATCACATCTTCCTCTTGCGCTAACATAGCGCCAAGCTTTCTAAGATTCGGGTGCAGAGGTCTGCGGGATGTAACGCGTACTGATGCCCACGCAAGCACTAGGTTAGGTAGGTAGTTAGTGTAGTTAGGCGGCTATGCTGTCAAAGTCATCTTGGCAATAGACGGCCTCATAACAGAACCTACATAATCTACTGTAGTAGTGGCTTGAAGTTGAAAAAGCTGCTTGAAAGGAGAAAGAAGATGAGATATAATATGCTTGAGCTGGCACCCAGGTGGTTCCGGCGATCACCTACCCGGAATTGTCCTAGGTACTGTACAGTACTGTACTTGCACCCCGGCGGGAAGATGCAGTCCTGACAGCTTTCCCCCCATAATCTGAACCAACTTCCGTAACCCCTTCATAGTATACCGTAAATGATCATCTGGAGGTAAAGCTGCTCTTGGATTTGGGAAATATTATTAATATATATAGTACCCAAATAGAGTACTGGGATATCAATAATTAACACTGGATGCAATGCTAGCTATGGTTCGAAGGCTACTTGCGCATACATGGAGCTAACCAATAAAGGTACATTACGTATGTACCCCAGTGTTCTCTATTGTACATAGGTACATGTACCTACCATCTAGATAGTACCAGTAGCTGTCTTAAGGCCGTTAAACAACTCAAGGTGGTGGCAGTTTAGTAAATCTAAAACATTGTCACCTCGGTTATTCAAGTATTGGATCGTATATGCGACACAGCATATATTATATACTGCTCTCGCGTCCAGTCGTCCTCATCAAATCCGATTTGTTGTGTGGTACAATACATCACGCCGTAATATGGTTAAGCCACAGTGGATCATCGCGGGCCATTGCGCAGGGCCAGGGGTAGGCCCCCTGTTCTGAAATCTGAACATGTTGCCGAATTCGTATTCAAAAAGCTACCTACGTCAAGTTGCAGTTCTCACCCATACCACACTACTGTATTTCATCTTCGAATCCACGCGACCACCCACGAGACGCCCTAGGAATCAGTAATGGGCTGGAGCTCGGCTAGATGGGAGTCGTATATGCTTCTAGAGGAAGAATACTAGCTTAGTTCTAGTAAACTGTCTGCGTTCCCGAATTGTGAAGTTTAGATTCGACGCCGATCGTGCCAAACATCCCAGCGATAGACCCGGAAACGAGACCACGCGCTGCACATTTCCATCCTAACCCAAATCATGTCGCGATGGCTGGGACAGCCCTCGGTTAAGGGCAGCTCAGAGGCCTCCCGAATGGCATTGCTGACATTGAGTACCATCGGTATCACGTAGGTATGCTCTACCCTGCGTGTCGCAAATCCCACATCACTAATTACTTTCTCAGCTTCGTCTGGGGCGTTGAACAGACATACTGCACACCATACCTCCTTTCCCTCGGCTTGACCAAGAGCAAAACGTCCCTCGTGTGGATCGCCGGCCCCTTGTCAGGACTTATCGTACAACCTATCGTCGGCACCGTCGCGGACAGATCGACTTCGAAATGGGGTCGACGGAGACCTTTTATTTTGACGGGAGCCATCATATCAGCCTTACTGCTGCTGCTCCTAGGGTTCACAGAGGACATTGTGGGCTTCTTCGTCCAAGACAAGAAATCAGCTCAGCATTTAACTGTTTCCACGGCTGTGCTGGCTATAGTACGTACTCCGTGAAGTTGTTCCCTTTTTCTATTTATGTTTACATTATATTCTTTGTTCTACAGAGAATTAGCTGACCCCTCATGTCATACAGTATGCTGTTGATTTCTCTATCAATGCAGGTGCGTTTCATCTTTTCATGTATACTAGGCTCCCGGGAATATTGGCCTAACAACGACACAGTGATGAGCGCAGCAAGAAGTCTCGTCGTCGACACCCTTCCAATCGAGAAACAGCAAACCGGTTCCGCGTGGGGTATGCCTCCCTCTGAGAAACCCTCGGGTTCTGTTGCTAAAATAACTGGCAGGGAGTAGAATGTCAGCAATCGGCCATGGAATTGCATTTGCAACCGGGGCAATCGACCTCCCCTCGCTACTTGGGAAATCTCTTGGTGAAACCCAGTTCAAACAACTCACAGTTCTTGCCGCGTTTGGCCTTGTTGGGACGTGTGGTGTGACATGTTGGGCCGTAACCGAGAGAGTACTCATTTCTACTCCCGCGAAGTCGAACAAGGAGGGTGCATTATATCGAGTTGTTAGCCATATCTGGACAACAATTAATAACCTCCCTCCCCGGGTTCGAGCGATCTGCATGGCGCAGTTCTGGGCTTGGATAGGATGGTTTCCATTTCTATTTTACAGTACCACGTGGATTGGCGAAACTTATTTTCGCTATGACGCCCCGCACGATGCCAAACAGTCTGGAGATGCGTTAGGAGAGGTTGGTCGTGCCGGTAGCCAAGCATTTATTATCGTAAGTAATTATTCAAATGATTCTCGGGTCGTCTCAAAAATATAAAGGCTTCTTTTCTAGCCTAACGACGACAGAGAAGCTTCTCACAACTTCCATACTATCGCGATTGACGATCAAACCACCAATAGCTAACGCTGGGTTTTGCTAGTACTCGCTGATCACATTTTTTGGTTCTTGGTTTCTTCCTCTTATCATCAAGTCGCCAGACGACCAGAGCTACACTCAACGACCCCCCCAAAGTATACAGGGCATCGTGGAGAAGTTCAACAAATATAAGCCTGATCGTGAGTAACTCTATGTCATTTTCTTACACCGGCGATTTTCGTAGTCCAAGGTTTCTCTTGTGGACGAAGACCGTATCTAAAAGCTTTCGAAACCTTCCCAAATCACGTACAACATGGCGACAACTGACCCTAGGCGTTTTAGTGTTGACTGCGTGGATGTGGGCTCACGCAACATTTGCTACAGCAATGTTATTTGCTCCGTTTGCGAAAAGTTTTAAATTTGCGGCTACCCTTGTCTGTCTTTGTGGACTGTAGGTTTGAGTCTGGCCCCCTAGACAATTCTACACATCAACTAACTCGAGTGTAAAGCCCCTGGAATGTCGCATCGTGGGCACCACACGCTTTCCTTGGTGTCGAAGTGAACAAACTAAGTAGCGGAGACGATGCTTCCTATCGACGCCTATCTAATGTCTCGGTCGAGATGGCAGATATGAACGGTAGTCATAACCATAGCCCTGACGACCCCCATGAAATAAAGTCGGGTTCCGCAGGGGACGCCGGCGTCTACTTCGGAATTCTTAATATATACACGACGATTCCACAGTTCATAGGAACGATTATATCAACAATTGTGTTCAGTATACTGGAGCCCGGCAAGAGTCCCGAACTCGCCCATGGTGCCCACCCAGATGAACATCACAAGACTGACGGACCAAACGGAGTGGCTGTCTGCCTCTTCATCGGTGCGTTGAGCGCTATCGCGGCTGTGTTCGCCACAAGAAAATTAAAGTCGATGTAGAATTAATTGTAATGGCACCCTGTATGTCAGTTAAGCAGGTTAATTGTGTAAGATCAGAGGTGTAATAGGTACCTACTAAGTAGGCAAAGGATACTTGGGGTACCACTGTAAATAGACTTGTAGAGGATTGCATGGATGTGGCGTTTGCGGAGTCGAAATACAAGCCTACCCTAGACCTGAACATGGGAAGCTTGACCTTCTATCAGTTTCTAACCTAGTCACCCATGATCTTGCTCTTCCGCTTCTCTGTGGGCATTAAGTCCGGCATAGTAGTGTCGGCAAGTGAGTATACCTATATAGGAGTGGTTTAAGTTATTGCGTCGGGTGTATACGTAGCATACCACAGCAGGCATGTGATTACATAAAAAACCCCACCTTAATTTTCATATCTACCTTAGGTACTGTACTTAAGTATAAGTACAGGCTTCAGAAACTTGTCGACAGTCGCGGATTTGCATCGGTTTCCCTTACAGCGCCCGGCTTCTCTACTCAATTACAGCTATCCGCCATGGTAAGTGAAAATGAACTCTGTTGAAAATTATTTCTACATCGGGATGACCACTGACACGGTTCACAGGCACCGGTAGCTCCCTCGAAACGGCGCTCACTGCGCGCAAAGCTCACGGCCAAAGCGGGTGCCGAGCCACACGCCCCGCGCAAAGCACCTCGACCCGACGCCGTTGCTCCGTCGACGGACGGGTTCGCGAACACGAAGAAGGACAAGAGGATAATCAAGCACTCGGCATTCATGTCGCGGATCGAGAAAACGCACCGGAAGCCGCTGAAGCGCCGCCGGCCCGGCAAGAAGCTGGTGGCGAACCTCGAGTCCCTGGCCGACGCCCTGCCAGACCTATTGGCCGACGGCGAGACGGAGGAGGGGCTCCGCCAGCTCCGCGAGGGCAAGGTCCGGCACAAGAGTCTGAAGATGCGGAAGGGCGTCCTGAAGAAGAAGGAGAAGATCGTCAAGGACGAGATGGATCGCTTCAGTCGCAGCCTCGCGCAGCTGAATGCCATGGGCGCTAGCAGTACGGTTGCCGACATGCAAGTTGAAGAGCAGGGTGAAGCTACGAATACACAGACTCAGGCAGAGGCGCAGGGCCCGACTGTTTCGACTGCAAGTAGATGGGCTGCTTTGAGAGGCTTCATCTCGTCGACTATGGAGCAGAATCCCGCATTCGTGGTGAGGCAAGATAAGAAGTGAAGCTAAAAAGATTTCAACGATGATATGATAACGAATCTGCCTCTAATGCACGTTTTGACACAATCAGAAGGTTAGTGTCTCTTCTACATCTGGGACTATTCGAGACTAATTTTTTGTTATAGATTGGGTGCAACTATTCCAGTTTGTGAGGCCACAGATGCAAGAAAGGTATTACTAAGAGATTTGCTCGTGCATGTGATATCCCATCTTCCTTGGGATTACCGAGTTTCTGAGTCGATAACAGCCCCCTGGAAGCGTTATCGTGGTAATGCATATTCATACACTGTTGTACTTGGTGTTGGGGTTCTATGTTCCTGTACCGCCTGACTAGTAATTTCAGCTACCGAGATCGTATTGAAACAGTTCACGTCCGTAACAAGGTTATAGATGTCTTACCTTCACGAGCAATGATCACCTTTAGAAACAGACCGGGGGTTTCTTATTTCAAGCTGTCTTAGCATACCTGGTAACTGAGGCCCGTAGATCATGTCTCATTAGGCCTTCAAGTCGAGCATTTTAAAACATCTAGCTGTCACAATCCCGGTAAGAGGCCTCTCTATTTTATGGCCAGTATCTACGCCACGTTGCCATGTAATGTCCCTTTAAAATTGTGTTAAAGTGAACCAAATATCACGCTTTTGCCCAGACAATGGCCATTGTCTTTACTTTTCGGCTGCGGTATCCAGACAGTTGCTGAGGGAGGAGGCTTCGAGGTTATGGTAGACAGCTAATCAGACAGCAAAAGACAGGGTAAAAGAGAAAATGAAACATGCAGCACAATATGTTCCTTGGTCGCCACTATGCAGTTCGGTGATACCCAAGAGACAACTGAGCCATATAGATATCAACCTAGTACCATCGAGGCATGGGCCCTCACACATAGCTTTCCCTGCTAGCAATCTGGGTAGGGTGAGCGGCGAATAAAATAAGCTTAACTAAAAGGTTACGTAGAAGCTTAAAGCTACCGACCTACTAGGCTGGCGATCCTGAATTTAACCGAACTAACGACACGCATATTGGTTGGGACGTTACGTGTCTTCCAAAATGGGGACGGAGGTAGTGTATTATAAGTCTTTTCCAAGGTTGTTTCTCAGGCTACTCCTACACTCCTATATATACATGCATAGCACGTATGCAGGTGGTTATTCATATGATAGACACGGGGATCGAGCGAAACAGATGCAAGTGGCTTGGGGGAGTGGATCGGGATGTTCGTCAACTACTGACCTTGGAGTTCTATCTAGAAGTACCTTACATGGGGTAAGTAGATCCCTAGTTTGTGATAGGGCAACGTTCGTTTTGCCAAGTTGGTGCTAATTCTTAAGAGTTCTAGATCTTTATCCGATGTTGTCGGCGGATTGATGACGACGACGAGTGCTGAGAGTGGCTGAGCTCCTGTCATAGTACCTAGTTACTGCTATATGCTCCCTGCAGTGTTTTTTTGTAAGTTGTGCATCTATAGAGGACTATATACCTTAGGTAGATGCCTTATATGGTAGTATGTATGTAGAGTTCCTGTTACCATGGACCTTTAGTCGAGGGTACACTTACATACCTAGGTATGTAGGTACTGTAGTGAACACCCCTACCTACTGTATCAGTAGGTACCTAACCTTAGGTACCTATAGGTAGTCCTGCCTTAGCACCCACCCCCGCAAAACCCATTCCTTCTTCTAGGTGCTACCTATCTGCCTAACCTAGATGTAACCTTAGAAGTCTTTTAGTCCGGCAGACAACTTGGAACGGTCCTCATAACAACGAACTACGCCCGGCAAACATAGAAGGGGAAAACATCATATATAGCGTGTGTCAGCCAGCCCCTGCTCGCCGGAGGTTACAGTGCCTCCGACAGCGTTTCCAACAATTAGCCAGAGGTCCAGAGGTATAGGAAACAGCTAATACCTTAGATACCTACCAATACTTGGTGCTGATGCAGATTGAGAGCCAAGACATTGATTGCATCACAAGCCCACCAACGCCTCTCCAGCATCGTCACCTCTTGGCTGTCCCCGTCACGCTCAGTCCTACCTAAACTGCTGACCTAGTGAACCCGGCTGCCGTTAGAACTAACCTAGCTCCTTCGGTCCTCACCTCCCGGATACATTCCTGTTTCTTTGGAAATCTGCATTACCTTATTTCTGTAGCGTCACAAACCGGCCCCTGGGAAACTGCCTACACAACTGCGACAGCATTAATGACAAATTCCATTTCCCCCAGCAACCAGTCCTAGACCGCCGCCGTGATCACGCAGAGCCAGACGCATCAGGACCACCCCGCACAAGCGCCTGCCGTCCCTCGAAAGTCCGCCTTCCGAACAACGACAATACCGACACTTTAACACTTGACCTACCTTCGGTAGTCACCGTCGAATTACCTTGTCCCTCCAACGTTGTCGCGCAAGTTCACGTTTACCTTCACTGTCCACGGCTACATCTACATCGACACCACCCACGTCCACGCTCACACACACTTGCGCATCCATATCCCACCTACCTAGGTCTTCTTAATGCCGTTCCGCGAGAGAATTCAACGGCGGCTAAATGAAAGCGTGAGCCTTTGCAAAAATGTATAGTCTTCGTCACAGACCATTCTCAACAGACTTGCAGCTATCGCCTTCGCCCTCGCCGACCCAACCTTATCTGTCGTGTAAGTTCAGCCCCGGCCCCGAAGGGACTAAGCTAATCTCTGTAAAGATCATGATATCCTCTGTATGCTATGCCTTGACCCCTGCATGAGCCGTCTGGCGTAGCTCACACAAATATTCCAGTGACGTATGAAGACATTAAGTCCCTAAGAAATGACTGGCTCACAGATAATGTAAGTTTTTTTTTTAATAGTTTTTTTGGTCTCTGATATTACGTACTCGTTGCTTCCTTGTTTAGCTGACGAATGTGTAATCCTAGAACATCGCCTTCTGGGAAGAGTTTCTAGAACGTGAAGTACTTTCCAAGTACCCACAAGCACACATTGTGCTCCTTCGACCCTCCATGACCTTCTTGTTGATGAAAAATAAGGATACCGAGATGGTCCGAACTGCACTGCCAAATTTCAGCCACATCACACACATATTCCTACCCATCAATGACAACCGCAACGTGAATCAGGCAGAAGGCGGTAGCCATTGGTCACTGCTCCTAGTGAGCATAATAGATGGTGTGGCTTTTCATTACGACTCCCTTGATGGTGCCAACAATAACGAGGCGTGGGAAGCCTCCAAACGGTTATCCAACGTCCTTGGAAGGCCATTACGCTTTCACCATTTGGTTGAGTGCCCCCAGCAAGAGAATGGAAGCGACTGCGGCGTTTTTGTCTGCATCATCATGCGACACCTGTTAGTTAAGCGACTTCTAGCTGTTAATGCTGGTGAGAAGATCTCAATGAGCATGGCGCACAAAGCCATCGATAGTATCGGTGGACGGAAGGAAATGTTGAAGATAATCGAAAGCCTGCGAAAGGAAGGCGAGAGAAGACGCCTCACCCCAGGTAGCACACCGCCGAGAATCGATTAATGCTCCTCCTCTGTCACAACCAATTGTATCAAGGCGGCGTGTATAGTATATTCCCGTGCAGCGATTACTCTATTCTCGACAGTCTTGCGATGTGCACCAGCCGGCGAGTTGGATATATCCTACATCATCTTCCTACCGCATTCAATCGGCAGGCATCTCCGCATCTTGTCTATAGATATTGCATTGATCCTCAGCTGCATCTTCAGATGTAGATGTTCCTTTGGTATCTAGGAAAACAGAATATCCCAACGCGACGAATAGCCAATACTGTCATATATGGCAATTAGGGTATTCAGTTGTACCAGAACCTCCAAACGCACTTGTCACCCTTACGAGGATGGCAGGGGGGTTAAGAGCAAATGAGGGGCTGAGAAATTAGCTCTTCGTGTGTTTCTGACCTAGAGTTTGTACCAAGACCATTTTTCGTCGTTGTCAGTTGGTTATTGTTGACTGTGGAAGGGCTGAATTCCATATGTACCTCTTGGGAACAAGATAGTGTATTTAGTTACATGTGAACTTAACCATAGCACAAAAAAAAAATAAAGGCTACAAATGGAATATGTCCAACTTGAACCAACGCCATCCTCAGTGTCTCCCAACCCATCTGTCAACTGCCAACTATGCCTTAAACTCCCCAGACCATGCACCTATTTCCTGTTGAAGAACCGCAGACTCATTTACCAGCAAAACCCTGATGTTTAACGTGATAGTGTACTCGTCACGCTCTTTTAACCACCTTTACACCTCTTCGGTCATAACATAGAGTGACCTCCAACTCACATGAGCAAGCGCCAGGCACCGAGAAGTAGGGCAGCGAAACCAGTACACACGCCCATGAGCCACTGCAGGGTCTGGAACTTGACCTGTTCGAGCTTCTCGCGGAGGGCGGCAACCTCCTGCTCGATCTTGGTCTCGGTCTCCTTGATCTTGAGCTCCTGCTGGGAGGACTCCTCACGGATGCGGCCCTTCTCGAGGTTGAGGTCAAGGCGCACCGAGGCCTGGGTGCGGCCGATCTCGTCACGCAGGCGCGAGTTGAGCTTGGTGATGTCATTGGTCAGGCGCTCGTGGGCCGCTCGCGTCGTGTTGGACTCGGTGCTGTCGGCGGACAGCAGCTCGGACCGCAGCTTGGCGAAGTCGACCTTCTGTGTGTATGTGGCCTTCGCGGCGTCCTCGCGGAGGACCATTGTGCGGGTTAGGTTTTGGATGCTGGGAGAAGACAGAGCGACTTGTTAGTTTTGGGGGCAAGGAGAAAGAAAAGAAGTGTCGCTGCTACTACCCCCCATAGATATGGTATGTATGCGAGAGCCTGTCGGGCGAGCTTACCTCTCTTCTATCACGTCGTTTAGCACCTTCATCATCGCCACCGACTGGTCCTCGGTAAACCCCTCGCTCTGCAGCTGCTGCACGAACTTGAGCGTGTCGAAGTGGTGGTCCCTACCCCGCGGCGCCGTGGCGTGGAACGAGCGCCGCAGGGACGGGTGTCGTTGCGTGATTGATGGTTTCTTATTGGGGGGCTTTGATATTGTGCACCGTGGAGATTGGCGTCCCGTGGAAAACGCTGCGATCCTGGGATGCTGAGAAGCCGGGTGCCGTACCGAGGCAAATGCAGCTGCTCGCAGCGTGCTCTGCGCTGGACCGGTAGGCCCGTTCCAGCTAAGTCGTGGCAGAAGGAATCGGGGCAATGAATAAACCGCCGTCCCTGTAACGCTCGCCATGTCTATTTCTGCTGTCGAGTATGCGTGGCCGGTGGGCTTCGGTTGGATTGTCGAGTGCGGTTCTAGTAATGAGTCTATGAATTTGGCGAGCTTCGGAACAAGCGTTGCATTGGTACCTGAGGAGGAGCTCCGGTTACGTATTGCCTAGGTCCAGCTGTGCTGTACTGTGGGGTTAAGGGCGGTGTGGCTCATGCCAAATGTGGCTGGTGCCATCGTCGAAAAATTTCCAATATTAGACCGCGGCCAAATTCTCTGCGCAGTCCTTCTTCTCTTCTTCTTCTTCTTTATCCAAAATTAACAACGCAAAAAAACAACATTCTCGGGACATGCATACTTTGATGCGAGGTTGCCTAATGGTGATCCAAGACCATTGAACGCTCTCGGACAGAATGGAGAACAGATACCATCGAACAATCTTGGGTGCGGTGCTTCCTGTCCTCTTCGAGGGCGATGGGAAGGATCGCAATGATTGAGCGTACATGCTTGTAGTGATGCACCCTTTGCCTCAGGTAAGTAGATATGGTATGACCGTGTCGTCAAGTAGTTGCTATTGAGTGAAGAATATCTGTGTACCTGTTGATGCGGTTGTGAGCCCATCGTACAGCACAGAATGGTATACTATCAACCCAAGCGCCGAAATAGTTGTAACCATCAAACTCTACATATCCCAAATCGCATCTAGCGCAGCATACCTGATTGCTATTCTCATCTTGCCGACAGAGATAAGTGCGACATCAGTTTGTCTACTACACTACTCCCGACAAAACGGTAAACAGGCACTACAGTTCTCTATAGTACACTATCACGTTTTCGATAATATGTGGTAGACTTTAGAGTATACGCATATCTATGTTAAATCAATCCATTGACTACAACAACTCGGAAATACCGGACCTGACTCACCAGCTCTGATGAGTCAGTTGTTGAAACAGAACTGGGGCTCATGGTAGAACGCACCGAGGAGCATACGGCACACCATCTAGCGTCTTGTGAGGGTTTCTGTCTATCGTACAGTAATTGAGAACTTAAGAAGTATTTGCCCTCCAATAACAGCATCGCTTGGGTTTTGCTTAGGGGAAAGAATGACAAAATTCCAACCGGATTTGTTGATATCATATCAGGGCTCGGTCTACCTGGGAGTCATGTGAGGTGCCTTAGTAGGTGGGTAGTTTGGTACTGCACAACATACGGAGTAGACACTACTGGTATCTACATATCTAGTCTACTCTTACTTTTGGACGAACGCAGGGAAGCGGACCGCGTTCGGGTAGATCTTCGCACACTAGCCCCGAACAGTTCAGTTACTACTCGACACTATTGAGTTGATACCTTTAGTAGGCAACCTATCTGGGTATAGAATCAGATTTCGCAATGTGTATCTGCCCCGAACCGGCATTAATTTGCGTCTAATAGCAGATGGGGATGACATGTCAGTAGTCCATTCTCGGGTTTCCTCTGTGTTTTTAAATCAGTAAAAATATAATGGACATCTGGGTATAACACGTATTGGACTTCATCTCATTCGTCAATACCTTGGGTATTAGATAAGTGTAGCTGGCCAGAAACAGTAAGTATTCCATGTGCTCGGGTCAGTCCCCCACATTCGTCATCGGTATTGTCTTGCTGTGCCGTAAACGGACTTCTAGGGCATCTCCAGTATCTTATTATCGATTGAGTCGAACGCAGTATACATGTCCCAATATAAATATTAGCATCCTTGGAAGAACACTATAAATTATATCGTAGCTACAGCATACGAGAACAAGCTCCAACTAAATCATGGTTGTGCCTTTAATTTGCGCGGAAAGTCCATGGCGGGGTTCGTTGAATAGCTGGGTATAGGAGGTCACTGCTGTAATGGGTAACGAGAAATAGAGCCTACGACAACGCCATTATATTGGTGTTACAGGTAGTCGATTACCTATCTAGCTAATGCGACCAATTGCGCGCTGGTTAGCATAGTCTATCATTCAGCACGTGTTTACATGCTGTATTCGTACCTACAGTAGAGGTATCCAGGGATGAGTAGTTGACGTAGGTAGTACCTACCTAGAGACAGCTATGTAACACAGATCAAAGAGCCCAAACTTTTTTTTTCAAGGGACGGTGAAGCTGCGCGATGCGTGATTGGCCATGGAGCACCCCGCTCGCTCCACACTCTCCGGGATCGCAACTCTCACAGCCTCTCTAGTGCGAATTGGGGTTTTTAGTTTCTTATCGAGCTTATCTGGGGGACTGTGACTGGTACATCGGTAGCTCCCACGGCGAGAGTCAGAGCCGCCTCTCGATTGAAACTGCTTGATATATTGCTCAAAACCGGCTCCCAGAACTCTTGTTGTTCACGCCACTCATCTCCCCAACGGCCTTTGGTCATCTCCGTCTTCAAGGCGTCCCGAACGATCCTCAATTGGGAGCCGGGTACTCAACTGCCGTCTGGTAAAACCCTGGCCGTTCACTCTACCTATCTCCCCGCCTTCAAGCTGCTATACCACCCCCAGGACCGTTTTCATGGCCTTCTCTACCAAGATGGCTGGCCGGGCGCCTGCGCTACTCCGCCACGGTCGACGACTGCCTGCCACTCTGTCCCGAAGGACGTTGACTGCACCAGTCTTGCGCTCACCCTCTCAGCCGCTCCCCGCCAGCCAGACAAGCGGGTCGACACAGAAGCGGAATTTCTGTGTTACTCGCGCTCGCTGCAATGCTGCCGTCGTAGATGTCCAGCAGGCGCCAAACCCAAAAGCCTATCTAGAGAGCGGTGTCATTAGGCCGAGGGACATTGTCAATGTCAAGAAGGTTTTGGTCATTGGCAGTGGTGGCTTGGCTATCGGACAAGCTGGAGAGTTTGACTACTCAGGTACGTGCTTTTATCTGCCTTCGGCGTTCTAACACCAATGGGCGGCCAGCCACGAGCCATGGTGTCCTTAAGCTTCGACTGTATTGACATTCAGTTTTAGGTTCTCAAGCACTGAAGGCCCTCAAAGAGGCTGGTGTCGCCTCCGTGCTCATTAACCCTAATATCGCTACCATCCAGACAAACCACACCCTCGCCGACGAGATCTACTACCTTCCCGTCACGCCGGAGTATGTATCATATGTTATCGAGAGGGAACGACCGGATGGTATTTTCCTTTCATTCGGTGGCCAGACCGCGCTCAACCTGGGTGTGCAGATGCAGCGCATGGGTCTGTTCGAAAAGTATGGTGTCAAGGTATTGGGAACCAGCGTACATACCCTAGAGCTGAGTGAAGACCGAGATCTCTTCGCTAAAGCCCTAAACGAGATCGACATCCCAATTGCTAAATCAATTGCTGTCGGTACTGTGGAGGATGCCCTGGATGCCGCGAACACAGTAGGCTATCCCATCATTGTTCGTGCTGCGTATGCTCTTGGTGGACTGGGATCTGGTTTCGCGAACAACGAGGAAGAACTCCGAAATATGGCCGCTCGGTCTTTGACATTGTCGCCCCAAATTCTAGTTGAAAAGTCCCTAAAAGGCTGGAAAGAGGTAGAATATGAGGTCGTCCGCGATGCTGACAATAATTGTATTACTGTGTGTAATATGGAGAACTTCGACCCCTTGGGTACACACACTGGCGACTCGATCGTCGTCGCGCCTAGGTAAGTGATTCTCTGGTTCATTTGTTTTGTTCCGGCAACTCCTAGATTTCGGACCAATCTTATTCTCAGAAGCTCCTCACAGCTCTGTTTACCGCGTGCAGAATGGTGATGACTAACTCGATGCGCTATAGCCAGACTCTAAGCGATGAGGAATACCATATGCTCCGCTCGGCTGCAATTAAGATTGTGAGACATCTTGGAGTTGTCGGCGAGTGTAATGTCCAGTATGCCCTTCAACCAGATGGCTTGGATTACCGTGTTATTGAGGTGAATGCTCGTCTTTCTCGGTCATCGGCACTGGCTTCAAAAGCTACTGGCTATCCTCTTGCCTACACAGCTGCCAAGATTGGCCTTGGGCATAGCTTGCCTGAGCTTCCAAATGCCGTCACGAAGACAACAACCGCTAACTTCGAGCCTTCCCTGGATTATATCGTTACAAAGATCCCTCGTTGGGATTTGTCTAAATTTCAACACGTCAAGCGAGACATCGGTAGTGCCATGAAGTCTGTTGGAGAAGTTATGGCGATTGGCCGCACTTTCGAGGAATCTTTCCAGAAGGCTATTCGCCAAGTCGATCCTAAGTTTGTCGGCTTCCAGGGAGATAAGTTTGATGATCTTGATTACGAGCTGTCTCACCCCAGCGACCGGAGGTGGCTAGCGGTTGGCCAAGCCATGCTACACGAGGGCTACACAGTGGATAGAATCCACGAACTCAGCAAGATTGACAAATGGTTTTTGTACAAACTTCAGAACTTAGTCGACTGCACCCGAGAAATGGAAGCCGTTGGGAACCTAGAGGGCCTGAAGAAAGAACTTGTTCTAAAGGCCAAGAAGATGGGTTTCTCTGACAAGCAAATTGCTAATGCAGTCAACAGCAATGAGGACTCTGTCCGTGCTCTTCGCTTGGGCATGGGTATTCGACCTTGGGTGAAGAAAATTGATACGCTTGCTGCTGAATTCCCCGCTGACACGAACTACCTCTACACGACCTATAATGCCAGCACCCACGATGTAACTTTCGAGGACAAGGGTACTGTAATTCTCGGGAGTGGTGTGTACAGAATTGGTAGCTCTGTTGAGTTCGATTGGTGTGCCGTTAGTGCTACACAGGCTTTGAGGAAAATGGGACAAAAGACTGTTATGATCAATTACAACCCCGAAACATACAGCACTGATTTCGACACGGCAGATAAGCTCTACTTCGAAGAGTTAAGCTACGAGCGGGTTATGGATATCTATGAGCTTGAGAACGCCTCAGGTGTCGTTGTATCCGTCGGCGGTCAGCTACCTCAGAATATTGCTCTTCGCCTACAGGAAACTGGAAAAGCAAATGTTTTGGGTACTGACCCTCAGGATATCGACAAGGCTGAAGATCGACAGAAGTTTTCGGAAATTTTGGATAGCATTGGAGTTGACCAGCCTGCTTGGAAAGAGCTTACGTCTGTGGCCGAGGCTGAAAAGTTTGCCAAAGATGTTGGCTATCCTGTCCTCGTCCGCCCTAGCTACGTCCTCTCAGGTGCCGCTATGACGGTTATCCACAGCCAGGAAGACCTCAAGGAGAAGCTTGAGGCTGCTAGCAATGTGTCCCCTGATCACCCTGTTGTGATCACGAAATTCATTGAAGGTGCGCAGGAAATTGACGTGGACGGTGTTGCCTCCGAAGGAAAGCTCGTCATCCACGCCGTTAGCGAACATGTTGAGCAAGCTGGTGTTCACTCAGGTGACGCCACGCTGATTCTTCCTCCGGTTAACCTTGACGATAATACTATGGGTCGCCTGAAAGAGATTGCTGAAAAGGTCGCTAAGGCCTGGAAGATCACCGGTCCCTTTAACATGCAAATCATCAAGGCAGACAACCCGGAGGGAGGAGAGCCGATGCTGAAGGTGATCGAGTGCAATCTGCGCGCTTCTCGTTCATTCCCCTTTGTTAGCAAAGTACTCGGTACAAATTTCATTGATGTTGCTACCAAGGCTCTTGTTGGCAAAGATGTGCCAGAGTCTACGGATCTCATGGGCGCCAAGCGAGACTACTTGGCTGTCAAGGTTCCTCAGTTCTCCTGGACCCGTCTCGCTGGTGCCGACCCATTCCTGGGCGTAGAGATGGCTAGCACGGGTGAGATGGCTTGTTTCGGCAAGGACCTCGTCGAGGCTTACTGGACATCTCTCCAGTCTACCATGAACTTCCGTATGCCCGAACCTGGTGAGGGTATCCTCTTTGGTGGTGATGTCACTAAAACATGGCTTACCACCATCGCTGACTATCTTTCCCCTCTCGGTTACAAGTTCTACGCTGCTAGTGAGGACGTCAAGCAGTACCTTGAATCGGCTACCAAGGACAAGGTTCAAGTAGAGGTGATTGAGTTCCCCAAGGAGGACAAACGGGCTCTTCGCGAGGTTTTCCAGAAATATGATATTCGCGGAGTCTTCAACCTCGCTCTCGCCCGTGGCAAGACTACCATGGATGTTGACTACGTTATGCGTCGAAACGCCGTCGACTTCGGCGTACCATTATTTATGGAGCCCCAGGTACGTTTTTAGTATCCCTACGAACCCTGTTAAAGGCCAACAACTGACTCCTCTCGTAGACCGCCATCCTCTTTGCCCAGTGCATGAACGAGAAGCTTCCCCGAAAGGAGGGTATTCCCTCGGAAGTTCGGTCATGGTCCGATTTCATTGGCGGCAAGCCCTTGTAAAATTAAAAAGAACTTATGTCTTCTATTGACATATTCTACCCCTTCCGGCGATTTCATTGTAAGATCAACCACGCCGAGAGAGGAGTTATTCTTCCACGACCTATAACTACGATATCCCATTCCATCTACGATTACTATAACAGGCAAGGTCTCTTGGTGTGTTTTTTTGTTAATATGGAGTATTTTTGTTTCGCTCTACGGAGTGACTGACAGCGGGGAAAATAAAACGGGAAAAAACTTGGGAGACATTTGATGGATATCTTGATAATACCTGTGCTCTATAGCGGGGGGGAGTCACTAATCCACCGCAGAAAGGAAGAGGAGAAGGTACTTTCTCAAAACGTTGGTGAAGGTGGATCTGATATGAGATTTCTAGACACGTATGTAGCTGTTGAAATGAGAACGAGAGAGAGGAAGTAATTGAATTAAGGCTCCGTGTTTTCCCCGGCGGGATTAGTTGCTAGTGATTCGTAGTTCAACTAAGGCTAAGAAACTTATCGAAACAGACGCTATGAGGGAGTCAACCTATTTTCATTCAACAATCTGGCCTACGTAATCACGGGCTGCTATCATCCTTAATACACTAGCGTAGTGAACTACATGCTAGGTCACAACATGTCGAGCAATACAGAATAGGGGTAGCGCAACGCCGAGATGCATAGATTGACAAAGACGACAAGATAGCGTGGTCCATGCTCTTTCCTATATTTATGGCGCAGATAGTGCGAAATATGCCGGCCCTCTCTATAGATACCAAGACAAGCCAAGCTGTTTATCCCCGAGACGCAGCCCTATGCGAGCTATTGCCTTTAGAAAGAGCACTCTATGTCGCCATACCGCGTGCTAATGCATAGCGGAGATAGCGGATCATGTGATGGAAGGGGGAAACGAACCCCCCCTTATTTCGGTCGAGGTTTGTCTCGCATACCGTTCTATGTCGACCAACCACTGTCTATAGCCGTGACTGGCCGAACCCCCGACTCTCCCAACCCCTTGGTTGCCGCGGCGACCTATGACATATTAAACGTCATAGGTTTTCAAATTTGGCACGGTCGAATGTGGGTGTTTCGTTTCGTTCACTCAGCCTAACGGCAGCAAAACGCTTAGCAAGCGGTTCCCCAGACCTTCGTGAGACGGCGGTAGTAGGAGTAGAAGTGGATGATGACGTTGCTCCGCCGTTCGCTTGAGCGCCGGGCATGTCACCCTCGTTGTCACTTGAGTCACGGGGACGACGGCGTTTTCTAAGAATTGTCTCACCAGTCGCTTGTAGTATTGTTTCTAGCGTTTGCCAGCCGGGCATGGCGAAAAGCTGGTAAGTGCTGGTGAGATCTTGGGTTGTCACGGATTTACATAGGAGAGCTTCCTCTTCCTGGTATCATACGATAGTTAGCTCCAAGCATTTTTGTCACGAGGGCAACGGACTCCAATATGACGGCGTGCTTACCTTGGACAAAACGCCCATCCCATGGATAAAGGTGAGCAGATGAAAGTCGGATAGGGAACCTAGTTTATTGCCTCCAGCGGTATTGATGGCCCTGGCAACATTGTTATACTGCTGACTCTCGCCCATAACCTCACGGTTCTCGATGGGGAAATTTGATGTGTCAAACATTGGTGTAGGCTCAGCGGGAAAGCCGTGTGTCAACGTTACGACCAGATATTCTACTGGAAAGGCTGGCTTGGCATTTTCTTGGACATTTGCCCCGTACTCGTTGATCTTGCGATAGAAAACCTCAGGGATGTAACGGGTACGGCTCGGCGCACCATCGTCTTCCTCTTCCTCGCGGACGAGCATGACGCTGGGGTCAGCCGACGGCTCGATGAGATCGGCACGAACCATCTCCATGGCTTCGTTGGACACCTGGTAAGATGAAATGGCGATCTGCCCCGTCTCATCGCCCGATATGATGCATGTCACGAAGTTTGAGCCAAACCTGCCCGTATCACTCCACTTCGTCGGCTTGAGGTGCTGGTTTTGGAGTCGAGCGGCGAAACATATTTCGAGAGAAGAAAGGTAGTAGGAATCGAGATGCCGCTTGCAAATGACGGTGCCGTCCCCGACGCCGGAATCCAGTAAGTCTGTAAAAATAATCCCAACTTGCTCTAGATCGCACAAATGGGCGACCTCATTCACGGCTGACTCGTTCTCCCATGTATTTAACGACACCCCATCGACTTCGTCCACCTGTGGCACTTCGTAGATAGCCTCCACAATGGCCTTGACGCCAAGAGGCACCTCGGTATACTCGGCATACCGCCCGTACAGGTACCCTGCCCGCTGAGCACCTGTCTTGCGCCAAGCGTCTATGAAGTTGTTGACGAGCTCGAAGGAGGCAAACTCAACATGATCCACCATACGAAAAGGCTGGGGCTGCAGGGTAATGGCACTGGGCTGGCATTTCGTGCAAATACCCTCGGGCCATTGGGGGTGGCCGGAAGGACAATCCCGCTTGACCCTGAAGTAGGGTTCCTTTAAGGGTGGTATGAAAGAGCTGCCCAGCTCTGGCTTGTTTGTGGCCGAGTTGATTTTGCGTAGATGCGAGTGGAAGGAGAGGTACTTGATCTTCTTGTCGGCGAGGTACTGGGCGTTGAAGGGGTCCAGCGGCATGCAGTAGTCACACATGCCCTTGGGGCCGTGCTTGCACATACGATCCCGGGTCCTAGGGATCTTCCCATCTTGCCTATCGAGCCGATCATCGAGCGCAGATTGCCGAACGACCTCCCAAGGATTTTTGATGATCTTACTTGGTGATGTTACGGGCGGGGGGTCGATGGGGAGGTCCTCTGTGGGGAGAATGGGCTTGCCGTTCAGTCGGTTGGCCGAGGATGTGGTCTTTGTCTTGGGGCCCGAAGACGTTCCGTTCGCTTGATCGTTGGTGGCATCCCGGTGGGCGTAGTTGATGAAGATCAGATCGCCGTGACTACGGAAAGCGTTATTAGCAGCAGCAACAGTAACGGCAACGGCAACGGCAACAGCAACAGCAGCGAGTCCTTAGGCGCGGAAGGGCAGAGAGACGGGAGGCATACTTCAGCCCGATCTGACCCAGCTTGACCCGGGCTAGGTCTATCAGCTTCCTCGAGTCCTTCGCTTGCGGGCTGGGGGATATGGTGATGGTGTCCGGATCGACGGTGGACGGCAACTGTGGCAGCAGCTTGTGCGTGTTTAGGTCAGCACAGGGACAGGCGGCTGTTTGCGCAAGCTGGGGCTCACCTGGCGGCCAAGATCTGCCATGCTATCATTTTTGTCGATGGTGATGCGGACCATGCCATCGGGCCCTCGAAGTCGGAGCAGCATGACGAAGTGCGTGCCCCGACTCGCTAGTGGGGGACGGAGAGGGAAGAGAGCACAGGCGCGGGCGCGGGCGAAAAAGGTCGGCGCAAGACTATTGTAGGGGCGTAGGTGACCAAGATGACGATGTGGGAGGGCAGGCTGTGTATGGTGAAGAACAGGAACGAGTACCCAGGGTACGGCACGGGGAGGGGCACTGTTGCTGTTGTAGGTAAGCAAGAGTTCCACCAGGTTGCGACATGAGCTGTAATGTACTGTGATGTATCAGCCTATCTACGTGTAGTTTTGCAAGTTGAAGAAGAACGATACTAATAAACTATCCTGTGGCGGAGAAAGGGGAGGAATAGTGTAGTAGATTTGAGCAAATGCTGCTACATATACCTCTCGACCTGAAGCCTTCCGCTCCCTGGGGAGTAAGTACTAGGTAGCAACTGGCAGATGCAGGTCGTACATAGGTATGCATACTTACATAGGTACCCGCCTGCCAGCCATTCCTTGTGCCTACGGTAGCTACGGCTGTTCCTGTAAGTACCTACTACCTTTAGTCCGTCTAGGCACTGATTTGCTGATGACGCGCACCGTCTGAGGGGAGTAGGTATAGTAAGTACATCACTACTGTACTAGCGTGAGCACACATGCATTGCATCTCCCTGTCCTATCCCAGTTAGGCACCCACCTACTTATCTACCCCAGGGCGTGGCGATATCGGCTAAACTATAGCAGGTAGTAGGTACTTAGACTTAACATGACCCAAGCCTCGCGAGACCAAAGCTAGAAGGAAAGCTATGAGCAAGGAAAACTATGAATAATGAATAAAGAAAGCTATGAGCTGGCAGGGCTTGAAGCTTGAAGCTTCAAGCTTACGGTACTGTAACTACCGTAGCTACTTCAACGGTCTTCTTCGATTCAAGAGATGACGATATTGGCGGAATGGTAACGGCAATCTATTTATCAAGATGAATAAAACAACTTTTTATTGCAAGACCCGCCCTGATCACCACAACTCCTCAATGACTCAAAGAAAGTCCGTCGCAGCAGCTCTGAATTATGGACGTAGGAAAGAAAGAGCTAGCGCGCGAATGTAGCCCCGGCTGAACCAGCCAGAGGCACCAACACCATCTCTGGCCCTTTGCCCTTTGCTCTCGCACTCCGACGCTCGCCGCTGGCTAGCCATCCGTCCCTCAAAAAAACATCCGCCCCCTCCAAAAGCTACCGGACTGTGAGAGAAACAAACAGCTTAGTTTACATAGAATCAATAGACACCAAGCCACACGTCTTAGCATATCTGCCTCCCCTCGTCAACGTATCGGCCGAGCTGCGACGCGCGTGTGCCATGGCCATATTTCGACCACATAGAATGCTCCCTAACGCCTCGTGTTTTCTACCATCTTCTACCCACTTTCCTCGCCACTTTCCTCGCTACTTTCCTCGTAACCTTTCCCAGCGACAAATCGCGGCATATCGGCCCAGAGCCGGCGGCTTATCTAATCACGCTTCTCGGGATCGGCCGCTGTCGTCTCTGTGGAACTCTGCTCCTTGAGTTAGTTCCGGCTCATTACCGAACTTCATCGCCCTTCGGAATACACACAAACCTTAGTGTTGGTGGCTTCGTCCTTGTCGTCGCCAGCATTCTTGACCCCTTGCCCCGCGCCCTTTGCTTTTGGTGTGTTCTCCTCCGACTCCCCCTTGCTGTCGGCGGTGCCCTCTTTGACACCGTTGGTCTCTTTAGCGCTCTTGGCAGTTACACCCGACGTCCCGTTAACGCCGTTTGCGTTCGCCGAAGATGATGCTGTCGCTGGAGTGGGCGCTCCATCGCTGGCCAGAAGAATATTCCACTTGTCTAGGAGAGTCTGGGACCGGGGCTTGAATTGGAACTCTTCCTCCTTCGGAATCGTTTCCAGCTTCAAGATAGCTTTCAAAACCTTATTGATTTTCGTCACCCTGATGATGCTAACATCAAGATCGGGGAATGTCTCGAGTTTAGCGAGAAAGTCGGACACTTGTTTCATCTCCTCAGGTACGGGCGACGCTTCGCGGGGCAGAAGGCCTCTCTGAAGACGATGTCGTAAAAACAAGATTTCTTTCTGTGCATAGGTTAGTGATTGGCTACTGAAACAAAATACGTCCAACCTACCTCCTTTCGGGCGCGTCTCTCTTCCGGTGTCAGCTCGGGTTCTTTGGGCGCCGTGGGCTCCTTTTCCTTCTTGCTATCTGTTTCCTTGCTTGCTTTGGAAGACTTGGTCTTTGCTTTGGCAGGCTTCGCAGAATCCTTTGTAGCCGCCGATTGAACGCCATTAGAGGCCTTGGGAGTCGAAGTGCCCGTCAACTTTATCTTCGGCTTCTTGACCGAATCAGACCTCTGAGGTACCTAAATAAGGTGAGACGTTAATCAAAGAGCTAACCAACCACACCTAACGAGTACTTACATTGTTCTCATCTTCAGCCTTTCGCTTCTTTGACTTGGGCTTCTTCTCCGCAGGCTCACCAGCCTCTTCTTCAACGTCGTCCATCTCAACGTCACCCTCCTCCTCGTCGGCGGCCTTGGTAGATTTCTTTGGCGTCTTGGTTTTTGACTTCTTGGCCTCGGCTTTAGCGAGACGTTGTTCCTCAAATTCCCTCAGCACGTTCTTGTAGTAATCTAGGTCGTGGCCTTCAGCAGCGAGTAGGTGGGCTGCTTGCAGATCTTTGCGCATCTTAGCTGTAACCATGTCACCCACTGTGGAAGCATCAAGCTCGCTCAGGTCGGTGTTTGGGGTCCACGAGCTTCAGACACACGTTAGTATACATTACAAAGGGGGCTATGAGGGGGTTGGGGGGGTCATACAATTCGTTGGTGTGAAGGTACATGACGGGAAATGTGCGATCTCCCACACGCTTGCCACCGTCGGCAAAATCATCACGGTATGTGGCATCGGGGCGCGCGGCTGTGACGGGCCTTGAGTTCAACATGTTCTGGGGAAGCATCTCTTCCTCGCAGATAACAACGGGCCATGGGGGGAAGCCTTTTAGCTTAGCAAAATAGTGATCACCTGGCTTCGCGTCCAGATGCAGGATCTTGGCCTTGGAGGCTTTTCTGTTGAGCTTCTTTCCCTTATCTGTTACACCGGTAGACTTGCGACGCGACTGCGCCTTGGCTGCAAATGGTGTTGCATTGTTAGCATCATCCTTGGCGGCATTGGCAATGTTTACATCGGTAGTAGGCTCGGTACCTTCTGTAGCAGGCTTATCCTCCATGTCGATATCACCATCGGTCGCGTTCTCGTTAGCGGCTGCGGAGGGTGCGGCGGCGGCGGTAGTGGAGGGCTCGGGTTTGGAAGCTAGGGACGCGACAAGTTAGCTTTGACACGTTTTGGACCATAAAATGTCAAGACTAATTATAATTGGCCCGAACACGCAGACGGGGAAGAATATGACGATGGGCTCAATGAGTGATGGAGGTAATGTGGAGTTTGCGAATAAGGAGGCCAAGACTGGCGCGTGGCTCTTCAATGGGGAAAGCAAGAGCTGCAGATGTGAGATGCATGGCACTGTGTGGCAACACCTTACCTTCATCTTCCGACATGACCTTGTCAGCGCCAGCGTCATCAGCGGCACCCGACCCATCGGACTCGGCAGTCTTTGCATCGGCGACAGGCGCGACTGACTTAGGAGCAGAGCCCTCGGCGGCAGCGGCAACAGATGCGGTTTCTGGGGGCTGCGCCACGACGGGCTGCGCAGCTGTGTCGTCGGACATGATAACAGGAGGCCGGTGCTCACAATGCTGCAAGGACTGAAACAGCGACCGCGACGATGCGAGGAGGTGTGACGGGGCTGCGGCTGAAGACCCAATACGTAGTGGCAATTGCGATGGTGACTGGAGAATAGGCGTGGAGGTGCGAGTAAGGTTGATGTTGACGTCGCGGTGGTTACGTGGGTGGAGATGTGAGTATGGGTTGGTATGGGTTGGTTGTGGTTGGTGACGAGGGAGAAATGATAAATGATATCGGCGGCTGGTAGGTGAGAGATAGGCAGGCGGAGAGGGTGCAGAGGATTGATTAATGGCCAAAGTAGGTAGTCGAGACCCAGATGCAAAGAAAACGCGTCAGGTCAAGTCGACTTTTCTGGTGGAGCAGGTGACGGCGCCAACGAGCCAGCGGGAAGCTTGGCAAAAGTCGAAAAATAAATAAAAAGAGGTCGGCGCCGCAATTGAGCCAAGTGCCAAATGCCGAATGCACGAAGAGACGGGCAGGTGCAATCAGACGCCAGGGGGGCCGTGGGACAGGTAGACGTGTGAATGCGTGGATGCGCGAACGGCGACTTGATTTGATTTGCACCGCGTTGTGGTGTATTGCACGGGAAGAAGGAAAACAAAGAGTCAGATGATGAAATGGAGCAGAAGGCGGAGTTGTTGACAGGGAAAGGGAAGGGAAGGGAAGGGAAGTAAAAGTAGGTAAGGTAAGAAGGTCGTGTGTGAGTGTGAGTGTGCTCTGTGCTCTCTGGTAGACTGTGCCCAGTTGCCGTTGCAGCGCCCGGTGCCCAGTGCTCAATGCTCAATCGAAGATCCGTATAACGTGCGTACGCTCCCACCTAAGTACGGCGGTAGATCGACGGCTCGATGGATAGCTCCCGACAGCGTTGCTGCACGTGACCTGGTCGATGATGGTGATGATGCTGGCACTGCCGCTGCGCCGCTGCCTGGCTTGCTTGCTCGCGTTGCTTGGGGACCCCTTGGAGTAAGTTGCTCTCGCCAAGGAGAACAGAGGCAAGGTGAGATCCGGTTGAGTCAGCCAGGCTTGCCAGGTCGTGGGCGTATGAGCAGGTGTTGGGCCAGACCTAAACTCTTGGCCTTGGACGCAGAGTGAAAGGAGCTAGGAGCTAGAAGCTAGAAGTAGAAGTTGGAAGTGGAGGCCGAGGTGGTGGCGGCGGTGCGAGTGAGCGTGAGGGCGAGTGGGAGTGGGCGAGTTGAGGACCTCACTCACAACACACACAACACACAGCACACGGCTTGGCTCGGTCTTCGTCCTCGTCCTCGTCCTCGTCCGGCTTTGGTGTTCAGGCTAGGTTGTGCTGTTACAAGGAGTTGTTGCTGCGTGAGTCTAAGTAAGTGCACATTGTGTTCGCCCCCAGTTATCGGGTCTCACAAAGCTCGAGGGTAGGTCACGCTCTAACACATACATGGCACCCTATTTGCACCTGCAAAGCTTCGACAGTCACTGGCATCCATTCTCATCCAAGTACCCGGGTGCTCTCCATCACCCCCTCCCATACCCATCCCATCATACCCACCAACGCCAGCCAATACCTCACAATTTGGTCCCGCGTCTCGAGATCGTCACAATATTAGACCTTGGTCTCACAACGCACAACACTGTGATGAGTCGAAACCTCTTCCTTCTACTATCCATACAACGCGGTTCCATGCATGACTTGAACTATCGTTGTTTCTTCTTTCTTTCCTTTGCTTTGGGGAGCCAGACCAGGGCGCAGTGACGATATCTAGCACCAACTGTGAAGAGCACTCAGCCACCTGGCTCATCCTTTCTGCTTGTCCTAAGTCGCCCATCCCATTCTCCTATTCATTTTTGCTGAACTAAGTATACAGTAAGTTTAGTCACATGATAGTCAGGCAAACCACACCTTGTAGAATACCCAATACAATTTACTCTTCATCGTCCTCCTCATCTTCGTCAACATCCATCCCCTCGGCCACCGTGACCGAGAAGGTAGGCTCCTGGTCCACTCCGATGTAGCTGTCGCTCATCAGGAAGAGCTTCAGGTCATGCTTGCCAGGCGTTGGCACCGTATACTCGAGCCGTACCTTCAGCTGTCGTCCTATTGTCACCCTCTTAATAGCAAGAAGTGTCTTCGTGCTCTCTTCACCGACTATGAGCCACCAGTTTTCCACCTTCTTAACGGGATAGAAAGGTGCGTGAACCGTCGTGTCTACCTCGCCCTCTTCGTCCTCGACCTCTCGCTCAATTTGCACACTCAGGTAGGCTGGCTCTCCCGCGTGGATATTATCCTCGTCCAAGACTTCAAACTCAAGTGAAATATCGGGGTATTTCGCGTTGGTAAAAGCTGCAGCTTGCGCCAGTTGAGCTTGTGACAATCCCAGTCGTTTGACAAGAGTGGAATAGTTTGTATTCTCTTCTGGATTCATTGCTTCCATGAAGTCGAAGATGTCCTTGATTCTACGCAATTCCAGTTAGTACAACATAATCTAGTTTAATTGTGATGGATAAACACTTACTCAAATTCATTGGCGACCTTAACAACATCGGGAGAGAAGTGAGGGATTTGTTTTAAAGGACTGTCGCGGTCCCACATTGCCTGGACCACCATCTGCGACATCTCCATGGCATTCATAGCATTAAGGTGTCCGTCAGATGAGAGCACATCTACAGTCGCGCTCAGAAGACTTAATACTTTGGAGATTATAACTTCCTGATCTTTAGATAGGTCAATTGGGAGTTGCATTCGAGAGAAATGTGCCTGTAGAAGTACGAATGCCTTGAAGTGTGGAGAGTCGTATGCCGGTTCGGACATCTTAACAGGTACTCTATCATATATGCGTCGGAGCAGGCTATCCTCGTGACGTCGAATTTGAATGGACTCGAATTCTGTTGCTGAAGTGACGATTTCAAGAATGCCCTTCAGTTTCGTCTTCGCACTCAGTGATAATATGAAGGTTTGCATCGTGATATACGAAAGATTATAGTACGCCGCAATCATGGCTGCATTCTGAGGTGTAACAGAGCCGTCATCCTCGTCAAAATCGATAATCTTAGATTCCGAGAGCTCTTTGATGGTAGCCTCGACTAGGTCTGAGAGGTAATTACTTAGCCCATCGTGGGTGGGACTTGTCAGACTGTAATAGCTTGGGTTTGCTAGTAGGCGGCGATAGAAATAGGTGAAGGTAGTCCAATTGATAGCATCCTCGGTCGATTCAATCATCTTTGTGCTGATCTCAGTGACGAATGCATCATGTACATAATTATGTAGATGCGACTCTACTGGGAGAGCTTCGTTAAGGAACTTTTTGAAGTATTCCCTCTTGATAGCGGACGTCATCAGAACTGCGCGACTTCTGCCGTCGCCGGACGCACGTAGAGCTTTACCAAGCATCTGCAGTATTTCGCTAAGTTGATAGTCAACATAGCGATGCTCACGGCCCTCAAAATATTGAGTGCCCATAACGATAACCAAGTGTGCTGCACAGTTAAGCTCCCAGCAAGTATCACGAGAAGCAATCAAGAGCTGGATGGCACCCTGGTTGTAGAGATGCGTGACGATACGCTTGTCATTTTGACTAAGAGCCTCATGGTAATACCCCACACCATGGGACAAGGCTTCGGCCAATGCTTCCTCGTGAATATGTTCAAGTAGTGGTCGTAATTGATCTACATCCACATGCAAGAACCGGTCTTCGTCATCGTCTGCCACACAGGCCGTAAGGATATCACGAGCTGTTGACCTCGTCTGTTTTCTGTTCGGTACAAATACTATGGCAGGTTGGTCTGAGGACAGCTCTGTGATTGCGAGGTAGGTGGGCTTGGCCATTGCAAGCATAAGTGATGGGAAATGGGGAATGGTGTATGACTGAATTCTCAACTCTAAAGGAACCGGCCGAACGTGGGGGCTAAAGTTATAGATGTCTTTCTTTTTCGCATCAATCCACTCACCCAAGTCTCGGGCGCTGGCAAGAGAAACGCTGAGGCCGATGATTCTCATTGTCAAACTGGCTGTGGTTCGGATGTAATGCATGCGTGAGACGATAATTTCATAGACGTACCCGAGCGGGCCACCCAATAAATGAAGCTCATCGGCAATGAAGAGTTCAACGGTTAGTATATTCTTTCGTTTCTGCCATTGCCGTGAAAGAACATCCCATTGATTTGGTGTAGCGAGTATGAGATCACCCTTTTCAAGCAACTTCAGATCCATCGCCGTCTCACCTGTGAGCTTCACAATTTCTTTGCCGCCACGTAAGTGGCTCAGGCGCTTTTGCCAATCTTGATACCTGATATCAACAAGCTCTTGGAAAGGGGCAATGTATACAGCTCGGCCGATCTCTGGCTTAGACCATAGTCTTAGAATAGCAAACTCGGCACAAACAGTTTTGCCACTGCCGGTAGGGGCTCCAATTAAAACGTTATCGTCGGCCCCATACAAGGAATTGAAGGTCTGAGTCTGAATCTTGTTGAAATAATTCCACCCATCATACAAGGCTGAGTAATCCTTGGACTTCAGAGCCGCCACAGGAAGCGGTTGCAAGTCTAGAAGCTGTGTGTGTGGTGGGAATTTCTCCGGTAGAATGAGTTTTTGGAACGATATGGGCAACCTTGTTTCGGAATGCATCCATCGATCGGATACCACAGAGATGAAGTAGTTTGGCGGCATTGGGTCAGTGATAGGGACAGTGAAGTCTACCAGATGTTCGTTTGACTCGGACGTTGCGTAATCCTTGCGAAGAAGGAACTGATCCTGGAACAAAATATCTTCGCCGTCGCAGTCTTCTACCATAATCCAAAAACTTTCCGCTGCAGCGTGGATTTCATCATCCCATTCGAAATTTGGTGTGATTGACAGCTCGATTCGCAGTACTGATCGAGTTATTGGCTGTGCTTGCGCTTGTATTTCGAGGCGCGGGAATTTCGATACCAAATCACAGACTACACGACCAGCCTTCGGTATCCCGAGCAATTCCCCCATGCGCGGGGGGTCGATATCGAAGTAATTACTCCATGGAACGTCGATCCGTTCCGCTTTAGCTACTATATCTCGCGAACAACGAGGGCCAAATTGCCTGAGAGGAGTCATCGTAGGCCACATACGCTTCTCTGCCATTTTGCACAGATCTAGAGCCGTCCTGCAAACGCTCGACCATCCCTTCTGAAGCGTAATTTCAAATATCGCACGTAGGATACGGCCAGCAGATTGTGTGACATAGACCATGTCAGCCATGAGTGCCAGACCATCAAGCTTGAGACGAGAAATGTAGGCTTGGAGAAGAACGTTGATTTTCGCATGCGGCTCTTCAATGCTTTCCTTCACAGGAATAGGTACTCTACCAAGAAGTTTAGCTAGTTCCAGCTTCTCATCTTGGCGCACAGGGATGTATTTGAACTCTGCACTGAGAGCAAATACCCGAAAGAGTTCGATGGTAGTAATTGAAGGTTGGATCAGTTTATTGTAGGTGTCCATTGATCCATGTGTAATGTAGTAGTGGGAAGAGATTCGTCCAAGTTCGGTCGCCTTTAACTTGCCGGTTTTTTCATCGTAGGTAATTAGATTAGACTTCTTCAAAACCACGGCAGCAGAATGTATGAGGTCTACTCGCTTCTGCTCGAGGGCTTCGTCGTCTTCGTAATCAGTGCCGACACTGTACAAACCAGGTGACCGAAGCATTCTAACAAAGAGGTACGTGTAACCGAGCCATTCCACTCCCTCGTCCCGACTGCGGACGTTGCCCAAAACAATTTCGGCATTCAGATTATCAACCAGCTTACTAGCAAACTGACTTTCAATTGGCAATTGCTGGTTTAGTAAGGAAAGGTAATACTGCATCTCGTTTTGAGATGTAATAATAATTCCTTCCCCGTACGTGTCGTATTGAGGGCGTCCTGCACGACCTAGCATCTGAAGGACATCCTGGGGACTCAGTTCTACCCAGCTACCCTTTTCGGGGGAGTAAACTTGAGTTCCCTTAATAATGACTGTGTGGGCTGGAAGATTCACACCCCAAGCGAGCGTCGCTGTACACACGAGTACTTGGATGAGACCTGCGGAAAAAAGTCCCTCAACTTCATCGCGATCAACTCGATTCATACCTGCGTGGTGGATCCCAAATCCGTAGGGCAAGAGATCCTTCAAGTCTGCATCTGAGATATCGTTGACAATCTCGTTCAACGCTTCCCTAGACCCGGAGTCATGCTTTAGAATTTGGTTGATAGTTTCCATCTCTAAGGCCTTGTCTCGAACGTATCGTGCGGTCTTCGCTGTTTCCTTACGAGAGTGTACAAAAATCAGCATTTGGTTATGATGTGTCCCAACATGCTCGATAACCTTGTTGTACGTGATGTCATTCATTGTCTTCAACTGCTTAATCGCCTTCTTGTCTGTGACACCAATAAACTCCTGTCTCAGAGGACATGGACGAAAAGACCCGTCGAAGTGGAAAAGACCCTTATTCGGATCTACACGAAGGAAACTCGCAACATCCCTATAGTTCGGCAATGTTGCTGACAGACCAATAAGCCGCACGGGGTCACCAGTCTGTTCGGTCTTTCGAATTGTTCGGCTGACGATACTTTCGAGAACTGGTCCTCGATCATCATGCAACAAGTGGATTTCATCGATGATAATTAGCCGCACAAGGTTTGTATACGTCAGATCAGTAGCTTTTCTGGTAATGACATCCCATTTCTCTGGCGTTGTGACGATAACCTGCGTCTCAGTAACCTGCTGTTTGGTGAGCTGGCGATCACCCGTCAACTCAGATACCGTGATGCCAAATGGCTTGAGACGAGCCCCAAAATTGCCAACTTGCTCTTGCACCAGTGCCTTCAAAGGCGCAATATAGACAATCTTGAAGGCGTCTAGGTCGATATCTCCGTTTTGAGGGTTTCTATGCTTTCCAAGTTCGCGCAAGATCGTTAACATAGCAACGTTAGTCTTGCCACTACCAGTTGGGGCGCAAATCAACATATTTCCATCATCCTCAAAAGCCGATGGAAAGCACTTGGACTGGATTTTGTTGAGAGCTTTCGCTGAGCTAAATGGGCCTTGCGCCCACTCAGGCATATCTGTAATAGGGATGCTGACATCGTCAGGTTGGTTCCGCTTTTCCGGCTGTGGGACGTGAATCTCTTCGTAACCCTTGAATGTTCTTTTGGTGGATCCTTCAGGGAGGCGGACTTTGGGATTCGTCATAAGATGGTTTCCTTGGTCAAATACTAGGTTCTCCAGATTGATAAGTTTACGAGGTTGGAGCCCACCAACAAGCTGGCCCTCTGGCCGTTCAGCTTTGGGCGCATCGCCGAGAGCAGCTGGCACATCCATGTCCATCTTGATCTCGATCTTCTTCGCAGCGTCGCTGGCCTTCTTCCCTCGCAACTCATCAAGTATCCATCGCAGACCTTCTGAAGCCATTTCTCGCTCGATTACTCCCCGGTTTTCATCATCTTCCGCTCTAGCTAGTCGGGTGAGCCATACGATCTTCTCCCGGTTCGCAATGAGTTTCTGGACGATTTCGTGATGCTCGTAATCAAAAAGCTCCATCAGGTCGTTCTCAATTTCTCTTAGGGGCTTCTCTTCACCACCGGGTTCATCAGGTTCTCCACATAAAATTCGCAGGGCAGCAGCCGTCTTATCGTGTTGAGTGTGGGCATCCGAGTAGAGATTGCCGATTTCCCTCTGTAACCAGTATGCATCGATGTCGCGGGCGGGAATATAGTTTTTCTCCTGTGATACGGCAGCATTTTTGCTCCCCGATACTCCAGAGTCAATAATCATCGCATCACCATCGGCTGGGTCAGCTCCTCCCTCAACCTGGTCTTCACTCGCGCCTCCGCCCGTCGCCCGCTCTTCCGTCCCATGGATATCCTCTTCGTCGTTATCCAGAGCGCTTTCGTCATCAGAGGACTCGTCCCGGACTTCATTCAGCACGGCCGCCTCTTCATCATCGTCCTCTTCGTCAAAGACAACAGCAACACCTTGGCGGTCGTCTAACTCGCCATCGGCGTCGTCTCTACCGGCACCCGTATCCATCTCGTCATCGTCAATTTGGGAATCGTAGTCTGTGATTTTCTTTCCAAGATTAACCAGCTCATTAAACTGCTTCGGGTTCAAACTCGTTCCTATTAAATCATCGATTTCCTTCTTTTTTTCTATATCCTTCATGTCGTCATCTTTAAGATATTCCAGAACGGCATCAGCGGCACTAAGAACAACCTCGTGTGAAACGTCGCCGAGGTTACTGGCAACGAGATGCAGGATGAGATCATAGGTCGCGCGTGTAGCAGGAGTCCGTGGTTGGTATCGGAGTCCTTCCACTAATAAATCGGCCTGTCCAAGGATACCGGTCCCTTTCAGCTGAGACGCGTCGTTCCTCCGCTTCCTTTGCTCGCGGGCCAGGATATCCTGTCCTTCTTGTGCATCACCCCTCTCAACAGCTAGAGCCCCGGTCTTCTTCCTTGTCGTCTTCGGGGCATTGTCGCGCGTTATGCGAGAACCCATGTCGTTGACATTGAGCCTGCCAGCCAGAGACTCGGGGTCGCCAGTCGCCTCGTCGGTGCGTCGTGTTATGAATCGACGATCGGCCTGGAGAACCAGGTTGGACATAGCCGAGTACTTGTACTGCGACACATCTCGATGGTGGTCGGCCATCTTGAAAGCGAGGTGCGCCCAACGGGCAATCGAGAGCTGTTGGGATGGGAGCGCGGTGGCGTGTGCGATTCAGAGATGTTGACGGCTCGTTCTCCCTGTTCGTAGACCCGATAGACGCGGGCGCCGTTTGAGGCAACAGCTAAATCATCTGACGATTACGCGCTAGAATTTGTCGTCTAATGTAGCGGTGCCGCGCAAGAATATGCCTACAGCAATGGGGAGGGTTGTTTAATGTTTGGCGTAGTTCATACACGCCTTGAACTGAAAATTTAAGAAGCTGGCCTGCTCAGCATCAAGGTAACAAAAGCTAAAGCCACAGATAGTGGGGACATAGCTCATTGTGCTTAGCCAATAAGATTAGTAGCCAGACCGCCTGAGAACAACGCTAAAGTTACCTAAGGTACCGGAGTACAGCTGTAAATCGCCTGCATGTGGGTAACGTGCCTCCCAAATAGACGGTCAAAGTACACACCCAAAGTAAACAGGTTTGGATGACCACCGAGTAAACTTCAAGTAATTATAACAGAATCCCGTCATTTTAGTCAGGCTACGTCTATTCAACAATCACCCTAGCTCTCTCTTGAATACCAATACATCAAGTTTCATCAAGGGTACCAATGAATCGGGAATCATGAACACGGCCCCAGAGGAAGAACTCGCGGCCAAGCGAGCTCGTGGGGCTCTGGAACGACTTTTACGTCCCAGGGGAGAAGTCGTTGCCGAGAAACGGGCCATGGTGCAGGAGTTGGCCCAGAGTTTGGGGCAGGAACAGCTGAGAAGTCCTATATTTCTCGTCGACCCGAACACACCTATCTCTTCATCAGATACTGCGCAAGGGCAACAGAGAGAATTCATCGAGGCGATACAAAACAATATTAAGCTTCAAAAAGAGCTTTCAAGACTACAGGCTGAACATAGAGCCGCCGTTGCTGCTGCTGCTCCCTCTGCTCCCTCCTCGGCCCTAGCGGATGCTGAGAGGGGACTGCTCGAGGAGCAGCTAGAATGCAACTTGTTGGGCAAGGAGCGGGAAAGGCTAGAGGCGTTGAACAAGTGCTACGAGGAGCTCAATCTTCAACCCGCCGCAGCCCCGGACTTCCTCGACCCGAACGTTATGTTCCAGGATTGCGCCCCCTTCCCAGAGCTGCCCGGGGAGCTAGTCGAGGGGTTCACGAAGGACCAAGAGGCCCCGGATCAAGAGGCCCAGGAGCTAGTCACGCGACTTCGTAAAGCAACCATGCGTCAGAAGTTGATCCTCGAGCACGATCAGCGCAAGCTCGAAGCGTTGAAAGTACAGCATCCTACCAACCCCAAGGATATGCCGCTAGAAGCACAGGTGGCGGCGTTGAACGCGGTCAAGAACTCGCTTGTCAACTGGATAGAAACCATGTTGAGCAAAGCAGGCGAAGGCGAGTCGGACGATGCAAGTAATTCTCCAGGCAAGGAGACTGGGAATAAGGACTTTGACCGCGATGCACAACTAGCCGAGATCGAGAAGGAGTATAAACGTCACATTGAGTTGCGCAAGCAAGTAATGGCTTCCATATCTCAACTACGCAAACTCTCAGAGTCGCCAGCACCACAGGAGCAGGCACAGCAATCCTCCCCAGTCAGGCGGTTGCCGGCGATCCCAGAGCCGCAAACTTACCTACTAACCCCCTACCTCGAAAAACTCCAAGCCCTCTCGCAGGAGCAAAAGGGGCTTGTGCAGGAAAAGGCACAAATCAACGCCACGATCGCACGACAGCAACAGGAGACGAACAAGTTGCTACGACGCCTTGCGCAGGATAGTAAGCTACTATCTAAACACGCACCCCAGAAATCCGAAAAGTCACATTCAAGCTTGAGCTTCGCCAAGGCGACAAAGAGTGCTACTATTACTGAGCAGGTCCAACCCTGGCTCTTCGCGGCGGACTCGGCCAAGATCGCGACATTAGAGGCCGTCGCTGAGGCCGTTGATAAGGGCCAGGTATCCGTCGAAGACGCGATCCACGCGCTAGATCAAGTCTCTATACTACAGAATAAGGGGCCGCTTCTGATGCCAGGAGATGGTGAGACAGGGTCACCAGACAGAAGCATGGAAAACACAGATGAGGAGGAGAAGAGCGGTGTGAGCGCGCCAAAACGTACGGGGAAGAAACATATCAAGAGTAAGCAGAAGAGTATCTGGTCAAGTCTCGATGGAAACCTGGGCCTCATCAACGAGTAATGAGCGATAACAATTTGTATAAAATTAATCTGCAAAATAATGGCTAGCCAAAATCCCTCAACCTCCCATATTATTAATACATATTAAATATAATACTAAGCCAGCTTTAACTCTATGGCTACCTTTCCAACCTAGTATCTCAGGCATAATGAACATACCAGAGCACCAGCAACATAGAGACGTTGCAGAAAGTCCTGGAATAAATTATAACATAGTGACCTAAGCTGACTAGCTTTCGATGACCACGGAGCACCCTAGTCATACATAGACAAAATCAAAGCCAGAGCATGATGGGAAAGGAGGGTTGTCGAACGCACATTCAAGAATCAGTACTGGGTAAGGACTATGGCTTATGGCATAATCTTGTTAATATTGTCGTCGTCTAGAACTAATCGAAGAGCTACGTAGACTCGAGTAAGGTATTAGCTGCGTGGTAAGTGTGGCTCTATTTAAAAGAAAAATGGCCATTATGCTACCTGACGCCAGTCCTCAATGACGCCTCAGAATGCCATGCCTCCTTTTCAAGCCCAGTCCAGATATGTGTATTCCTTGGAATATATTGCCTCTTCATCCTTTACCCGCCAGAATATTAGATATCCTTAACGCTAGGTCGAGGATAGACAGATGCTCATCCGCACCGTCGACTAACCGTTTATCAACCTCGGAGAAGATGAGAGTGATCTTGTTCTTCCCAAGGTCGGGGATAAGTTCGTCGTTGATTACTGCTTGATATAGCTGTACACTTGTCAGAGCCTGGACTGATAATATTCCGGATAAATAATTCAATCTTACCTGTGTGACGACCTGGCCAGCGCTCCAGCCATCGGCCACCATCTCCTCCACGACCTTAGCTATGGCTTGGTAGGTTGCTCCTGCTGACTTCGGCTGCATGGCCTTCTGTAACCTCTCCACTGTTGAACTTGGTATAACACCTGCGATGTCCTCAACAATCTTGACGGACACGACCTTGCCCGCATCATCATCTACGTCCATCTTATCCTCCCCTTCATCCTCGCCTTTCTCGATAGCCCCTACTAAGCGCGCTGCACTCTGTAGGAACGTGATGGCTTTTCTCAGGTCGCCCTCGCTGCACCGGATGAGCGCATCCACGGCACCATCCTCGAGCCTTACACCTTCTTTCTCGGCAATCTCCTCGAGCCGTTTCCGCGCATTCCCCTGATCCAGGCTCTTGAAGCGGAACTTGCTGCAGCGACTGGCAAGCGGGTCGATGATGCGAGTGACGTAGTTGCAGATGAGGCAGAAGCGGGTGATCTTGCTATAGGTCTCCATTGTTCGGCGGAGCGCGCTCTGGGCATCTTGGGTCATGCTGTCGGCTTCGTCGAGGATGATGATCTTGAAGGGGGGGCAGGGGTAACGGTCCCGGTAGCCCGGCGGCGGGTTCGTGAGCTGCATTCGCGCGAAATCTTTCACCTTCTCCCGCACAATGCTGATGCCACGTTCGTCAGAGGCGTTCAGTTCAAGCACTCGTGCCTTCATCATCTCGGGTCCGTACAGCTCCTTCGCGAGGGCCAGTATTGTTGAGGTCTTGCCCGTTCCTGGGGGGCCGTAGAATAACATGTGAGGGAGCTGGGATTAAATCAGCGTCTAGAAGCTCCGCAGCAGAAAATGAAATGAAGCTCACGTTAGAGGCCTGTAAAGTGCGCTGCAGGACATTGACTGTGTGATCTTGCGCTGTGACGTCGCTGAGGGTTTTCGGTCGGCTGTGTTGACAGATCAGTCTCCTGTCCCCCCTCTTGCACGGCAGATGGCTATGAACTCACTATTTCTCTACCCAGGGCTGCTTCCTAGCAACCTGCTTGGGCTCGCCAGTTTTGGCCGTTGAGCCGTTTGCCGCTGCGGCTTTGCGTGCCTTGATGTCAAAGAAGCTGGCCATCTTCAGCCACTGGTACAGTTGAGTGGTGCTATGGCAGGGTTGGTCAATTGCAGTTCTTCAAATATGTAAACAATTGAGGAAATGTTGCACATCTATTAGTGTCCTCGGTGCTGTCTTGACGTCCTCGACCAGTGTGAATGAATGGGTGGGATATTTTAGATAAGCATAAAGTACCTACTTGCAGCACACGCGTACCGCGACGAAAGGCCCGCATTTTTCGCGTTAAGTGCCGTTCGTGTGGCTCAACTTCAGCCACGCCCTCTCTCCACACCATCCACGACTATTGCTGCTGTCATCGCATCATAGACAGGTATACTTTTGATATGAGTGAACTTAATAGCTATGATTACGTGTAGATAGTTAGCTACGGAGTGGTATTTACGCAAGAGCAGCCCGTCGTCGGTCATGAATGTACAATCTTGATTCGCATCGTTTCCCCAACAATTAATTGACACTCGGCGCCCAAGAACACCACTGAAAATGCATCGGCGCCAATTCGATCGGCCATTATCCCGTCAAGATGCCTTAAATAACCATCATGCGTCCTACCCATGCACCAGTTGTCGTAATCTCTTCTCGATAATCTCGCGGCCCTCCAGCGTTTCCCAAACCCGATGAGGCGCACCGTCGACGATGTCCCAGTGTCGCAGTTTATGCGTCAGATGGCTCAGGTCTCGCTGTTGCTTCTCCCATTTTCCGTCTTCGCGGATCTTGATGCCCGAGCTAACCAGCGTCAACGGTACATCTTGCGCCTGAATGGCTCGGCTGCTGGCTACGTCGCGTTTCGACAAGGTACCGGCTACCAAGTTCTCCTGTAGCTTCGCGAAAATGTGCTTGCCGGTCTGATAGGCTGATCGCCCCCAGACGCGGTCCTCCTTGGTCCGGCCCTTAAATATAGCTCCGGGTATTTGACTGATTCCAAGTGGTGAGATAATACCTCGGAGCCACTACAACTCTTAGTGTCAACCATCGCTTTCTAGGCAAAATCTTATAGGGTGTTGTAGAAACATTCTTGAGAACGTGCGGTTCCAGCTTGAACACGAACTTCTACATTACTAGCGTAGCTGAAAAAGAGATGAAAAGGAAAAGGAACCTAAGAACTACTTACCAAAATAAAGCCTCGGCTAGGAGAGCCCACGTCGTTTAGCAACTCCTCGTGCAACGGGTCGATCACTGGAGTACATGGGGTCAGTTATCGTTATTTTCGAGCGTGATTTGCAAGGCTCTCTTAGGTTTCTAGGTGCTATATATACCCAAACAGGACAGCTTGTGCCGTGAAATTCGCCAAAATAAGATAATGGCTCGGGGAATTACTTACGGAGAAGCCCCTTAACATCCTTGCCATGGCGTGAAGACAAAATACGGGAGTAGATGGATCCGATGCCGGCACTCATAAGGACTGTCATTTCGTTAGCAAAATTCGCTGTTTAGTCCGATTCTTACCCACCCCAAGGACCGTCTTCCCCAGCCCGTGCAAGCGCTTCGTCGATAGCTTCGACGGCCATACCCGCAGAGAGAGGCGAAGGTGCAGTATCGCTCTAATTTTCTTTGGTGAGAATGATCTTTGGCCCGGCGTTAAGAAATACTCACCCATGAGATGCCGGGACGATCTACAAAGCAGTACCGACTCAGCGACCCATTCTTAACAGCGTTGTTGGCAAAACTCCAAAGGTCACCTTCAATCGATCCTTCCCCGCCCTCAATTAATACGGTTGGTAGTTTGGAGTCGGTATGATTTCCATGGCAGTAAACATGAAGCCTATACTTATCCCCATCAACCCAGTACATCTTCCCGGGCGCCGCCAGACCAGCATCGAGGGCTCGGAGGAACAACTGCATGCATAAAAACATGTTAGTCGAGATGTCTAAGCTCCGCATCGTGAAACTTGCTCGATTATACGACATAAAGAGACTAAAAGCATCGAGCACAGGAAATTTCTATACACACCGTAAAGGTCATCAATAATACGACGACCGCCAGGATTACCATAGAGATAGTTGATACCAAAACAGCAACCCACTCGCCCAGCGTACGTCGAGTTTCGGCTCGTCCCGTCAATCGTTCCTCTTCTTCGTATTTACCCCATTCAACGAGACGGTCCGTGGCGAGTGTCCAAATAGCCACGACAAAAGCCCCTGTAAAATGTATCAGACCTATGCACAATAAATTCACGGGCGCGCGGCCTTTTTATCTTATAACTTACATAGTACACTGACCATACCAACCCATCCTTCCTCATATCTTGTCTGGTGGACTGAGATTATGAGAATCGCATCAATCAGAAGTAGGCCAGCTATGACGAGGCTCGCGATCCTCACAGCCTTCGCGGGAACTGCGAAGAATAGCAGCGTAAACAGTAGGTTGGCAAGGGCCAAACTAGCATAACTAAAGGGAAAGAAGCCCGATCCTCGGATGTGGAAACCTGGTGGCGTGACGAACGTCGATGCCAAGATGACAATCCACCATGCGAAGCCGATAAGGGTGAAAATTATTGTAAGATATCTGGTGAATCGAATACTCCGGAGGTTGTATGGCGAGACCTGCAAGCGCCAGTTAGTATGATATGGTTATACCATCCAACTATGCTGCTGGGAAGTTCATACTGCTGGGTCATCTGGAGTCAGGTAAGGCCTGCTGCTCTCAACCCGGTTTGGCAAAAGCCGGGTATGCTCGCTGGGAGATGCCGAGTCCCGTTCGGCATGCAGCGAATTCCTCGCGGAACCGCCGTCGCTCTGGTCTTCGCGAGAACCTCCCCAGATACTCTTCATCTTGCCGGTTATCGATAATTACACGGGGGGGAGAGGTAGAAGAGATTATGATTCAGTCACCCAAAACAATGTTTCACGACGTCAATATATAACACGTTATAAACTACCAGTTTAGTAGTGGCACTAAGATATTTGGACCATGCCGATGACAAGTAGACTAGAGGTTGCAGGTCAGTCGCAAATCTTGGGCGGATTCAGCTCTTCTTTTAGAACGAGCCTATCGTAATAAAAGAGCACATATGAATGAACTATTAAATTCTCGGGTTGACAGTAGGATTTAATACAGATAACCGGGGAATTATGCTATACAACGACTGGAGGTTTTGCTCCGGCTACCTATTTCTATATACCAATGCAAGACGTCTCAGATTCCATTGTCATTGTTTGGTTGGCCGTTACGTCATGAATGCGCGAAATCTCCACTTTAGAAGGTTGCCAAGCCGCTAAAACGCGTAGCATTAGACCCGCCGCTGTACAGTACCATTCCCCCGCATCTGCAATTTATCGTTTCCATCGTAAAATCAAAGCTCGGAGGCTCATCAGCTGCTGCTTAAGTACGTAACTACCACACTAAACGGGTCAGGCCGTTGATACCTAGGTACAACTTTTTGCCCCTCAGTACATCAAGTCCATAATGCTCTTTCGAATGGATTATAGGGTGAAAATATAGACGACGGTGTATATAGAATTCCTTACAGTATACCTAATCCTAAACTCCACAACCTCACAATAGACTTAAACCTCATATCAATCACAACAAGATACCTCTTCATTGTGCCCATATCCTACATGTGCGTCTATTTTTCTAAATATACTTAACTTGAAGTTGCTTCTTAAATTGTGTCATAATTAGGCATAATATAAAAACATAATGGACACGAAACTATTGTCGTTGATCTGCTTATATTCTCCGATTCTACAGTACCTGCAAAAATAAACGCTCAACTACAGGATGAGTGACAGAGATGAGGTGCTTTTGTGAAATGGCCTTGAGCCTTGAACAGTGTAGACCCCACGTAGCCTAAGTTCCCTTAATATAGGTATCTGCCCCATATCACTTTCCTCATTCAATGCAGCAAGTTTTGTATATGCACCCGCCGATATTCGGTTATAACCCTAGTGTAGTAGACTTGTGCTCATGTAAATCGAATATGAGGACGCTTATTGGGCTGGACCTAGACCAACAAGGAGTGGAAGGTGGCCAGTCTTGTAGTCAGACGGCTTTTATTCGAGTTCCCATCCTATTTCATTCTAGTCGTCGCCCTTCATGGCATTCCCAATGATACTGCTAGACGATGAATGATGACCTGAGCTGGAGCGGGAGCCTCTAGACGATCCGGCAGCAGCTAGCAAACCACGCGCCTCTCTGCGATGCTTTGCTTTCTGAAGAGCGATCTCCTCGGGATCGGGTCCACGGCCACCCGGTTTTATCGCATCCCGTGGTATCGAAGCAACCGGCAGATGCAGTTTCGCATTAGCCAATGGATCATCTAGTGCAATACCAGCTTTTTTGTACGTATCTTTCTTATATTTTTTGAGCGCCTGTGTAGAAGGCTCTGATACAGAAACCCATTCCTTTAATTGAGAAAGCCACCGGCTTTTCCCTTCCTTTCCTTTCCCTTTGCCAGATAGAGTTTCCAAACTGGGACTAACAGGATGTAGTCCCTGATGGCTATCTTTCGATTTTTGGGAATCCATCCCTGTGGTATATGAACCTGATAAGGTGCATGAAATGTTGGTAGTTTTCTCTAGATCTTCCGATGACCTCTCGATCGTGTGTCTTTGGAGGAATGAAGGAGGGACAGTAGATTTGGTAGCTGTACCTGTGGATTGCGTGAGCCTATCGATCAAAGGCACGCCCGAACTTGACATGGGCCGCTCGGGACTACCTGATCGCCGGGCGAGAAGTCGAGATGCGTCAAATGAGGAAGATGTCTTGTGGTGTCCAAGCGAGCTCCGTTTTAGTCTCGCAGCAATGTTTGACTTTTGCGAAAATATATGATCACTAATTGAGTGGTTTCTAGAAAGGTTTGCGCCCTTATCCTTCGATCCTGGTTTCTCCACGTTCTTCTAGAGACGAGAAGTTGCCTGAACTTGGGGTGACGATAACCCCAGTAAGGTGCTTCGGCGTTGGCGCTTCTCCACCCTCTTCTCAATAGTTAGTGGCCCTAAATTAGTTGATCGTTTACCCCCGTCATACACGTTTCTTCCTTCGTCGGGATCGATTAGTTGTTTATACGGTGTGCGGTCTGTCGTATAGAAAAAAGGATCTTCTAGCCCAGCAGTCCTATCTCGGAATGTTCGCGATGCGGTATCAGGCGAGAAACTGCATATCTCGCCCAGTTGCTCCCAAGTAGATGGCGATGCAGATGTGGAAAACGGCGTGTTGCTATTTATGATATTGGTTGGATACGAAAAGTTTCGTAGGATCGGTGGTGTGATGTCTGGTATAGTGGTGGCTCGCTGGTTTACAACGCCGTCCCTCTCGGGCGATCCAAGGACAACCGGCAATTTCGGCTTTCTCAACCGTTCAATGAACCCTACCATTGCACGAAAGGAAGTACGACAGCGTTTGATGTAAGATCCTATGGAATGTTTGTAGATAGACGACCTCCTACCCACGTCACTAATCTTGAGTGATGGAGCAACCGAAGTGATTGGCCAGACGGCCTTCACACAACACTCACTAAAATGAGGTGGTGATTTCACCCGATAATTTCAGCAAGAGAACCATGAGCTCGGTTTTCACTTCTCTATACTGCTTGGGATGGTGAATTGGCAGTCATTCTTCCGGACTCGCATAGGCTATAGTGATAGCTAGCAGAAGTATCTTGGGGGATTTAAATATAGTACCCCATAGAAGACGACGTACGCACAGCCGAGGACGAGGTAAAATTGGCAATGACGAGACGGTGGTCGCGGGGCGCGGTGCCTGAGGCTTGTAGGATTAATGGTTGTTCAATTGTCATGTACGAAGTCCTTTGGTATCATTTCTGTTGGACAGAGATGGCAGAGTGCCTTGGGGAGGGCTAAGAATTAACAAGGACGTGCGAATGAGAGGAAGTGAAAGATACGGGCGTATGACGGCGGGGATTGAGACAGGGGCAAGAACGGGTGTTATAGCAAGTGGACGCGGGAAGGAACGAAGAATCTATAGCCACGCTATCGATATGAAATTGGAAGGCACATCCAACACCTAGAAGCATGGAATACTCCATGTTGGCTGCTTTTTCAAGCCCCCATACCTATAGGCAGCTGAACGGCTGAGACAAAATGAGAGCCCTGTGTCTTTCTACGGTTAGTCTAGTAGATGTGGAAAGTGGTCTAGACTCTTGAAGGTTGGATAGAAAAAGAGCAAGGAATAAGCTGGTAGCAATGCAGTAAGTACACGGGAATCCTTAAGAACATACCAGTACTTTCCCACCGACATGCCATCTTCAGCTAGCGGTGATAGCCTCAAATTCTACTGCTTCGAAGAACAATAACTAGTTTAGCGTTGAAATCGAACCTATCCTCTACATAGTATATATTATCTATCCGCTTAATATCCCCACAGCCCCAAACTACAAATACTGTGTAGAGAGGTGAAACCAGGGCCAACCATATCCCGTTCGAGGGACAGCATAGTAGAATAGGTAGCCAGCGTCAACCCTTCAAATAAGCAACCTAACTTAGGAGGTTTTCACAATTCTGGCACGTTACAAGCCCCACCCTTCCTCCCCAGTCGGGAGACCATTTAATTAAGTGGGCCGTGCCAACCCGACCCGACTTTACCAGGGTCCCACTTCAGCCCCTCGACAACATCATCACAGGCGAGGTACTCGCTACTCGCTACTCGCTACTTATGTACCATAATCCACTCAGACTGCGTCCCGTAAACCACCGTCAGACATTCTTGTGTCTACATATAACAAAAGGCCTGCAGCATACACGCCTGAGGGAATCCAAGTGCTGAAAACCCAAGAAGGATTTGCGCTACATATAACTCGACACGCGACTCGGCATAATTCTCGAGGACCCCGCCATAATGCCCGGCCTCACGCTCAACACAGAGGCCGCCGTCTCGAGAGCATCGCAGCAGCCGTCATCGGGCCACCGGACGTCTGCCTCAGCCGCGAACCCCCCGACACGAACCTTCCAGTCCACGACGCCAATACCGGTGCCCATACCCTACGCGTCGCGGGAGCAGCAGCAGCCGCAACTGCAACTGCAACCGCCACAGCCGTCTCCGCGCTCCTCGTCGCCCGTGCGTCCGACCTACAGCCCAATCACGCCGCCCCTGAACGCGGCCCGGTTCCCGTCGCGGCCCACGTACACGCACAGCTCACACGTCGGCGCGACCGCCGTGCCGCCGCCGCCGCCGGAGCCCATCGACTTCGACAGCAACCCGGACGTGCTAGCGCTGAAGTCAGCCATCTCGATCCTGCAGATGCAGCGGCGGAAGGCAGAGCGGGACATGGCGGCGCTGGACCGCGTGAAGGCCGCCGCGCTGGCGGAGCCCGGGACCTTTGTGCGCGACTTGACGGCGGGGCGGGTACGTGTCGAGGGCGAGGGACTGTTTGTCGGCAGTGTGAAGGATGAGGATGACGACAGCGATAGCAGCAGTGATAGTGGTAGCGAAGAAGGAGATATGTCCAATAACGGCGGTGACGAGACAAAACACATCAAGAGCGATGCTCCAGTCCAGTCACAACCACAGCCTCAACCAGCGACAAAAGAGGAGAAACCCAACATAAAAGCAGATCCCGATGCCGATAGACCTGGCCTTCCGCCATGGACCCAGATCCCGAAGCCCCAGAATGTCGTTCGTTGTCCCCCGATCAACTGGTCGCAGTACGCCGTAGTCGGCGAGTCGCTGGATAAACTGCACAACGAGCAAGTGCGGCGGCCCGCTCAGGGCACACCCGCGACCCTAACCCCCGAAGGCCATTTCGAGTTCAAGGGCGGCGACGGGAAGCAGGAGCAGTACAATGGTGTCGCGGCGCCCTACGCCCCTGGCAGGGACAGGATCGACGGGAAGTCGAAATTGCCCTCAAGGAGGTAATCGTGGCTCCTCATTAGATTAAGCATTTACCGACATACTCATTTCCCAGATGAGGACCTACGTAACATCCAAGGTGCTAAGAAATATTAAGTATTTCTTCTCGAGTGCCAAGACCTAACTAGGTCTATTTGTAGCCGAGTAATAGTAGCAAGGCCCAAGAAATAGCTGCGTAAACTAGTATCACACGATGCCGCAAACCATGACCAAAGGTAAAATAAATTATATATGGATGAATAGGCGTTTATGTCAGCTTAGGGCTGGTGTCAATAGAGATTCCTATAATTCCCGATTTGCCGTGACTATGAGAATGAGTAGTGATACCGAGAAGCATGTATTCTCCTATACCCCCCCAAACACAAATAACATTATGCGTTTTTCAAACACTGGCGTAATATCCGTAACTTTCATAGCATCTGCAGTCTTGATTGTACAATTGGATTTATCACACCCCCAAATGTCCAAGACGAACTCCCCCACCAAGAAACGAAACACCGAGGGGTTAGTCACCCGAGGTTACGTTACGTGCGTTAACTACCTATCGTGTTGTGCTTGATTGTCAGATTCGGCGTCCAGTGGCTGCCTGAAAAACCACCAGAGGTCGAAGAGTTGTCAAGCTAAGGTCTATGAGCGAATTGACCTGTCGTGCTAGAGACAAGCATGTCCTAAAACTAGCCGGTGCGCGCACACTCCTCAACCACGGAGCTCATACAATCGGTACGCACGAAAACACTAGAACACCCATCTGAATAGTCTAAGGCACCCTTGTACTGCCTTATATGGTCGCTCCACCGGACGCCTTGTCTTAATGCACACTTCCTGAAACGCCCTGACCAACGGTAGTACGCTATGCTCATTTTCCATCGTTAACCATAGTATATGAACCAAGTGCCGAGAGTCCTACGAGTCCTCCATGCTCCGTTGGACTGACCTGCGGAGCTTTCTGTTATAGATCTTTCGACTCTCCTCGCCACCCCAATAAAGCCTATGTGCCTCTGGGTGGACCTGTGTCCTAGGGTCATATGGGGGGCCTTCTTCCTCTAGGGCGTTGAAAATTGCTTCAACATGTTGCTTCACGTCGTCGCAACGGTTAGGGTTAGGAATGTAACATAATATCCCGTCTGGAGTGACCCGATGATGGAAGACAGACGTCAGAAACTTGACGCGTGGCTGCTCCTCTGGGAAACGAGGACTGAAGTTGAGCTTAATCCTAAACATTCCACCATCAAAGTTCGTCATCGGACGCCCGAAGTATGTTAATATCCACACGAATGGGTTGTTTTGTTCAAGCTCCACGTTATGGGGAATATCATCCCTCCGGAAGGATTCCTTGATCTGATCGAACTGCCGGGCAAGGTTGACGGAGACGGTGGTGTCTTTATTCTTCGCAGATATGCCCTCTGCCGCCCATCTTTCTACCTCAGTATCGAGCGCAACCTTGATCTTCTGCAAGCGCTTCTCTAGCACGGTGTAGTTAAATGTGCCATTCATCGTATTATTATCACCCTCAAATGGCATACGGACAAATGCTTGGCCATCTTTGACCTCTTTCTTTGCCTGTTTAATGGCTTCGAGGTAGGTATCATAATACCATAGAAACCGACGCTTATACAGATCTTTGAATGGCTCCCAGGGTATGCTTGGATCCTCTAGATCAAGACCGTCGGCTATGGGATCGTATTCAGTTGGGGCGGTAGATGCATCGCCTGTTGAGGAGATACCGAGGAAGGCCTCTAGCTTCTGAATGACGGAAATGCGTAAACTCTCGTGTCGAATCTACAAGTCGACCATAAGCTACTATACCACCAAGGAATTTGTACGGTACTTACCTTGGCAACATAATCTTGCTGGTTTGTCTTATCCGATACCTCATTCGCGTGCTCGAAACCAGGTTCATTTTCGTAAGGATTCGAGGACATGAGGCTCTGGATAGAAATTAAAATGGACTCTAAGCCCTGGGCGGCAGACCATTGTTCACCCGGTTCGCCCCGCCATGTGCTATCGTAATATTAGAGATAAAAGCGGATGAGGAAGCAGTACGAGGCTGTAGATACCCGAGAATAGATCTGGCGGATATTATACACTTTAGCGAAGTCTTGCAAGAAATCGGGGGATTGGGTCTCACAGGCAAACTTTTCCGCTAGCATAAATATTGGGATTGAACCGACATCTGCCACCGTTGGTGGTGGTGCAGGTCACGGTGGGTGACTTGCGAGGATAATCTGGACGAGCCGGGCAAGATTAACCTAGCTGTTCGCAATAGGCCAGCTGAAGTGAAGAATCTCTGGTTACCTTTGTTGAACTTGAAAGAAAACTGGTGATAGCGCAATTGTTAGCTTTCCTGAAACTGCGAGCCGGGCCAGGCGGACGCTGGCGTTGGCACAAACCTCAAAAAACCCGAACTCGTACGGCGTCTCATGGGGGCCAATTATCATAGCTTTGACGTTCCGTACATCGCGATCTCGGAAGGCAACTGCAAGGGCTGAACGAAGCAAGCACGATGGTCAGAGGCATGATTCCCCGATACCTCAAGGGGCATTCTTACACAAGTCTGAGTTCTTCTGAATCTCGCCGATTTCCTGGACACGGAAGGGTGCCGGTCAGCTTATTTGCCCACGACCCTCCCGCTAACAGCGCACAACAATGAGTAAAGCAAGTACAACGGCCACTGTACCTTGGTGATGCGGATGATGGACTGATCTGCCATTGCTACAACGCGATCAGAGAGACGAGGCTAGGCACCTCATCGAAAAGCCCAGGCGTGTTGGGGACGCAATGTAAGGTTCGGTAAGTTGGTGGATGGTGGGGTAATTGGTTAAGCTGGGCAGGTAGATTGATTCAGATGGGCATTAGGTAGGTATGAAGTAAGGTTGGGTAAGTGGGAGAGGTCGATGGGGTAGGTATAGTCGGCGGTGGAGGCAGGCCACGCATCGAAATGTAAGCTGTGCTACAAGCAGGAAAAAGCAAATGGAATCTAGACTACCTGGGTATGTAGGTACATAAAGTATATGTATGTAGGTAGGCACGCGCCTGCACAAGCAAACAAGGTCGGTCATACAGCTGAGCTCTTGCCTGCCTGGCTCTCCCGCCCGCCGCTGCCCGCCGGGTTGAACATTGAACCTCAAGTGGGGTTAACCGCCCACAGCTGTGCGATCTCAGTGCGGGTCCCTCTTTATTGGGCACTGGCCTTGTTTTCAGAGCTAGAGCTAGGTGTACCTATCACCGATTCTTTGTATGTGCACACGGAATACAACATGAATCGTATGTTTCCTATATGATGGTACATGTTCACCACCTTATCTACGTATACCTATACCTACACAATCTATGAGGAAAGCAAACTATAGTTTAATGTACCTGAGTGACTCTAACCCAAATAGGTACCGTATGTACCTACTGTATGCATACGTAGGTATTATTTGTTCAGCCTTTTATTAATAGGTAAGTCCATTCCAAGTTGCTACCTTATCTTGTGTTATTGGTCCTGCCTTGTGTAAGGAAATGGAAGGAGGATGCTAGATCCATCTGCCTAACTGGTACAGTACTACAGTACATGTAGGGAAGTGACCCACTACCTATACCGTATACGTATTTGTGCATGCTGCTCGGTAGCAAGGTTGCCTAGCGTACCTAGATTAAATGCACATATGGATCAGCAGCAATGAATCTAGGTACACTAGTGCCTGGCGCAAATCCAAAGGACAACGGACATTGTATAAATGCGTAGGTACCTGTTGTGAGGCACGGCGACAATGGCAGAGTTGGTTCACGTGCCACCCTACTAAGGCAGCAGTTCATTTGGGATAAGTGCAAGTCTTATTGTCCATTTTTATGAGTCACAACCTGATAGATCAGCTTGAGTGTTACCATACTGCTATATCACCTTGAAGTAACATAATCCTCATGATTATGCTGTCTTAGCCTAGGTACCAGGTACCAGCTAGGTCTGGGCCTCTATTACTCCATATGCCCGGTAGAGATGTGAACCAGCAACCTTGAAGGTACAGTGCCATGTGCACGTCAATAGATATAAAGAATTAGATATATTGTGTCGAGTGTTTCTTTATCATACCTAGGCTATCCTGCCAACGTATGATTGACCATAAGGTATGATCTGATGTCCAGACGTTCTGTTGCGTGCGAGATTTGGCCAAACTCCCACAGCCTTTATTGTGCCACATCATCTCAACGCCTTTTATCTATGTCTGAAGGAATATCTCCTCTTTTATCTGTTCTGCCTTGTCGCTAGAGCTCAAAATGTCGACTATGCCTATTGACTAGATTGTTTAGCGATCTGGAGCATCTATCTATTCGTATATTTATATTATTAGCAGGCAAGGCCCAAGCAAATAAGCTGTGCAGGGTCATATTTGAAACGCAACATTGAATGAAAATGACGCCAAGAGGATACAAGAGTAGAATACCCAGTATGACGGACCATCGGGAGATATGCAACGCTTCTAGTTAGTCAAGTAGCTTGATCGATCGATCTAAACAAACGATACCCAAACTCGTGTCAGCTGAGAGGTTCAGGCAGATCTCTACAGCGAACTAATCCAAGCCCTGATATATGATTTCTGCCCTAGATCAGACCTAGCAGCTGATGTTGAAAAGGAAGACTTGTGCCGAAGTGTAATACTTGCTCGATGTGCTACATTTTGACAGGATTAGAAGCAGGAGGCGCTGTAGCGATACAAATATGAGTGAATATATTCAACAGAGTCTATACGATGGCATACAAACACATGGAAATACTACCGTCCGTATCAATGAAGCTGTGCCTGTCAGCTTTTTATTGGTGTGCCCGCACCCTCCTCTACTTTAATGGGCTACTCGTCATATGAAGGGCAAGAGGCTGCTGGTCCCGGTTTGCTGTTGGGACCGTGCTGAATACAGATAATGATCGATACTACAGATGGTGTAGTAATTAGGGCTATGATAGAGTGACATGACGAGTTTCAATCAGTGAGCGTCAATGGTCACGCCACAGGAATGAGGGATGAGAACGAGAAGAGCCCTACCTGTACTGATATATTCTTTTCCTTCGGCCGCTGGTAATTTCCTTTCGCCATACAATTTGCGAGGCACGAATTATTATTAGCTGAGGATCGACGAATATAGAATTCTCAGGGAATTAAAGTTCACTAAATGTTTAATCTCTTGCGGTAGTTGGTCGTAATGCATAGAGAGATAGTAGCACAGTGTAGTTATATCGTTGGCAAGTTTGGAGCTAGAGGCAACTCCTTTTCCATCTAGACACTTTCTACTCCATAGTCAACTATCAAAACTACATTTGCCAAGGTAATTAGTTAACGGGCATTTCGATGCTTTCACACATGAAAACAAAAACGCCATGCCAACCGGCGCATGAGTTCCTGGAACTAGGGTGTCACACGGTCAAGGCCAGGTGCCTACGCCTACCAGCCTGTGACCACTGGCATAGACGGTGAGGCCGTCTACTCGGACGTGGTATATAACAAGACAAACAAACACCCAACTAATGCGGCGTGGGCGTCTTGGACAGCAAGCACTGAGTGCACGCTATGCAAGAAAAGAATATCTCGTACGGTCTAATTATAGAAACCAAACTGAGCAGCTGGTCGGCTGGCGTATGGCCGTGCTTCCATTTGGTTTACATGTAGTATTAGGTTTTTGACTTGAGCAAGCGCCACAGGAAGTTAACAGAATGTTCTCTCAATATTGCTTGAGTTCAAGGAGTTGACAAGCAAAAGCCGAGTTTAATGAATTTAGGACTAAGAGAGTATTACGACAGTTAACTCAGCGTTTTCAGCAAAGCCCCCAGGGTAAATTGTGTTTTGTGTTCACGTCCATCCTGCATCCATAAGGGACTTAACCACTGTATCCATTCTTCCACACTGTGCGTTATACTCGGAAAGAACCTTAGTCCTTTCGCCGGACTTCAGAGCCTCATCCAAACGTTTCTTGTAATTCCGTGCTGCGTATAGCGGGGTCTCATAGTTCTGAAGAGGCCGCGCTCTGGGGTCTCTCAAGAGGCAACATTCGGCTTGTGGCCCAACTTGGGCCCCATGGCGCAAGAGAGTCTTGACTGTATAGGGGAAAGCAATTTCGAAGAAGCGATAGAGAAGTGTTCTTCCCCCTACATCATGTTCCATAATTTGATGTTGTTGATTGGCATCAGTACCTGTAAAGAGATATTTCTCTAAAATTTTGGCCACTTGTTGATCTTTACTAGCCACCTGTTTCGCGTCTTCGAAAGGCCATTCCTGTGCAAGTAGACCAAAAACACTACAAAGTCTGTTCCGGGGTGCTACGTCAGAGTTCAAGGTTCGTTCTTCGATGCTGGCCCCGCAAGAGAGAAGTAGGCCCACGAGATCTAGGTTACCGTGGAGAGCTGCCACGCAAAGCACCGCTTTTCCTTTCCCATGGCCGTCTCGGTGGGTGACATTCGCCCCAGCCGAAATTAGAAGTTTTGCACTTTCAAAATCGACATTTTTCTTGTCTGAGAGGTAAAAAAGACTTGTTTTGCTGCCTTCGTTCTTGGTATTCGGGCAAGCACCAGCATCTAAGAGGGCTCGCACGACGTCAGGCAGTCCGCTTTCGACCGCAAGCATTAATGCTGTTCGGCTCTCAACCACCCCTTTGGAATATGACGTCCATGGCGTCGTCAACACCTCTAAATCGCCTCCTAGAGATTTGATGGCTGAGATCATCCTTCGCAGATTTCGATCTAAAGTATCTGGGCTGCCTTGAAATAGCAACAGCGAAAAGGAACTACCTTCTCTAGTGTAATAAATATAGCCATTACTCAAGCGGTGTAGTACCGTAAAACCCTCTTCGTCTGTAGCGTTAATATTAACGCTTCTCCTTAGCGAGACCAGTGTCTCAAATACGAAAGGATCGTGCTGCATTGCCGCATAATCTAGAGGTGATAGCCCTTGGGTCGGGCGTTCTGGCTCTGAATAGGGAGTTTGGTCCATCTCAACACAATCCTGAACCCGAACTCGGCGATCATATCTATAGGGGTCTGATCTGTTCCTAATGCCCAGACTTGCACCTTGCTCTATGAGCGCTTTCACAGCTGCGTGGCTGTGAGTGGCAATCGCCCAATGAAGGGCAGTCCCGGCTGGAAGTGTGAATGGATAGTGCGGAAAAGGAACAGGTTCTGCCGTCATCGCATCAATGTCGACTCCCGCCTCTCTGAGCTTGACGATTGCTCTATCAAGAAACGGTTCCATAAAAGTAAACGCCCAGTGTAAACAAGATATTCCAAATTCGGTGCATTTAACCGAAGCAGAAGCACCATGGCTAATCATTTCAGTTATGACACTTATCTCCCCTCGTGCACAAGCTAGATAAAGTGGTGTTTCGTTACAGGCTGTGCGCTCCTCAATATTGCAGTTCTCGTGCGAGCTTAAAAAGTCTCTGATATTAGAGATAGTGCCATATATAACGATCTCATGTAGGCCTGGGCAATCAGAACTCCTTGAATATAGATTGCTGTAACCACCGTGATCATGAAAAGCCTGGATTGATTCAGCAAGTGCAGTAGGGTCTAATCTCTCCAGGTCTACCCTTGCGAGGACTGATCCACCCTCTACAGCGTCTTTGAGCCATATTGGCATTTGGTGAAGAAGCTCCGGTGGAGTTTCTCGTTCGTAGAATTTAAGGACGTTTGGCACAAGCGCCTTGGCGCTATTAGATCCTCTCCACGCTAGAGTTAGGAGAAGGTCTATGAGCCTGCTGTCCGACGGAAGCAATGCTCCTGGTCTGACCGTTGTGGCCATTAGCATTGATAACAGTAAATTTGTAGAAAACCCCTCAGAACCACTCTTAAATCTGGTGCTAAGGGCGGGAAGGAAGTACGAGGAGATGTATTTGAATTCCCAGGGAAATAAAATAAGCTCAGTAGACTCCAGCTCCCTGTCGTAGATGTTAGCAATTCTCAAGTGTAAGTACATAATGGTGCTTACTGAGATTCAACCGTGCTAGGAGTACTATTGTTGAATAGTTGGCCTAGGACATCGGGTCTGCAAGCTGGGTCTCGGCTTAGCAGCTTGTGGATCATGGCTTTCGAGTTGCCAAACCCGTCATTCTCTCTCTCGTTAATGTCCTTCTTGAACTTTTGCTCCGCCGTAATCTGTTGGCCATCCATAGCCAATGTTGTAGGAGTTTCGACTGAACCCAGGAAAATGCTCCAAATTACGAGTCCAGAAGAATAGTTATCGGCCTTGTGTAATTGGTTTCGCGGTAGGAGCAGACCATCTACCACCTCCGGGGCCTGCCATCCTTCCGTTCCTCCAAGTCGAATTCCCTTTCCTGGAGGATCTAATTCTTCAACAGACAAGCCAAAGTCAGCCAGTTTCGCAGTAGTGTGGTCCTCTCGCTCGAATATTAAGATATTCGCAGGTTTCAGATCGCCATGCACCAATTGGCACTGGTGGATAGCATCTAGTCCTTGAGCTACATCGGAGCAAAAGGTGTTCTTCTGGTGCATGGATAATTTTTCACCTTTATTCTCCATGTAGCTAGTTAGATCTGACGACGCAAGCTCCAATACCAAGTTCATTGGAGCGTGAACTAAACCTGAGTCCCAAGACCAATGAAGCACTTGTACGATGTTAGGGTGTCCCCAAAGCGAAGGTGCTGTTAATGCTCTTATTTCCAACAACAGATCATGAAGTTGTAGCTGTGCTTCCGTGTCTGCCAGATTGAGTTTCTTAAAAGGATCCAGTTTAAATTTAGGCCGCTTCACGGCTACAATCACTTTATAATGGCTTCCACGTTCTGATTGGTACATGACAGCTTCATGAACGATAAACTGGCTGCCTTGGCCCACGTACTTCTTCCGGCCATCCCTGATGATAGCCGGTCCCGTGAGTCCGGACTCAGCCACCGTGTGAACAAGTGTCTCAAAGGCCGTCACATCGCCGGATGGAATAATCGAGGGACGAAGTCGTTGAGGAGACGATCTCTCCCAGCTAGTATCTAGCTTCATGGGTAAGCGGGAGGAGCGAATACGGCTGTGGCAGGTCCATGTCGACTCAAAACTGGAGGAATGCATGGCGATATTGTATCGAAAGCCAATAGAAATAAGGCGTGAATTGAGGACTTAGAAGTGACGCTTCAGTTAACGCTAAAGTTAAGGAATCTTATACGGTTCCAGTAGAAAAGTAGAACTGAGCAAAAACGTAGAATTGAATGGGAAAGCGGAGATAGATTGGAGAGAAGAATGGCTGGTCCCCTACGTGGGGGATATGCAGGTGCAAGTGCGTAAAAGCTAGGGAAGACACAGTCAGATTCCTGCTGTATGTAGGTGGCCACTTGACAACCAGAACTCTTCCATACAACCCTTCAAGCCACTTTTCTATACCAAGTCTACAACGAATACCCCTTACTCCCTAACATGTGCTATAACTCACACCTATACATAACATCATGACTTTTTTAACCAATAAAAAACTTAAGGCTACGCCATAGCCTTCGCAAACCTTGGGGCGGGTAGCCAAAGGAGGTGATATCCATGTATCCTTCATGCCCAGCTAAGCTCACTCTCACTCACAACCCTACCGCTGGGATATCGCTCTCAACCTGATGGGCTGTGGTGCGTCTCCTTCCCAGAGGTGCACAAGTTTTGGAGTTACATGTTTGCATTGGATTTTCTGCTTTCCGGAACAATTCCAAGAACCATTTTTAAAGAAAATATTGGACTTGGGGGAGAACGTTTGGGCTATAGCATCGCATCCAATGCCCTTCCCGCATTATCCCTTCATTCTACCAGCTGGAACAGCCTTGCATTGGGCAGTTGTTACGTCAAGCCACTCGGCAATCAGAATTCTTCTTTAATATGGATCATCGCCGACAACTCGGGACTTCTCGGATCCTTACGTATTTGATAATCGATTTCGGGTTTTAAAAACGTTTGACGGACCAAATCAGGAGCTATACTCCTATTCCGAAAGCAAGACGAAAGGACTCAGCCCTCTTGATTACACTGTAATGGAGCAAGACCCCTTTATCCTCGAGCTTATTAACGACACAGGCCTGGAAGTTGATATTAACTCTGTGGATGAAGAGGGGGTAGGCCTTTTACATCGTATAAGTGCTAGTCATATACGACATACAAGGAGGAGTGTTCAGTTCTCCTTTTTACCCTTCAAAGGAGCTCCTGGTCGTCAAAAAATCAATCTGAAGCGCATTATTGCAACAATCAGGCAATTGGGAGGGATTACAGACTTGCTAACGACACCGAATATTGAGCAAGCGCAACCTGGCGAAAATTTATCGTCCGTCCAAAGTATGACACCATTGATGATGGCAGTTCATGCCGTGGGGCCAGCTCTGAATACAATTGTCGTCGAAGCCCTACTTGAGGAGAAGATAAACCCCAATACACCAAATCATAATGGTGCGACAGCGCTACATTTGGCCCGACCTTCACGTAATAGAAGAGTCTATGATAAGCTCGTCCGTCTTCTGTGCGCTTCAGGCGCAGATGTCAACTATAAACAGAAAGACGGCACAAGACCACTCCTAAGTGCAGCCAGAAGAGGTAGCATCGCGGCTATGAGCACTCTTTTATCCCAGGGTGCTGATTTCACAGAGAGAGAATGGGAGACAAATTCTATTAACGAGGGCGCTGGTGTCTTTTACTATGGTATTATCAATTATGAAAGAAGTGAGGTGGATGCGGTTGATGCGCAAATTGCCGAGTGTTTCGAAAAATACGTTTTCTCGCATCCGCTCGATGACAATCAGAGGATACTTATAACCAAAGGTGACTTAGATGATTGTACGCTACTTCACCGGTGCGCCGAAACTACCATGGTTCACTCCATGCGCGCGTTACTCCGCGAAGGAGCAGATGTCAACGCTCTGAGGTGGAGTTACGAACGGACACGAGAGGAAGATAGAACAGAGTTGGAAGTGCACATGAGCCAGATTACCCCGCTTGATGTCGCCGAGAAGTCTAAAAAACTGACCATCCGAAACCAGAGCATGGATTCTATGAAACTTTCGCATACGGAATTTGAGAGCCGACTTAAGAGGCATGATTTGACTATTGAAATATTGAAAGGCGCCGGCGGCAGTTCAGGGCCAGGGCAGATCATCACAAAGCGTGTGCCTTGGACAAGGGAAGATGGGGCCAGGAGGTGGTCAAGATATCGTGAAATCAGGGATCTTTGCTTGTTGGAGGATAATATCTGATGGGATACAGATGGGGTTACATGAATATTACTAAAACTAAGTACATCTACTACGACTCTGTTGTTTTTATATTGTATAACACCTTAAGGCTTTCGAATTTCCTTATTTTTCTGTAGTTCTTAAGCTGCTGTGGTTACCTATTGAGTTGCTGTATAATAGCTGGGGCTAGCGCTTGAGGTAGGATGATGGAGAATATATTTCGAGATCGTTTTCAACCACCGCTATTTTTATAAATTAAATTGTCTAGGTTGTGTTTACATACCATAAGGTCGCATAAACCCGAGATCTTAAACCCTCACAGCCCGCCAGACTATTGGCTAGGACAAGCCTTAATAGAGACAGAGCAAGATGCGGTCTTAGAAATATAATATAACACAAGACACCATCGATTGACTGGCTCGCCTATTTCTGGGAATAGTAAGGGCTTCAACTATTTAGTACTTACTCACCTTGTTCATTCCTGACATTCCTACACCAGCAGCTACGATATGAAGATGTAATGACAGGACGACATGTATTTTATGCATTCTAACTATGACGAACTAATCGTCCCTAATCACTTTATGCTTGCTGCTAAAGACATATGCAACGGCCCTGGCACATTCGCAATAAATCAACGGGAGAGTGGTGCAGACATCAGCCATTCCAAGGACTACTGGAAATGCCGCGACAATAGGCCACTAAGTCGTTGTTTTCCCTAGCCTGAAAGTTTCCAAAGCCACTTGTCAAAGCTGTCCGCATCAACGTTCCTCGGCCTAGCCGTCCTCGTACTTCTCCATATCGTTGAGTATACGCTGAACGATGGGTGCTTGGTCGGATCCTGCATTAAGCCTTTGACCTTCCGAGTTGCTGGGCTGTCCTCGCCCTCACATTCGACCCGCGACATGTATGAACGTTCTGCAAAAACACTAGCTCGAGCCTGGTCTCCGTGTGCAACACAAATTTGAAAGGCATTATAGTAGAGCCTTGCCAAGAGTTCGATCATCGCACCACCATACTCCTGATCAAGAACATGAAGGAGGTCATGGCAGGCCGCCAGACTATTTTGCGGGCTGCTCATCATGGCGACTGGATTGCCTATCGTATCGTCGAGCTGCTCAATGTCGGCACGGCGTTTATCACTTGCTTGGATCGCCTGGAGAGGTTGCGAGCAAATCCCACAGGAACACTGGAAACCAAAACTTTCTCTGAGTTTTCTCTGACGAGCCTGCGACGACCCGTCCGCATAAGAGATCAGTATCTCTTCTCCAGCCAGGATGACCTTGGTTGCATGTATCGTCTCATGCTGGGCCTCTTCGTTCCAATTGCTATGGGCATTCGGGATACAGCTATGATTGATGAGGCAAACTGTGGGATATATGCCTCCGACGGAAGAACCTGGACCACATGGGAGAGCATTGGTTCTCATGATACCGGCGAAAGGGTATTGACCAGGGAAGTTGTTATGCAAAGACAGGAACTCTCGTTGCTTGTCTTTGGGAAGTAGCTTGAGCTTCTCGGCTACAAGGCGATGCAGGGACGGTGGCGCTGAGCGTCTGAGTGTGAAAAGGGGTTTTTCGTAAATGATTCGGGTACCCTTGGGAATATCAACTTTAGCTACTAGTCCTTTGCCTCGGCCGGGGATCGCCATCACTTCGTAGAGGTCGGCATTGCCTTGGTTGTTGACGGAAGTAAGGGGAATAAGCTCAGGTGTAGCAATATCCTTCCGAGAAGGTAAGACAAGCCATACGGTGGGGGACTCAAGGGGCGTACGTACCAGATTATACAGCTTGCTTGTCGCGTGGACGAAATCCCATCTATAGAAACCCCCTACATCGGACAACTCGTTCCAAGGGCGGATGCGGCCTCCAAATACAGCCTTCGCGAATGCCCGTACTTCCCGGAGATATTTATCCACTCCAGTATTTGCTGCGGTGGCTCCGGTGATCCTAGAGCTAAATCGCAAAAACTTATGTCCTTCCACAGGAAGTGATGGCCATTCACCCGCCTTGAACTGTACGACGCGTGGGCCGAACTCTACTCGCTCATCGTCAGCATAGTACTGCTTCAACCCTTCGAGGAACCGCTCCCATTTCCTACGGTCCTCGTTTCCCTGTGATAGCCGAGGGACCATATCGAATCCAGCATCCGCTCCCATCTTGACAATCCTGGTGAGTAATCTCAGACTTGGCTTTTGCAAAGGTTTTCTGGCCTGAGAGGTGGAATTTTGAGGGAGAGAAGTACTGAAATACTAGAATGGGGCGTTTGTGGTTGATCTACCTCTTCCAAGACAACGCGGGCATATTCGCACCTAGCTGTCATTCTCATGTTGTGTAACACCAAAATCGCTGCACGAAGATTCCAGTTGGTTGGTGAGGATGGAAGGTAGGACGCTGCACAACCCCGTGACGGGCTGGCCACGGCCTGGGACGCGTTGTGGAATCCTCTGGGCGCCCGATTTCATTTCGACTGCTCGACGACCGAAACTCTACATTATCACGGTGCTTAACATCTGCCACATCTTAGATTTCGTTCTTGATTTTATGCTAAGACCAAAATTTCACTCTAGATTTTACGGATTACTAAATGGGGTAACCCGTTGGGAAACGGTTATAACTTTTATCATTACTTAAAGGTTTTAATTTAATATTATATAACGTTTGTTTATATATAAAGACCCCTTTTGTCTAGGTAGGATTAACAATAATTGTGACAATAACCAAAAAAAATTACTGTGTTAAGTCTTAACTTAGCACACCAACAGGTTGCTGTTAGATTGTCGTTTCCCTCTATTGGATCGAGGGTAAAGAAGCGATAGCATTGAAGGATGGACAACAGAGGAGTAGGTGAGAGGTAGCATTGGGCAAGAGTAACTTCAATGGCGATGCTTGCCCTCATAATATAGTGTTATCCTAGCATTTCTCATGTTCCCGTTCTCATGATAGTACAGGTCCATGACAATGGTTACAAGCACCTGCATCGAGCAGCTCTCTATTTCTAAAAAAATATCCCTTTCCTCGCGTTATGCCAGTTATTAAAGTGGCTCAGGTGATCAGACGTAACGCCTCTAGGCGTACTTCGGATCTTCTCTTTTAGGACGTCCATGGCGGTAGCATTATCCCCAGCGCCCCTACTCCTACTAAACGCGCTGCCACATATGTTCGAGACCTCGGCTCCTGAATACCCTTCCGTCATCTGTGCCAGCCTTTCTACGTCTATATCCTTAAACATGAGCTTCTTCGCCATCCTTGCAATGATAGCTGCGCGTGCCTTCACGTCGGGGAGGGGGACGTAGATCAACTCGTCGAATCGGCCGGGGCGCAGGAGAGCGGGATCGAGAGCATCCGGTCTGTTCGTGGCGGCGAGGACGAAGACATTGCCCCGCTCCTCGAAACCGGCCATCTCCGTGAGTAGCGTGGTGACCGCTTGGACGCCGCCGCTACCACTTGAGCCGGTCGATCTGGTGCCTGCTAAGGAGTCGATCTCGTCAAAGAATATGATACTCGGGCTTGCCTCGGCGGCCCGTTTGAAGATGTTGCGGATTGATCGTTCTGTCTCTCCGACGTACATGTTGAGAAGCTCTCCGCCTTTAACCGCGAAGAAGTTGAAGCCTGTTTCGGTTGCCATGGCTTGTGCCGTCATGGTCTTGGAGCAACCTGGAGGGCCATACAGGAGAACGCCTTTCGTTGGTACCCAACGATTCTCTTGGAGACCCTATAGTTATCGTCGTTAGCTGTAGCAAATCCGTATTTGAGAAATGAACATACATCGGGAGTTCGTAGGACGTCCTGGAGAGCCAGCTTGACATCCTCGTAGCCGCCTATGTCGCTCCAATGTATCGTCGGCGGTTTGAGATTGATATCTCTCATAGCGGACGGCCGAACTTCCTTGAATATTTTGGCGACGTCTTGTTCTTCAAGAGGCATGTCCAATTGCGGTGCCACTCGTTTCCTTCGTGCTTGCATGGCCTTGGCAAGGAGGTTGCGTAAGTCGCCTCCTGTAAATGCATGTGTCCGATCTACAAGATCTGATATACATTTATCAAAATCTTGTGGGGAAAATGGGGGCTTCATTGAGCGCAGGATTTCTGCTCGTCCAGGTACGTCTGGCGTGGGAAGACTGATGTGTTGCCAAAATCGACCAGGGCGCTGGAGATCGTATGGCATATCGTCTAGATAATCGAGACAAGTAGCTGCCACTAGGACATTAGGTCGTCTATTGTCAGCCTGTGCCTTCTTGGCCAACACATCAAGACCATATTTCAATGCTTTGATGTAACCTGGTCGATTTGCATTGTTTTTCCCTATGAGCGTAGTAATGTCGTCGATAAGAATGATCGTCGCACCTCGCTGTTCTACAGCAGTCTTAAAGATAGTTTGGATTGCCGAAGGTTTATCATCTTCCGTGATCTGCACTACTCGGCCCCAGCGCGTCGCAGCTATATGGTCAAGGAGCATTGTTTTCCCGGTACCATGGCTGCCGTCAATGACAATTCCACACGTAAAAGGAGGCATTGCGTTGTTCTCCAGCTCGATATCGTACTCGTCAAAAAAGTCATTTAACTGTTCAATCTGCCGAGCCATATTTGGAAGGGGCTCGAGTTTAAGTTTACCCACAACGCCGGCGACTTCATCGTTAGTGATTTCGACAACCGTGGTGCTAGGATCGTATTGTGCAACCCCTTTTGCACCCCCATTGACCGACTCAACAACAAAAGAGCGTTGGGCCCCCCTCAAGAACACGTCTTCAAACGGAGTTCCAGGTAAGATATAATCAGCGAGCTCTGGGATTATAGTTAGCCTCCATAGTTCGGATCGGGGCGGTCAGACCCACCAAGTTTATACTCGAGGTGATGCTTCCATCGCTCATGTTCGGCACCCGAGTCGGGCAGAGGGGGGGCATCCGCAGTAGTTTCTCTTACCACAACAATATCGGCACTTTGAACCGGAGGCCCGGGGGTCACTCGGATAATCTGGCCGAGCTCGAGGCTTGCAGCACTCTGAAAAACCCGGCTGATGGAGGCGATATTGTTGGCGACCTTGGAGTCGCCCGGCCAGGCCACCGCCTCCCGGCACACTTCGCCCACTTCAACATGACAAGAATGCCCTGTCGTAAAGCCAGCCTGCGCGAAAGTTGAGGGATGAATGAATATTTTCGCGGCGTTCTTGTGGGTTGGGTTTTTCTGCCCGACCACATCCGTCGGCTGGATGCGCGTCTTGTATTCGTCCTTCATTTTCGTTGCGACTTATTATAAGGATGTAATAATGCCGGCACCGTATCATTCATGATTCAACGATTGTCACTCTTAATTTGTAGAGGCTCCGGCGAATAAATAAGGTATTCACTGCGACACAGTTTGCGCAAGATGAGGAGGTTGTGAGTGTGTAATGCTTAGCGGCATAAAGTGGGCTTACCGTTGTTTTTAGTTGCATGCTTCCCATGAATTACGGATTTCCTAACTAGACAGTAAGTTAGGTATCAAATTCTAGCAATATAAGTATAATTATTCTTGTTTCCCCAGTATAAACACCTTATATTCATGTGCTCGCAGTATTGAATTATGTAGTCTAAATTTTGTTGAGAAAAAATAATCATAGAAGGACCTGTTCAAAATGGTTGTCTAGGTCCCTCATCCTAAAAATACCTACCTAAACGACGATGTCACAAAATCAAGACCTCAACATTGTATCTCGCCATAAATTTATGGCATTTAATGTAACATAAATCTAATTTCATGAAAAATTCGACTATGACAGTTAACTTAGTAATAATCAATGATAAAACTATTCTTCAAGGTTGTTTGGACTTAGATCCATATCAGAGCTCACAACCCTCGGAATTAGCATAAATCGCTGTAACGAGCATATTAATATAGATATAGCGTAATTTTTCATAGAAACAATTTCTATAGTGGTTCTAACCTTGACCCAGCATCCAAAGCTCTACAATGTGCAGTGCACAGCAGCAGCACGCCGCCTCATGCTCCTACGACAGCTCCATCGGCCTCTCTTGCGATCGGTAGCTGCAGCATGGCGACCCGCAACCAGCTCTCCCACGTCCTTCCGCCACGGTGACATGCGTAGCACCAGCGACACCAGCGACACCAGCAACAGCAGCGACAGCCAAAACGACCAGCCCGAAGCTCCAGCTCCGCCAAAGCCACAGCCGTCGCTCTTCGAACAGCTCTTCCCGGACGAGGCCAGGAAGCTACGAAAGCGCGCCTCCGATGGCAACGCCGACGACGCGGCCAGGAACACCTGGGTGTCGCGACTCTTCGACAACGAGCCTCCCACCGTACCGGAGGAACTGCTCCAAGACGAAAGCACCGACCCAGCGCAGGAGACCTCGCCAGCTTTCCGCGCGCAGGGTATGCTTATCCTCGGGGGGGCGAGCAAGACGCTGGTGGAGAGCGACTTCTTGCGTCTCGGGATGAAGGGGAAGCACGTGGAGGGTTGGGTGGGCGGGATCGTCAAAGGTAAGGCACCAAGCCCTTTACTCACCCTATCATTGCCAGTAACTAACACCCTTCAGTGATCCAAGCCCGCAACCCCGACACACTAGAGCCAAAGGGGCACTACTTCGTCCTCTTCGACACACACGAGGCGGCAGCAGCATACAAGGACCGGCTAGAGCAGCTGTGGGGGCTCGGCAAGGCGTACGTGCCCGGGGCGCACCACGGGCGGTGGCACACGATGCAGCAGCCTCTACCACGGGGTCTGCGGCGGACCGAGGCCGGCGAGGACGTGGCGTCGCTCGTGCGGTCCTTCACGCTGGTCCCGCCTGGCCAGCGGCTGCAGGTGCAGCTGTCGCGCGTGAGCCCCGCCCGCATCGCCGAGCTGTATCTCCAGGGCGGCTTCATCGACCGGCTGGCCGCGAGGGCAGGGTCCGAGTTCCTAGTCTTGATCCGCATCGACGGCGGTAGGCTGACGCTCGACGACCTCCGCCGCGCCATCGAGGACGACGGCCTGCGCCGTAATCTCGCCTGGCGCATCACCGATCTCGACAGCGGCATCCTACCCTTCGGGAAGAGCATTCTGAAGGGGAAGGGGCAGGCGCTTAGTTTGAAGGGGCCCTCTGCCAACCAGCCTTCGACACAGGTCTTAAAAGACGAAGGTGGCAATCATAAGGACGACGGTGATAGTCTTGGGAAGAACACGACCAACACTATCTCCGAGGCGGAAGAGAGCAACGAGAAGCATAGACAATATCCCCGCTTCATCATCCCCTTTATGGATAAGGCGGAAGCCTACCGCTTTGTACAGAACTGGCATCGCCGTGAACTGGCATTGCAGATGGGGGGCGGAGGCAAGAGGCAGCCGTCGTGGGAAGAAAGTAAGATAATCAATGCGACGGTTCTATGGTGAGGTAAAGACAGCCTACGTAGATAGTTTCATGAGTGTATGCCATGAAGAGGCTACTCAACCTATCACGAAATCTAACTCAAGAATCAGCATGCAGTTGATACTCACGGTCTGCCGCACATAATAGAAATGAATATCCCACGTGAAACCGTTTAGTACTGAGAAATAAAGTGTATTAAAGGCCCATATCAACCAAACTCCGACAGACGATAATTTTGCCCCATGTTTCCCGAAGGGAGGGCAATGTGCGGTTCTTTCATGCTTCTGGGAATATCTATCGCGAAGCACGCTCCTTTCCGGCCAAATCCCCCAAAACGACGAGATTGCTTCCTCTGATTGATGATACAGACAGCACCGTCCGAAATTCGGGAGCTCCTCCTTGTGTGCGGTGCGCTCTCGCTCTCCATAGCCCATGCCCTGGATCTATTGTTTGACGCTCAAAGAGACACATGATATCAACGCCTAGTTCCTCCACTCCGCATTTGATGAAGCTATACCAACAAGCTCAATGGGCGTTGAAACGGCAGGGTGCCTTGTAATTCCGCTTCCGGGTTCCACCTCTTTCTGGTCACCACATCTTCATCTCCTCCAGACATTGCACTTCATCCTCTCCAAACATGATATTTCTCTAACAGCATTTGCCACCAGATTCCGCCGCGGCGCGACCGACGGGGACGTTAGAAGACGACGGATCTGTCTTCGCAGTGTCAATGATCCGCTTCTTAATGTCTGCCGCCAGGCTGTAGAATGCCTTGTCGATGTTGATGTTGCTCTTGGCCGAGACCTCGAGGAATGGAATGCCCAGCTCGTTTGCCAAGGCTTCGCCTTGCTCTGTAGATACTACACGCTTCTCCTCCCAGTCGCACTTGTTGCCGATTAAAATCTTGTTAACACCCTCGGTGGCGTGTTGTTCTACATTAGCGAACCATGTCCGGATATCTACGCGGAAGCTTGTGTTAGCCGGTGTGGAACATTCATCGACAACGGTGATCCCATTTCTCGGAGAACTGGGGATTTCCCAGGCGCATAATCCGTGTACAACACACCCAAGGTTTCAGGGAAGCCTTAAGCGGGATAGGGAACACGTGGAGGGCGTGGCTTACTCTCAAATGATCTTTGGTCGGTGACATCGTAAACGAGGAGAATGCCCATGGCGCCGCGGTAGTAGGCTGTGGTGATGGTTCGGAATCGTTCCTGGCCAGCAGTATCCCATATCTGCAGCTTCACACGCTTGCCATCCAACTCAATGGTCCGGATCTTGAAGTCGATACCGATGGTTGTAATGAAAGAGGGCGTGAAAGAGTCCTCGCTAAACCGTAGGAGGCAGCATGATTTACCCACGCCCGAGTCGCCGATTAGCAGGAGCTTGATCTATGCACAGCAGTCCCCGATCAGTCATGTTCCTCATTCGATACCAATCACGATTCTCATTCCTGTCCACCAGGGCTGCAGTTGAGGTGTCTCGAGGTGAAGCGAGAGGCGTGCTAAGGGGTGGTCGTTTGATGTTCTCGAAGGGGAATGGTGGACCTACTAAAAAATCATAGTTGCGGTTCCCCGACATGGTGAAGAGGACAGGAGGCTCGTCTGACGGGTGAGATGGATGGGGGTGATAGGTAGCGGGAACGGTGTCGGGTTGTCGGGTCGGGTTGATGGTTGAGCAAGACCAGCGACACGCGGCGCTGAGGGAAGGGGATGAGTGGTCGTGAGTGGTCGAGGTCGAATTGACGTTGACGTTGACGTTGGCGTTGGTTGGTATTCGGGACGGTGGTGGCGGACCAGGACGGCACAGGACAGGGCTACTTAGGACGAGACAGGGGAGGATGAGGGCCGTGTGTCGTCGGTTGCAAGTTGTAACCTGTCTATCAGTCAGACGCGGCGGGTTCGGTGGCAGAAGCAGCAGTGCTAGGAGGTAGGGGAGCAGGTACATGCAGGCTCAGCCTTGGCGCAGATGGGTCGTCTAACTGGCTTGGTACTAGACGGGTAGGCTACCTACGTGTACGGAGTAGCACTGCGGTCGGTATCTATGACGAGCCGGCCGGGGTTTGTTTTAGGTATCGGAATATGGTAATGCCCCCAAATGCGATGAGCCCTCCTGGTAAACTGTGTCTAAGATACCTAAGTAAGTAGGTAGTTAGCGTATTCGAAACTCTGAGTCCAATTGCTTGGGCTGGATAGAAAGCGTGGACGACAATGAGAGACGAGAATAGATCGAGGAAAAGAAAAGATGGAACGGTGTTATTCGAGTTTATGTGTACCTGGTAGGTAGAATTATAACCTTGAACTCACCCGACATGTCCAAAAAGAACAGGTACCTACCTATTTAGGTCGAGACCTACCTACAATTGTAGCCTAGAGGCGGCTGTTGGGGGCCTTTTCTACTACTCCCCAACCCTTTTTAGTTCCTTAAGCTCAACCAGTTGGAACGCCACCTGGCCGATTCCTTTGGCTCATCTACTACAGTACCTACTGTACCTACTGCAGTCTAGCAGCGCAACCTTGGCCAGTGTTGTAATAAAGCTGCCTAATAGGCGCCAGTGTACTTCGTAAAGGTACCGCCTTCTACAGTATGTACCTAGGTAGGCAGTAGGGACAGAATCACCTTCCTTGACTAGGGCTGTTCTTGTTCATTCTTTCATGCCATCATGATACTTCAAATCTATTAATTCATTTCATTCTGTCTTGCCATCAGGTTAGTTTGAGCGATAAACTACAACTCTTGCAGATCAAGCACTTTTAGTATTCGAAGGCTTCAGTGAACCTGAATCGCGGACTCCGGATTCACCCTTGCCTAACCGACGTCATCATACTAGGCGAAGGAGGAAGAAAAATGTCTTATTAACGCCTCTCTCTACGTCATTGAAATCACAGTCATGATTTGATATAGGCAGTCGCGCGACAAAGGACTACGGTTAAGATATAACGAAGCTCGCTCCAAAGCCTCACCTTCATAAGCCAGCTACGAGGGCTAGGCATCAACGATAATCTCGGTTCTGCATATACTCAATAGTTACATCCATGTGAAAGAGATAAAGACGTTACGCGGGCGGGAATAGGCGTTTTCCATTTCAGCCAACGTATGAAATCTCATTCGATTGCATATCACAGACAGGTCGGCTACCTAGGTGGCTTTTCACCAAAGCGCTTGATAGAGACGAGCTGGCTGATGTCATGTTACATGAGTTTCATCTCAAAGCATCATTGATGAGTCTTACATTCATGATCAGCCCTCAAGGCCCCTCATAAGTGAATCCTCATTCGGCGGGCTCGGCTCGCCCTGTGTTTGGTCAAGTGACTGAAGAGCTACACTTATGTTCTATTTATGCAGAGGTAAACGGTCCTCAAAACGGTCTCAGATTTTCCCTGTAACTATTACCGTTCTTTATAGTGATTGAGAGGCGCAATTAGTTTTCATCCAAGCCGGGGACCTACGACGGTATCATCGCTACAAGCGAAAAGCAACTATAACCCTTCAAACAGTAGCAGCAGATATATTGTGCTATCTCAAATGCAGAAAGAGACATTTTTTAGGAGAACGCTCTTATCACGCAGAAGCAATGCAATGACAAAGCTACAAGCATGTCAGGCAAGTCTGTCACTCCAACCGCTTGCCAGGGCGGAACCAGCTACACAGTCGACGCGGGGCAAGTCATCGTCAAGTTCCATAGTCCCTGGACATGAGCTTTATGAATAGTGTCGAACAAGCCTACCCAGGCTTCACGCCACGGCACAAGGACTGTGGTTCGTTTCATAATCTACACGTCTACACAATGAATAATATCGGGGGCCTCTGCATGTATCCCGCCCGAGCCTATTTGCAAAGGAACAACTACGAGCTCCTGCGAAACACCATCGACAGCTACACAAGGTTTGCAGACACCAACGCGCCAGCCCCTGCTATTCCAGCACAGAGAAACATGCCTACGGCTGACTCGACTGGTGTGGATTCTTCGCCTCGGCATATCATAACACGTCTGGGTCGATGAGCAGGCCAGATCGCGGGCAGCTTTTTCAGCATTACTTGTCGTAACTCCAACGACTGCGTAAGGGGCTTCCAAATCGCTTTCACGCAATGCTGGACACCTTGATCCCCCAACTCCCGAGTATATGTGATGAGAATTGGCCATTGGTGCCCAACCACACCGCGAAACTGACTGACCTATTCCTCGATAATGGTTTCGCACAGGACGAAGCTGAGAATATGAATTCGGCCACTGAGGAAAGCTTATGCTTACGTTACCTCGGTGCTGTTGTTCTCATCTGACATCTTGAATCATGATACTGTAGTTCGTATCAGTACAGACGAGATCTTATACTGGTGCGACCACACTAATCTAGATGTCATAATTGCACTAGCACTGCCTTGGACAGGCTCGGATCAAGTACAAGTTCATTCCTGCTATTAAAAGCTGATTTTTCGGCTTCTTTGCTTCGGCGTTGCCCGCTCAGCAAGCCACTGTCCGCTTCTTCTCGTCGCTGTTTATCGTCCTCGAGTAATCATCGTAATCCCGAGATCTCGCCCATATCTTTATGCTTATGAAAGGCTAACGGCAAATAGGGGCAAAAAAACTGCCAGGACAAGTAAGCTGCACACCTACCCGGCTAAGATCGACTTCTTAGGAAGTCGGTTCCAACCCGTTTTATCGAAAAATATCAAGGCTCTAGAGCTAGGTACTGTCCGTTTATAACAGATTGAAATAGTGCAAATGGACTTGTGCAAAAGCGGGACCAGCTCAGGCTCGCCTGAGGCCCCATTTAGGATATCGTGGTAAAACCATATGAGGAGGCAGCCTCCAATAGGAGCCCACAGGTCGGTGGCCGAAACTAAACACGCTCTCAGCCCTCAAGGGCTACTAAGTGGAGGTTAAGGCTACTACTAATAGGCGGAGGGCATCAAGCCACTTAGGTCAGGTATTGGAGTTCTCCGGTCATTTATTCTGCAAGCCGCACGCAGCCTCCCCAGCAAGAAATTTACAGCAAATTACGAGACAGGCCGCTATCACGTGGACACGGCATATGGTATGGTTGAGGCAAATGCGACAGCGCTCGGGACCCCAGCTGAAGTCTTCCGACCCGGTGGGCCATTCCGACCGACGGGCCAATACGTCTCGAAGAGGAAGCTCGCTCTGCAGATCCAAGGGACCCGAAATTCTAGCCCGACCTATCCTGAGCCAATCGACATCACATTCGCATCTCAGCTGGCTTACCTACTATCTATCTCGGCCCTGTAATGCTTGGTTATCCCACCTCCCGCTCGGGGATTAGTGACGATAAAAAAGAAACATGGATGGGCCGGCACTCGCCTCTCTCTATACAAAAGAGATGAATTCCCCGGCTGTCGTTGTTGATGCTGGTAGTTGATACTCAATACATCAGTACGAAATTCACAGGGAATAGAGTGTCTCGGTTGTGAATCGTGAATATGCTACGACAGGCTGTGCTAGCTGAGGCTGCTTTGGCCGTCAGCTCGACCATGGCCGCATCCTTTAGTTGTCCTAGCGACGTGCCGTTCAGTTGCTCCAACACGACGGCTGTGGGCGACCTTTGCTGCTTTAATGCGCCGGGAGGCGATATCCTGCTCACGCAATTCTGGGATACGGCCCCTTCGACCGGTCCGGCAGATTCCTGGACGCTCCACGGACTGTGGTATGTTAACAACATTACGCGGCTCTACCCTCAAATCTCGCCATCGAGACATGATCCCGGCTAACATCGCCACAGGCCTGACAACTGCGATGGGTCGTATGAGCAGTACTGTGACCAGAACCGACAGTACACAAATATTACCGCAATCATAGCGGCGAAGGCGCCGTCCACGCTAGAGACGATGCAGAAGTACTGGAAGGACTACCAGGGCAACGACGAGTCGTTCTGGGAGCACGAGTGGGGGAAGCACGGGACATGCATCAGCACGCTAGAGCCGGAGTGCTACGCCTCCGTCGACACCTACCAGCCGACGGACGAGGTGGCCGACTACTTCACGCGGGCCGTGAGCCTATTCAAGACGCTGCCCACATACGACTGGCTAGCCGCCGCGGGCATCGTGCCCTCAACGACACAGACGTACACGCTCGCCGCCATCCAGGACGTTCTGACGGCGCACCACGGCCACAACGCCGTCATCCGGTGCAGCGGAAACCAGTTTAACGAACTGTGGTACCACTACCACGTGAAGGGCTCGGTGCAAAGCGGCACATTCCAGGCCGTGAACCCCGTGGGGTCGGGATCAAACTGTCCCACTACGGGGATCCGTTATCTGCCCAAATACACCACGCTCCCCACGACAACGACAACGACGAAAACAAGCCCCCCGACGTCCGTCCCAACGGGCACGCCCGGCGTGCTTTCAGGGAAGGGCTATGTCGAGGTCCAGCCCGACGGCTTCATGATCAGCTCTGGGAACTGGTATCGCGCAAGCGGGACCCCGGCAACGTACACGGCGACCCCGAACAGCGACGGTAAAACATTCACGCTGAAGACGAGCAAGGGCCCGTGTCAGGTGCTGAATGATGCGTCGTTCAGCTGTGCGACCAACCTCACTGCGAGTAGCTTCGGTTACGATGGCGCGCATCTCACTTATGCTGGTGCCGCTACCTTCTATGCTGCCTCGACGCCCAGCGGCCAGGATAAGGGGGTCATTTACACAACGCAACGGGCTGTGTTATTACAGATGTATTGGCAGCCGTTGTAAATGATAGCGATGCGGTCAGTGTGGGTGGGTAGAAATGGGCAAGCCATGTCTCACCCCCCGCCTTCACCTCGCCTGCTTGCCCTTCTCCCAAGGAGATAGTTGAAATAGTTGTCTGTGCTCATGCAGGAACCGGCCCTAAGCTGCGAGGAATTTATCCTTTTAAGTTGTCAGACCGGTTTCTAATGTTGGGCCTCAGCCCTCTCACCGGCACTCAACCTGTTTTCGTCAAGCTTTGTTTGGAGAAAGGTATTATAGGCCAAGCTTTTGTATATACCCGCACCCCCCCTTAAGAACTTCTTTGGGGCATATTCTTATCTTTCCGCTATTAGCTATAAGATCAGCTTCAAAGTTCTTAGTCCTTTCGTTCCAATGTTATAAGGACCCAGTAATCCAGGAAGTGACCTAGAATAAACATATATTGTTGATGTTTCAAGAACTTTATAATCATAAACCAAAAAGTAGCATTTAAAATATACAAAATTAAACCTATGCCACAATTTATATAAGCTTTACAGCAACTATGTATAGGTAGTAGAACGGGGGGAGGCGCAAGGGTAAACCTGGTTAGAATGGAGTGCTTCTCAGTATCTAGTAAAATCCTTGGTGTGTGCACTAAGCCTATCTGAATATAATGACAATCTAACAAAGCGCGGAGAGTGTATCTTGTTCCCAACAATGCCAACTTATACCGGCCCCAGCTCGGCAAGGTAAACTTACGTATTAGACTATCGCCAAGAATCGCCATTCTATTCTTCTTCCATCTATATTCGTCGAAGTTCTCAATTCTATTCAATCCGTAGTTTATCGCACGTGGGAGCGTGAGATCAAGGAGTTGGGATACCAACTCCTTATTGCCTAGAAACAGCCTGTACTTTCGGAAGAGGATATAATGTGCTGCCGTCTTGAAATATTTGATATCTTGGACCTCACTGCCTAACTAGGGCATGAATATGGAGTTGCTAGGAGCTCCGAGCCAACCATATTCGTCTTCTAGGTCGCGAAAGAATATATAGTCATCGGGATTATAGCTTGAGAAAAGCTAAACGGGTAGTCTGCCTCAGAGATGAGAGTCGGAGTAGTAAGTAGGTCGGTATCTAGCGTCCGCTATATACACACATGCCCTTTGTTCTATAGATCTACAGACCGTAACAAGTATTAAGAAGGAATTACTCGGTGTCCTGTTTAGAAACTTATCGTCTCTATTACCGAATAGTTTAGGCTAACTAGTGTTGAGTTTATCGAGATGTAGGGAAACGGTGCTGGGCGGCTTTGATGTATTCCGACAAAATCGTGTTGCTGGGTCCAGTTGCTTTGTAGTACTTTACAGCATCCGCTCGCCGGGGTTTCGACCGCTTTTTTGATGTGTCTTTTGCCCTGCCGAACTTCTTGTGCAACCCGACATCGTCATTCTCATCAACACTGTATCTAGGGTCTCTCCCCCCCTTTCAGGTGCCAAGTCATTGTATAGGCCTCATATGCCAAAAGACCTAGTGCTGCCTGCGAAAACTGCTTGTCGATTGATCTAAGTAACCTAGACGGACTTCTCTTGAGCTACTGCATTCTTACGGGGATAGTACTATGTTAGCTGCCTTTATAGAAACAAATCTGGATGCGGTGATGTCCTTGTGTTGATATAGTTCAGACCTATCACTCATCCGGCACAGCCGAGATGGATATAGCTTGCAAGGAACGGCTCTGTCTCACAGAAGAAAAATTCAAATCTCGGTATCGCTTAGAAATGTACGAAGCAGAAGAACTTAAAGAGATGCACATCTACGAACACAGCAGCTCTAATTCACAGCAATTATGAGCATAACTCCCTGTTCGCGCGCAGCCATAGCAAAACCAGACTTAATCCTGGATCTAGATGGCGAGATTCTTGTCATCATGCGCAACTCGCCTAGCATTTTCAACTCTTATGAAGAGGGATCACAGCAGTGGACACCATGAGGTACAGCAGCGTATGCAGGAACAAGCAAGTAATAGTGTATATACGAGGTATATAGTTGATTATACTTCCATATTTATAGCTTTGCCTATGAGGATCTTCGACCTTAAGTAAGACGGGGGCTTACTACTTAAGCCACTTTGCATAAGCCCATCGAATTCGATCTAGAGCCCTCTGCTGATATTGAACGCCCCTGAGGTTAGCAACGTCATCTAAGTCCTCCAAAAAGTCCTTCTCGATGTCTGCAGGGATGATTTTGGGGGCGAGTCGGCGTAAAACATGGACTTCGGCTATGAGAAGGCCGTGGTCTTTGTATGGAAGAACATTGGTTTGTGTTGGCGCGGCCCCCGAAAAGACACGATCAATGTTTCGAAGAACACGCACACATCTGCCTGCTTTACGCGTCTCGGCATATCCTCTACGCCCACCGAAGACGCCGAGAAGATATCGCGCTACTCCAACGGAAACGAATATGCCGGGAGTGAGGCCGACGAAGCCGAAAACCAGCTCTTGACTCCTCAATAAGGCATCTATGCCGCTCATCGCAACCTCAACGTCGACCTTCGTCTTTTGAACTTGAATGAGCAAGGTACGGACTAGGTCGCCACGCACAGTACCCATTAAGGGGCTTCTAAGGTCTTTTTCGTAGGCGCGAAGAATCGGTGTCACATCTCCCTCTCGGACCTTGGCCCGGATTTCAGCAACCTGTGTCTCGGATATTGACAGGCCACCAGTTGCAGTACTGGACTTGTCAACAGCAAAGTCTACCACCATACGTTCCAAGCTCTCCCTGTCTGCCCTAAGACTATCCCGGCTCATGATAGCAATCTCACTATTGGCATCATGGCGAATAGTTCCTATGACCTTTATCATTGGTTCGATGATCCAATTGAACCAGAAGTCGCGGATAGTTGAGCCCAAGTCTTGGACCCAATCCAGAATCTCCTTTCTCCTATTGACAAATATCCGTAGAATTGTGGTTGAAGAAAGTAGAAGGGCAGTCGCAGGAAGCCAATACCTAACCAGACGCGTAGGCCGTCCATTCTTTGTCACAAGTTTCCTTGCCGTCGTGATGGTCGAGATTAGCTGCTCATCTAACAACGCATGTAGTCGTTTAGCAACAACCACCGGCCGGTTCTGGTCGTCTTCCTCCGCTTGGATAGATAGCGCATCTTCTGCCACAGCAGCAAAGACCTTATCTTCCATTTGGTTAGTGTTAAGTTCCAGGTCTAGAACATCACGGAGCATCATGTCCATGAGCGCCACGCTTCTTTCAACTACACCCTTCCATTCCTGACTATTCGGCAGAGAAAGCTCGCTGTCGCTTCTCCCATCATCAGCCCCGATGCCACTGAACGCGAATCCCTCATCAATAAGGACGCCGAGACCGCTGGCTGTCATTTCCCGCAATTTTTTGAGTCTCGCTTGTTTCCTTCGCGCTTCAGCGCGACATAGCGCTACGGGTGACATCATTCGCCGCGGGACATCGGCAAGAGACTTTTCAAGAATAGTTGATTGAACAATCGCATAAAATCGTCGCCATTGTGGTGCCAGGCTAGGTGCAGTGGCATTGGTATGTGCTACTTCGGACTCCGCAATTACAGCACTGCCACTGGTGTAACGCCGTAATCGAGATTTACTATCTTCATAAACCTCTGAAGCCCATACCCAAAGTTTAGCGGGACTGATTTGAATCATATACAGAGTGGTAGATAGTGGTGATGACAAAACATCATCCCAGTACCATATGTGGTCACTTAAAGGCACGATTTGGTCCAAAAGCATGTCCACGATAACGCCATAGGTTTGGACGGCGGCCTTGCTGACCAGCAGCCACTCGAGATCTGATTCATGCTGGCTTAGCTGTAGCTCGTCACGGGGCTGCTCTGATAGTAGGTTGGACTGTGTGAGGAGGAGCTGAAGCTGCGAAGGCGGAAGAACAGCTCGTGACCCGGTGGTGGCTGACAATGCCTTTATGATCCTTAACAACTCTTTGACACGAGGGGTATGTAGCACTGTGTTTAGCTCTGCGGCGACCTCGTTTGTGGGATGGGCGTGGGGACTTGTTATAGTTGCATAGATGATACCATCTAAGTGGGCGTCCAAACGCCGAACTTGACTTGAGAAAACGTCAGCATGGGGTGGATAAGGAAGGGCAAGGATAAGAGTGAGGAGGCTATGTGTAAGGTAGGTAGGTAGTGTGTACTGGGCTCGACTTACTCGGCTAACACCGACATGTCGGTATCTAATTAAGTAAAATAATAAATTTCACATGGGATGATACTCAAACCTAAGCATACGTGCAGGTTGTCATCCCCTTGTTTTTAATCATGCCACGTTTAGGGAGAACCGCAAATGCTTCATCGGAACGCCGTGTAAAAGGGTTGACCAGGAGGCTGGTACCTGAGCTGACCAAGTCGAGGCCTGAAGGTACACGTAAAATTGCTGGCGATCGATGAACCAGAATGCAATATGGCGCTAGACGGCGTTGCTCTTCCCGGTGCAGGCTCTTCCACAAGTGGAACATGCGTTGACAATCGTTCGATGTTTACTTACTTTGCGGAACCCGGGAAAAATAAGTTTCTACTGGGCGAAGGAGGTATGAGGTCATGCGAAGCTAATCGGGAGCTATGGCTATGGATTGTGTTTGTGGTGGCTAGCGTTAGGCGGACAGCTTGTCACAGCTGGCGACGGAAGGCATGTCAGGGCGGGAGTTACCGTAGATGAACCGGCTTCCCATCTACGCGCGTAGGCGATAGGCGGACCTTGCTGGGTTCGGCACAGAAGTGGGTCAACAAAACACTACACACTGGTTATGAAATACCTGAACTCTACTTTTTCAAAGGTAAATAAAACATCCAAATAAAATCAAAGAAATTGCCTAAAAGCTCCAAGATATAATTTAAATCTTGGGGAATTATAGGAAATATTTTATATATTTCTTTGATATTATTTTGCTCTGTTGTTTAACTGTAAAACTGTAGAGATTAGGTGGTTGATGATCTATGTGTGGTGTCTTGTTGACCTTACTACTACTCGGCATATGGTTTGTCCTGGCCCGTTGTTTGCCACACTTAGGTACCCACATGTGGTACAGTAGGTGCAAAAGGTGCCACTAAATTCCATGTTCACTGATGGCAATCCGAATACGAACGCGATTGGGTTCCCCAAACAGCGGCTGCCCCACGCTCTAAACAACGGAAAGTCCAAACTCCAGTGGTCTCATTGTGGCAGCATCTCTGCTGATTGGCCCTTCCTTCCACCCTAGCTAGGGTGGTCCGGGGACCTGCATAGCAAATCTCCTAATCGCCTCCTTATCATGCCTCTGGTTTTCTGCTTGACCAGTATCCTTTAAAGAATCATAAAACGCTGCGCTTTGGATTCTATATTCTCTCCTCTTCTGCAGGATCCAAGCAGCTTATCACCCTCTCCTCTTGGTGTATCTCATCCATCATCTGGTCAATCAAAGCTGAAGAGACACCATGGCGACCTTGTAAGACCTCCTGCGCACGCGCTTCTTTGATTGCTCCCCTATCTTCGCCATTGTTGAGCTTGGGCTGTATGAGCTTTGTCTGACTTTGACGTGTCTTCGCAGTAACTCGACCATCGTGGGCGCCTTTAGCCAACCCGATACCTTCTCCAGCGTCTTTGAAGAAGTTACCAAGTACAATGTCCAGCTCAACATCGTCGAGCGCCTCTGGGCTGTTAGTTCTGTCTCCCGCGACTGCCGTTACAATTGCTGAACATTCGATATAGGCCTGGTATCTATGGATGCAAAACGACACACTCGCTACCGGCATCATGAGTTTCGTCTTACACGAGGTCGTCTACTTCGGCAGATGTATTCCCTGGATGATCATTGACAGAATGCCGTATTTCAACAAGTTCAAGATCCAGAACGTGCGTTTGACCATACCACCAAGTTCAGTAAAAGATCGATGGAGGTAGATTAGCTAACATCTAGCTTATAGCAAAAAATACCCACATTCAAGGAACAATGGGAATGTGCTAGCCTTGTTCTCCTCAGTCACTTCACTGTCGAGCTTCCGCAGATCTGGCTCTTCCATCCTATTGCGACATACTTCGGCATGGATTTCGGCGTCCCCTTCCCTTCGCTCGGCAAGATGGCCTTCCAGATCGCTGTTTTCTTCGTCATGGAGGATGCTTGGCATTACTGGCTCCACCGGGCTCTGCACTACGGCCCTCTTTACAAGATGATCCACAAGCTTCACCATACCTACTCTGCACCTTTCGGTTTGGCTGCTGAGTACGCCTCGCCCATCGAGGTTATGCTTCTAGCCCTGGGATCGGTCGGATCTCCTATCCTCTGGGCTTCCTTTACTGGCGACCTGCACCTATTCACCATGTATGTCTGGATCGTTGCCCGACTATTCCAGGCCATCGATGCTCACAGCGGTTATGATTTCCCCTGGAGCTTGCGACACTTCCTCCCATTCTGGGCTGGAGCTGACCACCACGATATCCACCACGAACGCTTCATCGGCAACTACGCTTCGAGCTTCCGCTGGTGGGACTACATGCTAGACACCGAGTCCGGTCCCGAGGCTGCTAAGCGCCGCCGGGAGAGGAAGATGAAGGCCATGAAGAACAAGAAGGCCGAATAAACGGTTGGGATCGTTCCAGAACTGGATATGGTCACGGGACTATCGACCCCTTTCTATTTCCGAAGAGCATGTGGCCATAGACAGCATCCGTGAGCCTCCTCGACTAGCATTGCAAGACATTGCTGAAGCGGCATCAACTGGATATATCGAGATTACAGACCTTGTCAGGCTTATTACAGTGCATACATTACACTACGGGGCTTGTAATCAATCACTTGGGCAAGCCAAGTTTTGCCCCTATTAATGACGATAAGACATGAAAAACCTATATAGACTAATCCGAAGATCAACCCCTTAATAAGAATAATATTACAAACCTAAATTTCCTGAATCCGTGTTCTATGACTTGAACATGGAATAGAAACTCTCAAGTTGTTTATGGGGTGCCTGTCGTTAACGGTAGACGTCTAAGGGCCACGTAATAGGATACGATAAGCGGGTAATGTTCAGATATGCCTACAACAACATTTATCGAAAATGTGACATCTCCTTAGCTACATTCACCGGGCATGCTCTTATAGCTAGGTAGGTATGTTACTCTTAGGTTGTTCCTAGTGGACAGACCACCGAACACAAAACTAAAGTGTCACACGGCACATGTAGACAGTCTCAAAGAGCCTTTATATAGCTCCACGAAGGTGTTTTAAAGACCCCTCGTGCAATGAGAGTCTATTACCTACCCTACGTACAAGGTGGATGACACAAAGTGCGCATGGCTTTACTAGTACAATGTCAATGCAGGGCCAGCATTGAAATACAGCTAATTAATTATACTATCGCGTTCGAAAGATAGGCCTAGACGCGGGAAGGCGGGATAGGGGTAGGTGTGATACAGACAGACAGCCCTATAGGATTTGATTACGACGGGACGTCCGCTAATTTATACAACACGGATACCTTTTCCATAAGTCACGTTGTTCTCTTGGGTCCATCCGTAAAAAGATAGGACGATTTCATGTCTTCTTAGGCGTGCAGCAATCGCCCGCGTCGGCCACGACACGGTCGGCCACCTGTCTCAGGCCGCACGAGTCTCCACCGCTGCCGCCGCCGCCGCCGTTGTCGACCTCGCCGAAGTCCCGCGCCAGAGCGTCGCAGAGCCCGGCGAGCTCGACGTCCTTGGCCGAGAGGCCCGGTGGGTTGTGAGTCGTCCACCGGATGTATGTCGTGTTGTATACCTAGATAGATAGACAGTGTTAGAAAAGGGGGTGGCGAGAATAAGATGATGATGATGATGATATCAGGGTGTGTGGGTGTGGTGGTGGCGTTGGTATATAGGTAGGTAGGTACTGTAAGGAGGGTGTGGATTCGCCAGCCCGCCCATCTGTCTATGCTACTACCAGGTGCTAATACCCGTTCTGATGACGAGCTAGACACGCATGTTGGGTCCGATCGTGGGGCGCATGTTGCGAGGCTGCAATCACCGCTCGATGCAGCAGCAGCCGCCGCGCCGCCCGTTAGCGGGTCAGGTCAGGTGGTGCAGTGGCTTGTGTTTCATGCGGATATTTTCTTGTTGTTCTGTTGGCTTTCATGATACCAACAAGCAGCTGAAAAATGATCCATCGGAACGCTAAGCCTGGATGGATTATTTTTTTTGAAGTTGAGGTGGGTGTTAGTGATGCAACGACGCGTGTGTACTGTGATGTGGTTGGTAGGTAAGGGGCTTGCTTAGGTCAGAGTAGGGGGGGGATAGGGGGGAAAGGGGAAAGTTGGTACAGGAAAGATAGCAGTTTGATGAAAGTTTCGCAACATGGCCATCGAAAAGAGCTATATGTGAGTAGATAGATTACATACGTTAGACCACTCCGGGTGGTGATTCTTTAGCTTGCATTGCAGCGAAACCGCCGTCATGAAGTCCTGTGGAGGCGCAGGTTAGCCAAGTATGCTTGCTTACTTACGCATATGAAGATACAGCATGTTCCTTCTTGGATGCATCATCTTCCCCCATTGGGCCATTGGGGGGAGTAGGTAATCAGTACCACAAAGGGAACCGTGTATCGCCACATGGGAGAAAGGCCATGTCGGGGTCGGAACAACATTGGGAGGCGAAAGTCCCCGTATCAGCTTTCGGATTCGGGGTTTCGCAGCATACCGCCTTATTAGGCATCTCGCTGTGGGTGGGCTGGTCACTCGGAGGCCAACCCGGCGTATTATGGAGTCCCGTTAGCTGCAAGCAGGTCGCAACGGGTTCTCATTCGAGACAGCTTTTGTCATCATACTGACGTCGCTAGCCTGACTGAGCCCTGGCGCTCTCGGTGATAGCGATACGGGTGAGGTACTGTAGGTACTCTATCATCCCACGTTGCTTGCTCAGGTTCCCTTAGGTGCAGCCTTCTCAGCGAGCGTGAAACCGATGAATAAGTAGCCGTGTGGCACAGGGTTGGAGTAGAACTCCGGGAGCCACTACTTCACCCATGCAACAAGAGCCCGAGAGCCCTTTCATAACTCAGCGCCTTTGTGATAAGACTGAGTCTGGAGGCAACAGTCTGCGGCGTGATGAAAAAAACAAAAAAAAAACAAAAAAAAACCGTTTTCTCGCGGAGGCGTCCCGCGCTGGGCAAAATACAAAGACCGTTTTTGGAAACGACGTTTTAGCGCCGATGGCGCAGTATAATGAAGTACTGGTATATCGAAGCATATCGAAAGGGTGGAACTTTAGTTCCTGCAGACTCACCCACGTTTTGGCGAAGTTCTTGAACTTGAAACTCCTCTCCAGCCCTCGACCGCTGGAAATTAATGTCCAGCGTCCCCCTTTCTCGGCCGAGTCCAGCAGCCCTTGGAGAGCCGCCGTCAGCGTCGTCTCATCTGCACCAGTCGCGAACTGCACCTTCGCAGCGTGGGCCATCGCGCACACGCCTGGCGATGCTTGAAAACGTCGTAGCTGCGTACGTGTGAATGGGAACTGGGACTGCTTAACAGCCTGACTCGTCATGTGTATGGCCTGGATAGCCTTGCCCCTGCTCATGGAAGCACCTGTGAGATGCAGCATCGGCGCGGCGTGGCGGGCGAACATCCGTCTGGTGAGATCGGTTCAACGTAATCCGATCGTGGTGCTCTTCTCATACAAGCCTATGCCACACGGGGAGTGGATGGCGAACTATTTCCAGTTGGATGGCGAAGGTGTGTGGCTGTTTGGTTGGAACTTTGTGAATGCTTGCTGTCTAATCTGTACATCTACTCCGTACAGTACATAGTACTTGCCAGTTTCGGGAGCGGTAACGGCTTGGCTGTTGTGATTGTGACTTAGTAACATATTACACCCTGGGAATTAGCTAGCACTCAGTTTCGTTACTGAGATGAAGTACCGACATCCTATCTTAACTCAATCTCCGCTCCCCCCACAGGTGAAACGACAACTCATCGTGATTACGTTTCCAGTATACAATGCTTACATAATAGCCTTTCTGGAGGGTATACTGTACCTAGACTAGGCTGTGTACCTGAGGTCCACGGTACTAAGATAGGGAGGGAGTTGGCGCTGGGATTTGATTCGGCTCCGGATGGCGCTCCTCATGCCAGTTGACGTGGTCCTAATAATGGTATTATACCTGGTATAAGTTGTTCTCGCTTCGACCAAAAGTTCTCAATGACGTCTTACTTAGCACTCGATGTTCTATAGGTGAGGTGTGTCACACAATTTGAATTTGAATTTGAGGATGATTGCTGACATGAGTTTAGGTTGCCAGTTAATGCTCTCCCTGCCACTGGCGGTAGCCTATTGCCCAAGATGTGATTAGAGACACAACACAACGGCGTATTCTGCCTTCCGTATAATGAGCACGTCGAACGAATGCTCAGCAGGCAGTATCACGCTATTGATCCGGCCAAGCTAATTTTACTTGCTCGGCGCTTCCATCCTTCGCCATACCCAGTTCAGTTGGTCGGAGAATTGATACCGCGGCACTGGGTCCAGATCCTGAATTGTCAGACGTGCATTTCGCGGTATATACGATTGCTGACTCCTCGGCGGGCGGATGGTTTCCACGGATGGCAGCACCAAGCCCACTTCAGTGGTTTGGGCTTTCTTCACTCGCTCTGCGACTCGGGCGCAACCGGATGCCATTGGGTTGGGTTTGTAGACATGAGAATATTAGGCTATGTGCCGGTGGTCCGTAACTCTCCTACTTTTCACGATATTCTCACTGTGGTTTTGTGAGGCGAACGTTGCTCAGGGTAGTAGTTGGTAAGAATAGTAATATGGGTTCGACGAGCTTTTTGCCCAACGCTAGGATACTATTAGACGTGGATTATATAAGTCTACCGCTGCGTGTGGTATGGGACTAATTCTACGCTAAATAGCACTTGCATAGCTTTTTTCCCACGATCACCATGGGATGGCGTGTGCCGCCCTGCTCAGAACTATTCCTATACGTATGCTATTCTAAAACAAGGTAAACGGCATATTGAGATCTCTTTAGTCGAAAAGATCTCATCAGTGCTGAGGCGTCTCCCGGCTTGACTAGGATGTCGTTCCTTAACGCGGTATCTAGTGCATCTGGATTTCTAACCTTAGTAGGTAGTTAACCCAGCTTAGCTATTAAGCGGTGATGTAAGTAGGTAGCTGAAACGAACGCCAGAATGGTCTCCGTGGAAGCTGACGGTGAGAACAGTAATCTACTACTTCTTATTGATTGTGCATGGATGAATGCCAGAAGAGAGAGAGAGAGAGAGAGACAGAGAGGCTTTGGAGATAAAGGAATTCGTCAAAGGCTAGATGTCATGACTGTTGACCTCTAGCGACGCAGGAGGCATTCCTTGTCGTGGAAGCTTATTCAGAGAGGTAACGGTATCTCCTTCCCAATTCCTTCACGGCGATGCCCTCGATACCGCGCATGCTATCGCGTTGATAGGCGGCCACACGGAGCTCACGATTTCAGCTAGACACACACCCGGGCAGCGAACCATCGGACACCATTATGTGGGACAGGCTGGGGGATTGGTCCCCCATATGCCGTTTTAGCTGGCCCGCAGCACCCCAGTCCTATGTATATCTTACCCGCGAGCCGACATATGCAAAGTAAGCAGAATGCGAAAATAGGCTTCGATGCCACCTTGGGCAACGCAGCACGAGCCATCACCCACAAAGGACCCTGGGCTATCCGAACCCACCTGCTGACTGGCCTCTGACTCGCCTGTTCGGATCTGTAGCACTCGGAGCCATTCCTTGGTGTACGAAAAAAGTCAGCCGGCTATAAGTCCACCATTGCCAAGCAGAGACAAGTTTGGAGGCCGACGACGCGCATCATGATCCCGGGTTCGGAACCGAAGAAGGAAAAAACGAGGAGGGGAGAGCAGAAGGATGATGGTGGCAGAATCGTCCTCTCTTTTGGCATAGTGAGTAAAGCTAAAGCTTGAAGCTTGCGGCTTCCGAAGGGATAGCCGAAACGCCTTGTTAGTATCGTGCAGTTAGGCTAAGGCAACTGTTGGGTTTCGCTCCTCTGCTTAATTAGCTTTTACAGCACAGTAGTCTACTTGTGAGGGTTACTGCATTGGCTCGTCAAAATAAATCAATCATGATTGGTTCGGGAGTATCTGAGATAACCGATTGAAACTGCGTAAGGGCACAACGGTTACTATTAATTGTTTCCAAATACTGCGTATAGGTCTCACTAGGATGCAGATCCCGAGGATGCATTATAAGACCACGCATAACTGGACTTGGTAATGTTTGCGCGCAATGGCTGGCTGGCTAAGAGTCTGGGCTCAACGCGTTGCCAGCGTACAGCATCCGTCCTCATGCTTTGGGTGGTATTGGCTTTACCGGGTAGGTAACAGTATCCTGACAACCTTGGAATTTGTCCATGTTTTGTCCCCTTGGATGCCGTTGTTATGGATAGGCGTTGAAAAAAGGCTGCGCTAGGCTTGTAAAAAGTGTATCGGGTAGATGCTGGCGGCTGTCTTAGTCAGACCACAATGCGTGGCGCTTGCTCATAACTTTAAACATTCTTCGTCAGTTGGAAACAGTCACGGGCTCAGGCTGGAAAACTAACGTAAGGCAAAAGTAAATCCCATCCTTTGCGGGCACTGTACTTGACATGGAAACGGCATCTATTGTCACACTGCATAGTGGTAGTTTTACAACTCACCCAATTCGACTGCGCAAACGAGAGAGACATGTATCGTGTCACGTTGGACTGAGCAGATAATCAGTAGAAGTAAATATGATTTTTAGTTCTCTTACGAAATCTCGACGCGGTCTATTCGGTCAGCCATGATGTGATCCTATTACTATCAATGGTAGTAATATGCTGTCCCCATAGATCCTGCCTGCAGCAAGGTTCGCCGGAGCACAATTGTCTCGATGAAGAGGGAGTGCATTCTGTCCTAGACACTGCTTAGGTATCTGATGGCGTTAACTAGCAGTCTGTCCCTTTTTTGAGGCGTTATCATACCAAGGCCAATGTGCGACACAACGCAATTTGGAGGGGTACCACAATACTTCTTCTATTCGAGTACAGCCGCAGAGGGATCGGCAGGCGATTACTAAAACTCATGTAACCTCGCTGGATGCGACTCGGGCTAACAACACAGACTGGAGCAGGTCGTGCATGTCACGTTAGGCAGGGAAGAATATCATGCTGGTAAATGAGCATCATTCGCTTCGGTCTGAGTGTGGCCAGCATAAGATGGTGGTACCAGTCCCAGTCCAGGCGTCGTGTTCACTGTTCAAGTCGCGAAAAGACCGATGTCCTGCCGGCGGCCGCTGGAGATATGGAAATCGCTAGAGATGCAAGGGTCTCCGACAATGTTGGTTGTTGGCTGCGCAGTTTAGCTTGGATATTACGGACAGCGTTGGGTTCTGTCCTAGGACATGATCGCTCGCAAGGCGCAAATACAGTATTCTGCCGGGCTCCGTGAGGTGATCAACGACCTGCCTTGATTTAACACAACAAGTTCGAGTCTTCGTTTCGTTATGAGGGCTGTGCTCTAATGCGACTTCTAGCACCAGTGCGTGATTACATTCTACGTGTATTTCTACTAGGTAGGATGGAGCCGAAGTTAGATATAGCCTATGCTCTATACCGTAGATGATTAAGATAATAGTATGATTGTCGCAGCTTGTCATCAATCGCGGCAACCGTAGACGAAAGAGCGGAGGGATCCATTTGCAGAGCGACACCCCTTTATAGCCTTACTAATATCTGAAGCACCGTTCTAAACTGAGCAACGGCTGCGATCCTTCCCGAAAGGCGAACACCGTATCTGTTGAGCCTCCAAAGGATGAATAAGGAATGAGGGAGGGTCGTGAGAGCTTGCCCTATTGAACTTAGCCTCCGGGCTCCAATACTACCTACCTCGTCATTTTATTGCAGTATAATATAGTAGTAATTGTAGCAGTGACTCTGATGAACACAGATCGATAGTGACTCAGCTGAAGTTTTAAATATTTCTTTTCTCAATTTTTCACAAGCTGCAAGCTAGCTGTTGGCCAAAGGGGCCGGTGTTGCCTCGCATACCAATCCCTTACTAAGAGCCAACGGCGATGTAAAGGGACCCGGATGGAGAAAGACGAATACCTCGAATCGTAAGAGATGCCTGTGTTAGTTAGCAGGGCCGCAGAGACGAAGAAGGAGAAGAAGAAGCACATCGTCTACGGGCACCGATTAAATCCAAGGACGGGGGGGGGGGTTAAGGTATTGTGATTTTAAGGTACGGTATTGTGTATTATTTATTGTGTATTGTAAGTAGGCATGTCTATGTCTGGGTCAGATCAAGCCACAGCCGAAGGTACGTATTTTACTATTAGTACAGTACATGTCGCCGTCACATGTAGCTGCATTGCATGGCGCATAGCAGTACTCGGTACACACAGGGTATGGAGGGACTTTTGACAAGCGTCGCAAGGTAGGCTATCTTCGTATCGTACCGATGCGCAAGTATGTATCCTTATACCTTATGTACATACGAGAGTGCTGTAATGTAATGTAGGTGTCACCTACCTATTGTTATTTATAGGACAGACAGCCAGACAACGTGTAACTTGCGGTGTTGATCGATGGCTTGCATTGCTCTGCGGACCGGTGCTGTTGCAGACTAGCAACAAGGAACAAGGCCGGATTAGGTGTTTTGAGTTCACTATAAAAATGACATGTTGAGTATTAGCCAAGTTTTGTTTGTATTAAGACCACAAAGAATAAGCTGTCTCGGGTTTCGGAATCACCTGGATTACTGATTGCTTCTATCGAACTCTGTACTGTGTCGCACATGGGCAACGTCAGTACATACATACATACATACTTGCGCTTGCACTTACACTTGCACTTACACTTGGACATCCACAGTAGTTGTTTGGAGTGTGGACCTGGAAACTTACCTACCTGCCTACTATAGGTTTACTTGGGTATCTTGAAAGGAACTAACCTAGATACCTCATTCTCCAAAAAGCAGAACATACATGTTTAGTACAGTACATGCCTACCTAGGTAGTAATAATTCCAGCTCGGTAGTTACCTAATCCGGCTTTTCTCCATGGCCAAATCTCCATTACCAAAAAGGCTAAGTTAGCACAGCACTGGTAGGTACCTACATGATAATAGCGCGCTGAGGTAAATACAGTACAGTACTGTAGGTACCTAGGTAGTTCATTAGGTCCTTGCAGGGCAACATTGAATGAATGGCCGGAACGGAATGTTCAGCGTCCATATCCCTACTTAAGTACCTACATACCCAGCCTTACTACAAGTAATATTGTGCTGTATGTAGTATATGTAAGTCATAGGAGGTAGTTGACAGCTTCAACCAGATACCGATCCTGCACTGTACTGTAGCAGCTCCGTGCGCTGCACAGATCTCAGACATATGATAATATCTTATTCAGACCTGGAACGGTGGACTATAGCGTGTTATAGGTCGGGCTGTTGGGAAAAGGGAATAGGGAATATACCTGACGCGTATACTGTACATTACATAAGATCTTATTACGCTGTCCGTGCCACTCGGTGCTAAAGCTCAATACCTTTTCTTTTTCCCCTTTTGTACCCACCTGCTGACAAACGTGGCCCCCACTTTAGCTGCTGGCGTCACAGAATCTGCGCTTGCTGCTACACTACAGTACACTACGGACTACTGCTGTACCGTCCACTCCGCCGCCTTGCCTTGGTTGAGTTAGGTACATAGCTACTACCTCAGGTATGTAGGTACTCCATACTTTTTCTCGGTATCTGCTATCGGACAGTCGACCGCCCACGCGACAGAATACAGCAGCACCTACACGCAGCCCGCAGCACGACATTGGAACTTTCCCCCCTGCTGCATCTGTATAGCAAAACCACCACACTCCAGATATTCACCAAACTACCGCTTCAGTCCGTTCAGTCCAGTTCAGTCCAGTTCAGTCCTGTTTTGTCTGTCTGCGCAGATACTTTCTTTCTCTCCTATCTCCTCCTACCCGCGTTGTTTGAGCAATCTCCACGGTGGGGGATCGACACTTCAGGCTTGTCTGCCGTCCAAGCCCCAAGCTCCAAGCTCCCGAGGTCCTGTTATCCGAGCTCCTCCCGTCTCAAGTCGCAGGCCCTTTTTGCAACAACTTCCTTACTCATGTTTATATCATTCTGTCCCGTCTTCTGCGCCCAGTAAGTGACACGCAGCCCCAGCTGGTCGAGGTTGGATCCCGCTGTCAGCCATCGGCAAACCTCAACCAACTGTTGCCCGGTACGCACTCGGTACCACCCGGCTCTGCGGCTGGCTGGCTTCAATACTTCAATACCGTACCTCGCTTCACAACCAGAACCCACTCGCAACGCAATTCCACCATATCGACACGACACGGCCAGGACGGCGTAGTGGGTGCGAGGGTGCTGACCCAAACACCAAATATCTCCGACGTCCTACCGTCCCGTCTGTTTCTCGGCTTGCCGAACTTACAGTAGTTTCGTTCATTCTTCGCTCGTTCGCGATACATAGATGTCGATCCTTCCTGAAGGCCCTGTGCAGTAGTGCCCACTAGGATCTGCCTGATACAGTATTCGCCGTGCCTGAGGTTGGGTATTGTGGAGCTGCAGCAATTTATTAAGTTTGCAGCAACACCACTACGCTATCGACATCGCGTCCAGCGTCTCTCGTGTGTGCTTCTCTAGGCAGTCCTCGGCAGTGCCCACGGCTGCCATCTCACGTACAGATTACACGGCCTACAATATATATCGGTCCATACATAAAGGTATTGCCTACTGCCTATAATAAGACCCCCCCCTGCGGCATCTGATTGGGTCAGCCACGTCTTAACCGGCGTGGTTGTTTGTCATCACCCATCTCCTGTCCCGAGCGGAATGCGCAGGTCCGCCCACACTTGGTCGTATATTACCGGAGCTGACGGAATTATCCTAGATAGACGGTTACAAGTGCTGCGTATTCTCGCCCGTATCAGCACGGTTCGCAAGTTTGCTGCTGTTCACTTCACCGCAGTCGATGCTGAGTCAGAAACTTAACATGCCGAACGACACTAACTTGAGTGGTATGTCGCCCGGTCTTCTTAGCTTATTCTATCCTCCCAAGCTCCTTGCGCGATTACGTATGGTAATTCCCCGATCCCATCGCCAGTCAAGCCCACATACAAAAGACGCCTCTTATTCATATCCATGCACCCCCCCTCCTCACACGCCTCCTCCCCACAACGCCGCGAGGTACTATGTACGAGCTGCCACCCCCCCCATGTTAATACCGTTTAATCCCTCCCCGGTTGGTACCACTTTACATTAAATATGTAATCAGGCATACCTCCCTCATGGTAGTTCTGAAGCTTGTCGGCGTTAAGTCTTAACAAACGTTGGAGACCGCGTTCCATTAAATTCCCAGTCACTGCTTTCTTGTTCACACCTGCTCTTATAAGCATTAAAACTTTGTTATTTCGAGTCTTGCGTACCGTTTAAGTTGTTTCAACAGACCAACCTAGATCTCTTACGGGGCTCCAAGGCTGCAATCGCCTCACTGCCTTCCCAACACTACATATCGAATATAACTGACGTAGTCACTGCGACTCTCCAGAAAACCTGGCTCCGTCCTCGAAGCCTATAATAGGCTTAGATCCGTATAGTGAATCTTCTAGAGCTGGTCGAACTCCTATATCACAGCCTGTACTACCGTTATCACAAGTACATGGCTATACTCCTGGCTTAGATACTACGCAATCCCCTCTACAGCCACGTCTTATAAGATCTGTACAATCCGATCTGTCATCGGATATGATTCAGAGAGGGGCCTCATCAACATCCGAAGAACTCGGTCCTGTGTCTAGTTCCCCTACCGCATCCCCCATGACCGCACAAGGCATAATGGGGCATGATGATGAGTCGATGCCCGATGGGCGAAAGGCGAAGCGAGAATTATCGCAATCAAAGCGAGCGGCTCAAAATAGGGCTGCACAGGTGAGTGCGATTTTATTTATTTACTTATAAGCCTGTGCCGTGGACCAATCTGGCGATGTAGCCGTCAGTATGTAACTGTGTCGGCTCTCAATGTTTGAAATTCGGGAGGATGTCGGCGAAGATGCTCCAGAGACTTTATGGCTCAAAAATTCACGTTTCAATTAATAGCAGTACCAAGCTAACGTCATGATAGCGCGCGTTTCGTCAAAGAAAGGAGCATTATATCAAGAAGCTCGAGCAACAAGTACGGGATTACACGGAGATGGAGCATTCCTTTAAAGTTATCCAGAACGACAATTACGCTCTTCGCGAGTATATCATCCAGTTACAATCTCGCCTCCTGGATCTACAAGTTGAACTCCCACAGCCTCCACCAAATGTTAATATCACGCCACCAAACCAGAATCCAGCGAGTACGGCAACGCGGCAGCCGCACAGTAGTGCTCCGGTAGATACGGGTTCGAACGCCACTTCTGCTGGGACTTTAGCTGATGTTGCAGCAGCCGTAGCAGGGCTAAGCACAGCAGGGCTAAGGGCTAGGGAGCCGATTGCCGAAGCAATGTACGCCAAATCGACTTTTAAGAGCGAGAATGGAGGGCCCCCACACTCCAACGATGACAATCGAAGACAGCCTCCGCCTGATGGGTTACCACCACCTCCATCAATGCGGTAATAACGATGCTGGATCTTGATAATAGTAGACTCGGGAGACGGTAACTCGGAACGAATATACGGATGAAACGCATGTGTTTAAATACATATACCAAATGATTGAGCGAACTACCGGACGCAGCGAATAGCGTGGAAAAGAAGTAGTACTGGAAGATAGACGTGGTGTAATTGATCTATGTGTATCACTACTGGTCTGGTAGTGGCGTTACGGATGCGCATCCTGGTGGGACGAAGGAGGCATTATTCTTCTGGTCGGGCGTCCCGGTCAGGACGCCAGGCCTCTTCGCCTGACACATATTACTATGGCAGTTTACTTGGCAATCGCCTACATAATGCTAGAGTGTTCTAGGATCCGGCGTATTATCTTCTCTTGTTGTTTGTGTGTCTCACCCTCAGGCAATTACTTTCATAAATGACCCGATGCGCGGCAAATGTTGATCCAGTTTAGACCGGGGTGGTTAATGAATGCCAGAGATGAATCAATATCATGCTCATCACATCTTATGTCAGCGGCAATAGTGGGTATACGGTAATTATCCAACTTCCTGTAATTTTACCTTTTTGTTACGACGAGGCTACAGAGTCAGGCCATCTCGAAAGTCGAAAGTACCAGGCAGGAGGTACGAAGCTGTGTACGAAGTCATATACGAAGTCATGTGCGAATCATGTACGATGGACAGTGTGTAAGGTTTTCTATTACTGTGAATCCCAAGTCACCTCTAACATTATCATCACCCTCTGCCTCGGTTCTTAGTGCGACAACATTATATAAGCACCACGCCCCAACAACAGCCCTACGAAAAGTTGGTTATTATACCGAGTAGCTCTATTATAACTGTTGATAAATACATCAAGATTATATTCGATGCACCCAAATTACCTTGCGATGTTGAACGAGTGGTTCTCTACACACGCGGCCAGTTTATATATGTACACTGAACTGTCGAGGACCGGAGTTTGCGTTACAGCCGTGGACATAATTGCTGGGGATAGAATATAAAATACTCGGATGGTCGGATGGTCAAAGCTAAAACTGTTGGCCTGTGGTGGTAGAGAGGTACAACGGCACAGTATGCCAATATTACGCATCACGGTGAACGTAAGTTCAAGGTTTGGTACATACTTACCTGCACAACATTATGCGTGCGTAATGGCACTTTTGCTTTCTGGAATGTTTAAATACAGAAAAAGAAAAGCTTGGCAAATTCAGAAATGAATATTGATACATACAGCTATTACAGATACTACCCCTCCTCATCTGCGAATCTCCTTCCTTCCTTTCCTTGCGTCTGCCTGGCTTCCAGCATTTACCGCTCTTTTTACCGCTGTAATAATATGAGCAAGTGGTTCTTTTTTTAGTCTAGCGAATTATCCCAAAGAACGCCCATTGTAGTACCACTCCTGCGCCTCCCGAACCCAAGGCCCTATATTCCTACGCCACATAGCGGCATCCCAAATGCCGTGCACGAAGAGAGAGCTCTCACGGGTATGAGTTACCCATGTCATGTTCCTAAGAATGCGGTCAGAAGGGTCGCGACAAAGGGAGAGAATCAGGAAGTATGTAGCGACTGGCTAAGCTTTGTGGTACAAGACGCGGAATGAGTTATAGTGGGGGGAGCGGACGGGGTCCGTAATATATGTCATGGCCAATTATCAACCTCAACCCATCATCATCTTTGGGGTTTGGCTTGATTTGTTTCGGGGGAAAGGACGGGTCCGGTGGAACAGGACGTCGGTTTACTAAGCACGTCGTGCCAAGGGCACCGAGGCCGGTCCCAACACTAGGACGGGAGGGATTTGCTGACGCATCATAGTGTGGAAGCTAGACGAGGGTGTTGACTTACCTTGAGATAATCCTGTCCTTTCTCCTGGTACTCAGCCTTGGTGACTGTGGCTGCTTTCCAGGCTGGTGTACCAACCCATTGTGCAGCGCCTCGCCATGCGTCAAGCAATGCATTCTTAGCTTTTCGGATTTGCAACGACGAGGCTGCGGGTAGAAGAGGGGTAAGACCTTGCTGTAACCGGTAGTCGAAGTCCTTGTAGAGTGTGTTACCACCAGTTAAAAAAATATCACTGAGGAAGTCGTCGCGATTAATTCCAGACAGCCCCACCAGTCGCTGGGTGAGGATATCTCCAGTGATCTCGATAAGGCCGGCCTGGTCAACGCCTGCTATGGATGGTTGGAAGACAATCTCTGGCACCCTTATACGCTCGACATTCAGGTGTATCTGATGTATTTCTGCTTGTGAGCCAGCGTCAAAAGGTCGCGGTCCACGCATGAAGGCATGTAGTAAGCTCTTGTTCCAGTCGTTTTGCGCCGCCCAGGTATGTTCATGCGTGAAGCTCGCATCGTACCGAAGTAGATCATCTTCGAGAGCAGTGAGCATACCTCCGAGGTCCTCCTCTCCTTCTTCGTCGTCGCTACCGTCACCCACTGCTATCTGACGATACACACCCCAGTCGTCATCGTTGGCGCCGAAGTTATCATCGTCACCTCCGCGTCGGCGCTTGCCCCTGGGATTATCAGAAGCAAGGTTCGCGATTGATTTCATGCGCATCTGGGAAGCGAGCGACTTGCGGTTCCCAAGGTCAGCCTTGAGCCGCTCTCGCTCCTTCATTTTTTGTAAAGTGTTTTCGCGAGCTACCCGCTTCTCTTCCAGCCATCCTTCCAGGTCGTTCTCCCGACGCTCTCGATCTAATCTCTCCTCTTCGGCTATCCGTGCCTTCTCTGCTTCCTTCTCGGCCTTTGCGCGAGCCCGTGCTTCATGATTTGACTTCAAGAGTCGTTGGTGCCTCTTCGCCTTCAGGCCCGCCTCGTCAAGCTGCTCGTCGGGGACTTCAAGAAGACTGAAGTCTGGAGCCTCTTGCTCTTCCTCGGGATCACCTCCTACGTCTTTGGTCCGAGCTCGTTTGACGGATTTTTCGAGATCTTTGATGGTGCGTTCGAGGTGCGCCTCATCTTTCATATCTTCAGCATCAAGGAGTCGTTTCGTGTCCTTCTTGTTTGCATCCGCAAGCTTTTCTGAGAGCTTCTTGTAGTATTCCAGCTCTTGCTCCTTGCGCATAAGCTTCTCTAATCGCATCTTAGCGGCCTGTTCCTGTAGTCGCCGACCGCTCTCCTTTTTGCGCTCTGCTATCCGTGCCAGCTCTTCCTCGCTCTTTTTAATAACAATCTCTTCCGTAAAAGGATATTGGATGACAACGTCTCGGTCTTCCAATCCAGACCAATCTAAATATGACCGTAACTCATCGTCGTATGCTTTCGACACGTAACAGTGATCGCGTACCATATTCTCGGCTTGTGAAAGATTCAGCTTCCCGGTGAAGGACGGATATTTTAGTCGGATCAGCTTCAGAAGGTACTCCGCACCATGCCAACCACCCCAATTTAGTCTAATAGCTTGGGCGAGCATGGCCTTCGAGTTGTAGATAGGTATGACATGCGTTGAACTATAAGAAGATGACACCACTAAGCCCGTCCGTCCATTGTTGTACCGATACGAAAACAGAGAATCGATTCCGGTGGCGAGGGATGGAGCACCGTAGCACTCGAATATTATCTCGTTCATAGCTATTTAAACAAGTTAGGGGAGCTTGAGGTGATAGGGTAGACGATGGGCGGAGACGCACACTTTCGCGAATACGGTAGATTGGCGACGGCCTCGGTCATGACGATAGGAAAGTCAATAGAGCCCTCTCCATTGTTCATGCCAAGCTTGAGAAAGGTCCAGTCCAAGACGTGCTCTTCGACGTCCCAATTGCTGACGATGCCAGTGCCCAACTCGAAAGCGTTCCGAATGTGTCCCTTAGCATTAGTATCGGCATAGCAGTCATAGCCCGCGAAAGAGTAGGTCTTGCCCAGCTTCCTATCTCTATACTTAGCCATAATCGGCGGTATACTGAATCTCGGCGCCTCGTCGAAGGACCAGCCGGTTCGGACGGCGGACGAACCTATGCACACGTTCAAGTCAGACTCGCTTGCAGAGCTGCGATGGGGGAGGCGGACCGTTATCAATGACGATGGCAGCTGATCCCTCGTCCCTCTTCAGGGCCTCCTCTCTTCCGTCGGGCTGCGAGGCGACATGTTTCTCGAACTTGGTCTCCCTGACGTTGAAAATGCGGGCGGGAGGATATGTCTTCGCCTCGCGCACGGGCAGAGGCGGCATCGGTGTGTCGATCGCAGAGGGCGCCATGGTGATGGGATAATGTCGGTGGTGTTGAACGATGGCGATGGTTGTTGAGGGTAAAAAGGATGGAGACTACTCAATCATGGCGAGGTGTGTCATGCACCGCACCGCACCTACCTACCTTGTAGGTAACTGGGCTTTGGCGAATAAAGTGCACTTGATTAATAGTGTACCGGAGTTTGCCCTGTTCAATGGCCGACAGTCGGTTGGTCGAAGCGTTCTTTAATGCCTCCGGGCTGTAGTGTACAAGCAGGGGATTGGTGGTGTCGCACTTTCCCCAAGTCTCGCCCTTTCTTCACCCTGTCGCATCTGGCAGACGCGAGGCTGACGGGATAGGCGCGCCGCCTGTGGAGAGCCTGTAGATACAGCACGTACTGTATGTAGACATGGCGGCTTGATTCCGTAGCTCATGATCCAATCGTGGCCTCTCTAAGAAAAAGTGGACTGGCGGGTCTTAGCGGTAATGTGAGTGTGCAGTTTGATCCAGTGTCACTACCTCCTAACCTACATACCTAGGTACCTGTAGGTATTAAGCAGTTATCCCCAATAGGTGACTGAAGTGAGTTTGGCACATGATATAATATAGATTTATGTCTATTACCTAGGCATTTATAAAGACATCTTATTATCCCATGAGCTGAAGGCTGCCCTTTAGTTTCAATCTAAGTAGTGCTAGGCCAACAGCAGAAGCCGTCATCATTCATCCCTAGGAATGGAGAAGCTCCCATGCCTATCCTCCATCTAGCCCTACTGTACAATACTCCATAGGAATAAGAAAACCCGGCATTTCAACGCCGCAAGCAATGGCCAAGTATCGTTCATGAAGGTTCGTGTAGGTTGTCCGTGGCTAGAATAATCCAGTCAAAGACATCCTCGGACTAAGTGACGAGGCGGAAAATGAAATACCTTCGAGGTGAAACAAGACGTTGGACTGGTAGTTCTTGAACATTTGCGCTACCAGCTCAATGTTCATGTTCTGAACGTTGATCTCCTGTTATTGCCACGGGTTAGGTCTAGCATTTATTCCTATGCCATTGCATCTATTTTCTCTTACCTGGAGACTTTTATTCATTACAACGATGGCCTCGTTGAGTTTCTCCTTCAGGTCTGTGAGTTTGGGGGGTTTGTGATAGCTGTACCGCGGGGCACTTACAACATTGGTGATGATGCGCGACAAGAGGAGATTTTGTTGATGCTCGTGCGGACTCTCCTAGAATTCGTCATTAGCTTTTTCGTATTCTTTACTAATTACTAGGGAGCATAGGCAAACCATATTGAGGTTTATGCTTGATATTCTTCTGCCGGTGGTGGTTTGCTTGTGCACGAAATGCAGTAGTAAGTAATTGAAGTCAATCAGCCTGTTGTCTTGTCTTGTCTTCTGGGTATGTACAGTACCTTGGTACCTCTCTTTCACATGCAGCTACTGTAGGTAGCACAGGGCACTTATCTAGGTAGGTTAGGCGGTGAAGCTAGGCAGAACTAGTACGTGTTGCGACTGGACAACCAGGAACAATGAGCCAGAGAAGAGATAGGAAACCAAAAGCTCCGAGCTATAACATCCCATTTCCTCCGGCTCCAACCCCGTACCGACTCGACACAACACCTTCACAACAGTTGTAGTATCTTCAACATGTCCGCACCTACAGAAGCTCAGATTGCCCATCAGGAGCTGATAGACCAGCTCGACATCCACTCCATCCACAAGAACTTCCGGAACCCGCACTGGCGACCGAATCAACGGCGCAACAAGAACATCAAGACTATTATCGGTGATGCATCTCGCAAAGAAGCATCAATGGCCGTCACCCCGCAAGATAACAGCGGCACCGCCACACCAATGCAGGTTGACGATAATGGGCTCTCCACAAGCGGCACCACTACGCCCGCTCAGTCCGCCAACGGCTCTAACCTCCAACCGAATCTTGCCCAAGCCTCGCGTAGTTTGTCGAAGCTGGTTCTCGAGAAGAGTTTGCGACCAAATAGCGGCAGTGCAGCTGCATCTGCCCCCAGCGTTACATACACAAATATTGAATCCGCACCCTCCCTTGCACACACGAAACGATACTGCGATGTCACAGGTCTTGCAGCACCTTATCTAGACCCCAAGAGTAGGCTACGGTACCATGACAGGGAGGTATTTGGCTTCATCCGAACTTTACCTCAAGGAACTCCTGAGGCGTATTTGGAGGCACGTGGAGCGCACACGGTCCTGAAGTGAAAGAGGCCTCAACACATGGCTTCTGCAGCAGTTCGTACGCGTTTCCGACGATATATGACAATACCTTCACAGCATGATTATGGGATGCATTTACATTGTTCTACAACCTTCGAATGCTGGTCCACCTGGCGAGGCGGAATTACGGTCATAAAGATTATCATGGGGATAGAATGTTCGACCAACAAAGTCAAGCCTATCCTACGCACCAGTCGCCTTTCAGCGACCGAATGACAGGCATACGCTCCGGCTTAATCGTGATCAGGAAAAAAATAATTCGTTCTCTGCCTGTAACTGACGGGTACCGAGAGCAAATAGAGGAATTACTCTCAGTGACCAAAGCTTCTGATAGCTTAGGACGCCGCGGCAGTGGTAATGAAAACGAGGACAAAGTAGGATGGCGGCCGGATGGCCATTTGAAAATAGGAATTAGCATCCGTATAGACCATTGTAATACAAACCGGCTGATTTAGACCAGGAACAATATGCACTGCTTGAGATTTCGTGCATTGTGCAATATTCATCAGCAACACATCCCGAGAGATTGAAATGCGTACACGTAAGTTGCAGTTGCAGTTGCAGTACGTGAAGAAGACCCGGTTGCTTAGATAAAGTGAACAGTCAAAACCATGCAATTTCTGCAGGCTTGGACGCGGTAATTGGATCATGAATATGTAGAAGGGAAAGGAGAAGCTTGGTCACAGATAAACAGAAAAATGCTTCTGTATAAATCATGTGGGTTTCTCATTAGTCCAGCCTATCAGTGGCCTGAGACCCGGGAGCCACTATAATCAATTCCCGGCTACACTTGCTGCACTGGCTCTTTCCGATAAAGAAGTACATGTTTGACAGGGATCTGGTGAACCCGTGTCCATCTCGAATACTCCTGGCTGCCTATACTAGATAATACGTGAATACGGAATACAAAATCGCAATAAAAGCCTACGACGACGAATTTCGAATCCGAACTCCCACTCGCAAATAAATACCATACAGCCACTACAGTAGTATTCCCATATAGGGATTCCCGCCGCTAAATCCCGAATCTCGCTACTTCGCCCTATATCGCCAAACGCTACCCACGCAGCGTCTAGTCCATCGCGGGACGAAATATTCTAAAAACCCACGATATAATCCCTCGGGGACGCATAAATCAAGATGCCGACGATGTGGTTATCAGATAATCAAAGTAAGAGACGATATTCTCGATCAATCGCTTCCTTCAGCGAGGCAAAGGAACACGATACTCCCGGACGCGAAAAGGAACAGACAGGATAGACGGCTAACGCACACATTCTTGCAGAGATCGGGGTGGTCTTCTGCTCAGGCGGTAGGTACGCTTCTTCGCCCGGCGTGGCGCGTGTTCGCGCGGGCTGCTGGCGACCCGAGGGCTGAACTGTACTGGCTTGTAGGAGGCTTCTTCCTGATCGGCGGCGTCTTGCTCTTCTTCGATCGGGCTATGTGAGTTTACCAACTGTGCGCTGCGCTGCGCTGCGCGATGGGCTTAAGACTAACAGCAGTATCTCACAGGTTGGCAATGGGTAATGTACGTTTCTCTCACTCGTGACCTCTTACCTATGAAAACGCATGCCGTGCAACGAGAGACACACGCGCCCCTAACCTCCATTCCTCACAACATCGATCTCCCTTCTAACGCGCCGCTTCTCGCAAACAAACAGATCCTCTTCCTCATCGGCCTGACAATCATAATCGGACCGCAAAAGACGCTCCTCTTCTTCGCGCGCCGGCAGAAGGCCAAGGGGACGGCCGCCTTCTTCGCCGGGCTCCTGCTGATCCTCCTGCGCTGGCCGCTGATCGGCTTCCTCGTCGAGCTGTACGGCATCGTCATCCTGTTCGGCGACTTCCTCGGCACCATTGCCGGCTTCGCGCGCAACATCCCCGTCGTCGGCACCTATATCGGCATGCTCGTCGACCGCATCGGCTTCGGGCGGAGGAACGCCGAGTTACCTGTCTAGGTTGCGTATATGATAGACGAGCGATTAGAGGCAAGGTACTTGCAAAGCTTACGGCAAGCAAGACAAGAGTGTAGGCGAAAGATTCGTCCGCTCCGCAGGAGCGTAGGACAGAATCACCCCTATTGTGGGTGGTATGACACTTCTACTTCAGTCACCCCATCAAGATGATGAGTACCATATTGACACGTATTACGTTGTAATGATACGACCAAGGCTAGAAAGGCGTTGGGAGAATTTTTCGAAAGGCAATGTACAATAGTTTATCGCTGATATATGCAGTCCATTAGAGGACAAGGTACGAAAGGCGCGGAACTAGCACCGGATATACCCATGGCGGGCAAAACAGTAGAGGGAGAGAGCAATGGCTTAGTTGTGTTTTTGTTTCTTTTTTTTCTTTTTTTTCATGGAAGAAATGAGCCATCTTCTTTATTTGCCTATGCAGAATTCCGGGACAAGTGAGGGAAAGGGGGTGGTGTATGTATTTGGTTTCTCGAACCAGTCAAAGACCGACCTTGAGGTCGTCATTCCATCATCATCATCACAAAAAAAAAAAAAAAAAAAGGAACAAGATCCTCTTGATCAAGATCCCAACTAACCGCTTCTTTCCCCCCGTCTCATGCCACTCCCAACAGCATGCCATTCTGCCTACATGGCCTTGTATCCCGGGTATCGTCGGCCTGGTATGCCCACTTTCCTGCACTTGCTGCTATACCCTTCGCAGAAGCAAAGCCCGCGACTTCCTCGAGCGCTACTCTCCCATTATCTTAGTAGCCGACCTTGATGAGATAGTCGGCGAGAGCCTCAGTGGTCGAGGTCGCGTTCCCGGCGGTCTGGGCCTCGCCGTGGTGGGCGACTATGAAGGCCTGCTTCGTCTTGGCGATGGCGATTCCTGTTCTGCCCTGTAACGCAGGTACGCAAGTCCAAAGTCAACTCACAAGTCCCACCACAGAGCTATGCTTGGAAAAGAAAAGCATTCGATTTGCAGATGGGTAGGCAACTCGGGACATAATAGGGACAGGTTCAGTTAGATTGGGAGTTAAGGGGGGATGTCACCGACCTTTCGAGCATAGATAGATCGACCGTCGATTCGGGCCACGACGTAGCGATCAGTTGCTACGTAGATACCCTCTGACTGGACCTTGGTCACCTGCGTCTGGTCGCTCTTCTCGTCTGCTGCGGCATGTAGGACAGCGACGATAGTCTTAAGCTCATCTGGTGTAGGCTGTTGTGCGGTGCCCATTAGCCCCGTCTAGGAAGATCTCCATGCATCTACCACCTGGGACAGCATATACGCGCCCTATTATCTGCGTACAGATGTGGCACAGGGGGACGGTAGGGGTTGTGGGTGCGTACATTGAAACCGGTTGATTGAGCCCAGACGCTGTCACCGGCGGCGCTGACGATGGCGGCCTGGTCGATGTGGCCGCTGCCGACAAGGCTGTGTCCTCGTTTAGTTCCCCATCCTGTGCTAAGTGCTAGTTACATTCGTTGCGGAAAGCGAGCCGTACCTGGTGTCGATGTACTCTATATCACGGTTCGAATGTCAGCAGTTGGATTTCCCCCCTCCAGAAGAGCTCAGCAAGGTGGGGTTTCTCGGTGTAAAGGACTTGAAGGGAGGGGGAGCTTTACGTTGCCAAGACATGGTTCCTCTTGTGATCGGCCTGTGTAGATCAGATGGGGAGGGTTTCTGCAAGTGTAAAGCACGAGGATAAAGTTATCGAGAAGAGAACGAAGATGGTAGTGGGTAGGTAGTAGGTAGTGGGAGGTTATAGGTAGGTAGGTAGATAGGTAAGTACGAGTTGAGTTGGGTGGAGGTTCGGTGATGGTGTCAGTGCCACGCTCACACAAAGGGGGGGCAATTTAATGCTAATGAGGGGCTGTTTTCGGGGTGGGCAATGGCCTGAAGCAATGACTTAACAATTCCATTTCTGGGTGCCAACCCCGCAACGCGAAAAAAAAAAATTAAAAACTACTACTTAGGTAAACACTGGCATGCGTTGGTTTGCCCGCTGCTGGCTGGTGAGCGGGACATCGGGACTGCACATCTCCAGTGGGCATCTGGAAAGTGGGATGATGCTTGGAGATAAGCAAAGCCCCGTATACATGCATAAGCTTCCATCTCTAGCCTCGAAGTTCAGGTTTCAAGGAACGTCGTTCTCATTTGTTTACTGTGCTCATCTCGAGCAATAAGACCATTGGCTCATTCTTACGTCAATATTCTAGGTTAGACTACCTACATAACCTTGATGTAGCATCTGAAGGAATAATCAAACAAACGCTACCTGCCTTCTACCGGGTGTACCCGACATATTGTTTGTTGCATCTCAAAATGCATCTCATTTAACACCTGAAATTGGGTGATGCCTTGCTTGTGCATTTTGGGCAATATGTTGTGTTATCATGTTCTATGATGTACAGTATAAAATACAGTTTTTCGATTGGATAGATCTCAGCCCGGTACTAGCAAGGGCGCCTACATACGGACAACCTTCTACATTGTCCCAATAAATTTGGTTGTTGTAATAGCATGTGTAGGCGACGTCATCTGTAATACATGTAGGCAGCCTTACGACACTCATGAAGAGACCCGAATCCATTGTCATTGCTGGTGTCTAAGAACTGGTCATGGTAGGCAACGGTGATCAAGACTCCTGATGCGGCCAAGTCTTTCAATGTTCATCATCCCTTTTCGCGTTACCCTAGAGAGCACACAATAGATACACAGCAAAATAGCCCTGCGGTACGCCTAACAAAATGAATGTTTGGGGGTACCTGTGGTACCTTGGGTAGCTCCTCAACCAGGGATCTCCTGGTCTCGAGATCATCCAGATGTCGATGTTGTAGTAGCATTCTGAGAACTGGAGAGACCGATTGGACGATGATTCGAATCATTTAGCCGTTCGAATCGACGAAGATCCGAGTCGGATCGTCACGGCATTTTCCACTGCGCCGCGCGCCAGCCCCGGACCAGGGACGAACTATACATAGACAAACGGCCTTTAGGTCAACGAACTACCAATTAAAAAAAAAAAAAACTAACCACGACCTAATCTAGATACATAGCAAGCTACGCGAGTTCATCTTATACACTAACGGCAGGAAGCATTGTGGGCCGTCAAATTGAAGAAGACCTCTTCTTTGTGATTCAATTCAATAAGAACCGACGAAATGGAGCGGGTCGGGTCGGCAGTTACTAATAGTATGTAGTATAAGAGTAGAAAATGGGGTAGAAGGTGGTGTAAGTGGGTACCTAGATTGAAAGACGTAAAAGAACACAGGCCCTCCCCGTCATTCGAAAGTTCTGAAACCCAACCAGATCCACGGTGAAACCACCAGTGTCCCTTATCTCGCTCTGCCGCCATCGCCATCGTTCGTTCGTTATGAGCCAACGAGACCTGCCACCCGATGGCAGTGCCGAACTACCTAGCCTAGCCTGCTGCGAATACGACGAGAGCAGAGAATCGAGAATCAACCGCCCGGCATCTCTCATTTCTCGGAAACATCCAATCAAGCCTTGCCCCCGGGATATGGCGTTTTTCAACTGCAGGAGACGCACCAATCAGCATGTGGCTGCACACCTGGAAACAGCAGTCTCGAAAGTGGGAGGCTCAAAGTCCCAAGCCGCTGGCGCTAAGTAGTATCAATGCAACAGGCGCATCATCGGTCTTCTGGGGGCTTTCTGGCCCCCCCAGGCCTGAGCAGCCTGTGTGTCAGCTCTGTTGAGCCTATTGAGCCTATTCGGCTTGGCCAACCATTGTTCATGCGATTCCAATTGGATTCGCTTCGACTACAGTACTTGGGACATCGCGAACAATTGCCTGGATGTTGTCATCATAGTGTAGTGTGGGTATACTTACTGTTGGCCGCCGATCTGCGATTCCCGACACCATCCACACCACTCCCTGTCAGCCAACTGAGAAAGACGGTGTTATTCATTACGAGGCAAAACAAGCTCGTCGAGGCACATGGAACAGGGCAGGGGTCGCCTTGCTCCTCAGCACAACATACCACAATCCATGTTCCCGCATCGCATTCTGGCGGGTGATGATCCTTCTTTCATTACAGAACCTATCAATCTCAAACAACCAGCTACGGGCCGCCGCCATCTCAAGCAAAACGGGCTGGCTGAAGAGTAAGGGAAGCAGCAGGTATGTAGGCTCAATTCCATCGTAGTCACGGGTGCATTGGTAGTTGCTATGTAATAGGGCCTTTGACCAAGGGAGAGAGAGTCAAATGAATATATTCAGCCCATCCATCCCTTCGAGGCGGCTATGCCCACCGCTCTTAGAATTATTTAGTCTTTGTTTCGAATACAGCTTACTGCCCGTAATATGCACCACACCGCCGTCTGGTCACTCCACACCGTTCTCATAAACACCCGAGAAATTGCTGCAACGGTGCAACCCAAGGCGTTAAACGTAGGGTAGTAGTGGAAGGATGTTCAAATTGGTTAGTCGCTCCCGGTCCCTGATGGAGGGCAAGGGGGGTGGTCGACGTGCAGCGGCGAAAGCGCCAGTAACGCACGTCCCTGACGAACCCCTTCATGGTGGGCCAGAAACTGTATCAGACAAGACCCTACGCACACGACCATCTTATAATGACCATGAGACCCCCGTCGATGTGTCGAAAAACGCAGACCAATATGTCAGTCGTCCTCTTCCTGCCACACCGACATCCAGAGGCAAGATGGCAGATCGACCGAGGACTTCTGGTGGGCTAGGTTCGAGCAAGACGGCAAAAAATGACTTCAAATTCGACAAGAGAGTGTCACGAGATGACTTCTACCTTGGTTCCCGGGCTTACGGAGGGACTCGTCCTGGACCCTTTGCTTCGTTTCGAGGCCAACCACCAACCCCTGACACCAGCCCAAGAGCTACACCTGGGCAGCGACTTCGCTCTGCAACTACTACGGCCTTGCCACTCGCGAGTAATTCAACGAAGGAATTGCGTAATGGGGATATTGGTATGGCCTTAGGAAGTCCTAGTCATCCGCCGAATTTTACGGATACATGGAAGTCACAGAACGCCGTGCGGCCCAGCAAAGATTCGCGCCGTATTGCGTCTCCTGCGGCGTCTAGAAGCAGTAGCGTGGACACTTTCGATATGCCCGTGTCGAGGAAACCAACAGGAAAATGGAAGTTGTTCGGCTTGTTTGGGAAAAAGCAATCCAACCAGTCCATTCCAGCAGTGACCATTTCCGACCCGAATGGCCTATATGGCACCAATAGACCAGAAGAGATCGCTATGGCCAGTCAAGCATCGCTGTCGTCAGGCTTGAGGAGTCCCACGCGAAGCAATACAACCACTTCACGCAAAGCACCTAAACATAAACCAATTGTCGTCAGATCACAGACGATGCCATTGGGTGTTAAGTCTGATACATACGAAAAGCCAAGGGGCAGGGAGAAGCGAAGGGATGGAAACTTCGGGCGTATTCCAATTGGTTTAGATAAAGTCGTTGAGTCTAGTCCCGCGGCCAAGCCATTACTAAATGTCGAAATTCCGGACGTACGTCTGGAGAGATATAGCGTGATGTTCAACAGTGTGTTGAACTCCAATCCATCGTTATTATCGAGACGTCAAGCGAACGTACAAAAGCTTAAGCATGTTGAAGATGCCGTCGAGCGCGCACAGGTAAGTAGCTATGATTTACGATATTGGGGTTAAGCTAACAAGAAGCAGGAACAGCATGGAATAATCCGAAGAGCAACGTCACCTCAACCGGCTACAAGATCTTCGGGACTCACCTTATTCCCAACAAGCAGACAAGGGCAGAATCTTATGCCTCAGAAGCTATCACCGCGCATGAGGTCGAACACTTCACCGGCACTCCTACCATCACCCTCCAGGCCTACCTTTGACCACAAACCACCAAGTCATCGACGTCCATCAGCAGAAGAAGCATCCAGCCTCAAGCACTCCAGACATCCCTCACCCCCTCACCACGAAAAACCCGGCATTGCGGTAACAACAGACTCGCATACTGCGGAACGGGAATCGTCATCTTCTCCGTCGCCTCGCCAATTCAGCAACGACCAATCTAATCTCATTCTCGACTCACCGACCTCTGAAGACGACGGTAACGCGGCAATCCCGTGGCAGGCCTGGAAGCCGGCGACGAACTACCAGCCGCCGCCGGAGCCCAAGTGGCAGATGATCAGCCCGTCGCAGAAGACGCCATCCACGGCATCGTCGTACGCAAGCCGCAAGCGATCGCCGTCGCTCGCGTCATCATCACGGACGCACCTAACGCAGCCGTCGGACGTCGAGTTTGATGACCAGCAGCTCTACTCCTCCCCCGACGGCAAGCTAATGACGCCCGTCGAGATCTCCATCGCGCGCCAGATCTCCATCTCGCGGCAGCAGCGCAACATGCTCCTGCAGCCCCTGCGCACGGGGACCGCCGTTCTTCCCGTCTCTCTTCCGTCCGTGTCCGTGTCACCCGGCATCACCGCCAGGAAGCAATCGACGGCGACAGTGGTGAGCCCAGCTTCGGCATCATCATCGCGCATGCCGCCGCCCCTCGTCCCCGTCGGCGAGCCAGGCAGGATCGCCGAGACGAAGACGTCTACGCCGACGCTGGTGCACCCGCCCGACCTGCTAGACCCGCACCACGTCGCGCTACAGCACCGGCGGAGCGAGCGGATCGTGCTTGAGGGCGCCTGATGTCTACTCTATTCCACGTCATTATATCATATTCGCTTCTTTCGCAGCCTGTGGCTCTCATTTATATCGGTAGATACTTTCCCTCGGGCTGGCGCCTCTCTATCTTTACAATGTACATATACATGGACATATTACACTTCACGTCACACCTGAATACCCTACCTACCTAACTACAGTAAGACAGAGAGGGTGAGTTGGGATGAATGATCAAAAAGGGATGGATGGAAATTTGTAATTAGCGCGGAGTTTACACAAAGGCGTCAGAGGGGGAGCCGAAAGCAAAATTTCGAGTCCGGAACTCGAAGGTGGGCAGGTCCTTGTGCACAAATCCCTCATCCCCTTTGTTCTATTCTATTTTTTTTTTGGCCCGTCTTGGTACAATACGGCATGAGGAAACGCGGAGATACCCTGAATCTAGCTAATGGTGGTGCAAACCGACGGGGGTTGATTAGACGTCTTTGGTATTAGGGATATTAAGTACATACCTGAAATAGGTGAAATGCTAGCTTAGAAGAAGATAATGGTTCGTGCAAACCATTGCTTGGGATGCTGAACCTTGCTTGAATCCCATATTTTTCCTATCAGACGAAGTATCAGCGTGCTACATGAAACGCAGATCGGGTTGTACCCTGCGACACTTTGTATACATATAAAGCACGCTGGTCTAGTAAATCTTGGCGATCTGGATCTTGGTGTGATCGAGATCAGTTTTACACCTGGGCTAGCTTTCTCGGAATCGGTATCTTGATGTTTAATTATATTATGGCTGCCTGTTTGTTTTTCTAGAAAAGGCTAGCTATTCCTGCCGTATATTTCTGCCACCCCATCATACGCAGGTGAAGGAAGAGTACTCTATTCGTTAGCCTATTGGCCCCGACGTGAAAATTGCTCCTCGAACCGTTCAACGAATGTCATGATCTCCGCCCCTTTCATTGACGACTTTTGCCTGCCGACTCATGTAGGATATGGTACGTTACTATGTTAGGGAGGGAAAATAGGGGGTTGGTACAGAAACCCAACCTCGTAGATTCTCTAGCCGTTATGCTGAAACCACGATAAATCCAGATTGTGTAAAACCAACGCCGACTCACGAAGCGCCGCCGCATATAGGATCTACATAACCACACAGCACGAGTTTTGCTTCTTTGCTTGTTCTGTTGGAGACGGAGATATGTTAGCCTCTATCCCCGTCTTCGCACCCGTAACAAACAATACAGCCGGAAGGGAAAATAGGAGGTTGCTGTGACTCACGGTAGAACATTTTGCTCTGATTGCTGAGACCGTCGCTCTTGGCGACCAGGTCGTCAATCTTCTCACCACGTTGCAGCACGCTTTCGATAGTCTTGTGCAGAACAATCTTGGTCTCATCGAGTTCCTTCTGGATCTTCATAATGCTGTCGGCCTGGTGCGGGTCCTGGTACTTGACGAGGTATTCCTTGAGCTCGGGCATGGCGATGCTGTTGGCGCTGGCCGAGGCCCACGCAGACCGTGGGTGCGACGCCAGGAACTCGTCCATCACCTTTGACAGCAACTGGTGCGCTACTAGTGCGGGATACTCGTGGTCTGAAATGATGATGCCGCACACGCCTTCTGTCCGGCCGTAGGCGTGAAATGTGTAGTCTGTTACCAAGCAATGCAATCAGCGTCTGCCCCTCTCCGTCGTTCTGTTCGCTTCGTTCGGAGCGCTGGGACGGGGAGTCGCACCTTGCTCTTCAACGTCTTGCCTCTGTCCCGGTCTCGTCCGCTCGGCCACTGTCTTCGAAAACATGGTCATAAACTCGCCATAGCTGTAATGCACCTCATATCAGCCCTCTATTACTCTTCCTAAGCATGTGTAGTAATTCGAGCATCTCGAAGGGGACGGTCGCACTTCTGGCGGGTGAAGCGCGAGTATGCGCTCAGCTCTTTCTCGGATACAAGCTCGACTCCAGGCTTGCTGTCGTTTCGTACGATCTGTGTCGAGGCAGATAGATGTCAGTGGCAATCAGCTAAGGCGTGGCCGAGGTTCGACCTGGTCGGGAAGGGGATGGTCTTGCATACTCCAATGTAGTGCAGCTTCATGTTGGGCAGTAGTATAGCAAAGGCGGACTAGTATTCAATTTGGCGCAGTCTCCGCGTAGGTAGGAAAGGCGCAAGCAGGTGAGTTGGTGTCGGGTAGGAATCAGTCGAGGTTTAAGAGGCGTGATGTAGGAACGAGGGGCTTCTAGGTTCGATGATGGAGTTAACGGTGACGGGAAACCCGCTTAGGCACCGGCTTTGGAGGTTGAGCGCAGCGGCTGGCAGACCGCCACATCCACTGGAGACCACTAAAATGCGGGGGTCTTCCTGCTAAAACTGGGCTATAGCAGGGGTGGAGGGTCCACTTGGATAGCGTAGACAACCATCATTCTCACTCATTCTCGCCGAAGAGTCAGTCATCCGCGACCTCTTCTCGGCTGCCTTGAGAATAAAAGGTTGGTGTCGGTATCTGAGCAACACAAGATTATAGAGCTATACAGACGAACGCACCAAAATTCTCTTTCTACGAACTGTAAAGCCCGCGAATGGGTGTTCACGGCCCATTCCTTTCACAGATTGACATATCCTCATATATCAAGTCACTATGTCCTCGATGAGCGATGCAGAAGCACGATGGCGTGCACAATTTGCGGCGATGAAGTCAGCTTTGGCAGACCTAAAATTACCAAAACAATATAAAAACTCAGGTTCTGTTTCAGGCGCAGATCCCGATTTCTACGATGAAGAACTCGCTTCGGGAAATAGCGGCGACGATGTTTGGGACTTCATATCGGATAGTGAAGAAGATCTGTACAGCAGTGACTTTATCGATGAGACCAACGGCATCCCCTACAACGGAGACGATGGGATTTCCTGGTTTTCGGAGCAATGCTCTACCATCTCCACGAAGAAAGGAGGGCTATCATCGGACGTCTTCCAGTCTCAGATCTTGGACACTCTAAATTCCAGCAAGTCCGAAGGCGAGGTGCAGTCGCTGCTCACTGACCTCATTGGCTTCGATGATTTCGATTTTATAATCCAAGTGCTTTCCAGGAAAAATGAGATTCTCTCAGCTCCGATGGCCAGAGAGACGCAAGGCTCGGCCGGCCGATTGCTGACTAAGGCTGAAAGGGATGAAGCCCTCCGACGCAAAGATTTCGAGCATAAGAACGCTACTTTGGCGCCGAGTATGCATAAGGAGGAGCAATACCCTCACGTATACAAGAGACACAATGCTGGAAACACATTGAGTCATTCGGGAAGGAAGTACGGTCTGCCTGTTGGGAGCGAAAGAAGGCAGTTTGAAAAGTATGAGGAGTACTTTGTACCAGCTGGTAAGCCGGGGACTCTTTGGCCTGGTCACAAGCTGGTTAAAATCAACGACATGGACGGACTTTGCCGTAAAACCTTCAAGGGCTATAAGACGCTCAATCGCATGCAAAGCCTGGTCTACCCAGTAGCTTATAAAAGCAGCGAGAATATGTTGATTTGTGCCCCTACTGGTGCAGGTAAAACAGATGCCGCCATGCTAACCATCCTACAAACCATTGGGCAGTATCTCACGCCAAGCCCCTTTGAGAATATAGAAGCGACGGATTTTGCTGCTGATCTGGAGGACTTTAAAATCGTCTATGTTGCCCCTATGAAAGCGTTGGCAGCTGAAATTACTGACAAGTTGGGAAAGCGCTTAGCATGGCTTGGTATCCGCTGTCGAGAATACACCGGAGATATGCATCTCACCAAGTCGGAAATTGTCCAAACACAAATAATCGTCACTACCCCCGAGAAGTGGGATGTTGTTACACGGAAGGGCACCGGCGATACCGAGCTAGTACAAAAGGTTCGGCTACTTATCATCGATGAAGTCCATATGCTTCACGATGAACGTGGTGCCGTACTAGAGTCTTTAGTTGCACGTACTGAACGACAGGTTGAGAGCACCCAATCAATGATTCGTATTGTTGGACTCAGTGCTACGCTCCCAAACTACGTTGATGTTGCCGACTTCCTCAAAGTCAACCGACAAGCTGGTCTATTCTATTTCGATGCATCATTTCGCCCGGTTCCACTAGAACAGCACTTCATCGGAGTCAAGGGCAAGGCCGGTTCAAAGCAATCTCGAGAGAATCTTGACACTGTGACCTTCGAGAAGGTCAAGGAGATGCTAGAGAAAGACCACCAGGTTATGGTGTTCGTTCACTCCAGAAGAGACACTCTTGCCTCAGCTAAGATGCTTCATGAGAAGGCTCTCGAACAGATCTGTGTAGACCTATTTGATCCACAGGGACATCCTTATTATGAGCAGGCACTCAGAGATATGAAACAATCAAAGGCGCGTGAACTCAGAGATCTCCTTCCTAAAGGCTTGGGCATTCACCATGCTGGCATGACTCGGTCGGACAGAAACCTTATGGAACGACTGTTTGCCGAAGGCGTCATCAAGGTCCTTTGCTGTACTGCAACTCTTGCATGGGGTGTCAACCTTCCAGCTGCTGCCGTTGTCATCAAAGGAACCCAGGTGTATAGTGCACAGGATGGAAAGTTTGTGGACCTAGGTATCCTCGATGTCCTTCAGATTTTTGGGCGTGCTGGTCGTCCTCAGTTCGAGGATGTCGGCATTGGCATGATCTGCACAACTGGGGATAGGTTACCCCATTACTTGTCGGCAGTGACGGAGCAACAACCGATAGAATCCAAGTTCTCGTCAAAGCTTGTCGATAATCTAAACGCCGAGATCTCGCTAGGCACCGTGTCTTCGATTCACGATGCCGTACAGTGGATCGGCTATTCGTATCTATTTGTTCGAATGAGGAAGAGTCCGATGAACTACGGCATCGAGTGGGCTGAGATCAGAGATGACCCTCAGCTTGTGCAAAGGAGACGACAACTAGCTATACAGGCTGCCCGTACCTTGCAGCAGAGCCAAATGATTATCTTTAATGAAGTCACAGAGGAGCTGAAAAGTAAGGACGTTGGACGAATTGCCAGTCAATACTACATCCAGCAGTCGAGTATTCAAATATTCAACAAAATGATGAAACCGCAGGCAACCGAGGCAGATGTATTCCACATGATCAGTATGAGTGGAGAGTTTGACAATATCCAATCGAGAGATAGCGAGGCCAATGAGTTAACCAGGATGAGATATGAAGTCATCCACTGTGATGTCCCTGGTGGTATCGATACACCACAGGCAAAGACTAATATCCTGCTACAATCATATATCTCCAGGGTGCAGCCGGAGGATTTCGCCCTGTCGAACGATCTCAACTATGTGTCCCAGCAAGCTGCCCGTATATGTCGTGCTCTCTTCATGATAGCGCTCAACAGGCGCTGGGGCTACCAGTGTCTTGTTCTACAGACCCTGGCCAAATCGATCGAGCGGCGGCTCTGGCCATTTCAGCATCCTCTACACCAATTCGAATTAACTAAGCCTGTCCTCAATCAGCTTGACGAAAAGGAGCTTACTGTTGAGAGTCTCCGAGATATGGAACCGGCAGAAATTGGTGGTTTGGTAAATAATCACAATGCTGGCAAGAAGATAGCGAGGATCATCGATAACTTCCCGACAGTCTCTGTAGATGCTGAGATCGCACCCCTGAATCGCGATGTTCTACGAATCAAGCTTTATATCACCCCAGACTTTAGATGGAATGACCAAATGCACGGAACCTCTGAGTCTTTCTACGTCTGGGTTGAGAACTCGGAAACTTCCGAGATATATCATCATGAATTCTTCATCCTTAATAGGAGGAAATTCCACGATGACCACGAGCTTAACTTTACAATCCCACTATCTGACCCTCTTCCAAACCAGATTTATGTGAGGGCGGTATCCGATAAGTGGCTAGGAGCTGAGACTGTGACTCCTGTGTCTTTTCAGCATCTCATTCGGCCTGACACCGAAAGTGTTTACACTGATCTGCTGAATTTACAGCCATTGCCCATCAGTGCCCTCAATAATCCTGGCCTGGAAGAGATATACGCCAAAAGATTTCAATTCTTCAACCCTATGCAAACTCAAATTTTCCATACACTCTACCACACACCAGCAAACGTTTTGCTTGGGTCCCCGACAGGTAGTGGCAAAACTGTCGCGGCAGAATTGGCAATGTGGTGGGCTTTCCGAGAGCGACCAGGTTCCAAGGTCGTTTATATCGCGCCGATGAAGGCGCTGGTTCGCGAAAGAGTCAAGGATTGGGGTGCTAGACTTTCGGGACCTCTAGGCCTTAAGCTAGTAGAGCTGACTGGTGACAACACGCCGGATACAAAGACTATCAAAGATGCAGACGTTATAATAACGACACCAGAAAAATGGGACGGCATTTCACGAAGTTGGCAAACGAGAGGTTACGTTCGTCAAGTTGCTCTGGTGATCATAGACGAAATACATCTCCTCGCCGGAGACCGAGGACCGATTTTGGAAATCATTGTTTCACGTAAGTTTTTGGCTCGAAAATGTGTAGCCAAGCTTCTAACACTATTCAGGTATGAACTACATCGCCGAATCTACGAAGAACTCTGTCCGGCTCCTCGGAATGTCCACAGCATGTGCAAACGCGACTGATCTAGCCAATTGGCTTGGTGTAAAGGAAGGACTGTTTAACTTCCGACATTCAGTGCGTCCTGTACCGCTTGAGCTTTACATCGATGGCTTTCCAGAGGTCAGAGGCTTCTGTCCCTTGATGCAGTCAATGAATCGACCAACCTTCTCAGCAATCAAGACGCACAGCCCCGAGAAGCCTGTCATTGTATTCGTGCCTTCACGACGTCAGACTCGTCTGACTGCCAAAGATCTCATCAATTTCTGTGGCATGGAGGATAACCCTAGGCGGTTTGTTCACATGTCAGAGGAAGACTTGCAACTAAACCTCACAAGAGTTAAAGACGACGCGTTGAAAGAAGCAATTAATTTCGGCATAGGTTTGCACCATGCTGGTCTAGTCGAGTCCGACAGACAGTTAGCGGAAGAGCTATTTCTAAACAACAAGATTCAGATCCTAGTTGCGACCAGTACCCTCGCCTGGGGTGTCAACTTACCCGCCCATCTGGTGGTAGTTAAAGGCACTCAGTTCTACGATGCGAAGATTGAAGGCTATAAAGACATGGACCTAACTGATGTTCTGCAAATGCTTGGCCGTGCTGGGCGTCCGCAATTCGACAATTCGGGTGTTGCACGTATCTTCACCCAAGACGCAAAAAAGGATTTCTATAAGCACTTTCTGCATACCGGGTTCCCGGTCGAGTCATCTCTGCATACAGTCCTAGACAACCATCTGTGCGCGGAAGTCTCCGCCGAGACAATCATCACCAAACAGGATGCGCTTGATTATCTCACGTGGACCTTCTTCTTTAGGCGGCTACACAAGAACCCATCGTATTACGGACTGGAGATATCAGCTGAGGAACACAACACGGTTGCTTCTCAGCAGCTTGCCAACGACTTTATGATTGATATGGTCAACAAATCGTTAGACGAGCTAGCCCTGTCAAAGTGTGTTGAGGTTTATCCAAATGGCGATGTCGACCCGACGCCTCTGGGCAAGATCATGAGTTATTACTACCTGTCACACAAGACAATTCGCCATTTAGTGAACAGTGTCAAGCCTAGCGCCAGCTTTGTGGATGTCTTGTCTTGGATGTCACGCGCAACCGAATACGATGAACTGCCCGTCCGCCACAATGAGGATCTTATCAACGCTGAGCTGTCGAATAATTTGCCGTTCTCAGGTAGTACCTTTGGGCTACCAATGTGGGACCCCCATGTCAAAGCATTCCTTCTTCTCCAAGCCCATATGGCACGGATTGATCTTCCAATTACGGACTACGTCGGTGACCAGACAAGTGTATTAGATCAAGCGATCCGTATCATCCAAGCATCAATCGACGTTTTGACCGAGCTTGGTTACCTATCAAGCTGCTTACAGATGATCAAATTGCTTCAATGCATCAAGTCGGCACGGTGGCCTGAGGATTCGCCGTTGGCCATTTTCCCTGGTATCCGCGCAGAATCTATCAAAGATACCACACCGCTGAAGAAGCTCGGCACGCATAACAAGCCACAAATCGAGGCGCTAGCGAAGAAGCTAGGGGTCCCAGCCTCTCAACAGGGTCGTTTCAGTCGCGCTCTCTCCGCCATTCCTAACGTTAGCATCGCCACAGAAAATGTCACAGCCCTATCGCTCACTGTCAGCCTAAAGCGGCTCAATGCCATAACTGAAAGGGAATGTCGCATCTTTGCTCCAAAATACCCCAAACCGCAGACGGAGGGATGGTTTGTCGTTGTCTGCGACAAAGCCAAAGACGAAATCATCGCAGTCAAGCGTGTGGGTTGGAGTCAAGGGCCAGGCCAGTCCATCAAGGTTGGGAGCAAACCAACAGCAAAAACTGTGATCAAACTCCCCGAGCCAGATCGAAATGGGAACGGGAGAAAGGTCGACGTTCTTGTCCTTAGTGATGGCTATATTGGCATGCAGTATGAAGTGTTAGGTGTCGAGATACCGGCGCTACCAAAGGTTGACGACGATGTTGATAAAACTAAAAGGGGCCAAGCTAATTCTGGTGGTTCTGCTGGTCCTGCTTAGGTCTGGGGGTGGTGGTGCGCTGTAGAGGGAAAGACAGAGAGAATCGAATGATGTATAACTCAAGAAAAGCATATAGATGAGATGTTACCACTAGAAACCCAATAGAGATTCTACTCTTGTTAGGTCCATCGCTGTCGATGAGATACGTCGTACTGCTTGGTTTTGCTCCTAGAAAATCTGGTCCGCGGTCCACAGGGCTGATACGGGTCCTCATCTAGACCCTGTGTGGTGTGTTCTGACGTAGCAGCGAATCGCACCATCGTGGCCGCCAAGAAACGATAGTTCGTGACGCAACCCAACGCCAAAGTGCATAGTTGGGAGTTCGCTCTTCTTGGGAGTCGCATTGGAGAGAACAAGTATGACAGCGAACACAATACGACAACGCGATGCACAGATCAGACGTTGCAAATGAGGCTAAAAGATGACTTACATGACTATACTTAAGGTGGTATTAGGGGCTATGGTAGTGTATCTCTTCGGCCAAATGCTGAGCTCGTCATCACTAGTTCACCGACATGGCTAGAAAATGGCCTTGGTTCATTTTTATTCGCGATGATGTAAAGACCATCGCCGGGCTTAATATCGCCTTAGGGCTATCCTGAAGGATCGCCTACATACAGTACCATAGTAGACTGCACGGGTATGCAAAGTCATATCCTGCAGGGACTTGAGATGATCTCGACCTCGTGCTTTTGGATCGGAAGGTTGAAAGTTAATGTTGGTTTATTTGACATGCATTCAACCTTCCTTTCTGGTAATTAATTTCTTTTACAATTCGCTAACGAAGAAAACTTCTGCTTTACTATAGTGGCTGTACTTAATGTTGGTTCTTCGTTTGCATCTGGAGTGCATGACGGAACTCGGACCGTGGACTACAGTAGTAGTATAAGTAAATACTACCAACAAGCAGGACTGAGAAGGAAACTTCTGACATAAGACTGATGTGGACCTGTGATCTGATAGGTGATTGGGTAGTATACTCTGATGCCATCCTTTTTGGGCAGGTATCACAATTTGAATACTGCCGAAATGGAACGGAGGTCAGTATACTGCGTATAAGCATGTCTGATCTGTAGATAGGCTCGAGTCTTATACCCCGGTTAGGCTGTTCCTCGGTCAGGGCTCGGTCTACCCTCTTTGTCAGTATACTCATATAAGTAAACCAGGCAGATCGCCGACTCAGTGGAGAGCTTTAGCTTGTTCTTTCTAGGTAATGAAATACAGGGCTGACCGCACGCTACGTAAAGCTCAAGACTTTAAGGAGCGCGTGTGCAAAACGTCGTCTACGCCAAGTATTCCACCTGGGGTGCTAATAGGTGGGCTGCTAGTATAATTACTGCTCACTGTCATGAAATGGTTGGCAACCACCTCGCCGAAAACTAATCGAGTGTACCCCGATGTGTGTATGCGGCGTGGGTTCTTCATCGGGCTTATTGTTAGTTTTCGATTGCATTCTTTCCCAATGCCCAGCTTATGTTGGGTCCTCTGCCTGCCTACCTCTGTATTATAGGTCTGCGCCTATATCACCCCTCCAAGTGATGCGTGCCACTATTCGCGCTTCTCTGGTCTTGAGTCGTATGCAACCGACTGACTCACGCCGCCCAAGAAACCGAGTAATCTGAACCGGACGGCTGGGAGGCTCGTAGGGCTTCTATCTCGGCAAATGTTACCAAACCCATAGGGCGGTAAAGCTTGTGTAGCACGGATCCAACCAAATGCACGGGTTTCCACTATGGACAGGACGGCGAACAAGCCAAAGAGGGTAATTTTTCATCATAAGACAGGTAGAATTGCCAGCTCCAACTCGAAGACATCATGGCTAAGTGGATGATGACAAGACTGGCTATACTTACGCGGTAGGCTATAGATGACTAAAAGGGGGAAAAAAGGTCTGCATCTCCACATCTTGGTCCCCTTTCCCCTTTCATCACCTTAAGCTGACAGAACCGTGCAAGGATGGCGGGCGCCTTGTTTGAGCTGCCTGGCCAGCTGCGCCCCTCAATTTAACGCTTTAATTTCCCCAACTGGGACTTTCCAATGGCCCGTTGCTGCAAGTGGCGGCATCGTGAAGCCAATGTCTGTGCCGCCCTTTGCCAACTTTCTTTCTATTCGCTAAGCGCAAAGTCCTACCTGCGAGAAGGCTGTAATAGGAGGTGGATGATATTATGTATAGTACTTACCTAAGTATAGCACCTACATACAGTAGGTTAAGTAAGTACTTATTGCACATGACATGCAGGAATGAATCGATTTTCCTTGGCCACTGCAAAGAATTAGATGGCATCGCGGTGGTGATAGTACCGGTAATAAAGCAGCCGGAAAAGGAATCGAGCACCGACCTTGTCCACCTACACAAATGAAGAAGGGTCATTCCGTACAGCGGTCTACTTACACTACAGCATAGCATTGTTTAATACAGTACCTAGGTAGGTACCGCGTAAATAGGGTATCCACGCGCCCATGTCGTCTCTGTTGCACACTAGTACTCATCCAGTCATCGCCGGTGGCAGAACAGATCCAGCTAGTGCTGCTAGCTGCTCATTAGCGGGCGAACAACTGGGCTCTCCCCATCGCCAGCCCCTGCCTGCCCTGGCCTGGCGAGATGAAAGGCTATCATGCCGGTGCCTGTGCTATTCTTGTCCCGTTCGGGACCCGTTCTTATACCCAATCGGGCTAAGAACGCGCCACTAATTGGCCTGCATGTACGACTGGACCACTGGACCACCCACAGCTCTGCCTTGGAAATGGGTCTCGCCTGCTTTGTTCTCGACCAACTTTTAGTTGAGGCTCGTCCGTTCACCTTCTCTTCCATTCCCTCTTCTCTTCTTCACCCAATCGCCAACTGAGTCTCTCCAGACCACCACATTCCTTAACTCCCCAACACAGCCCAGCCGCCTGTCAGCCCATCACGGCACTCACACTCTTTATACTTAAACTACTAGTCATTCCTTACCAGGCCTGGTCTCAGTGTTGCTCCTTTTTGGAACTCATCTTGCCCTTCCGCCACTCCTCGTGCTCGGATTCTAATTCTCATATCCCTTGGCAATATCGTTCAATCAGTTGTCTCAAAATGCGTTCTACCATCTTCGCCTCTATCCTGGCCTTTGCCGCCTCGGCTCTGGCCCAAGATGCTACCCCCGGGTATGCTGTCATCAGCGCTCCCTCGGACGGCCAGGTTGTTGCCTCTGGCAAGACCTTCAACATCAAGTGGAGCGCCGGCAAGTTCTCCGGACCTGCTACCATCTCTCTTCTGGGCGGTAGCTCCCCGACCACTCTCCAGGTCCTGAACCCCATTGCTTGTAAGTTAGGCTCAATATCTAGTGAGATAATTCATCACTGACAAAATCATGTAGCCAACATTGATGTGAAGGCTGAGACGTTCGCTTGGGATGTCGCCTGCTCGCTTGGCGAGGACAAGACCTATGGCCTCAAGATCGCCGATGTTGAGACCAATGGCGCCACCTTCCAGTACTCATTCCCCTTTGCCATCAAGGGTCCCTCGGTAGGTGAAACCCTGGAGTTAACTCTCTATCTTCGGCCATCCAGAACTTGGGGTCACAGTTGAAAGGGAAATACTAACTCCAGAAATTACAGTGCAACAGCGGCAGCTCCAGCTCTAGCAGCAGCGCCAGCGTCAGCGCTACTTCTTCCTCCAGCGCCACTGTTTCGGCCACTGGCTACCCGACCAAGGGCCAGACTACCTCTACCAAGGCCTCCAGCTACCCTGTCGAGACCAGCAGCAGCAGCGTCAGTGTGAGCACCTACAGCAACAGCACCACCACTAGCGTGAAGTCGTACACCTCGCAGTCGGTCACTCTCACCTCCTTCGCCACTCAGACCACCCCTCCTGTCTACGTCACCGAGACCTCAGTTGTCCCTGGCAGCAGCAGCGCTCCTGGTAGCTCGACAACCTCTACGCCCCTCCCCACCGCCGGTGCCGCTCGCACCGGTGCCGGTTTGGCTCTCGGTCTCCTGGCTGCGGCCCTTGCTCTATAAACTGTTCAATAACATCACGCATCTTTCTCCGGATAGGACTTAATAACGATCATGACGAGCTTTTTCTTTCGCGTCTTTTTCGTGATATTGTACTAATGGATAATTCTTGATTCGGATGTAGAGGAGGTTCAGAGGCCGTCGGCAACCTAATAGCGATATTAGAAAACAGATAGATCCAACGTCAGACCAGATCCCTGTCTATCAGCTTGTGGGGAGGCCGATGCTCGAAAGATGATAAAAGGAGTTGATTAGGGGAGTACAAGTTGTAGATTAGATATGTTGGCGGTTGTCCGTTGTATACCCTGGCCCATTCTGTTGGGATATTCCAATAGGTTATCGTCTCATCTTATATAGAGCTTGTATGGAAAAAACTTTTAACCAATTGTTTGCCAAGTTAAGACGTCCGTGTTCCGCCAGAAAGGTAAGGGAGCAGTTGTGTCACACCACCTTCCGGTTTTCCTTGCTTGCCCCCGGGAACAAGCTCATGTTGCGGTAAGTCGAATAGGTGCATGTTCGAATATATGGGCGCTTTTCAGCCGTAGGTGAGTGAGGAAGCTTGTATGTCGTCTAACTAATTGTTAACGTGGGCTTTGAGTTGGATATGGATATATATATATACATGTGCGACAATGGGTCTCCATATGATCTCGCCAATTCTTTTCGGTTAGATTCTTCTCGTATTTTGCCATTCCGAGGAAACCTCGTATTACGGGCAGGACAAGAAAATAGTATCATGCGCAATTACCAGAGGTTCGGTTCTCGTCTCGTCTCGCCTTGTGGCTGGTTATTTCCGGGGCTAAGGTTCGCGTCATGCATGCTTTTTCGTGAGATGGCTCGCTCGCTCCGGGTGCATGGAACGTATGCTTGCTGGATATGTCTAGATTCGTCCTTGGGGTTTGTGTCGAACGAATGCCTTTGGATATAATGGATAGCCGTGGCGGTGGGGGCTTGGTGGTGTTTATTTATTCGTGTATGTGATGTCTGTCGCATCTACAGTACTATCTACATAGTGCAGTAGTGTCGCCCCTCTAACCTGGTTAGATATAAACATCTGACACGCAGGTACCGATTCCGGCCGTTCCGTAGGATATAAGCCGGATCTTCGAGATCAACGGTTCTACGACAGGTGGGTAGATCGGATCCCACGTGGTTTTCTGTTCCGCATACCTCTTACGTGTGTATATTTTCCGGTCGCTAGCTTTTATTCGCTGCGGTTCCGATCGATTGGCGAGTAAGACCGCCCATCTATACTAGATGAAAACTGCCCCGAAGGGAAGGGATCGTCGTGGCTGTCGCCGTCTATTCCTAGTGATTGCGCGCTCGCCGGTTATGGAATTTGTACTACTCGGCATGCCTGGTCCTGCCTAGGTACGCATTTACTGAACTATCTCGATCTTACGCGCTTTAAAGTTGGATTAGGTTTGTTTGCTATATAGATAGGGATTCATAATAGGTATTATGGGTGTTGATAACTCTGTTAACCTACCCAGCCAAGGTAGGTAGGAGATTTAATATATCTGTGACTGAACCAACATGCAATGTCTTCTCAGATGAACAAATTATTAGGAGGAAATAATTCGACAGATATGAACTACCATAGATAGATAAGTAGGTTGCGAGAGAAGCCCATGTAAAGCGCCCCTAACGTTGAGGTGTGCTGCGTTGCTGAGAACAAATAGTCAGAAATCTCGTATCTATAGCTTGATTATGTTACCTAGGTACTCTAAGAAAAAATTCTGGTCCGCTCCGGACGACAATTGGTATTTTGTTCAGCGTAGCCGTTGACATTGCTTCCTCTATCCCGCGGATGATGCATCATCACCGCAAGTACGAAAAAACTGTGCAGAAATAGCCATAAAGAACCGCAATTCACAGAAATCTAATCGCCGTAGTCAGTAAAGACAGGAAAGACAAGAGTTTAGCTAACATATAGTTCTTATTCTCCAGTAACACGACTCAAAGGTTTAATTTTATATACCGCATGCCCAGCCCCAGATATTCCTATATAACCCACAGAGGGGGTTTCCCATCCTAACCTACTATCTCCCATAACGCCGGCTGAAATCACATCCCGCTATTGTGTAAAAAGAACGTAGTAAAAGGCAGCTACGAGGTAGTGATATAGTGAAGGTAAAAAAAAAAAAGATAGCTCATCGACCACTGATCTGGCCCCGTGGGACAGGGGACACCCAGCAGAGGACGAGGTTGAGGGCAATGGTGATGACGCCGATGACCCAGAATGCCTTGGAATAATTCGTGCCATTATCCATGAAGCGGAAGATGATGCTGAAGATCACCCCGCCGAGGTTCCCGGCCGCGCCGGTGGTGCCGGAGACGACGCCGTTGGCGTGGGGGTGGACATGCGGAATAAGGCCGAAATTAGCACCGTTCCCTGCCTCGAGGAACAGAGCCATCAGCGAGACGAGGCCAAGCATGACCGGTAGCTTGTGGGGGTCCAGCTGCCCGATGACGATCAAGAGTGCACCGGTCAACACGCCGCAGACGACGATCCAGATCTTCTTCGCCCAGAGGCTCCGGCCCGTGACCTTGTATAGGTAGTCTGAGACGAAGCCCCCTAGCGGCCGCGTCACGAAGTTCAGGAACCCGAAGATGGCGCTCACGTTCGCCGCGTAGGCGTAGCTGATGTGCGGGAAGTTTTTCACGTAGTAGGCGCTGAGGATGGAGTTGATGGCTAGTTCGCCGCCGAACGAGCACAGGTACGTGGCGAGGTGGAAGATGGTCTGCGGCGATGCGAGCACCCTTAATGCCCCCATGAAAGTTGGCTTTTGGACGGTTTCGCCTTGCGCGATTTCTAACATCTCCCCCTCGGATAGGGTGGCTTCTTTGTCGTACTCGTGGTATTTGGTCTGCTTCTCTGCATCTGAGTCGGAGCACTTGCTGACGTTGGAGCTTTCCTTGGCCGTGATGTCCCCGGGTATGTCGACGATGGTACCGTCTTGTCCGGCGACGCCGTGCGATCCGAGGTTTTGTTCGGCGTGCAGGAGGCGCTCGGTCCATTTGCCCGTTGGTGTGTCGGGACATAGGATGATCATGGAGACGCCGGTTGCGATGATGACAATCAGGGGTACGATGAAGGTTAGACGCCAGGCTGTCCCGTCATTGTATCCACGCCCCTTAAGAGAGTCAAAGACAGCGGGCATGATGAAGTAGGTGATGCCTCCACCTGCGTTACCCCAGCCACCGGCAATGGCATTGGCGGAGCCCACGACGTTCTTGTCGAAGAATCCCGTGCACCAGACCAGACAAGGCACGAAGGACCCGCCGAGGATACCTAGGAAGAAACGGGAGATGTAGAGGCTTGTGGCGTCGTGCACGAGAGGCGCGAGCCCGAGGGGTATGGCGCCGACGAGGAGGATTCCGGCGAAGACATAGCGGGGGCCGAACTGATCACAAAGGGGGCCGGCTAGGTATCGAATGAATAACCTAATCCATTATATGAGTTTTAAGAATAGGGTGAGTGGCTGGACTGGGTGTACGTCGGCGACTTACGTTGCAACAAGGGACACAATGTTCGAGTTGGCCACTTCTGCTGGTGTGAGATGAAGGTTGGCTTTGATAACGTGGGTTATCTGGTAGTATGTATGAGAAAAGACACTTATTCTGAGAACTCACACGACGACTTACAAGAGGTGGGAAGGTGTACCAGGCCCAGAACGCAACCATGAAACCGAACCACGAGAAGAAGAACACGCGGCCATATATATTGTAGAGATTGAATATAGGTATTGATCGAGCCTTTCGGTTGACGGGATTGATTTCTGGAGAAATCCAGAGATATGACGCCTTCATCATGGCGGTTTTCAAGATAACAGAGTCCAAAAAATTAGTGGTTTTTTTTTTTTTTTTTTTTTTGAAAAGATTCAAAGTATACAATATCGATTTCTCTTCAAAATAACTCTCAAAGCTTCTGGTTAGTAAACCTAGGACTAATACGATAGCAACTTGTCGTTTTATAATCGCCCATGATGCTCATACGAGCGTCCTGACTACCATGACGGCTATCCTGAGACGGATTGCGCATCTACGGTGCATCTCCGGATAAGAGGTCTAGAGTGGGCTCAGGCTGCTCGCAAGCTTGCGCTAAGCCCACATAAACCGTCTCCGCGGAGGTCGATGCGTAGATCACGACTCCAAGTCCCGAGATAAGAGACGCCGTAGCCTGAATATCCTGGTTGGTGGGCTGAAGGGACTGAGAGTGGGATGTTTTGCTCCAAACTCCCTAATATCTTGCGCGAGATTGGTAGCCTAGACAGATCCGCATCTGAGTGGCTTTCTTGGTTCGAGATGGGAAAAGTTGGAGCGAGTTAGTCCTTGGAGACGGTGAGTTGGACTAAAGTTATGTCGACTTTTTTAATAATGCCGATACTTCTGCAGGAACACCAACCGGCCTATTAATGCCCACGACTCGTCCTGTTTGCCTAGAGAACCGCCAACGGATAAGGTCAAAGCTGGTATAATAGTCCGGGAATAAGGCAGGTTCTGTCTGGAAACAGAGGGTGAATTGACTGGACGCCACTTATACCCCTCGTCCTACATAACTGGTGTAATGAGGCGATGGACATTCCTATGTAGAACCAACAAGGCCACATTTGCCATTTCTAGTTGTATAGCACGTGAGAAGAAGGCCATGGACAGACCTTTCTCACTCCTTGCGCGGCGGGGAAGGCGAGAATCCATGCCATCCGCATGGCGCGCAGCGGTGCCAAGAGGGGAGGCTGCGAATGCAATCTCGAAACAACCCCGGCTCTTCTTATCTCAGGATTGGGGGGCGCGGGTTGCGTAGTGTATGCGGTCGACCCACCGGCACCAGAGATAAGAGTCGCCCAGTTGGGCTCTGAAGGATTAAGCAGCTGCCGGGTAGATGGTGGTTCGAGGTGATAAGGTGGCCTACCTGGGAAGGAGGGTATAAATTGTCCTTAATTCAAAATATGGGACGGGTTTCTTGTTCCTGGCACGGGTCGATGGAGACGGAGATGGAGATGGAGATGGAGAGAATTGGCATGCTGTTTGGTAAGTATAATACAATCAGAATTCACGGCTTCCGGTGGTCGGCAGCATTGTAGACGAGTAAGTAGATCTGCATAAAGTAGAAAGACAAGGGTTGAGATTGTGATATTTTCGGTGGAAATGCGAAGATAACCGTGTGAGAAACAAAAGAATCGTGAACCTCACCACAAGTTTAGTTTCTTAGTTATCAAAAGGCAACGAACGTCGTGTGAAGTTGTCTGGCTTTAGGGTGGTCTAAGTCATGCTAGGGCCATCTTGGCCATCTTGGCTTCCTTGGCCGCTGACCCACGTCCCAGACGGCTGGGCTGAAGATGTTCGTCTAGACTCGTGTTAGCAGCATGTTAGCTACCTAAGGCTGATAAGAGCCTTGGGATCCGCAGCCATTAGCTAATTGCTTTTTATGTCATCTTTTATTCGTGGAAATGAAGATAACACCAACCTACCTACTTGACATATATCTCCTAGCCTAGATAGGAGCTGCTATTATTATCTTGTTTTTGGCGGCTTGTTTTGCGTTTTGCAAGTCGTCTCACCCACTGTACTGCACAGTACTGTACAGTAGATGCTGATTTCCCTAACCCGGATACGCTAAGCAAAGCGTATCATCATCATTATGATCACCTGCTTAAAGTACTGCTGCACAGCATATGTTGTACCTCCTATAGGTTACCTTCTTACTGTCATTTCTCATCTATATAGCTGCCAGTACGCCCGCATTACTGTTCCGCTGGGACATGGCGAATCTTCCCATCTGCAGTCATACCTACCCACTACCATACGAAGATGCGTTGTAAATAACGTCTACCTACCATACATATATACTTATATGCAAAGTGCTTGATTATTACACTCAGTGTTCCAATAGGTCAATGTGACAGGTCACTTGACTAGTAGTCGGCGTCGGCGATGTCGTGTACAACACCATAAGCTACACCACTACCTTGACCCAGCGGGCGGTCTACGGGAGACATCTCACTCAGCTGAATATGGATCTCGTTTTTTTTTCTCCTTGTACCTGAACGCATGAAATTGTGGCACCGACGCTTTGACCGTGTATAAGGCTTTGATTTCCGAGCCCAGCCTGGGCGTTTGTTTGGTTTCGCTATCTAACCTAGTTGCCTTTTCGATAACGGTAGTCGGTCGGCAGTCGGGCTGCTAAAACGCCACCACTGTGATAGTCCAAGACATTGATTGATCAATATTTTCACGCCAGGCAAATGTGCGGCTTGTGTGCCTTACGTAATTCACAGCCGCCATTACCTTTACGGCATAGTAGCTAAAGGAATCGGACTGCGAGCCATCCCTATGATAGGGATGATCGATGATCGATCTATCGTCGGCTCCCGGGCGGGCTCGACGCTTCGGGACGGATCTAGTGGCGCCCGGGGAGATGAGGAGGACGGCTTCGTCGCATGGGCGATCTACCGTGGTAATCCTTTTTTATTTTCCGTCCTCGGGAAGTCTAGGGATTATTGACCCTTGCCTTGTCGTCTTGAGATAGGGCGAACAGTCAGTGCACCCGTATGATGACATACGATCCCTACCAGACGAATGCATGCTCGTGTTGTAATTAAACTATGCACTTCGGTCATATCGCCGGGAATGGTGTCGGAGTAAAGCGTCCGGAGTTTGACAATGTTGGACAGGTTGTGTTCAAGATCAGACACTTGATTATGCTGATAGATCAAATACTTCATAAAGCCCAGTCGTCATGTTCTCGCCAAGCTGTGTGTTTATGTCTGCTTCTGCGACTGCCTTTTTGGGCCGTTTGCTGGCAATGTCTCATACCAAGCCCGTGGGCAAGGACGCGTACGTATTTTCATCTTGGCTATCTCGGGGGTGACAGGCCTACCTGGTAGGCCATTGGGCTGGGGGACGCTGCTTGGCCAGTCGGCGCCGCGTCTTGATCGAGAACAGAGTTGTATGAAGGCGTTCGAAGACCTTCACCCCGGCACATCGGCAACACGGGTGCAGGTGATTAGAGGCCATCACGGTCACGCCTGTGCTCGCTTGTTGTCTTGGGGTCGTCAAGATCGGAACGGTGCGGGTTGTTCAACACGACTGAATCATGCCGAGACTTCTTATCGCAGCTGAGGCGCTCCGTTGTAGCCGTATTCTGACCCCTCGCGCTCGGCTAGCAGCAGAACCTATCTCTTACCGCATCGCTGACGCTTCAGTCCCAGTCCACGCAGTCAGTTGGTACCGCCGTTGGGCAGGGCAGGAGGTTGCGGTGTGGAACGCGGCTCTCGGGGACATGGGTTATCATCTCGGGATGCAGAATCCGGGGTAACACAGAAAGATGGCTTGTCAGCTCCTCGAGATGCAGAGGCAAGATGGCGGTAGTAATCGGTCGATTCCATTTTGTCTCTCTCTCTTCAAATATTAACAGAAATATGACGGGTGTGGCTTTGTGGAAGTCGCCCAGAGATGCGCGTGACCACGCCGGTTTGAACATATGCCAATATTACTCCTCATCGTCCAATAATCGCTAACTGAGAGCCCACAGCCAAGACTCAATGGGCAGCACAAATGACTTGTTCGTTCAACTTATATGCGGCGCGGCCACTAATAAGGCTAATGTCTCCTCCGGTATAGGGGCGGCATAAGGCTGTCGGCACCGGTCTTCAAGGCTCCGGCACCCACTTGCCGCGGGCTGGTGGAGCCGCATCGTCATGGTCATCAAAGGAAGCCAAATCCTGGGTTGACTCTTGGGCTTCAGAAAACTTTTCACAGCCAACATGGAAGCGGTTCTCGGCCCTTGGCCGGGTCGTCCCGCGTGCTCTTTGAAATTCGACAAGGACGCAGAGTTGCTGGGATATATTTTCTTGCAAATTTTATAGATAAATAGAGTTCGTTTCTGCTGGCATTCTAACTTTTCCTATGCGATGCTGACTCTGTCTTTACCTTACACAATTCCCATACAGTAATCAACTAGGAACCAACCTATCAGACTCAATGTTGGAAACACCCTCTGCCATAACCTCGCCCCCGGCACAGTCCGGTCAAGAGAAACCAAGCTCAGGCATCTCGCTACCCAGCCATGATATCCATGACATCCAAGAAGATCTGTCGATCACGTCCCGAATACGGAAGCATATGCTGGAAGACATCCGTCCATCAGGCTTCGTCGAGCTTGAGCTTTTGCTTCTGAGCTTGTAAGTAGATCTCGGTCAAGTTGGGTCAACAAAAACGAGGCAATGATTAGTTATGGCTAGGCCAAACTGTCATACCCTCTAGCTTTGAAGCAATGCACTGCCTCTTACCGTTGACAATGTTGCTGATGATTTAATACTTGTAGTTTGACCGGCATTCAGGACGCCATCTCATTCCCCGACTACCACTGCTTCGCTTCCAACCAGACCGGCAACACCGTCTTCTTGCTCGTCGCCCTGGTCCTACCTTGGCTCGACGGCGAGGCATTCTACGTGCCCAACATCGGGTCAGCGCTCGGCTTCTTCCTCCTCGGCGGCTGGGTCACCGGGCAGATCAGCCACATCGTCGGCCCCCGCGTAAGGTGGTGGCTGTTCTGCTGCAACCTGATCCAGTCCGCGCTCGTCTTCGTGGCCGCAGCGTTGCAGTTCAAGTACGGCGTCGTGCCCCAGGGAGGCATGGCGGTGATGGTGGTCGGGCTGCTTGCCTTCGCGTCGGGGAGTCAGGTGGTCCAGTCACGCTCGATGAAGATGACGGAGATCAGCACGGCCATGGCGACGGCGGCGTGGGTGGACCTGCTCATCGACCCGAAGCTCCTCCACTCCCGCAACCGACCACGCACGAGACGCATCATGTTCCTGATCGCGCTGGGCGGCGGCACGCTCCTCGGAGCCGGCGTCTACCGCACTGCCGGGTCTGCCACCTCCGTCGTGATATCGGCTGCCGGGAAGTTTGTTGTGGCGATCATGTACCTCTTCAACAGCGCAGACAAGCTGAAGGAGACGGATGCTGATGACAGCTGTTAAAAGAAACAAAAACCAAAAAAACAGACTATTTATGAATCACGAATCAATAGCGAAATAAGAAGTAGCATAGGTAGAATGATTATTATAATTAATTAGTAATTTAAGATGATGAAGCTGATATCCAGTTGTCAAACTCGGTAAAAGGTGAACGATTTGGTTGCTAGGGTTAATCTGTGTGTAAATACTTACCTACAGTAGGTTGCAGTCTAGGTACTGTGCCTAGGTAACGGTCTAACCTGAATTAAGCAGTTTAATTGAAAAGTCAGGTGGTGTCGCGTTCTCCTAAGTATGTAAATGTAAATGTCGGGTGTTTTGCAGGTGCCTGCCTGGCTACCCGGCTCTCTTTAGGTGGGTCCTCCCGGCAACGCGGGTCAAGCTACGCGGGTCAAGCTACGCGCCCGCCCACACCCAAACACCATACTAAGCCATGCGATTGAACCCCATCGACAGCCACCAAGTTCCAATCTAAGACTCGACACGCTGCTTCTGAACAGGTACTAACGACCAATTGTTTACATTACCTAACACACAGACACACACAACACACACGACCCCCCATGCGGTCTTGGATCCTCTTCAATGCACATGGAGGTTGACTGGGACCTTTAGTTCCGATACGGCTTCATGACTCGAAATAACCTCAACGATCAACTGTCGTGGCTATTGGCTCATATCAACCTGCTCACACCCAACGTAACTGTGCCCGCACTGCCGCCCGCACGCGAGCCCACCGACACCGAGTCGTCTCCCGTTGATGAGACCGTGTTCTTCACGCCCACTGCAGGACTGTCGCCCGCCGCGCGTCCGAATGATTTCGCCGCTATTGAGGCGTATCCCGTCCTGCCCTCCGCCCCGGCCCGTGGCGCTGCCGTGTCGAACGGTAGATTGCAGGAGAGCCAACAGGGAGGCGGAGGAGGGGGTGCCGTAGCTGAGAACATGGGCCGCCTCGCAACGAAGCCGAGCCCAAAGAAAGCAGCCCTACTCATTCGACAGGAACAGCTTCTCTCGCCAGCCTCGACGAGGGCAACCGCCACAGCCTCGCTTGAGAGCGAATACTCTGCGTCTGTGATTAGGAACGCGGCCAAGAATCGGATAGCTGCCCAGAATGGCCCGTCTGAACCGCGGGCTAAGAGCGTATTTCCCCCGCCGGGGGCTGCCCTCGACATCATCGACTTGACCGCTGATAGCAGACGGACCTCTTCGGTTTCCACAACTTTTGGAAATGATACCCAGCTATGGCGAGAGGATTTCGCTTCTAGACCCGAGCCCATGACTCCCAGTGAGAACTCGACCGTGTTCGGGAGCACTAAGATGATATGGCGTGAGGATTACGCCAGTCGGCCTGGCCCCATCTCCCCTGACGAAGATTCCGTTATGTTTGGAAGCGATGTCATGGTGTGGGAGGAAGAAGCTGCCTGGCGTCCGGAGCCTCAATCCACCAACCGCGGGAAGAAGCGGAAGAGCGATCAGATCAGTCAGCCACCTCCAACCACGTCCCTTGATGATTTCCAAGACATCATGGACATTCTTTCCGATGACGAAAGTCTGCATGTCTCGCAGAAGCGGTCTCCGACAAAGTCACCAGCCAGGAGCAAGATCAAAACCAGCCCCAGTAAATCGCCATCTAAATTACCACCTCTACCAAATACACCCTCGAAGCAAAGAACACATCTGACTTATGATGCACCCTCCGTTAAACCTCAGCATATTAAAATGTCTCCGTCCAAGACTCCTAAGAAGAGACCCATCTTGGACAAATTAGAGGTCCCGGAGGCGAAGTCAGACCTAATGCTTTCGGATGCGGATTCCTTGTTTGGAAGTGACATGGAGCCTGTTTCGAAACATAAGGCGAAAACATCACAACCCATGAATAGTGATGAACGGGTGATACAGGACTCGGATGACGAGCCCATGACTCCACCTATTCACAAGGACACTGGAGGCCTGGTTCTGCGAACCGACAGCCCCACGAAGAAGCGACACCCGGGTTCGCAACGTGATCACTACACTGCCGTTCAAGACACGCCTTTAAGAGCAAGGGCGCAACCGATTATTTCCAGCCAAACAGTAATTGTAGCACACTCACCTCAAAAAGCGCATCGATCTCAACAATCTCCAGGCAAAACGGTCGAATTTCTTGGAGAAACCAAAGCTGATAAACCCGTGGACGCCCCTCCCAGTAGCCAGACAAGTGTTCACTATGACGATGAGAAGTTGTCGGCTATGGTCCAGCTATTTCTCCGCCAACCGTCGATCATCGAGATGAAGCGAATGTCATTGGAAGAGGGTCTGCGGCAGAATAGAGAAAGTTTCAAAATGTCCCTACAGCAAGGTTCTCTCGGACCTAGAGAACAGCTTAGACGCGATAAAGAGCAGTTGATGAGGCACCAGGCATTTTTAGATGTTCTCGCCAATGAGTATCGATCTTATGAAGATTTGGCGGCGAAGAGGGACACTCTCATTGCACGTATTGCAGATGCATACGAGCACGACTTAAACACAGACAATGACGAGAATCATCTACAAGAGTTAGATACTCAACTTAAAAACCGTCAAGATTCCTTGAAGACGCACTTGTTGAATGCGGATATCAAAGATCCTAGCCACTATGACAACCAAGCAGCTCACGGCCCCAGTACCAACCGCTCCGAGTCAATCGTACAAGCGACGCAAGCTGCCCAATTCGCAGTACCTGTCAGTTTATCTCGGGAATCTAGCCAGATTACGGGGATGGCAAGTACCCAGGTGATAATGCAAACGCAAGTTCCGTCGCGACTCGATTCTCATCGACCGGTTATTGAGCCGTGTCCGAGCGAGACATTCAATTCACAGAGGGATGGTACCCAGCACTTCGCTTCGTCGTCTCAGCGTGCAGCTCGAAGTGAACAACGTTGCTCCGTGGCTCCAAGAGAAATGAGAACGACGGCACCAGCGCCACATCATGTGTCCGATCCCATGGAATACGAAGACGAAGATCTTTTTGAAATACCCGACTTTCCGCCCAGTTGTGCTTTGCCCAAGACTACAAGAAACGTACACCAGTCGAGTGCTGCGAAGAGTCGCAGGAGCCCGAGAAAAGAAGCAACTATTCAGAGAAAAGGTTACGAAAGCGATTATAGCGATGATATCGATATTTCAGAGCTGGCTCAAGAGATTGAGTTTCAGCAATCGTCTTCAGAGGCTAAGCCCCCCCAGCCAGTGCGACCTGTGCTCTCCGAGACCTCGGGCAATCTGGGGGCACGCAAGGAAAGGTCCGCTGCCAGGAAAAGACAGAGTGCAACGGCTGCTCCAGTTTCGGCTGAACAAAAAAGGTTCCCATGGTACAAGGACATCAAGCGAGCCCTCAAAGATCGATTTAGGATGAGTGGTTTTCGACACAATCAGCTTGAAGCGATCAATGCTACACTTGCTGGGAAGGACGCCTTCATCCTGATGCCTACTGGCGGTGGAAAGTCTCTCTGTTACCAGTTGCCTGCTGTCGTAGCTAGCGGGAAAACTAGCGGAATCACCGTTGTTGTGTCCCCTCTGCTTAGTTTGATGCAAGATCAAGTCGAGCACCTTAGGGTGCTCAATATTGCTGCGGCAACTTTCAATGGAGATACCACCCCTGCAGCGAAGAAGGAGATCATGGATGCCTTGAAGCAACCATTCCCAGAACACTTTTTCCAGCTTCTCTATGTAACGCCTGAGATGATAAATAAGAGCCAGGCCTTCCTGAGCGGGTTGGGTTGCCTTTACCGCAACAAGAAACTTGCTCGTCTCGTCATCGACGAGGCGCATTGTGTGAGTCAATGGGGCCACGACTTTCGACCGGACTATAAGCAACTGGGCAGCTTTCGAGAACGATTTCCAGAAGTCCCTATCATGGCGTTAACGGCGACTGCAACCCAGAACGTTATTATGGATGTAAAGCACAATCTGGGTATTGACAAGTGTGAACAGTTTACACAAAGTTTCAACCGACCTAACCTATACTATGAGGTCCGGCGAAAAGAGAAGGACAACACTGTAACCATTGCTGGTTTAATCAACTCGAAATACGCTGGGAAAACCGGTATTGTATATACCCTCTCCAGAAAATCCGCGGAGAACATCGCCAAAAAACTCCAAGAGCATGGAATTTCCTCTCATCACTATCACGCTAGCGTAGAGGCGCAAGAGAAGACCCGGATACAGCGGGACTGGCAACAGGGGAAGATCAAAGTTGTCGTTGCTACGATAGCGTTTGGAATGGGTATCGACAAACCGGATGTGCGTTTTGTTATCCATCAATCTGTCCCCAAAAGCCTCGAGGGGTACTACCAGGAAACTGGACGTGCGGGTCGTGATGGCAAGGCATCCGAATGCTACCTCTACTTTGGCTATGGGGATGTCACTCAACTTCGGAAGTTGATCGCCGACGGCGACGGTAGCGAAGACCAAAAAGAGCGCCAGAGAAATATGCTTGGCGTGGTAGCAGCTTTCTGTGACAACCAAAGTGATTGTCGTCGAGTCGAGATTCTCCGTTACTTCGGAGAAACATTTAGCAAAACTCAATGCAACGCCACCTGCGATAACTGCATGTCTAAAGACCAATTTGAACAGAAAGACTTCACCAAGTACGCGCTCGCTGTACTCGAGATTGTGAAGTCGGAAGGAAGGGTCACGCTGGCACAGTGCACTGACTACCTCATGGGCAAGAAGAAGAAATCTGATTACGATGTAAAGGAATTCCATGGGATAGCTAGACAGGTACCTAAGCATGAAGTTCACCGTGTCGTCGACCGACTGCTTGCCGAGGAAGCACTGAAGGAGGAAAATGTCTTCAGAACGACGTCCAGGATGGCAGTCCAATATTTCAGGGTAAGCATCCTTTTTCATGACTGATGGCCGCTTTTTTAAGCTAACATCATGCTTTAGATTGGACGGACGGCGCACTCCTTCCTGACTGGAGGACGCCAACTCCGGTTGACTACTCGCGTCAAGAGCGATAGTAGTTTTGTGGGCGCCCCGAAGGTCCAGAGGCGGCTGGACAAACCAGCAGCTCCGGCAACCGGAAAGGGACATGCGGCGCAGTTCACTTCCACGCTGGTATCCTCGCCAGCCCGGAAATCGGCTGCCAAGAAGAAGGGCAAGGCTGTAGCGAATTATGAGGAAGATAGCGATGAAGACTTTGGCACGCATAGCAACGGATATGCCCGGGACGGTTTTATAGTTGATGATGTATTTTCAGACGACGACTTTGAAACGATGCCGGCTCCCGTGGCTAGACGTCGGCGGACGAACCCGGTTGGGCCGCCTATATCTCACGATGCTCGTCTAAGCGAGGAAAGTCTCACTGAGGTCCAAAAGGATATACTCGAAAGCTTCTTCGAGGACGTGAAGAAGATGGAAGAGAAGGTCAGGGTTTCACACGGTTACCGGAAACCTCTCTTCTCCCAACTTCAACTACGTGAGATGGGCTTACGGTGGACCACTACATTGGACCAAATGCGACAGATCCCAGGCATTGACGAAGACATGACGACCCGACATGGCAATAAGCTGCTCCCCTTAATTCAACGATATCATCAACAATATCAGGAAATCATGGGCCTGTCACCAGAACCCCGCCCTATGCCTCAACTAGGCGAAATCGTGGACTTGGTGACAACGGATGAGGATGACGACGACGATGATGAGGACCAGGAGATTGAAGCCATAGAAGACGACGACGACGACGACGATGATGACGATGAAGAAGGCGGTGAAGTTTCAGGCTACTTCGAACCCTCTGTCACAGAGAAGGCTTTTATGGAGAATTTCCATCGCGCCAACCAGCAAGAAGCCTCGTCTTCTAATTCGCGTGCCCGTAGCTCAGGCGCCGGTACAGGGAGAGGAGGAAAGAGTAGCTGGCGTGGAGGCAAGAAACAATATGCCTCACGACGATCCTCGGGTGGTAAATTCTCAGGTGTCAAAAAGAAAGGCGCCGCGGCATCTCGAGGTTCCAGAGCCCCCTCACAGGGGAGGGCGACGGCCGCAGGGAGCAAAAGCAATAGAGCCCAAGGCGTCGGGTTCGACGGCATTGGACTGATGGACTACTAGACTATCTAGCTGTTAAGCGACGTGGCTGATTGATGAACTAGTGTAAACTTGCATGGAACAAAGCAAGCTAGAAAGCGCTCTTCTTGAGGGTAGGGGCGGGCGCTCCGATTCATGGTTTCGCGATTTTTTTCTCTCGCCACTACTGTTATTGCTACTTTACTATACCTGTCCTGTTTCTCACTCCTTGGGCATTTACATGGCATGGCGTGGCGTCGTGGTGTGGGCATCGTTGTTTTATTTACTGGTGAAGTAAAGCACAGCGAAGTAGATAAGAGTAAATTATACTTTAGTATATATGGCAGTGGCAATGGCAATGACAAGTCTTGTGGTGCTGGGCTAGCTACCTGCTCAGTTGACATCGACACGAATTAATGAATGGGATACCCAGCTACTTATCTAACCTTATCTGGTCTTCCTCCTCGCCTTTTTTTTTTCTTCTTTCTTCTCCATGCTTGATGGGCTTGTGTTGGTGATTGCTAATTAACCTAGACTTATGATGAGTACTTGCTGGGTGATAACATACGCATCTGAAGAAAATAAATCACCTAACCTAGGTAGTAAGGTTATTTATGGACCAGCTCGCGGCGACATTATTTTTGCTGGGCTTCAAACCTTATTACCGCGTATGCTTAGCTAGGATACATCATACGGAGTTACTCACCTTACTTAGGAGGTAATTATAGTCGTCTTCACGATCGGCCCTAAACAACATAATCGCAAATCACTGATCACCGGTGATATAGAGCACAATTCAATTCCAAGGGGGAGAAAAGAAGTCCCCATATATCATTCTCGCACTAAGGAGTCCTATATTTCACAATTTCTTCCACCGAACTGTCTCTTCTTGTCTTGACTATATTGCATTAAAGTCGGTCGCTGTCTTGCTTGCCCCGCACCCATCAATCAATGCACACGAGATGATGATGCAGTTTGTCTTTTTTTTCAGACACCCGCGGCCCAACTAAATCCCCTCCCTCCGTCTTGTCCTGTCCTGTCCTGCCTTGTCTATGTTACAATATACAACTTACTACCAAAAAACTTTTTTCAGGGCATAGCCCAACCTGGTCCTCCCAACTTTCTGTCTCTCTCTCCCTCCCTCTCTCTCTCTCTTCACAGGTAGAAAAGAAATTTACCCCTGGGCAAAGTATCTTGGAGGTATAATTGGAATGATATGATATAAAAATGGAGAGAGAGAGAGAGAGAAGATTAACCCCCCTAGAACCAGGTAGAAAAAAAAGGCGGAGCAAAAAAATACAAAGAGCGAAACGCCTACCTCCCTTTCCCCTTCTCCAGAATGAGGTACGCCGATGCTGCATGCTCCTGGGTTTGCCCGGCCGTGTGTGAGAGAAGAGCAGACCGACAAGATAGAGTGTGACAAGGTAATGAAAATGCGATGTGTCATGGCGAGGGTATCCGATGTGCTTGCTGGCTGTATGACCACAGCGCAAGGCTAAGAGACGTGCATTGGTTGCCAACACACTTTGTGACGAATCGAACAACTCTGGCCTGTCTTGCAGGCTTGCGACATATAGAATGGAGGGTAGTGAGCGTCGCATACTGGCGGTGTCGCATAGTGGATTGGACAGCTCAATATCGCCACCGCGGCTTATCATCCCCGTTATTGCTTATGCGTGAGCCTGCTGCACTTACGCGGCCGGTAGAAGTATTACTTGGCTTAGGGAGTGGAAGTTGGCTTATGCGTCTCGACGCCGCCATTGAACTAACTGATCTCTGTTTGGTATCGAAAGGTCTACCTTGTGCCCTAGGTGGCTGGAACGAAGCTCTTCGGTTGTCGAGGGTGCTTGTAGACGCCTTCGATGTGAGTCGTTGTTTTGGTGCTACTAACATCTGTGGGGCATGTGGACTATTTGGACCACCGGGAGCAGTTGCCGCGATTCTCTCTCGGAAAGAAAGCCGCGAGTGAGTGCTTGGCCTAGATGGCGGAGTATCGGGGGCAGGTGAAGCGGATGTTCCTCTTGCTAAAGGACTGCGTAGAGGCAACTTAGATTCCTGCGATCCTGGAGTCAAGGCTGAGACCGAGCGCACAGGGGTAGGTGTTCTTTTTGTATATGGGCTTGGGGTAGTAAGAGTTAATGGTTTGAAGTTATGGCCAACATCGGAGTTTTGAGTGTTAGTAGATCTATTCCACCGGGGTCGATTGTCCACCACGCTCGGGTTGGACGTTTGAAGACGGCTCCCGAGAGGCGTCGCGGAGCCACTTCGAACGGGCGTCGAGAAGTTGGATGTGTGTGACAGTGTCGAGAGTCTTGATCCTGGTAGGCGTCGTGCAGGAGGCGCGAGTGTCGAACTGCTCCTCCTTGACGAGGAAGGCTGAGGAATGCCGCTGCTGGTACTAACGGAACGGCCTTTGCTCTTAGGCACAGGGGTCATAGGTTCGAGCCCAAGGCTAGACATGACGACGGATGAGGGTGGGGAGCTACCTGGAGTCTCGTTACCGCTGCCAACAGTGGACTTGTCGTTAGAAAGTATACTCGATATCGAGTCTCGCAGCTGTTGGCTGCGTTTATCTGCCTGGATCTCTTCCAAGATGTTGTCAATGTCTTTCATCTGCCGCTTCAAATCTTCCCACCGGGATTGTATCTCTGTATGAAATCGTAGAATTTCGCCGTTGACTGTGAGTCTGTCCTTGACCCCTTTGTCGATGATGGAGAGAACACGTTCAATGGCCGGCCCGTAATGCATTTTCTTAGCCTCGTAGTTCTCGATTTTCTTGCTCATCACCGGTGGGTTGGAAAATTGGAGGCCCTGGTCGACACTTTCACGTAGCTTCATCATGCTGCGATCGACCGACTCGACCAATTTCTGTGCCTGTCTACCAGCGCCACGGAAAACGAGAACCCACTTATCCTCGCCCAGTTCTTTTCTTAGCGAGTCCGCGTCCTTCTCGAGCTTCTTGTAACTTGCTTCCAGGCCCACTCTCCTAACCTCGAGCTCCTCACAAGCAGCCGGAAAAGCATCTGACGCCCGCGCGTCGAAAACAGAAAGCCTCATAGGTAGGAAATCCAACGAGGCCCGCAGTGGTTGCATGCGAGCAAACAAAGCGAGGAGACTCGAATCATCCTGGGTTAAAGCCGGGGTGCCTGGAGAGCTTGGGCTAAGAGGAAACGTCGGCACACTGTAACGGTTGTTACGGACTACAGCGGGCGGCGTCTCCTCAACGATAGTTTCAAGGTCACCGATATCGACCCCATCCCCAGCTGAAACTGCCATGATGGATTTATGCCGTCTTTCTTCCATTTCGAAGACAAGGCGACAGAGGTCGTCCATTTCGTTCTGGATATCTCCTAGGACCATGTTCCAGAGCTCTTCCCACTCCATAGCCGTCTCAACCTGGCCTTTGGCATCATTTAGTGCTCTGCGAATCTTGGTCCAATTAGCCATGATCGATTCCATTTGTGACACAGCCGTCTCGAGGTCCTCATTCGAAACGTTAGCAATATCATCGCGACCCTGCATGGCCTCAATGGCGGTAACATAGACATTGATCAGCTCTTCGAATCTGGTGATAGCACTTTCAACCTCCTCATAACCTTCCCTGCCACCAGCCGCTGCCCATTCCACATCATCCTCACTGTCAAGCCCGTCAATGACCTCGGATGCTTTCGCTATCCAGCTTCGGATCTGCTCAGCAGCGCCGATCAAGGCCTTCGTAGCTGCCTGTGCGGTAGGGATGGCAGCGACTTTACTAGACAAGAGTTCAGCATCAGGCAATTGCAGCGCGGTTAGCTGGGCAAGCTGGTTAGCAAACGAGGCGCGGGATATTGTGTAGATGGAGCCAGGTCGCTGCAGGCCGAGAGGGTTGAAGTATGGGAGAGTCTGCGAAAACTCGGCCGAAGCTGTGCCCCCGGGCGGCGTGTCTTTTGGCGGAGGAGGTGGTGGTGGTGGCAGAGGTTGGTCGTCGAGTTGCGGCGCGCGTACGTCTCGCTCGATGTGATCGCGGCGCGTATCTAATGTTGCCTTGGTGCCATTTCCATTCGTGTGGTCAGGTAATATGTATTTGTTGGTGTCCATTTCGAGTGGCGCTGTCTGGCTGATCTCGGGAAGGAGGTCCGGTTTGGGCGAGTGACTTGACTGCAAGGGGGAGGTCGCTTTATTCTCGTCACCTCGCTTCCGAAAAGAGTCGCGACTGGATTTGGACCTCAACAACTGCAGAGGGGCGCCTGCGCCCTTCCACGGACGACCGCGACGCTCGACGATAAGGCCCGTGGAGTTGAGTTGATGATTGAGATCGAGGGAGCGGAGCTGGTCTTCAGGGAGCCGACCGACGGGCTCCAGCAGCGAGGAGTTGACCGACGGGTCGGCGGCGGCCTGTTTTGTGCCAGGACCGAAGCCTAGAGCCTTTAGACGTGCTGCTAGACCGGGGCTCGGTTTCCGACGCTGCAAAGCAGAGGGCTTAACGGGCGGGGAGCTATTGTCGGTCGACGCGCTATTACTGATGGTAGTCTGGCCGTTGAGTGGTTGGGAGCCGGGAGTATCGAGCTGGAGCAGGTCTAATGAGACGTCTGAAAAAGTCAGGATGGTCTCCGGCAGAGCATCGGCGACATCGTGTCGATCTGGCGCGGACAGATGCGCAGGCGATCCCAACCCGTCGTTGTCGGCGACAGAAGCTTGACGGCTATCGTGGGGTTGGTCGTGGACTTGGTCGTTGACTTGGTCGTGGTCGTGGTCGTGGGCTTGGGCTTGGGCTTGGGCGAGGTCGAGGTCGGGAGGGCTCGGATGGGAGGAGGGTGAATGGTGGAATTGGGGATGGAGGAGGTGGGAAGGAGGGTGAGGATGAGGCGATGGAGCCGGCGAGGTGGATAGGCCTGTCATTTACACCTCTCGCTCTGGCTATCCCATATACCCATATACCCAAATACCCAATACGTGGAGGTTGTGAAGATATCCGCCAATCAAGTGGTAATTGCGCAGTCGAGCAACAAACAACCTTGGACTGAGCAAATCGCGTCTCGCATGTGCTCGGGCGATAAGTTGCCGTTACTACCTCAGGAGCGAACAGGAGCTATGCAGCATCATCAGCGACCACGACTAACCAGGGGGCTGGGCTGCCTTAGGTAATTGCGCAATGGTTGATGGGACGAGCGAGCGAACGGGTGACCGAAGAAACTGAAGACGTCCGGGATGTTTGCGGGTGCTGCTGGTGCTGCTGCCGCTGCCGCTGCCGTACTGTATGTAGGGGGGTGCACTGTCTACATAGGTCAGGTAGCTAGTCTAGGTACAGTTGGTAGGTAAGTAGTATACATACTGTACCTTGGTGGTGTCGATGCCTATAGGTAGCGTAGATACTTACTTACCTACAGCAGACTTGTCAGGTATGTAGGCTGGCTGCAGGTGGTGGTTGGTGGTAGGCAGGCAGGTCAGTTGCCCAAGCCACTAATACCTCTTAGCACAGCGCAGCTGTATGCCCCAGGCACCTGCACCTGCAGTACCGGTAATGAGAAATGATGTGGGGGTTCCAAGTTTGGAGAAGATAGGTACGGTCCGTTACACGTTGCCACGTTTCGTCGTCGCTCGTGGGGTGGTTGGGGGTTGGGGTTGGAGATTCTTTTAATTTTTTTCCCTGTCCCTCCCTGTTACTCTATCTTTCTTTCTTCCAGCTGTATGGTGAGTACCTAACCTAGGTCATCAGCGACTGAACAAAGAACAGCAAGATTTTGGTCGTCGGCATCCGAATTCACCTGACTCCTGCTGTCTGGCGGATGGATTCAACGAACGGACCTGAACGGGGATCAGGGGTTTGTTCCCTCACTCACCACGACAGTGTTACTTGTAGCATGCAGTGTACTGTACTTACTTATGCAGTCTGCTTGTCTACCTGCTTAACTTACTACTGCTAGGTATGTAGGTACCTTACCTAGCATAGTAGGTGTGTAAGTTGACAATAATAAAAGTCGTCCTTTAATTTGAACTAGCATCACCGTCACAATTCTCGCGTTTTTTCGTCCGTGTCTCCCCGGGATTGAGAGTATCGCGTCCTGGGTATCAGAAGTGTTTCGATTTCGCGGCTTCGTTGGCCAATCCGGCTCAGTTATTTATGCGACATTTAGGTGAGCAGAGTGACGGTCTCGCGTGTGGTGCTGTCAGTCGCATGTGCGAATCACTGAGGTCAAATACTATGTAAGGGGAAATTGTGATGTGGGATTCTTGTTTCAGACCTGGGGGAAGGGAGAGAGAAGAAGAAGAGTAATCAAGCAAAAGCAGCAGCAGCAGCACCGACGTATAGATAAGTAGGTATATGGCCTCCAAGTTTGCTAACCTAGACAATCCGTTATTGAAACGCTTTGCGCAAGCTCAAGGGAACTGTTCAACTCGGCCTCTCCTTGGTCCTGCTTACTTATTGCCTCACACGCAGAAAAATTCCACACTATTGAATCCATCATTAATCTGCCTAATCTTGTTGTTTCGTGGTTCATGTAATTTTATGCCAGTTTGCTAGCTAAGCTTGTGACATGGCCAATCGGATGCGACACCACCAGGTGCCATCAATCATCGTGGTTTGTATTCTTCAGCAACAGGCGTTGTCGAGATGGTTCTTCGATTTCACACAGACGCTGATGGCGACAGAAACTTATGATGCAAGCTATTGTGCTGGCGATGGCATGGCATGATGGTGGTAGAGCAATGCATCGCTTTACCTCTTTTCCGTCTTTCTGATTGGGCTGCTTATATGATACGGTAGCATTATGCCCGTATACCTAGCACTCACCGTCCATAATTCAAGCGACGCCTTAGTTTATCGTATAGACAGCCGTGACAACACCTAAGACATACCGTACAGTAGATGTCATAGCAATTGCGGGGTGGCCTGCGTAACCTTGCTTGACGAGAAGAGGGCTGCCCACGATTCGCGGGAGATCACCATATTAGAACGCTATTATAATGTCGCTATCGTATTGGTGATAGAACATGCTTGAAGGTCAACCTCTTTAAAAGTCTCATTGAGAACTTTTCTTTGTGCCACTACCCTATGCTAGGGACATCGGGATGACACCGTCATATTCTTCCAATTGTCGTGTGAAATACCTCACCTACCTGTAAACGGTTGATCTGCCTGCCGCGTAACTCTTCGTATAATTGCTCTTTTGCTCTGGGTTCCTACCGAGGAGGGGGAGAAGGGCCGTGATTGGGGATTGCCACAGGAGTCCAAGCCAATAACAGATCACGATTACACATAGTAATGTCTTCTTGGTTTCCTTATTCGCGGTTGTCATCTTGTTCGCAAAGAGCGATGTGGAATAGTGCAACGATGCATGTCCAGGTGCAGTATGTACTGGTACAGCATAGGTAATGGGTATGGTAGACTAACCTGGGCGCAGAAGCCAGAAAATAAGCAGCGGCGCCATAAGGAGCCTTGGCCGGAATGCGCAATGCTAAATACTAGGAGGTATGACTACTGTGGGTGGATAAAGCGTTGAAATGGTGCTGCGTAAACATTCCCAAAATACGCATCAAATCTTGTTGCCCGGACAGGTCGGAGCGGCTTAATTTACTTTGAATGCCGAGATTGTTTACTTTGCGAGAACTAACACAAGTCGAACTCTTCAAGGCCGGCAGCTTCCCTGGCCGTCTCCCACCCCTAAAATGATGGCACTCCTCTCCGAACTTGGTAGCATATATCCTACCTATCTTTTACAACACCATCGCCATTGCGACGAATACTGGTGTCTGTTGGTTGCACATCACTCATGACAACGCCACGGTTCGTCCCCCAGTAGACTACACGTCTCCATACAACATCTGACGCGATTGGCATCGTCGGCGGCACCGCAGTAGTAATGGTGTAAGCTAATAATAAATTACAGGTGAATCTGGGGACGCTACACCAAATACCACATGATCCTTGTCTGGCCCTCGGCTCAGGGCTGTTTGATACCGGTAGCTGCTACTAAATCGGGTCCCTCCACCACCAGCTCCCCAGCAGTGAACAAACAAGCAGCCAAGCCAGACTCAAAGGGGCAACGACCCCTTATTGTTTGTGAGATACCATGCCATCATTGTTCCCTTTCCTCACCACTTATTTATTGTTCCCCGATTATTATTGATCGCCTTTGACACCTTAATGCCTGCCTACTTTTGCCTAACTCGATACCTTGTTCAGTTCCACATGCTTGTGTTGCGTGCATAATAAAGCCTCTCATTCTGCCGCCTGATCAAGACAAGTCGCATCCATTCATTTGTATCTGAAGCTGCTGAGCACGCTTCAACCCCATCTTTTCGACACCGTTGCATTTCTCGGCTCTTACCGGATCTTCCCGGCAGTATATATTTAATCTTCGCGTCTTCGTTCTATCTAGAGATTCTCGATCGCCCTCTAAACCGGCAGCATCGCACCATCTCGGTTCATATAGCACTCTCGAACAACTAGAAGACAACATGGCCGCCAGTCACGACCAACCACCCACGCTACGCTGCGACTCTCCCTCGCCCCAGTCGACTCCCGTGCAGCCTCGTGAATCGAGATCACTCATGCCGCGTTGCTTGTCGACCGGCTCTTCTATATCACGGGCCTCGAGTACAGATGGATCCTACAGGGACTCCTTGGGCAGTGAACCGTATTCTCGCAAATCATCCTCAAGCTACAACTCGAGGATGTCCGACATCAGCTTTGCTTCCTCCCGTCAATCTACTATAAGTCTAGACAAACCGCTGAAGCGACGGGGCTATTCAAGGCCACTGGGCACCGACTTTGCCGCAAGTGCCAGACATAGGGACAGCGTGTTGAGCTTGGGCAGTATATCACACCTTCAGTATTATTTTGCTCGGACAGGTCTTTTGGATGGGAAAGGTGGGCAGCTGGCTAGGAAACGGCACCCAAAAGCCACCTTGGATCTGTCATCATTGGATAATACTTCCCTACTGAGCCCCAGGCTTGTTTCTGACGGGGATTCCTCGTACGCTTCCATGGCCAGTAGCCCGGATCTGCCCGCGCAGGCTTTCGGCGAAGAGCCTATGGTCGAGTCACCTACTTTTGATGACCGATATGATTCGGACGACTACGAAGAACCGGACATCCTGCCACCAACGACGAGCACCTATATGCACAGGGAAAAGCCAATTCCCAAACCACCCACAATCGAGGAGCTTAAAAGCACCCTCAACAAAGCCTTGGATGCTGGGGCTAAAGTTTTGGCCGAAGTAGCATCAGCAACTCCCCCATCACCGATATCTACCAAATCTACCACTGCATCTCCGAAGGTCGGACAAGGCTGGTATCAGCTCCAAGGTATGCAAGTGCTGGATGTAATGACACTAGCGATCCAAGCCGCCAAGGTGTACTACACGGCACATGAACATCCGGATCGCCTGGATGCCATCAAATCAGAGAAAGAGATCCGGACCGAGCTGCTGTCGGTCATGGAGGTACTGAAGCACACGGCGACTAGGAATTTCGCCGGCGGCTACCGCGAGGATGAACGCAAGGTGATGACCTCGTGGATCGACAGTATCCGTACGATGGTGAAGAGGGAAGAAGAGATGGAGGCAGCCGAGAAGACCGAGAGGCAAAGCTGGACATGGCTGAAGGGCGACTGGACGGGCCGGGAGATAGAACGTGAGCTAGCGTTTCTATCTTCCATGGACAGCGAAGCAGAACCATTGCCGGCTTGGACGCCCATTGAGTCGGCAACAGAACTGCCAACCCCGTTCCTGGAGAGCATGCAGAACGGGGTCCGGCTCGTGAGATTACACAACGCCTCCGTCAAGAAGTCGCGGCGGCGCTTTGGCGCCATCGGAACATATCACACGGATACGCAGAAGCCGTACCGATGTGCCGATAACTTGCGATATTGGATCAAGGCCGCCGAGTTGCGGTGGGAAGTCATGCTCAAAGTCGACGTCAAGGGTGTCGTATATAATCAGCCAGAGGCCTGGAAAGACTTCGAGGCGGCCATCTGGGAGTGGTGCCGCAATGTGAGAGAGGAGATCACGACCGAGTGGACGGAGTAAAACTAGGGCTGGCTGCCTGCATTGTTCAGGACTTTACGATCATGATAACGAATGTGGGTGTAATAGAATAGAGATGGATCATATGCTACGTGGATACGTACAACAGAGAGGTGGCACGCATTCGACGCATGATTCATGGTTAGGCTAACTCGACTGCCTTATTTATTTTCGTTTGTATATCTTCATCTTTTTGCTTGCTGCATAAGATATACCCAGATATCACTACATTAGTACCTTAGGCAATGGGGGGCGTTATTTCTATTAGCTTTTAGAATATCTACTATACCTAGGTAGTCGCTCTTAAAATAATTGCGTTGACAAACTAAGTATATTCAATAATTTATCTATACCTGGCTAGGAATGCGTGGTGTAATCTTGGTACTTTTCAACATGTAGCTCAGTAGACAAGCGTAATAATATATATATCACACAAAGACTTATATTGCTTAATTTGGGATAACAAAGCTACTGTACAGTCCCCTGATAGCAGTTTGTCAAGCAGTTAGTTACAACAAAATGATATAGAGTACAGTGCATGTAACCCGAGTTCGCTGCTTCGTAACACAGTGCAGGCACTATGTACCCAGACACATGCAGGGAGCTAAACGGGTCCAGCCTTACAGGCAGGCACCACAAGCTGTTCGTCACCACCTGGGCAACCTTCGAGCCTGCCATCGCCGCCTTATAGCGCTGCTAGCTTCATAACATTCGTCTTTCCCATTTTGCATCCCTTAAAGCCAAACAAATACCCCGATTGACTCGGCTTCCGCCTCCCCAAGACTCCGGACTTGTATATTTTTTGCGAAAACCATATCCTTCCTCCCACCGTATCATACCGAATCATCCCGCACCACCCAGACTACAGGCCACAACCAGCCATGGCTTCCGACCAAGAAAGGGAGCTCGCCTTGCAAGCTCTCCGATCCAAGCTGATCGAATCGCGGGAGTGGGAATCTAAGCTGAAAGCACTACGATTAGAGATTAAGGGTCTAGAGAAGGACTACAATCAGACAGAAGAGAACATAAAGGCGCTGCAAAGCGTCGGCCAGATCATCGGCGAGGTCCTGAAGCAGCTAGACGACGAGAGATGTGAGCGCCACCTTCCCAACAGATCGACGAGACGTTGCATGCATGCTAATTGAGCCACTCCTCCTTAGTTATCGTGAAGGCTTCCTCCGGTCCCCGTTATGTTGTCGGTTGTAGGTCGAAAGTAGATAAGGCGAAGATGAAGCAGGGAACGCGTGTGGCGCTTGATATGACGACGCTCACCATCATGCGGATGCTGCCGCGCGAAGTCGACCCCCTCGTCTACAACATGTCCCTGGAGGATCCCGGCCAGGTCAGCTTTGCGGGTATCGGCGGCCTCAACGACCAGATCCGCGAACTACGGGAGGTCATCGAGCTGCCCTTGAAAAACCCCGAGCTATTCTTAAGAGTCGGCATCAAGCCGCCGAAGGGCGTGCTGTTGTACGGCCCTCCGGGTACGGGGAAGACGCTGCTGGCGAGGGCTGTTGCGAGCAGTTTAGAGACAAATTTCTTAAAGGGTATGATGATTCCATCTCCAACACCACACTCTCCCCGCAACGATCGGAATGGCGACTAACGCGTTCTCTTCCGTGTGCAGTGGTATCTTCAGCTATTGTAGATAAGTACATTGGCGAGTCGGCGCGTCTGATCCGTGAGATGTTCGGGTACGCCAAGGAACACGAGCCTTGCATCATCTTCATGGACGAGATAGATGCGATAGGCGGGCGCCGGTTCTCGGAGGGTACCAGTGCCGATCGTGAAATCCAACGGACGCTTATGGAGCTCCTGAACCAGCTGGATGGCTTCGACTACCTCGGCAAGACCAAGATCATCATGGCTACCAACCGGCCCGACACCCTCGACCCGGCGCTGCTGCGTGCCGGACGTCTCGATCGCAAGATCGAGATCCCCTTACCCAACGAGGTCGGCCGCCTCGAGATTCTCAAGATTCACGCCCAGAGCGTCGTCACCGAAGGTGAAATCGACTTTGAGAGCGTCGTCAAGATGAGCGACGGTCTAAACGGTGCGGATTTGCGCAACGTAGTTACTGAGGCGTACGTATTATTATGCTTACTTCTTAACTTTAATTTGAAATGAAACTTTGCTGATCCTTGTTTCTAGTGGTCTGTTTGCTATCAAGGCATACAGGGATGCCGTCAACCAGGACGATTTCAACAAGGCGGTGCGGAAACTGGCAGAGGCGAAGAAACTAGAAGGCAAGCTCGAGTACCAGAAGCTATAATAAGGCTCATGCTAGATTTTTAGAACAAAAGCTGCAAGGAAACCTAAAAATGGGTTAGCTCAGGCAGGTTGAGGTCTGAATAATATTGACGCTACAGCTTTACCCCATTATGATAATGATTGCCTGGCATCCATCCATCCATCCATCCCGGGCAGAGCATAGCAGACGTCCTGGTGCAGTGTAATACTACTTATGTATGTATGTATGTGTGTAACTACCTACATCTAGACATTCCCCCAGTGCCGCGGACGAGACTGGATAAGAATTCTTCTCGTCTGAATATTTATTCTGCCGAATCAACACGCTTAGAAGGAATCGTGTGATTGTGATCTTCTATCTATGCATTGTCTTTAATGCCATTTCATGGTATACACCACCCCTCTCTACCCCTGATCACCTCGTAGTAGGATTGGTTAGCCATTGTTACTTGTTGCAGGCCGCTTCCGTGTATCGCTTTCTGTGTACCGAGTGGTTACTGTAACGTAAATTGGTGGTTAAATGGATGGTGTCTACTGTAGTATGCTACTTCTGAGAGAGGGGGAATGCACCGTACTGCAAGAAACATATCGTTAGGGTAAAATATCAAACAGCTAATACCTGTTGATAGTAGTATAAGATAAGATAACGGCATATGAGTGTCTTGTCGGTTCCGGCTATGCCTCATTCTTGATGGTGATGAAGATAGGTTTGAGCCATGGTCTTGTTGGCCTAGTGTCTAACCTAGGCTTATTTATTCTTTTGCCCCTTCGTATAAGAGTAGAATAGGTGAGCTTGTTCGATAAATCCTAGCGCGCCATGTAGTTATCCATCGCGGCGGCTCATTGGTATTTGTGAATGGCGTGGTCGATGCCGAAATTGTTTGATATCTCGACTATAGACCCGCTGTAACGTCCATGAGCATTTCAAGTCCCGGGTTCTCTTGTTGGAAATTCACTGTTTCGTTTGAATCGAGGTAGCGGTTGGTGGAATATCGCGTCCCAGAGAGAGACGGAATCGTAGAGCTACGGCGTGGGCTTATAAGGACGATGAAATAAGTGTATAGAGCGGGAATTTATAAAGACTACATACGGGCTTATTTCTAGCTGTAAAGTTTTATCTGTCCGTCGCCTTGTGGTGAGATTCGTGATGTGTCTTTGCCTCCGAGCTTACTCAGATATGAGAGGACACAAACAGGCACCTAGATGAAGATATCCATTTCAGAAGTGCTGGCGATGAACAGTAGTTTTGATTGGTTTCTCATCTTTAAACGTGAGAGAAACCTATCCCATCATATCAAGTTGCAAACATGCCTGAGCCTGAGAAGAACATAGTCTAACTAGGTATCCCTCATGACACCTAACCTACGAGACCGTGAAGTAAGCTCGGACCAAAGAGTTAGCGATTACACTACACTACAGGGCAGTTGATTTGCAGGGTCTGTCAGGCAGAGGGAGCTGAGGATTTAGCTGATAAGATTGATGATCATTCAAGAGTTGAGCTCTGCATTCTTGCTATGTAGAGGGTTGAAAGAAGTAGAGATTTTGCCTTGCCTGAACGTACGGCTGAACGAGGGCCGTCTATGTCAGATATAGTCAACGAACCAAACCGACACCTCGCGGCACGTGGGGGTCCGAGCAGAGGTTGGGGTTTGAGGCTGATAATCCCCTATTCTGCTCATTGCAGCTGGCATTGGGGACTAACCCTAGAAAAGCTTCGGTGCCCGTCACGCGCGTACTGCGCAGAAGAAGACTAAGTGAAAGTGCTAAATTTATCATGCCAATGATGGAATCTGGCGAGTTCATCATCGGAAAAACTGCTAGTATAGTTGGTTTTTTTTTGCGAGTCTCATGCTTCAAAAGGCAGCGACATACGGTTGAGGTGCTATTCTTGGATCTGGTCCATCTCCGCTATTGTGGCTAATAGCTGCCGATAGCTCCTTTTTGGCGAGCCGGCTACGAATGGCCAACAACTGAGCGGCCGTCCTCCAACCCGCGGGTCCTGTGGCGATGACCTCTTGCCGAACCCCACTTCGCTAGAACCTGCATCCTATACTAGATCGGGGGTCAACTTGGCAAACCCCGTGATAGAAGGACGAGACATAGTTTTGGTTTTAGTATAATTGAGGTCGCTTCAAATGCCTCTTAAGAACAATTACCCGATACGAGGAGCCGCGCGGTTATAGGGCTGACTAAGTATCTTTACGCGTTCACATGTTAATGGGTACGAATGATGTCAACCCCCATTACTACTCAAAAAGTGGTTGACTTGGATTCAGCATCCAAAAGATATGATTGTCAACAAACACTAGGTATTGACCCATGATGTTACAACGACATAGAATTCATATGGGCTCTGCTGGTATAGTTGTAGGGATTGTCGTGGTTAGGACACCCTTCGCTGGAGGTCAGCGCTAGGATTGGTGGGATACCGATAACAGCTCGAGATCTGAGGTGAGATCTCGTCTCGTCCGCCGGGATAACGGGGCGTAGTGATCTCCCCATAAATGCCGAAGGAGAACAAAGCACATCAACATGGGAGGCTGGCAAGGCTAGGCTGATCGGAATCCGGCCCACTCAGACTTGGCCTTAGGAGATTTGAAAGTATTACAGATGTTCTCGTATGACGACATTCGGGAATGGCAGGGTGATAAATGCCAGACAAGTGGCGTTTGCCCTTGTCGGGCCTTTGTGATGTACCTACGGTCGGGCACCCCTTTTCTGAAATGGCGTCACTACTCGTGTTCGCATATTGATCTCCAGGTTTGTCGAACTGAATGGGTAATGATCAAGGGCTCGATGCTCACACATGGATATATTCCGATCAAATAGCGTGGACGACAAGGCTCGTAGCGTCGCATTGACAACGCCGTGCGGGTTTCTGGGTGGGATCTACTGAGAGACTGGCGGCATTAGTTCAGGTACAGCCCCAGCAACAAGGACAGACCCCGGCCCTGACTAGCAAATGGCGGAGGCTTTGTCTGGGTCTGTCCAGCTTTGTCTAGCTCTCTGTCAGGGTTGCCCACAACGCCAACTGAACACGAACGAAGTGCTGCCGGTATTGGGATGTCGACGGCTCCAATTGCATGACATAGGATTTGCGCTACGTGAGCGAGAGCGAGAGAGCCTATCGACTCAAGCAACCACGGTATCCCCGACGACGGGTATGCGGGAGATGCTGTTGGTCACGACGCTAGGCGTCCCCCGATAACACCCTGACAAGCTCGTATGAAGAATTTGCCAGTTCTCATGATAGACCGGTTAGCGTATCTTGCGGTGTTATTGCATTGTGCCGTCCGTATTCAGCTGATGATGGAGGGGAGAGGAGGGGAGAGGGGAGAAGGGAGAACATTGTTGCAGTTCACAGCGATATGAAACCATTCAGTGGTGTACGTGGCTGCGACATGCTGAAACATAGCTACCCGCTCGGTGCATGAGCTAGGAATGAAGAGGCTGTTTATCGTACGTACATGTAAATCGTCTACTCTATCAAGACTAGTGAGCATCAATACCTGATGAAGCTTTCTGGGCTGGGTTAGTGGTGAGAGAGGGGAGCAGGCGGCATTGAAGGTGATGCCTCTGACTGCTCTGATCGTCTTACTCAATGTCGGTATAATGTATACCGGATGTCACCGCTCACACTCACCTCCATGTCAGAGTTCTATTGTAATGTAGTTACAGTGACTGATTCGTATACATGATCCTGCATGATCTACATAAATGTGTACTTCGAGTACTGCATAGTACCTGTAGGTTATGTGCAGTATGTAGGGACACAAAAGCAGCCCTAATACCGAGTATGGTACTGAGTGATTCGGCCACGGCTCAATACATTCATGATGTATTCCATCCGTGTATCTCACATGTATCTAGTGTACAGCATCTGCAATGAAGTACATGTACTGTACGTGGCACAACCTTAACCCACCTGGTCCATCGCAACGGGCTGGAGTTCAACCCCACCTCCTACCTAGGCCCTGGGCATGCCCTGGGCAATGGATACTGGACAAAGGAACCCCCCGCTGCAACGCCTTTGTGTACTCCGTCAAGGCCTCTGATTTGTCTGCGCCAGGCCTCCACACCACCACTATCGCCATCATCAGCAAAGCGGGCGATTCACCGTGTGCTCCAGCTGCTGCACAGCAACGGTACCTACACGTACAGCTGTGCCGATTCTCATCCTCGGGTTTTATGTATAATAGTAGATAAAGGGTCCTCAGCCCCAGCTCAGTCCTTCCAGTTTGCTCATACCTTGGTCTCTTTCTCCTCGTCCGTCCATCATTGTCTTGTCTCCATATCCCGTATCCCGTCTCGGCCCCCCTCCTCCCCTCGAGACCACCCACTGCTAGCAGTATCCTCTGCCATCCATACCTGAACCGACCCTCGTTTGTTTCTGATAGATCGCATAAGAGAGGCTGTCCACGTTCCCGAAGGCACCATGTGGTATGTTTGACCGACTTTTCCCTCCCCTGAGTTTACCAATTCCCAATGTCTAGCATGCGCGCCACTTCCCCTCACCCCTCGCCTCCTCGCCTCCTCGCCTCCTCGCCCCTCACCGACTCCGGGGAATTGGTGACGATATGGGTTGATAGCTCTTGCAGCGGCCCCGCGTAAACCGTATTGCTGCCCCGATGTCCTTATTCATACCGGAGCTACTACAGCAATGCACATAATAACTACCAATTGGTCGTTACCATGCTGACTCGTGTCAACCAATTAGTGGAATTTTCGGTTACATCAACTACCTGGTCGAGAAGGACAGAAAGTTCATTCTCGACACACTAGTCAACGGTAAGGCCTGGCCTGCCCCCCCTCAATGGCATGGGTGCAATCAGCGGCTTCCCCTGCCGCCCGGACTGAATTGGGTGGGTGCTGATGCCATATGTTGTGCGCAGGTCTCTCCCGTCTCGAGTACCGTGGCTATGACTCGGCTGGTATAGCGGTGGATGGCGACAAGAAGAACGAGGTCCTCGCCTTTAAGGAGGTTGGCAAGGTCGCCAAGCTCAAGCAGCTCATTGACGAGTCCAAACCCGACCTCACCAAGATTTTCGATTGCCATGCCGGTATCGCTCACACCCGGTGGGCGACTCACGGCCCTCCGTCTCGGCTGAACTGCCACCCCCACCGGTAAATACATCCGTCCCAATGCGCCCACACGCCCATACACCTACACCAGCAACGCTTACGAGTCCCTGTGCTAATTTTATACGCCTTGCGTAGATCTGACCCCACCTGGGAATTCTCCGTCGTCCACAATGGCATCATCACAAACTACAAGGAACTGAAGACCCTGCTCCAATCGAAGGGCTTCAAGTTCGAGACCGAGACCGACACGGAGTGTATTGCGAAGCTCGCCAAGTTTCTCTACGATCAACACCCCCGCATCGATTTCGTCGATCTAGCCAAAGCTGTCATTCATGAGCTCGAGGGTGCCTATGGCTTGTTGATCAAGTCTGTGCACTATCCCCATGAAGTGGTCGCGGCCCGCAAGGGTTCGCCCCTGGTCATCGGTGTCAAGACTCAGAAGCGCATGAAGGTTGACTTTGTCGATGTTGAGTACTCGGATGACAACGGCGCTCTGCCCGCTGAGGCAGCCTCGCAAAATGTGGCCCTTAAGAAGCAGTCCGGCAGTCTCCTTACTCCAAACGCAGCTCTACTCGGTGCCCCTGACAAGTCGCTCCTCCACCGTTCACAATCGCGAGCCTTTATGACTGATGATGGCCTGCCTATGCCTGCCGAATTCTTTCTTTCTTCCGATCCATCTGCCATTGTAGAGCACACCAAGAAGGTCATGTACTTGGAGGATGACGACATTGCCCACATCCACGAGGGCTCGTTGAACATTCACCGTCTTAAGAAGGCTGACGGTACATCTAATGTACGCAGCATCCAGACCCTGGAACTCGAGCTCCAAGAGATCATGAAGGGCAAGTTTGATCACTTCATGCAGAAGGAAATTTTCGAACAGCCCGAATCCGTCGTCAACACCATGAGAGGTCGTCTTGACGTAGAAAACAAGACCGTGACCCTAGGTGGACTGAGATCATACATTGCCACAATTCGACGATGCCGACGCATCATATTTATTGCTTGTGGAACTAGTTATCACTCTTGCATGGCCGTGCGAGGTATTTTTGAAGAACTTGCAGAGATCCCCATCGCAGTCGAACTGGCTTCCGACTTCCTCGACAGAGAGGCTCCTGTCTTCCGTGACGACACTTGCGTCTTCGTTTCACAATCTGGTGAGACGGCCGACTCTTTGATGGCCCTCCGATACTGCTTGGAGCGTGGTGCTCTGACTGTTGGTATCGTCAACGTTGTCGGCTCGTCCATCTCTCTCCTGACCCACTGCGGTGTCCACGTCAATGCCGGTCCCGAAATTGGTGTCGCTTCTACCAAGGCCTACACATCCCAATTCGTTGCCATGGTCATGTTTGCTTTGTCACTCAGCGAGGACCGAGCATCCAAGATAAAGAGACGTGAAGAGATCATTGACGGTCTGTCTAAGATTTCTGGCCAGATCAAGGAGATCCTGAAGCTTGACCAGCCCATCAAGGAGCTCTGCGCCAAGACCTTCAAGAACCAGAAGTCTTTGTTGCTCCTCGGCCGTGGTAGCCAATACTCTACCGCTCTTGAGGGTGCCCTGAAAATCAAGGAAATTTCTTATCTCCACTGTGAAGCCGTCATGTCCGGTGAGCTGAAGCACGGTGTTTTGGCCCTGGTTGACGAGTCACTACCTATCATCATGATCCTGACGCGTGATGATTTGTTCAAGAAATCGCTGAATGCCTATCAGCAAGGTATGTGAACTTCCCATACTCCAACATTTCAGATACTGACCATGTTATAGTTGCTGCTCGTGGCGGTAAGCCCATTGTGATTTGCAATCCCGGAGACGAGGAGTTCCAAGCCAGTCAGGCCGAGAAGATAGAAGTCCCTAGAACTGTTGACTGTCTTCAGGGCCTCCTGAATGTCATCCCGCTCCAATTGATCGCGTATTGGTTGGCTGTAATGGAGGGTTTGAACGTCGATTTCCCTCGAAACCTGGCCAAATCAGTTACTGTCGAGTAAATTTGTTCGCCTATTGGTACAGATTTATAGACACGACTTCTGGTTACAGATTTTCGACGTTCACAGCGGCGTTGGCTTCAAAACGGGCTTTGTTTCACGGTTGGCGGGGTGGGTTGGGATAACACATAAGCGTTCTTGTTTGCCATGATTTGTGAAACATATCAAGATGGGAGCACGATTACCGGTCGCACCATCCCATATTAGAGTGAGAAGATGTGCATGGCAAGGCTTACATAGGAGCTGGTGCTGGATGCATATAGTGGGAGGAAAAAGGGGCAGGCAGGCATACGACCCGAGGATGATATATGTAGTCAAGTGATGATGATGACTAGATAATAATAGATGGCTATATGAGAAAACATCTTCTGATGTTTGTTCGATGTTACTATGGATTCTGTGCCGGTATAATCTGGTAATGCGAATAATCATCTCAGCAAGTCACTTATTAGAAGAGATAATGGAATGAGTGCGATCGATTTTGATGCCATATAGATGATCAAGTCGAATCTATTGTTACATCATGCCTTGAGTTTCTGCTTTGCTCGCCTCTATGGGGGGATGTGTTCTTTCCACTTCATGTTTAGAGACGGCAACTGAGATCCTAGGGGTGTACAACATCACAGCATCCTAAGCTACGGACGCTCTGTCACGAGACCTGGATCCTCCGAGATAGCTCGTTGGGTCGTCGTATTAGGTATTGGTGTTCATACCCATGGTATACGTCTTTTCCCGCCATCTAGAACAAAAAAAACCTGCCAGTCTCTAGTCTAGCTAGCTTTATTTACAAATGTCTCTTTACACGGTCTGGGTGCCGTAGCCCTTGATGCGGTCGGCGAAGGCCCAGCTCTGGTTCTCGAGCTTCTCCGTCTCGCTCAGCTCGACGCCGTCGCGGGTGACGACGGCGAGGGAGTACGAGTCGAGGGAGCGGGCGTCGCGGTAGAAGAGGACCTTCATGCACTCGCGGACGCACTCGACGGCCTGCTCGCGGGACACGGAGGCGACCGACGCCTCGTCGGGCACCAGGCGCCGCATGATGGGCTGCGCGAGCATGCTGCCGAAGCCGGTGGCCAGCGAGGGAGACGTGAAGGTGGTGCCGAGAAGGTCGGCGGCGGCGAGGAAGGGGGCGCCGGACTCGTCGAGCCCGGCGACTAGAAGGGAGTTCCAGAGCGGGTCGAACTTGGATCGTCGGTGGTACAGGAGCTTCTGCAGGTACTTGTGGAGGTTGCGCGCGTTGAGAGTCGGTTGTGCGTCGCCTGTTGTCGTGCTGCTGTATGCCTCGTCGATTGCGAGCTCTGTCAGGTGCCGGTCGAGATACTGCATGTCCGATACGTCCCCGCCGAACCCGACTACCGATGACTCGGCGAACGTGCGTAGCCGCTTGACGTCTGTGAACCGTGCTAGAGATCCGTAGGAAGCTGTGGGGTTGGTTAGTTCTGGACGGTCGTGGATGCATGGGTATATATATATATATATAGATAGATGTGATAGATGGAGGGGGGCGGGTTATACTTGTGTCGACGTACCCAGGTTATCGGCGGCGATGACCACGCCGTCCTTGAACTTCATGCCCAGCACCGATGTGCCGGTGACGATGGGCGACTGGGTGTGTTGGTTCGGCCCGTTCGTCTGCATGTACGAGGCATCGTAGGCGCCGTAGACGTCGTCTCTGGGCTGTTGCGTTGGCGGGCTGGGGTTAGCGGTTTCGAGATGAGGTCACTGGGCTTTCTGGCTGGCTTACACGGCCCCATGCTTGTGGTCTGTGATCCATGGTTGATTAAAGTGGTGGAGGTGTATGGTTTGCAAGTGGTAGAGGATCGTAAGGCGTTGGCAGACTTGTGGTGATGTGGTAGGTGGGTGAAGCTCTGGGCTGAGGTCAACCGCCGATTGCTGGAGCTCTCTATGATAGTGCTATACAGCTGCGCGCGTCAGTTCGTCTGCCTTGTAGCTTGACCTGCCGGTATACGTAGGTATATACCTAGCTTGTCTAAAGGCTCTGACAGCTGCCGGCGGCTGGGTTTAATATCCACTTATGTCCCACTTTAACTTTCACAAGGCGTCTTCATGTCGCCCCTATGTGACTACAACCAAGGAGGCGGCTTGTAAGATACCTATCTATCAACGAGATAACGAGCCAATTCTTGGGTTATTAGTCACCTCTTAGAAATCTAAAACCCCATCTATTTATGCACTCGTCTATCTACTCAAATTGAGTTCTGATAATACATGATGGCCGGGCTCGTGGCCTACGAGAGTAGCGACGAGGACGACGAGGTGAAGCCACAGCCTGCACAAGAGGTATGAGTAAATGTCGTGTGTAATCTGGACTTGAATCCAGCCGGTGAAAAGGACAGTACTAATTATGGTGAGACCAGCCACTGCCGAAGACTGCATCGGTCACAGCTGACGCAAACAGCACCCCAAGTGAGTTTTACTTCCCAATCTCGATTCATGCTCATCTCCAACCCATTCTAACTCTGGCCTAGGTACTACGGCCAAGGAAACCTCTAGAGGTCCACAGCCAAAACCAAAAGTAGATGAGGAATCAGCCGTCTACGGACCACAAATAGGTCCTTCCTCGGGAGCCAGCTTCCCACCACTAGAAGGCGACCCAGCAGACGTGACGGAAGCACCATTGCTGCAACCACCAGGGTCACCCTACACGGCGACGCGCGCTATGCTACGCGACCTCACACTACCCACGGTGCCGGATATGGACATCCCGCCCTCACCGCCCGGGTCGCCGCCGCCGAGCAAGAAGCTGGAGAACTTCCTCGAGCTGAAGAAGAAGGGCGTGCACTTCAACGCGCGGCTGGCCGAGACGACGTCCATGAAGAACCCGGCCCTCGCCGACAAGCTGATGGCCTTCGCCGAGCTCGACCACCGCGACCAGTACCGCACGACGCTCTCTGCGGATTTGCACTGGGACCCGGATGTGTTCGCGCGCCACGCGTACAAGGAGCAGCTGCGACAGAGCCAGACCGATATCGCGCAGGCGAGGACAAGGGCTGTCGGCGACCCGGTCAAGTTTGTGGCGGCGGAAGGGACGTCGTCGGCTGTGGAGGATGGAAGGACGGCTCAGGCGCCGAGCACGGGAAAGCGGAAGACGAGATTCGATACGTGAGAGGGGCTGATCTTAAATCATGGCGGCTTACTAATGGATACCGGGGCTGGGTCATGAATGGCGTATACCACCGTGAAAAAGATAGGGGTTTGGCTTATAATGATATCAAGAACGATATGTACACACCGACAACTGACTACGGCGAAGATTATACTAGAAGCAGGCGGCATTCGATCATGGAAGATAACCTACGGTCACATTAAGAACACTAACTTCAGGTTGCTAAATTTGGTAAACATATGAAATTGCTGTTCATAGACCGCAATGTTCGTCGGCCGAGGATATATAATATTGCATTGATACAAAGAGCGTGGTTATTCCTTCATTCTGAGATCATCTCAAAAACACAACGACTAATCAATTCCCAAGCACCCGCAGAAAGCAAAATAGCACTCGTGGCGCTCAGACCATAACCCCGTATCTCCCCTGGGCTCGGTCGCATTCTTCCAAGAAGCGATACATGCCCTCTAGTCCCTCAAACTCCTCAGAGCAGTGCTCACCCGAGCTCGGAGGCGACATGGTCGCGTAACCTTCCGGATCAGAAGCCGATAGCCATGGGTTCTCGTCGAATTCCTCGAACCCCCCGAACAACTCGTGTTCTTCGGGAAAGCTATCCTCGGACCGGAGAGACCCTCCAGGTGACGTCAATGACAGCAAAGTTCGCCCGTCGGCAGCCTTTTCTGGTGCGTAGGGAAACTTTAATGCCATGGGTACACCCAGCTCGGCGTTAAAGCCCGGATCTTCGCGCACGACACCCCTTGTGAGGCCAAGGTCGTCACACAGGGACTCTACTGTCTCCGCATCGACGCCGGGAAAGCGTACGCGCAGGATGTAGCCCTTCTCCAGCTGGATCGGGAGGTCTCCCAGGGTCGACAGCTTCTTGATATCAGCAAGTGTAGAGGTGAGGTCCTTCAGCGCCCGCGCAAAGTCGACGGACAGCACATCGAGGAAGCCCTCGGTGTTAAAGGTGGTGGCGTTGACCACGGGGGCCTTGAAGCCGGCAGACGGGTAGGGGAAGGCGCCGGTCAGGGGGCTGAGCGAGGTGATGACGGGGTTCAGCCGGAAGTCGACGTAGGAGCCCGCGGCGTGGTGGGGCACGGCGGCCATCTTGCGGGAGGCCTCCTCCTGCAGCGCGGACACGGCGCGGTACCGCTTCTCTCCGCGGTGGTTCAGGCCGTCGAACTGTGCCTTCTGGCCCGAGATCCAGAATGCTCGCACCGCTGCAGACACATTCTGGAATACCTGCGCTTGCGAAGCCGGGGCGTGCGAGAAGTACCGGGCCCCGCCGATGCGCCCAGAGCCGAGACCGTACCCACCGGCTGTGCGGGGGAAGGCGCCGCCTGTGAGGTTCGGTCGCAGAGTGCTCGCGAAGGGAGCGCGGCCGGTCACCTGGGAGACTGCTCGGCCGATCTTGGTGTTGAGGAACTTGGTGCGGTCGATGCGGGAAATGTCGCCAATCCGGCCGGTGCTCATGAAGCGACGCACGGCGGCGTCGATGTTCCTGTAGGTGGAAGTCGTCGAGTGCCATCGTCGGCTCTTCTGCTGGCGGAGAAATGCGACCGGGTGTACGGGATGGCGAGGTTGAGCGCGGACGAAGACGGGTTCGAGTGCGGTGTTGACGGGTCGGGCAACGACGTTGGCTAATTTGTTGCGTATGAGCTTTGTCGCTTTAAAGGCGGTGCTACGGGCAAGCCGCAGGGCCAGCGGCGCCCATATGCCACCTATAGAGGTGACCATCGTTTCGTGTTGTCTTGCAGTCCAAGCTGCAAGGAGCGGGTGGTTTGGAGGTGAAGAGAAGCGCCAGCGAGACGACTGACGCACCTCTCTTAAAGCCGGCTCGGCCGTGATCGAGTCCGATTAGGTACCAACATACCGAGCCGTTAAGCGCCGCCCTCCCCCAGTTGTGTGGCGGTGCGCCAAGCCTTCGCCACGTAAAGGGTCGTCCCCCACCTCTCCAAGCTGGGCTAGCGTGTGGGGCAGCCAATTAGACCCATTCGTTTGATCTACTATTTTTTTCTCAGATCGCGCATTCTAAATTCAAACTTCCTCCCAAGCTTCACACTTTTTCCCTCAGCTCCAATCGGCCACACAGAGCTTAGCTGCGTTAGCTGTGAGCTGCGATTGGAGTTGCCACGACAATTGATCTGTAAGTTGGCCCTTCTTCCCCCAAATTCCGCGCTGCGCCATGGAGATTTGCTATGATTACTGCATACAATCTTGAACAATCCAAATCTTACAAGACCATGGGGATATCTAAGCAATTAGAAAACCATGAGCAAACGACCTCCTCGCACCGTTTCAACCGGATTTAATGCCGAACCATCAGCTAACAGTGCGCGGACAGGGTCATCGCTGTTTCCACCCAGTCGAGTCCTTGGATACACCAATGCGGTCATGACCAGTCTTGTAACAGTAAAAGGTACGCTCCATGAAAACTTCTGCTTTCCTTTTGCACCCCTCCGAGGGATGATGAAAATTCGACAAACCTAGGAATTCCTCTTTCCGAATATATCATGTCGATTTTGTTTTTAGTTTCAGCCTTGTCTGACCTCAGTCACCGTGTCTTCCCACGCTTGCTATGTTTTGTCGCATCATTTCGCTAACTGTCACGGCTTTCAGGTATGCAACTATGTTTATTCTCAACACTACATGCACATGACGATACTTTGAACGAACGGGCGGACATAAACGAACCCTCGTCCCTTCTCTCGTCAAAACAAGGCCGTACAACCCTTGGAGAGAAGGTCGGCGTGGACTTCTTGTTGATAATTCGTCAACTGATTGTGCTCCATTGTTGCCATTACTTCGCTTGTTGTGTGCCGTGTGCTTTGCTAACGGCGTTCAACAGGTAAAATATTTTTGTTTTGTGTCCTCAAATCCAACCCTCTATTATGATGAGCACTATTCACACTGTTTGATCCTATCCTTTGGATACGGAAATGAACATTACTTTTACAAAAATCTGATTTAATGAGGTTAGTAGCTATCCGCACCCACTAATCGAGAGATCGTGCTAACGTGGTAACTAGCCTGACACCATTTACAAAAGCCATGATTCTGTTCGCTTGGTAAATACCATGACTGACATTTGACCTGTTTAGGTAATACGCATATTAGAGTAACTAATCAATGTTGTAAGCTTAAGAGTACGTCAGTTCCCTTCCCTCGCATGACTCGAGGCAGTTCTGGAACATCGCTCGAGTCATGGAAGAGATCGCTTCTACACAGGTACAAAAGAGGGTTACTAACTATACCTCTAGCTTCAAACGGACAAGCTTATAAAATACGGATTCGCCCGACTTTGAAGCCAAGATGCGAGTAGCTTCCGCATGTACTATAATAAATGATTACCAATCTGCCCGATATTTACCAATTTGGCCGATATTTCCTGCTCGTGACTGTTACCAATACATATTGCTGGTCTGGCTATGCTCAACCTTGGGGCCCTGATAAGAAACTTGAATCGCTAAACCTTAGACGACTTGTCGATCCCCGTGCCTTGCGCACAGTATTAATCCAGGTCCGAAGCTCAGCCTCATTTCATATACAATAGGCTGGTTTGTGTGATTTGGTACTGTTTTCTTTTAGAGCTATCGGGGGGTGTTAGACGTAGCAACTTGCCGAAAATGTGATCGGTACGTGCATGATTCTCCTTGTTGTGGCACGATGTTGGCCAATTCATCATATCGGTCTGCTACCATCTATGTCTTAAAAAGTATCGAGACTCGGATCCACGTAGCGACCTATACAGTACGGCGGACAGCTATAAGGGGATGCTCGCTCTGATCCGGTCGTTCAACGAAGATCAAATGCGGGGTAAAGCGTGACCTGAACATACGTTCCAATATCCAGATGAGGGTCAAAGAGCGAAGTGTCTACTCCAGACCACAGTGTTGTACCCATCGGAGCAGAAGTATCTCTTCCCCAAATACCGGGATCAGGCCTCCGGTTCGAATCAGAGTTCAGCGCTTGCCGGGATCAACCCCTCGGCATCTCCCCATTGGTGAAGTCATCACCGGGCTATCCTGCTGACCAACTGACGTTTCTCCCCTCGTCTGCTGCTCCCCAAGCTGGTCTCGGTCCTGTCGATACGTCACAGTACGTGCGGTGCGACGATCAACTGTATCAGCTCTTTATTGGGGGGGAAGCTTGGATCTCGTAGATGCCCGCATATGTACCTAACCTACCTACATGTACCCATTGAACGGCTTTGTCTCCGAGTAGGTATTTCCTTGTGCGTGTGTGTGTGGTCTTGCCTCTATTTAATAGCGAAGCTCCTCCCCGCTTCGTGTGGTGTCATTTGTACAACTAATTTACTTTCGCGGATCAATGATCGACTACTATTTGTGAATAAAAGCAGTCAACAACAACAAACCTAGAAGTAAAAACCTATCTCGGCTATCTGAACACTGCCCGCTCGATTGAACGTCGTCGCCCCCCAAACGTTCTTTCAGCATGGATACCTCCAAGTCCCCCACCACGCAGCAGCAGAGCTCGACCACGCGTCGTCGAAGGGTAAGTTAGCCATCCTTTGTTCGGCTCTGGGATGGATTCTTTGTCTCTCCCGTTGGTGATGACGGAGCGAAAGCTCGTATTATACCACTACCTGCAGTAAACCATTAGCAAACGTAGTTCGCTATTTTGCTAATGTATCTATCTACGCGGCAGAGCTCCGGCCCCTCGTACGACAGCTTGATGAACTACAAGCGGTCCAACGACCCCAACTCGATCGCCCGCCGCGCCAGTCTGAGCGAGCAGAAGCCTCAGTCGGGCTTCTTCGGTTCGATGTGGCATAAGTGCGTTGCATCTCTTTTTTTCACACTCCCTCCCTCCTCCCCCCCTTTCCATTATCAATCAACATGACGAAAACTACCCTCTATGCTTCAATTCAATCTTGCCCTCTGTAATCACTCCCAAGCCTAAGCTAGCCACTAACGACGGAAACAGCTTCACCCGCGGTCCCGCGAGCCAGTCAAAGTAAGAAAAGCCAAAAGAGGGGGAAACAATTAGAAAAATAAAAATAAAAACAGAAAATAAAACAAACCTACCACTGGGTCGATATGTCGTTGTCTCGTAGGTGTGGATGACAAGTTGGGCCAGTTCCGCGGAGGTAGCAATGAATCAATCAATCAGTCCATCAGATGGGACGGCGCAGAACCACTATTTTCTATATCCTATTGCCTACGAAAATAGGGGAATCGGCTCTGTCTTTCCGATGTCGTCAACATTAATGAGGGGAACAAATTGGGCGTTGGTTGTGGCGGCTTGTTGTATAGCAGCCGGTGTATGATTACTCACTTGTCTACTTGGTTTCGGTATTAAATATCATGAAACGCTATTATCATATGTGTTCGTCTTCGGGCTAGAAGTGTCAGAGTTGTGTCCCGTCTCTTGGTGAATACTTACCACTTGAGTAAGGATCCTGATGACATGCCGAAGCATTTTGCTGCCACTATATCCAAACTCCTTTTGTGGTTGATTGAAGGGTAATTGTAGGTAAGAGGCAAACCCGCATTTTTAATGTCAACACTGCAAAATACCATTGGTCACAATACAAAAATCAAGACAGAACAGGTGGAAGGTAAGGACTGGCTTGAATTTATGACTATCCAGCTATTTACAAGTAGAGGAATCCAACGGCAACCCCCGACATGGACAAGAAATCCCGCACCAGTGCCCTCCATTGCCTAAAATAATTGTTGTTTTGTTATTTGGGTATCTGCCTGTCGATACCGCGAGGGAATGATGCAAACAGGTAAGGACCCCGGAAAAGGAGAATTTTTAATCGAGCCGAGGGCCTTCGAGACAGCGACGGGCGAACCCGTACACCTGTCTGCGGGGAGACGCGACCAGCCCGGCCCCAAGTCCGCGTTGCCCAAAAACTGTTGAACAACGCCTGACCTTTTTTCGTCATCACATATCTTCTCCCCCACGCCTCCGGGGCGGACTTTTCACAACGTCACCGTAAAGGCCCACTCGTGTGAAAAGTGGCAGAGCGCTAGTCGACGTGGGGATGGGTTCTCCTCGGCCTAGTCCGAGATGCTGGCTCCGGAGCAAAGTAGCTTCTGCCGCGTTTGAGAGAGGACAATGAAGAGTTGACCCCCTCGATAGAGGGGAGTTGTTCTCCCTCTCCGGCATGTTGCTCTTACTATCGCGCTTATCTCCTTCAGAAAGAACCCAAGATATCGTGGCCACCGCGACTACCGGTGAGCCATAAGTAGAAAGCACTCCGAAGTTGCACCTCATCGTGCGAACCCGTGCTCACACGATGGCCCTCCAGTGTCGCCCAAGATGCAGTCTAAACTAACCACACCTTAGTTGTGTAATGCGACTCGATTGCCAATACATAAAAGCCAATAAACAGAGATGCCGTAACCCTGCGATAGTGTACATTATCGCACCGACAAAATCGTTCCAGGAGGCTTAAAAACAATTATACTACCATGGGTTATTGGCTCATGGTCTAACGCATAAAAGTCTCTCTGCCCAAGGACAACCGCATTGAGCAGAGAGACCTTTGACATCTGAGAAGATATCCAAAATAAATAAGGAATCCACATCATTACCTCCAGGTCGTATGGAGCATTGGGTAGTTTGTTGTCATTGCCCAGGACGTGAGCCGTAACGCCTATATCGTGAACTGGAGCCATGTAGTATTAGCATGCTGCTCAGGAGCCTGAGATAATGGTGATATCGCACTAACCTTGAATGGCCTTTTAGTACCCAGACCATCAACGCCAGGGGTCGGCTGTGAGCACGACCATGAGAGTATTACCATTTCAACCATGATCCATTGAGGCATCTCATTCAGACCGAAGGTGTGTTGTCGAGGAGCGACTTGTCTTCATGGTCAAAGTGGTACAGACCATGAAACTCGGTGTGAAAGTATTACCATACCAACGTCATATTAAGCCGAGGCATCTCACTCATACTCATTGCGACTCGGACTCCTCTCGATCGCAGGGGTGTTCGAAATCGCAAACCTGCAAAGTATGAGGGTTAGTTTCTCGTGTACCTCCGCCGCGACGTTGAAAAACATACCACAAAGGCATTAAAGCATACCAAACGCCCCGAACCATGTTCGCGTCTATGCTTTTGAATACCAACTAGACTCGGTGTCGACTACCGTGTCTCTTGAAAATGTACATGAAACAAGGAACCGTTTCGTTCATGCCGTCGTTAACATGCTCATCCTCCAATAGGCCTTTTAATGTCTTGCCCAGGACAACACTCGTCACTTCATGACTCAAGGGGGCCTTTCTGTATTCAATGTCATGCCCAGGACATACCATGCCGGGTGCCTCTATCTTAGACTCCGCGACTCCATTAGTGCAGTTTAACGGTCGTGCCTAGGACCACATTGTCGTGAATCTATCTAGACTCCACGACCCATCGGGGCCTTTTATCGTCGCTGCCCAGGACGACGGAATTAGATATCTTCGACGACCAGCGCGGTGGAACCCAAAGGGCGTTGGCTATATTCCGGCTTGTGCAAGCAGCATAGTAGACGGGTTACTCATATTTGACGTGTATTCGTCTACATCAAAGTAGACATGTTAGCTGAGTCGCGAGGTGGCCTGACATCCTGTTGGACTTACCCACAAGCGGAGCAGCTCAGTTGTCAAGATGGTGTAGCCAAGGACCTGGTTGGTTGATCATTAGGAATATCTCGGCGGCCCGTGTAGGCATGTTGTGTGTATCCAAAGGTGTGTAACCGACATGGCAGAGGCGTAGATAAACGAGGGCAAACCCTCCTGCATCAGGGCAGATAGAGATGCAGGAGGGCTTGGAAGAGAACAACTATGGTGGCATGATTTCGGAAATAGGCAGCAAGATCATCGATCTACCGATGATAAGACGGCGAGAAGGGAGAAGAGAGAAGAGAAGCGCGTCCCAGGTATATAACGATTCGCTCGTTTAAGGCGGTCCAGCACGGGCTGTCCTGAGGACTGAGGCCTGAGACTTGAGGGAGGCCTGATGGCAGTGAGGGGTGCTTGAAGCTCACGAATGATAGGTGATGATGGAAGGGAATGGTTAACTCCCTTGCCTATCTGATTGCCGACTTATGAAAGCTGATGTGGACCCCTGCGAGTGGGTAGTGGGGATGCAATCTCGGAAGCCGGATAACCCGGTCCCGATAGTTACACATGGAGGTACCTAGCGCTAACCGTAGGTACATATGGAATTCACTATTCACATTACAACGTATAGAAGAAGTGGCTAGAAGACACGCACACGATGCAAAAAGATACAAGTTGTGTGATGCAAGATATCTCCAACAAGTCTGATCCAGCCGCCGGGTGCGAGAGAAAACCTAGCAGGGGTTTATTAGACTGCAGCACTAAGCGCCTGCCCCTGTCCTGCCCTGTCTTCCTTCTCACCGCCAAGCACTCCGAATCCCTTGCGTGAAACTATACTAGGTCGCCGCCACCTGCCGTCGCGTTGACTGTGGGCGTCCAACATAGGAAGTGCTGATGTAAACAAAAGGAGTCAGAAGGGTCTCCGTCGAATTCGAAGAATGATGTGAATTTCAAGTTCAAAAAGGGTATCTAGTGCTATCACAATTCCATTCACGCCAATGTATCAAAATGAAAGAGTACCAACATCAACGTCACGATATTCCAGATAGCCAATAAAGGAGGGTGATTAGGGCTTTTACTACAAAGTATCATTAGCTTAGAAATCCCTCGTCCAAGAGTGGTTGACTGTGCAGTCTTCAACCTAGAAGAGTCGACTCCGGAGACTTCAATCTGCGTCGTGTTCATTTCCGCTTGCTCCAGGAGGCAGTTCGGTGCTGCTCTCTCTTGGAAGGGTAGAGCCTGATATGGATAGGAGTGGGCCTGCTCGATAGAACGAATCTCTGAATGTTTCGTTTGCATTTGAGGCTGATTCTGCAATCGAAGCCTCTGGCTTCCGTGGCGAGTACAGGTTATATGGTCGCTCAGGCTTCTTGCCTTTGTCTCTAGATTTCTTGGGGCTCGCTGGCAGTGAAGACAAATCGACTTCCGAGCAACTGCTATCGAATACCGAGTCATGTCGCCTTTCGGTATTGCCTGAAATTGCATGTTAGTGACCTTGCAAGGGTTATGGGGTCTTAGCAACCAACAACCGTGCAAACTTACGCTCGGTACTAGCATCTGTGACTGTTTGGACTTTAGTAAACGAATCCAAAGGGGAGCACACAAATAACGTACTTCGAATAGCAAACTTGTGGAATACATCCGCCTCCGAGTCAATGTTGTGACCTTCGCCGTTGAAATGCTCCAATGCTAGCCCGCCCCGGAATGGGTGCGACCTAAAAATGATAGGACCGTCTTGCTTAAGCCTCTTCTTGCATCTGACGAAGTTGCAGCGGAGAATGTAGACACCAAAATAGTCATCAAAGCTGAAAATGCATTCTCTTTCTTTTACATCTCGAAGATACATGCTTCTCTTAATAGGCATTCTAAAACCAGGGATTCTATTATACGTCTAGGGCGATTAGCAAGCAGACAATACAGGAGCCGGAGGAACTTGAATGTACTTACCTGGTGAATCTTCTTCGCCTTCTTCGAAGAGGATGTAATCTCTGGGTCTTCGGGACCCAAGGCCCTTTTGTTAGAGCTTATATCCGTAGAATTGAACACAGGGGTTTCTGCCTCCATGGCCATACTCTGCTCTTCATCCTCGTCGAAAACGCTTGTATTCGGGGCTAATGTGACGGAGCGGGCACGATTAGCGGTAGGGCTAGCAGCTATGGATACACCTGATGCTGGGGCGGGTGCTGGGTTGAAAGTATAGTTCGTCACGCTTGGGGACTCAGCTGACACTGGCGGCATAGCTGATTTAGAATCGACGAGACTGGGGGAGAGACCTGCGGCGTCTTGAAACTCCGGTTGAAGGTTGTTGATTAGTTGATCCAATGTATTAGGTAGTTCGCTTCGCAGAGTCTGGAGTACCCTATTCCATGTCTTGTCCACGGAGCGGACATGTTGCCGGTGCAATAGGCGCTCAGTTTCATGGCCGCTAGAGCGTTCTAATTCTAAAAGATTGTTTCTAGTGTGTACAAAACTGTCGAGATGCTCCTCCCGAAGTCTTTTTGCGACGATGGTCTTTATGTCGGTCACTATGACGTCTACCGTTTCGGCGGATTCAACGTCGCTGGACATTGTAGTCAGTTATCTGTATCACATAGATGGCTGGCTGACTTAATGAGAGTTGGAGGATGAAACTATGTGTATGTATACAATATAGAGGTAATTGTGCTGCGTGATTAGATATGTGAGCGGTAACGGGATTTGTATTTATATTTGGAAAGAGTGACTGGTCGATTACCTAGGTAACAATTACTTGGGAGTAAGATAAAAAGTCTGGATCCTCAGGAGAACTCTCCATGGCAACCCCTGGACGGGATGAGTCGTACAAGGTTGAGCCAATACGCCTAACTAGAGTATTTTGACAAGCCTAAGGGTAGGTCATGGCGACTAATGATCATTGAACCATGCTGCTGAACGGTCTTATAGAAGGCCGTTGTTGGTTCCAGAGTGCTGCGCCACATTGCATGTGTCTCGAAATGTGATGAATAGAGGTAGGCTGACATCTCGGCTGCATAGTTTTTGGACCCCGGCGTTTAAGGGCTTGAAGGAATGTAGTAACCGGGACGTCTTGCAGAGTTTCCTTATCCAATAGATGGTCAAAAGAATGGAAAGGGTTACTTTGCACGCCGCACATGTTCAAGAACTGCAATTAATCCCCAGCGCAGTGGGCATGAAAAGCCAACAGAGTGGTAGGGGTAGATGGGCTATAACCTTTTTACTTCACTCTCTTTGCTACTATGCTTCATAGGAAACTAGGTGTTTTTCCAATATTCATCTAATGGAGACGCTGTTCCTTCTACTAATGTGTGTTCGCAAACTTATTCCGGTCACCCTGTACCGAATCTTCATACGACAATCTATGTTCTATTAGTCGTTGATGATAACCTTGTCGTACAGCCTCAGACAATAGCTCAAGGTTCAGCGGCAGCAATAGAAATACTGACTGATTCCGATACTCTTGCCTGTGCGTTGATCGATAATAGGGCCTATTCTCATTTGCACAATGTGGCACATCAAACCTCCCACATAGGACTTGGTTTACCACCTATATCTGTGCTAGCAGGAAACTAACTGGGTGAGGACGGTGCAGCACATAGCTTATTTCACACATGACAGCTCTTCTTCCAGGGTTGGATTACGGAATTACCCGCCTTGCTGTTCTCAGCAGCGTCCCTCATCACGATTAGCGTCTTACTGAACGCATATCACTGATGCCCCGTGAACAGTCTCCGACAAGGCATCACCTGGAACGCCGTGGTTTCCGTACTCACCGCTACTCATAAAGCTATATGCTGTCTCTTCTGCTGTTAGCTAGTCTAAATGGAATATGTTCTTAACTCAACTTCAACGCCTTTGGGATTTTGAGCACATTGATGAGGCAAGCAAAAATCCCTGGGGAGCGCTGGGCGCTCTAATTAGTATTCCGTGGTCTATCACCTCGTTAAGTGCTATCATAATCATTTTGGGGTAGCCCCTCGACCATTTTGCGCAATAACTCATCAATTTAGCGCCTTTTCAGGCTACGATTAAGTCTGATGCTGTATGAACGGATATTTTTACCACCTTCGCTATCACCCCAACAACTAAATATGATAGAGACCACCGGTTTCTATTTCGACACATACGTGCGTGAATGGTACAGCTTGGAACAAACACAGCTTCTACGATAGGCAAGCTCATTGTCCGACTGGGAATTGTAAAGTTCCACCATTTAGGAGCTTGCAATGGTGCGCCAAGACTCAGTATCAGCTATCTTCTGGAAAGAAGAAAATGGAATCTCAGACATGTGCATTTTCTTGGACGGAGATGAGCGGTACTTACTACTCTTGTCTAAACCTTGAGGGTTGGCTCCCTGGCCGAACTATTTGACAGCCCTAACGACCCCTATTTTCCTTATGCTCCGGATGCCGGTCAACCCTTGAATGTCATAACTAGCCCCTTCGAACTTTTAACTGCAAACTACGGATGGAGCCTTGAGGTCGATAGAACGTATCCTGTCCTCCGGTGGTCCTTAGCTATATATTTCTTGATGACACACTGGTTGCACCTACATCGATAGAGCAAGCGCAACGTGACAGTGAATTCAGGACGAACGACTACTACTTCCATCTCTTCGAGATATGATCGATTTATATTCGATAGCGATTCTTGGAACTATCTAATTGGAGCTGCTACTGGGTTTCGTATACAAGTATTGAAGTATTGGTATGGAAGCCTTAAGGGCTGGAGGTTCTAGCATCTAAAAGTAGAGTCCCCCATACTACGTTTACCCTATAACGCGAAGACGTTTATACAGACCTCACCTCACGAAATTTAGACAGGCGAAAATAATAATCATAAGTATAGTTTATTGAAAACTTGAGTCAGTGTTATTAACTACGCCATTAACCGGTACCTTTGGTATCTACGTTAGATGAACACGAGATTAAATGCCGTGTAAAAGATGTCACACATTTGCAAGCATCTTAGTGAGATCTAGTTTAATGGCACCGTAATGAAGTAGAAGTAGTAGAGAGAGCTAGAATATTTGCCATCTTCCGCGACCTTCTAGCTTAATAGTCAACAGCTCGCTGAAAAGGAGGTAACCTAAAACCAACTTGGCAAAATTAAATGTCCTGCAAAATAGATGGTAAGACGAAGCTGCTAACCCCCCAATTAATTCACTTGTTCTATTACGCGCCTCCTTTAAAGCTGCAGCATTAGCTACCTCACTCTCCCTCGGATTATAAAGCAAAAAATAAAATAAAATAACGCAGTCTTGTCCTCCGCCCAAGGCGGAAAAGCCTTTTCTACATGTCACAAGGCATAGAGACAAAGAGAGACTTTATATGTATCTAGGATAGCCTCACGTAACCTTGAGACCCCATGCAACAACAAGAGTCTATTGCCTACCGCATACTTGGGTTCGTGACACTATATGTTTACATAAATTGCTAGGTTAACGAGAATTTGCTCGGCCATAATCTATATTTACAAGCAAAAGATGAGCTGGCTAGTGATAGGAATGTCTCTATCTTTAAATCTCGCTCTCTATTCAAGAACCGTAAACGATACCACTTACTAGGCACACTTAAGCGCTAGGCATAGGTCCCAGCCCGTATTTTCAAAGCATAGCTCTATATGTACATAATAAATGCTTCCCCCCCATTGATGTTTTTGCTAGTCTCTCTATTGTTTTTGGCGTCATAGGTCTCGACACTCTCAATGCACCAGGCTGGTACCAAGCGATTAACCTACTTAGGTACTGTACCTACCTAGCTAGTCACCTGTCGGTCCGGGCTCTACCCCACTAAACGCGACGCATTGCTAGCACTAAGCCCTCGAAGCACCTCCACTACTACTCGCTATCGGGCGACATACAGTACCTCGCTCAGGCTCACTCAACCTTGATTCTTACATATGTAGGTATTTACTGTTGGCACTACTGTTGGTACTCTACCTAGTCGGGGGCATCGTGATGTTGTTTGTTGTTGTTGTTGTTGTCTTCCTCCTTTCTCTAGTGCCAGCGTATCCCCTACGTCCCCTACGCTTTCGTGCGTCCCTTAGGCACTATGGCAGCGCCCCTCCACCGCCACCAGTCTTCACTTGAAGGGATCCTTAACTTCTCTTCACACCCGGCGCCCTTGGGGACAGGGCTGCGGAGCCATGCCAGCCATAGATTCCATGAAATTTGCCAACACTTCGACACAGGCATACCTGTTGATAACTATAGCCGTCCTCGGCTTGTTCGTTATACCTATGAACACTCGCTCTCGGAGGAATCTGGAGACTACTTCTTACGCCTTTTTTTCAAAACCATCGATCTTCCAATCGACGGGAACGAACCTATCGGTTTCGACGTTGTGCGCGCCAAGTTTTTTGACTTTGCCGAGTATCTTTTTGACAACTTCTTCCTGCCTGGTAAAGTTTTTGCTGCTATTTTAGCTGCTATCCCCTTCGGTTGCTAACATCTCATAGTGAAAGCTTCCACAAAGAAGACACCGCAGCCTTCCCCAGCCTTGCATTCTGCCGTCCAAGAAGCACAACGAGGTCATGGCGGGCAACAGTATGTTGGAACCGGTATCCGATTGTCCGTTCTTCGGAGGGACTGTCTTATCCGCGACCGTCATCGCTGTGTAATATCGCGAAGGTTTGATTTGACCGAAGCGATGAAACGCCGTCGTGCCCCGGGCGGTTCTCGAGACGACGAAGGGAATCTAGTAGCAGACGACGAGCTTGAGCCGGCCCAGCTGGAAGTCGCTCACATTCTACCACATTCCCTCACCAAGATGAATCAAGGGGGCGAATTGGTACGTAATTTCCGTTCTGACAGTCTCTTAAGCTAAAATTTCTCTCTAGGATGCTTCTAAGCAATCTGCACTTGCAATACTCGACATGTTCGATATTGGTGTTGCGGAACTCATCCAGGGTCCTGAAATTGACCGGCCACGTAATGCTCTCACCCTTACTCATGATTTTCATCAGTGGTTTGGTGATTTCCAGGTTTACTTCGAGCCTGTTCCAACCAGGGACTATACCTACACAATCAGAACACATGTTACCGAAGATTACTTCTTCCGGCGGCCAGCACTTCCTATCACCCGTAAACTTTACCTGACACCCGAGCGAACGATCGAGCCTCCCGCGCCTCGACTGCTAGCAATTCATTGCGCTATTGCACGTATTCTACATCTTTCAGGAGCCGGCGAATATATCGACAAGATATATCGTGACTTGGAGGAACACGGGGTACAGGCCGATGGCTCTACCCCGCTAGGTCCCTTGATATCTCTTGCTATCAGTGAGCAAAGCTTTCCTGTTTGTACCTAGAAAGTCCAACAGTGAGGGCTTGTGCCATCGTGTGGCTTAGGATGAATTTTATTGAAGTTTTCTAGAGTTAATCTATCTCCTCGGCGAGGGGATCAGAGCCTGTGAAATGTTTGCCCAAGTATACAGAATCTTTGTCGCACGTGTCTGATCTAGCTCTACTACCTTTCAAGTTATATGCCTAATTCCACTGGAAGGGGCGGGATTTTGTGATAATGCAAGACGATCGATAGGGATCAAGCTGTTCGTGCTTGGTTTTCGACGCTTCTATAAGGGCCAGCACGAAACGGATTGAAGTTCCTTTGATAGAAAACGTGTGTTATTTCCACGAATCTATCCTTTTTCTGATGATCTTATGGAACCTGGTTGCAACATGGAGAGGAGATCGGATCTACCTCGTGGGCTCCACGCGATCTGTTTTGACTAATGGTACAAGGTTTAGTGGGTCTAACCCATGACGTCATAGGTCACAACAGCTTCAATGTGCTTTTGATGGTTGTTCCCGCTAGGGCGTCCATAGGCTCTCACTATCTACCTAAGAAGTTCCAACAATTATAAAAATATAGAAATAGTCATACACACCCTATTATTAAGGTTGAAAATATAAATAAATATAAAAATAAAAGCTTATTGATACAGACTGACGAGGGGAGCCTTCTGGAGGAGGGGCCTACTTGGTAGATAGCGTGATAATATAGTATACAAAGGGCATGTATGCATGTAAATAGACGCCGCGTGGCATCAGATGAGAACCACTGCACAACAATAGAACCCATTGCATACCCCTATATGAGATCCTGACAATCTGCAAGGAGAATTGCGGTGTTGGGCCCAGAGAAATGAAGGTGACTTGATTCAAGCGTACGGACTTCATCGCAGGGCTCATGTGTAGTGTTGGAATAGGGAAAGAGACCTGGCTGGGAAGTCTTGAAGTAGCACGAGGGGCGACCCGTAGGTTTAGCCAATAATGGGTGCTTTTATGCATAACTGGTATGCGGTTTGGCCGGGGAAAAGGGGGCCTACGAGTGGTCATAGTGTCACCGATTTAGTATAAGCACCTGCATTTCGTGGTTGCCACTATACTGCTAAGGTTGGCACTAGAGAGCCTGGCTTGGCTGAGACACCGAAGATGTGTAATGTTCTGATGGTATATGCTCGACTATCGGATTATCTTAATAAATAAGGCATCTATCTGACATCAAGCATTTGCCTGGCCCTATCAGCCTGATTTCATCACCTGACACGTTCCAGAGTTAGGGTATCACGAGGAGTCAACCGCCACCTTATCGCCAACTGAAATAGTAGGGGACTGTGCCTCCTTAGTGCCAGGAGATGCTTTAGGCATGTGACACATGTGGACTCCAAAGAATACTTTGCCGTTAAAACGTCGCGTTTTCGCTAGAGTGATAAAGGGCTCTGTGCTTTTAACGGCTGTTTCTTGGTTGATACAAACCATGTGGCACCTTCGGCATGGACCTAACGTCTTGAAGTCGTGTGTACCTATCCTTACCTTATTCCAATGGTCCTCCGAATAAGCAGAGTTCTCAAGACTGAGAGGCGATCCTGAAGATGACCCAATCACAATATTGGCACGAAATGCTTCCGCACATATTGAATTTCCTCCATTCTTTATTATATTCTGATTTAGGATGGCGAGACTGGATAGGTTGATCGCAAGGATAGGACTCTCGTTGGATAATAATATTCGTTGCCGCTCTGACTCTGTATCTGAGTCTGGGGGCGTATGAACGCCATTGATTTGACACTGGGTATCATTCTGTGAAACGGACTGGGTCCGGTGACCCTGAAGGTGGGCTTTTGTATGACGCATGCTCTTCCCTGATCCGCCTGCAGGGAACCTAGCCAGAGCGCATGGTACACCTAAAATATCGGAGAAGAAATTCGTGGTATCTCTGGACTTGTATATCATTGTCGATATCCCCTCACCACAAACGCGAGACTCCATCGTTTTGGACGCGTCTGCTGAAAGAAATAAGTTCGGGTCAATGGAGAGGGGGACCGAAATCTCTGGTTGTGCGGTATTGGGGAGTGGCCCATTGTATGAGACAGTAAGTTGGCCAGTTGAGAAGTCGATCGAGGGTCGAATGAGAGCCATGAGAGGATACCGCTTCTGACTAAGGGCAAGCCCGGTTCCGTGATGTACTAGACACCACTCCCTATCCCAAGCTAACCCTTCTGGCCGTACTTCCCAGGAAGTATCTGCAGGGACGCGAAAACCGCCACAGCTTTTGATTGGATACACTGTAATGGCGTTGACGAATAGATCTGGTGTATCATCTTCGAAAATCGATTCTATGTGAGGAGCTGGCGGAGGATCACAAGCCTCTTGGTAAAACTCTTCAATAAAAGTAACAAACGTTTCCACATCTGAAAGAGTGCTCATTGCCCCGAGACTGACCCGAATGACCCCGGTTGGCTTGCCATTTATAATGTCATTTTCGTTCCCGCACCGAAAACCGGCAGAAAAATTCTGTTTCATTTCCCATGGCTCAAGTCCCAACGCAGCCGCAACACCGCCTGGGTTGCAAAGGCCCCCAGTGCGCACGTGAAACATTTTAAGAGCTGCCAGCTTTTCGAATTCGGTCAGGCTTATCCAAGAGCCCAGGCGGCTTCGTAGATTAAAAGCCACTACAGGACCGCTTCCAAAACCCGTTTCTGTGTTCTCTGCGGGTATCGAATACATTACGCAGACTGGCTCGCCATTGCTATGTTGAAGCTTTTCCAAGCCTCTATATAGCCTGCTAGCGAGAAAGGAGGTATGTGACGCAACGTCTGCCATCGAGCCATACAACTTATGATGCACATCGAGCGCCGAATTGAGCGCAATGATACTATGAATAGGAAGAGTTCCGTCTTCAAGGGTTTCATGTAAGCTTTCAGTTTTGGGAGCATGCCACTGCTCTTTCGAGCACACCACCATATCAACAGTGCCACCACCAAAATAGCGACGCTGCTTGAATATCGGGGCAGTCTCACGCTTCACGATGAGCCCACCTAAGTCGGGAAATCCAAATATTTTGTAAAAGCTTAACACGGTGAAATCTGGTGTAGTTGCAGTATTGCTGAAATCTAGTGGCGACGTGGCTACATACGCGGCTGCGTCAAGCAGCGTGTATACACGACGCCCAGCACGCGAACTGGTTTTGTGTAGTTGCTGACACCATGTGAGAGGGTATCTCTGTCCATCCATGTTGGACTGAGCTGGATATGCAAATAAAGCTGCTCGAGAGCGACTGGTAACATCCACCTCCAAACGACCTTCTATTAGCCTATCAACGTCCTCGCTGCTCAGACAGAGACTATTCCTAGCCTCCTGCCGAACACCAACAAGACTAGTATGGCTTGCTTGATGGTAATAATAATCGAATCCTTCGGGGTACCCCCGGAATGTATCGCTAACTAGTTTAATGCCGGCTGTGGCGTTGGCAACAAAAACGAGGTCGAATTCAGCGGGATCAGCATTAAAGAATCGGAGGACCCTGTGTCGAACGTTTTCAATTCTAGACATGGTACACCGGGAGGAAGCCGAGGCTGAATGAGGATTCCCAAACATATTCCCCATCATATCGGCAGCAAAACTGTCCATTAGGGACTTTGAATAGAGTGTCGTTCCAGCATGGTCGAGATAGATACCGTCTAGTTCCAAGGGTTAACCCGCTGTGTGTTTAGCGTATTATTCATGTCATTTACCGTGAAGCATAGGGAATTCCTCCTTTCGAATGGCCTCAATACGGGCATTATATGCTATGGCCCTATCCTCCTTCATCTCGAGGGCGGTAGTAATGGAGTGTTGGGCATTAAAGTAGACGCTCTAGGCGTCGGTGGTCCTCGCGGGGTAAATGTGACAATACGATGGGATATGCTGATGATGCCTAACAGCATGATGCAGCTAGGAAGCTCTGCGAGGATGTAATTCATCGATAGGTAGTCTAGTAGTGGATTTGGAAGGCATGTGGCGATTGTTAGATCGTCATCCAAGCAAGCTCGTAGCGGCCAGTCACGGGATTCGGCGGTCGCGGGGCGTTGGCTGTCGGTTTGGGGGCAAGTGAATCGGAGGTCGCCGTTCTGTATCCGTTTACCTAATGCCTGTACTGTTCGCGGCTAGTTAGTGGTCTGTGCATCAATTCTTCCTTGCACTAGACTAGAAGCGGAGAAGACACGCCCTAACGCTGCAAAGTGCCCCGCGGCCGCAATACGGTACGCGCTAGAAACACTGTAGCGGGTAGTGGTCCCGACCCGGTGGGGCCACTTTACGCGCTTCCGTCGCGTCGTCGCGTCACCTGGTGGTCCGCGCTGAATTGATTACCTAGGATTGTGCATGTCTAAAACAGGATGTTTGCTCTTCTGTCCCTTCCACCTTTGGTTGCGCTTGAACATAAAGATAAGCTGTGCTTGCTGTTGTAACGAATCTTGACTCCTCACTTCCAACTCCAAGTTCGCCAGCAGAGAAGGACCACAGCAAAGAAGAGAATATGCCGGCAAGTACGCTAGGAAAGCGAGCCCAGTGCGTGGCAGATATTGGTATGTGCAATGGTGCTGGTATCTTCAGTATGAAGCTGCGACTAACATGCTTACCAGAGCTCGCCGATTCGCCAGCAAAACGAACACGACGCCAAACCCGCAGTTCCCTTCTCAATGATGAGAATGTTGATCCGGCGGCAGTCACAATCCGTGACGACACCGACACACACGAGACCACCGAGGAGTCCTTTCCCGGCACGCCTTCGAAGCGCGCAAGCCGGGCGAATGACGGCAAACAAGGTATGCATCCTCGTAGATTCCACCGAGAAAGACGGCCTCTTACAAGCAGTTGTCCTAGGTTTTAAACCGGTTACTCCCAGTACACCGCGTTTCCGGGACGCACTTTCCAGAGTCCCTGTCACCCCGCGCCACAGGGTCATGTCTGCAGGGAGGGTTTCCAAGAGACAGACACCTCAGACGCCATTCACACCTTCCACCATACAAACCGTATATCACCACGCTAGGCAATTGTTCTCTCGAAGCGCCGACCCGGGTCAGTTGATTGGACGGGATGACGAACGGCAACACCTTACACAATTCTTGCAGCGATGCAAAACATCCACTCCGAGCGGTTGCATTTATGTCAGCGGCCCACCCGGTACCGGTAAGAGTGCCATGGTGAATGAAGCTACCCAGGCTTTGGTCAATTCGACGTCTGTCAAGAAAGCATACATCAACTGTATGAGTATTAAATCGTCGAAAGATCTTTATGAGACTCTACTGGAGCAGATTTCAGATCCATCCAACATGCCTGAGGGAGATGCTGCTGCAGCTCTCGAGAAACTACTGATGCCACGAAAGAAGTCCACGAGTGTGTATCTAGTCGTCTTGGATGAAATCGACCACATTCTTACCCTCGATTTGGAAAGCTTGTACAAAATATTTGAGTGGTCTATGCAGAAGACATCGCGCCTCTTGCTCGTTGGCATCGCGAATGCCTTGGATCTCACGGACCGCTTCCTACCACGCCTCAAGTCTCGGAACCTCAAACCCGAGCTGCTCCCCTTCTTGCCGTATTCAGCCGTACAGATTAAAACGATTATTACTGGCCGTTTGAAGAGTCTCGTTCCCGAGGGAGGCAATCTCCCTTTCTTTCATCCTGCTGCTGTTGAACTGTGCTCCCGTAAAGTGTCTAGCCAGACCGGAGATCTGCGGAAAGCCTTCGAAATCTGTCGGCGGGCCATTGACTTGGTAGAGATGGAGACCAAGCAGAAGCACGAGGCGGAAGTAAAAGAGAAAATACTTCTTTCCACACCTTCCCGACGACCCTTAGGAGAGAAGGCAAACCTCTCCTCGCCATCCAAAGACGCACCCGAGAAGGATGTATCATCAATGTTGGCACGGTCGTTGAAGACCTTGACGATAGAGAACGCACCACGCGTTAGCATTGCACATCTTAGCAAGATCACAGCGGCAGCATTTAATAATGGAACGAGCCAGCGACTCAAGACTCTTAACCTTCAACAAAAGGCGGCTCTCTGTTCACTGGTGGCCCTCGAAAAGCGGAATAGGGCATCGCGGATCTTGTTCGTCTCCCAATCGCCTGCCAAGTCGCAGACCGCCGCACCGACAATCAAGTTTCTGTACGAGACATATAATATACTTTGCACACGTGACTCAGTACTTCACCCTCTTTCGGGGTCGGAATTCCGAGAGGTCGTCGGCAGTCTCGAAACACTGTCACTCGTTTCCGAAGTGGATGGGAAGACTGGCTCTCTGGCCGTGCTACAGACACCAAGCAAGAGGGCAAAACGAACTGGGTTTGCTATGGGTGTTGGATTGGCAGATGAAAGAAAGGTGGCAAGCTGCGTAGGCGAGAAAGAGTTGGAGCAAGCTATCGAGGGACTTGGCGCAGACATTTTGAGGAGCATTCTGAGTGGCGAGGCATTGGACTAGGCGCAAATATTTGTTTGCATTGCATTATAGGCATTATCGCATTGCCTGGCGTTGTTGGCACTTGATTTTCTAGACGGACTATAGCGTCACTGGTCTAGAGTAATGACGCTGCTGGGAATATGATAATACGATAATTTGGGCTGTTCAAGATGGGCAAGTGTTAGATTCAACCTTGCAGACCATACTGTGCATAGTACTATACAGCTGTTCCATAACAGGTGATACCTACCGTCACAGGACGGAAATGATACTCGCAGCGCGATTCACATGTGTAACCATACCCAGAGACATTTCGCGTGGCATGACGTATGGGCTACTAGTAGCAATTCAACCCTATCTCCCCAAGAGCTAAAGCAGCGCGAGGTTGTATGTACTCATGACCCCCGAGTTTTCCGACGTGTCCGATCCAACTAGAAGATAGATCTCATATTTAAATGCAATTTGCTCAACGCAAAGTTGCCGTATCTGCAGTGCCAACTCTAGCAGTGGCGTTCAGATATACACAGGTCAGATTGAGACGTAAATCCAAGCACTTTTGCTTTTGCTTTATGTGCTTGGCGATAATTCTGTCGGCTTTTGAACCAATTAATGATATTCAATAGAACTCAAACGTCATCATCGGCTATGCTAGGTATTTTCACCAATGCGCAATAAGAATAAGTAGAGATTAGGTAGAGGCAAATTGAATCGCAATGCTCTTTGCGCGAGTCGATTGCAAGGGTTTCCATTGACAACGATATTGTTGCGATTGACAGATGTGCACGTGGTTAGCGGCTTGGAAAAGGTTGATAATCAAGGTTGATTGGAGAATGCTGGTATTTAAGCTTTAAGGACAAGACCGCCGATCTTTGCAATGCTAGGGGGATCCCCATCTAGGCCAAGAAAGCTTATGACAAATTGGGGAGCAGGCTGGTGCCGGCCGCCGCAGCGGTGCAGTGTAAGACTGTAAGACTGCGTCGGGACTCCACAATGGGTGTACCCGGGACATGCACTGCTTACCCCCTACAGTTCAGTAGGCTACTGCAAAGTACGCCATCGAACAGGTAGCAGTATAGTGCTAGGTACCTACCTATGTAGGTAGGTAGAGGTGCTGTAGGTAGGTATACTAGACCACAGTTCGCTAACCTAACCATTAATAGATACAGCTGTACCAAATCCCTCTGCCGCTTTGGGCATTCGACTTGTTGCCACATCGAAATGAGATTTTGGCGCGTTTTCGTTACTCAGTCCCGTAGGCAGAGAGAGCGCGACAAATGTCTAAGAAACTGCATAACATCATGAGCAAGAATCCAATGCCGCTTCATACGAAATCCATGCGATACGGTGGCATCCGGACCACCCGCGGCAGCAGTCTCGATGCATCTGTCGGAGTAGGTTGGGGGAATGGGGAATCAGATGAGCGCGTGCGGGCTGCTCATTATTAGTGCGGGTGGCCTGCGATCTCCAATTCCGGAACTCGGCAACCGTGGTTGAAGGTCTGCAGGTGAGATACACTGCTGACACTCTACAGTAGATACATTGCACTACAGTACAGTACAGCATAGCGCGGCACAGCAGCAGAGCAGATGCAGTACTAACCTACCTACCCCATCAATACCATGACCGTATGGCATTCAAGGCTGACTACAACGACAACCAAACTCACACAATGGCAGATACTTAAAGGTCGTCCTGCTACCCATATCATAGTACCGTATCTAACTAGGTACATATGGAGCTGTGGTTCGCCTGTCGCCCGTCCCGCGTTGAAAGTTCCATGCAGTTACCGTATATTGACCCCCGAGGCCGGCCATTTTTTTGTGCCGTTCACCGCTTTCTTCTTTGATAGTTGCCGGGATCTAATCTGATCGGGTCCGGCAAAAGATAGCGTCGTTCTTTTGGCACATTGTTTACCGGCGGTTGTGTGGCGAGAGTGCTGCACGCTATTCGTGTATAGTACAGCAGCATACAAGGGGCACCATACCGGGCTAATTACGATACTTGCCACACATCACGGCGTATATCCAAGCCAAGACCAGAGTTTACGACAGCTCCAGCTACAGTAAATTTTCGCCAGTCTACAGTACGATGTCTAATAGACTGATGAGATACTAATTCTCCAGGCTCTCCCTCGTGCTGTGCAACCCTCTCAAGCCGCCACCGAGAATCTTATTCCACTGGCAGCAACGAGCAACCGTACCCCGGCATGATTCTATGCAATACCTACTGTAGGTAGTGCAAGGATGTAGCTATGGTAGGTACTTGCACTAGATAGATAATAGTAGGCACTCCGAGTAAGTTGTCTTGCTGCCCAACCATCCGAACGGATACATAGTATGCGTTAATAAAAGGGGGGGCTTGACAGGCAGAGCTGACTTGTGCATTAATTACGTGCAGATACACCCTTCTATTCCCTCCTTTTTTTTGCCTCTTTCTCGTACTTATTTTAATATCAACAGGCGCCAGGCAACAGATCAACATCATCTGCGCTCCTCTATACCTCTAACAAGACCTAATACGTATACGGCCCATCCCACAGGGCCGGTACCCATATACCCATATATCTATAGGTGCTTGGATTACCTATCTGGACATATACGTCTAAGTAAGTACCTAGGTAGGTACCTGCACTACCTGAGCCACGGGATTACGTACCTATCCCGCCCAAGACAGCCGTCAGAGATCCCCCCCCGGTCAGCTATTGCCAGCCGGTCGAAACGTCGCGTGCAGGGTCGGGCCAGGGGTCTTCAGCCCCGCATAGGTATTATAAGCGCAGGTCCCGGAGGTTTCTCAGAGTCCAGAGTCTGGTCTCTCTTGTACTCCGTACATCCTACTATAATAAGGGTAGAATCTCTTGGCACCCGCCCTCCAAGAACCTGAACCAAGACCTCCTCTGCTTGGCATGCAACACCCAAGAGCTGTCAGAAACCGTCCACCACCTCTTGTCTTCTGCACCCTCGCAACGGCGTCCGACCGTACTGCTGGGACGATCGGAGCACTGGGAGCTTGCTTCGATACTATTTGTCACTCCTTCCGACACCCTTGACCGTCGTCGAGCCGGCTGGCCCGTTGCACTCTTAGCCTCGACGCCCTCTCCGCGCCACCATCGCCACCCTCGTCGTCGCGCGCGCGCGCTTCCCGCCTACGAAGCCCGCGTCCAGTCCTCGGCCATTCGCGCCGCCCGTGCCATGCAAGGCACGCACATGTTGATCTCGACTCGTCTATGGTGTTGATTAAATGGGTTCCAACCCTGACAATGTCGCCAACCTGTCGCTCAACGACCCGCCCCCCAAAACCTCTTTTTTCTCCCGCCTCACCGCCCCGATACGCTCCCGCTCCCGTAACCTCGCCGACTTTCACATCCGTCTGAAAGAGCCGCATCGTCAATATTCGGCCGGCGATCACGTCCATGGCTTTGTTATTCTCTCCGTCGTAAAGCCCATCCGAGTGACGCACCTGACTGTCACATTACACGGCTATGTCCGTGCTTTTAAGAGCTCCAGCGCTGCTGCCCAGCTTGCCCCGGTCAATCCCGCTATCATATCACATGGGGGTCGGAATGGTCGCTACCATGGGAATGGACATGCATCCCTTTTCCAAGACGAGATCGTTTTGTGCGGCGAAGGGAGACTGGAGGCCTCGAGGTGGGAGTTCGAGTTTGATCTCCAATTCCCCGACTTAGAATTGCCGAGTAGCATTGATGTATGGGCGTCCCGTTGCATTGGCTCATCGCATCAAACTGGCTAACTAATCGATTGGATAGTTTGAAAGAGGCACCATAGGTTATTTTGTGACGGCGACATTGACTCGCCCGACAGCGATAGCTCCTACTTCCAGCTGCGAGGCCAGAGTCTCCCTGGTAGAGAAGGTAGATGTGGGTTTAGCCGCTCCGCCCAGGGAACGCAAAGTATTTTTACAAACTATGAAAAGGCGAGTGAAAAAGGGCAAGTCAGTAGCCGCAGTTGTGTCATCCGCGACAAAAGGCCACCCAACTTGGGTCGAGTTGGCAGAACCGTTGTCGGACCGAGAGTCGACAAGGGCTACAGAGAGCCCAAACGACAGCGCTATGAATCTAGGGAACCCAACACCAGCCGGGGTCGATGATTTACCGCGGAATCCTGTTCCAGCCGACGAGCAAAGCGAAATCAGTGGCGAGAGCATTCCGAGCAACCAAAGCGCATCTTATAGTGTACGAGGTGCGGATATCAGTGGCGAATCCAACGCAGGGAGTAAGCATTCGGGCCACGACGAAAGGGAGATCACCGCCACGGTCGAGCTGCTTAAAGGCGGCTGCCTCCCGGGAGACTTAATACCAGTGAGAATCAGAGTTGAGCACAATCGTTATATGAAGAGCTTACATGGCATTATTGTGACGCTCTATAGGCAAGGCCGTGTGGATTATGCTCCCCCAATATCCTCGTTCACAGGACTTTCTGAAGAGGACGCGAAAAGGCTAGAGCGAGATGAATACTATCCTAGGTCAAAGACTGGGCTTGGCGGCCTGTCTTTATCTTCCGCAGGTTCATGTAGTGTCTTTCGGAAAGACCTCTCGCAAGCTGTAGCTCCTCTCATCATCGACCCATCTACACTCACTGCAAATATCACAACTGCAGTCAGAGTACCGGAGGATGCTTTCCCCAGCATTAGAAATGTACCGGGGGGGCTTATCACTTTCAAATATCATATTGAGGTTATCGTTGACCTCGCTGGCAAACTCGCTGGCCCCTCAAGTGGCGCTACACCATCACAGCCACCCAACTGGATGGTCTCCTCTGCTTCTGTACGCGGTACGTACGGGATCGACATGAACCTAATGACAAATTGGAATGGCGCCATCGTAGACACCGATCATATAAGACGACAGAAGGGAGTTATTTCCGTCTCCTTTGAGGTCGTCGTGGGGACCACAGACAGCTCGAGATCACGAGGGAAAGCTGCTGTGCGCCCCTCTCCGTTAGCACAAGCTCCCTCTCAAGTTGAGCCATCCAACGAGCAAGAAGTATACGACTATGGCTGGCAGAACGGCGACAATGGCGATGCAGATGACCAGGAGGAATATAATTCCAATGGGTTTCAACTACAACCTCGCTATTATTCCCCCGTGACATCCCCACAGACAGCGCATTATGATTTTCAACCCCACGAAACGCAAGTGCCCATTTACGTACCACCCCCAGAAGTTACCGATGAGGGCAATCTTACAGACAAGGAACGTGCACGGCGGGCTGAGCACCGATTACTTCCAAGCCAACCTTCTCCACGGTCCCCCGATGCAGGGGCCGGCCCGTCACAGCCTTCAGTTCAAGATCAAATAGCATATCCGGCCGCACACAATTCTCCTTGTAGCGGCTTAGGCTCACGGCCTGGCGTATACGGTGAGGAGGCAGGAGAGCCATCCGCCCCCACATTAGGAGACCTCGGAGCCAGCTCTTCAGAGCATCCTACCAGCGATAAGCAAGAGCTAGAGCGACAAAGATTGCTGGCGGAAGCGAGCGCACCTCCAGACATACCCGATGATTATGATGGCGGAGAATCTTCCGCCCCCAATCTCAATCGGACCGCGTTACCCCGGCGGTCTCACGAGCCATCGGCGCCAATCCTAGATGAAGATAATAGCCATGACACTGGAGACCATTACGGCAGCATGATAGGGGCGTCGAGCACGATGAGCACATTAGAGCCATTACCTAAATATGAACGGTGATATTATGGGAATTGTGTGCCAGATTCTGTGTGAATGGCACAGCGCCCAGACGTTGGATACATGTTTTACGTTAAAAAAGAGGGGTCGATGGTCGGTATATATACATCACTTGCAGAAAATCAGCAATTGCGTTGCTGATCCGGGCGGCTTTTTCGTTAACTTAGTATATTAGTGTGCTGTATATTAGCAGTCGCCAACTGTGTCATATTTCTGGATAGCATGAACGAGAGAACGAGATGAATGAACAGATTAAACAACCGTTCTAGGTTATTACCTGGATGCTGTAACCTACATATCTTTTGTCTCTTGTCCTCCTCGTGCTTATGGGCTTGGCCCGAAATGCTTTAATGATCGTCTACGCGGTTCAACCAATATGAAACTCGTAATGGGAGGTCTTGGAGACCACCTAGGCCATCATTAAAGAGAACTTCACAGAGATCTCTCTCCATGGAGTGAGCGCTATAGGGATAAAATCTCTTTGTGGCATTTGAATGAACCCGGTATAGTTGAATGCTGAATACTGGTAAAAAATTACAAGCAGCTACGGGCTTCTGTTCATGGACTCCGTGGATGTATTGACTACAGTACAAAACAAGGTCTTTATGGCGAACACTCCTTTCATCACTTGGGTGTAAGGCATTGTTTGAAAATAGCGCATTGTTATTAATAATGATTTCCGCCCAAGCTACATAAAAACCTACCCCTTGATCAAAAACCTATTGTCGCCTTTTTTTTATCTTTAGGCTTTAGGACAGAAGATCCCTCCATAAAGTAGCTGCCACGCCTGATCGAGGAAGAATTTAGGACATTCTCCATCCCCATTGCATTGCACACCACTACAGCAATCTAAGCAATGGCGAATTCTGTAAATCGATCAGAAGTGCTCGCAGCAATAGATTTCGTAGAGAGCCATTTTCCAAATAGCCAGGCTCCGGGACCGACATTGCCTCGGAGAGCGCACGATCCCCCACACTTGCAACAACCTCACCAAAAAGCCTCTCCCATGTCGCCCCCCGGCGTGCCTGCCAAGGAATATTATAGCAGCGTCCCGGATCACCCTCCGCCGGGCCTCGTGCGCATTGATCCACCGTCTCCGGCGCCCTTCCGCGTGATTACCAACGAGACGGCTTCACTTTTCGGCGATTTTGCTCGGTATCTTGACAACGGGGTTGACGAGGATGGCAACCCCGTCGCCGTCGACTTGACGTGCTCCATCTGTCTGGAAAGTAAGCTCATTGTTTCTGATCACGTAACCCCTAACAGGATTGGCCACGCCCCGAGGGCCTTTGAAGCTATGGCAGTGATGCCCTGCGGGCATTACTTCGGGACTAATTGCTTGTATGAATGGCTCGTCTCTTCGCACTGGAACGCGAGCTGCCCCCTTTGCCGTTTCCAGCTCCTGTATGAGTGCGGCCATGAGCTCGAGCCTAGGGAGTATAATCCGCTAGGCACCAGGAGAATGCAGATCCCTATGACAGTACCTGAGGGCGGAAAAATCCCTCGGTCTTGTTGCATTTGCTACGAGGATTGTATTGAGACGGCTATAGACAGGTTGCGGTCTCTGCTGTTCCCGCGCGATGTTGTCCCGGGTGATCTGCAGTTCGCTGACTCGGATCAAATACTGCGTAGCATGTCGGCGCAATTTAAAAATAGGGTGTGGAACTCGTTAATCTTAAATGAGCATTATATTCGGTGGTGAAATTATCACGATGTTAACGCTTTTATTGTATTATCGGTTGGCAACATAAAGGAAGGGTTCATTCCCGCATGACGACGGGTTCATCCTTTGTGAGGTAACAGCTTCTGTTATCACGTTACTATTAGATTCGTCATAAAATGATCTTGGCAGTATATAACTCAAACCAAAGCAACCGACAGCAAATAAAATACTTTTTTATGTATGAGTTCGCCGAGTTACTCGCTTGTTGTTTGTTTTTTTTGTGCTGTTAATATCGAGTAGACCCGGCAACCTCACAAGTAAACTGGGTAGACACAATAGCAATGGGCTTGGTAGTAGGTAGCATATAAAACTATAGCTTGAAGAAAAATACTGTAAGTAAGTATGGAATAATTACATACATGTAGGAAAGGTTCTACCATCCTACAATAGTTCGGGGCAATCCTATCAAGATTAATCTATTACCGTTAACCGTCATGGACCTACGCTATTCTCACTATCTACACTGTACGGGAATCACGTAGTAATATTGTCTGGCAAGCTTATTACGGGAAAACTAACCTCTTTTCGTTCTATTCCCCGGGCCTACTCCCTTGTAGCTAAGGCTGACCTACACCAGCTGTTTATCGCGCACCTTCGAGGCTTCTTGGCGGTTAGGACACAGCATTTCGGTGTAATGGGGATCACGAAATGAGATACATACCTTCCGAGCATCCCCAGGAAACTTTCCCGTTCGTACAGTCGTCTTAAAAAATTTCTAGACTGTCACGGTCATTGTGAATATGCCTTAACAAAGGGCATGTATGTATATAGACGGGCTTCGCGCAAGATCAGATTAAACCGTTGCTCAACAATAGAAATCATCGCACACCTCTACCTGGGATCCTCACATGGACTAATGTTAGGCTTTCTGTTTTCACTACCTACCTACTATAATAGTGGAGGGAATTGCTATGAGCGTATCATCGCGCACAGGCCATGATGTATATTGATGCATGATGGCGTGATTGATGGACGTGGGTTATTTGTGGCCCGATGGCAATGTCGCAATTAATCCTGGAGCTGAGTCCTTTTTTGGAGTGCCCTAGTCGGTTGGACCCAGGGTAAATATATATATATATATATATATAGCTGTTGATATATTAAGGTGATCATTTCTTGTGCGACATGCTTAGTGTAATACGCCAAGAGCGTGTTGAATAGTTTGACATCATGTCTACTCAAGTACCAGCCGGTGTATCGTCACCTCACGATTCCGATTCGGCTTCGGAGCCAGGAAAGTCGAGATCCCAGGAAAGCATCGAAGGTAAACATGTTACGGGTTCGGCTCCCACTCTTGCACCAGCTCTGGCGGCCGAAGGCTCTGGGCGGATGGAATCGGCACTGGGCGATGCTCTGTTGCGCCTCTTGAGAATTCGAAAGGGCCCGAAGAATAGCGGGATTGATCTTGATACAGTATGTAAAATCTCTAGGCGAGAACAGCTTGTTCTCTGGCTGACTTGGATCAAGACTGCAACACAGCCCAGTATTTGGGATTCCGAGAATGTAGAGGAATACAAAGCTCTATACATTCATCCGGAATGGGAGAATTATTCTGCTTTCGACCCTTCATTCCGGTGGACGTACAGGGAAGAGAACGCAGTAAGACGCAAGGTAGATTGGAAGATAATGGTAAGTGCACGAGAACAAAAAGGAAAATGAAAAGCAATAATAGATTTGACTTGATTAGGTCTGGGTTTGTGTGATGTTTGCCGCTCTGGATATCGATCGTGGCAACATCTCCAACGCGGTTTCGGATAATTTGCTCGACGACCTCGGCCTCACCACTAGCGACTTTGTGAGTGGCAGTAACCACTTCCTTACTTCTTTAGTAAAGGTTGATGAAGTTTTTCGTATCGTCCTAATGAGGGGTAGAATCTTGGCCAAACGCTTTCCAAGGTCGGATTCCTACTCGCCGAGCTCCCGTCGCAGTTAATCTCGAAACGGTCAGTTAGGGACCCCCTAAAGACAGCAGTATTAAAGGAAAAACACTGACTCACATTGGTTTCAGTCTCGGCCCGGACCTGTGGATTCCTATTCAGATTTGCATATTTAGTTTCATTTCGGCGGCTCAGTTCTTTCTTCAAGGTCGAGCTTCGTTCTTGACTACAAGATTTCTAGTGTGAGTTAGACTATGGGTGGTTATGCAAGCCCTCACTTACCGAAACCTATCAGTGCAGTATTTCAAGGCGGATTCATCCCGTAAGTCTTAGCCATCTTTCGAGTAGGGAAACAGGCCCTTTCTGATGAATATTAACAGCGACATGATCCTGTACCTAAGCTACTGGTATACTGGTAAAAGGGTAAGCTTACCTATCTCAATTTGCCTCTCTGTGTCACTGAACTATCTACGCAGCTTCCCATTAGGTTGGCTTGGTTTTGGACGTCTTCACAATTAGGTAAGATCAATGTTCCACATTGGAGATTCTCGCAGCGGCTTACTGATGCCCTTATTTCAAGTCGAAATTGGCGTTGGTTTCGCTGCTGTCGGTCTTTTGTCACTTCGCGGTGTTTTAGGGTATGCAGGCTGGCGATGGTTGTTCCTTGTTGAGTAAGTGAGACCCTTTGTAAATGGGTTGATCATTGCTAATCTACTTAGGGGCCTTTTCACCTGTAAGCCAGCACGAGGTTATTGGCATGAAAAACGCTAATTTCGTTACAGTCTTAGTTGGACTTGCTTCCTTCTTCTTCATGCCTCAGAGCCCAGCTAAGACAAAGAGTTGGTGGAACCCCAAAGGGTACTTCACTGAAAAAGAAGTGAAGATCATCGTCAACTCCGGTAAGCCTGCCAGTTTCGACAAACCTGATCGTATTTCAGTTTGTTAACTATACTTTTAGTAATTCGTGATGACCCTGGGAAGGCGGGGATGCATAATAGACAAGGTCTTACCGTCGGGCAGATTTGGAAATGCGCAAAGGACTACGATATGTGGCCCCTATATGCTCTAGGATTACTGTTTGGGATACCGAAGTATCCAGTTAACCAATACCTGACACTTTCGTTTCGGCGCCTGGGATTCAACGTCATCGAGAGCAATTTACTATCGATACCAAATATTGTTGCTTCTTCTATCACTATGTTACTCATCACTGCAGTGAGCGAGTTGGTTGAAAATAGGAGTCTAGTGGCCATGGCAGAAGATCTCTGGCTCCTCCCCAATTTTGCGGCTTTGATCGCATTGCCGGATCCTATCGGTCCGTGGTCGTATTTCGCGATTGCGACTGTTCTATTATCGTTTCCATAGTAAGTACCGAAACTAAGGCGGCGTCGAGAACTGAGATGACCGTGCTCACAGTACTCACCCCATACAAGTTGCTTGGACAAGCCGGAATGCCGGATCAGTCCAACAGAGGACAGTTTCCGCCGCGTTCGTGCACAGCTTCCTTTATGTTTGCCGTGATTCTAACTCTGTTGCAGGATCTATAATATATGGGTTCAAGTCAGCGCAATTATCGGGGCAAATGGTTATTCAACCTTTTTCCTTTTTTTCCCCTCCCCCCCTATTTCCCATTTCCCTTTTTGTCTATTCCCTTTTCTTTCTCTCGCAAAAGCTTTCATTGCTAATTAGATTATCCACAGTCTACCAACCGGGGGATGCGCCGCGATACTTCAAGGCAAATACAGGCTTATTAGTTATCTGTATTTGGATGGTGGTAAGTCCTGATTCTATTCATGTTCATATCCTCTTCGATATTCAAGAGCTTACACCACACATAGGTAGTGCAATACCCGGGCACGTACCTCTATTATAAAAGAAGGAACTCGCAGAAGTCGAGGGTATGGGACGCCATGACTCCCGAGGAGCAGGATGAATATAGGAAGACGACAACTGACGTTGGTAATAAGCGGTAAGGTTGCCTTTGCCATTCATTTCCAATCATCTACTTACACTTTTATCAGACTAGACTTTCGTTTCGCGACTTAATATCCCGCGTATATTCCAAAGTCGAAACTGGATGAGTGTCACAAGGCACACGCGGACAAAGATACTTTTTTATATAATTAGAATAGCTCCGCTAAGGAGTTTCTGGAGTATCATTCTTGTTCGTATTCCTACGGCATAGACGTATCTATAAAGTTATCGTTGAGCTTAAACCACGAATTATATTATTTTGGAGCGGGCCACTATCGATGGGCGGATACCTTGCATTCCTTTTCTAATACTGATTGTCACAAGGTATAGAGACAAAGAGACTTCTGTATATGTACCTAGGTTAGCCTCACGTAGCCTTGAGATCCCTCGTGCAACAACAAAAGTCTGTACCTACCGTATGCTGGACCCTGGTCCGTGACACTGATATTATATTGCTGATGAAATAAGGAAAAGTTCAGCGTAAACATAAGATATCAAATAGAAAATTATACGTAGCGTTAAGCAAGGTGTTATTAAAATGGAAAGCTTTGACGTTTTTAATGTTAAGGGTATTCTATTTTAATATCGTTAGGTACGTAGGGACACCGTCTAGGATGGAGTCCTAGACTTCATCTTAACAATAACAACTACATTTCTGACTTGTACTCGTTGACGTTCGTGCGTCCCAATAAATATAGTAAGAATTAAAATACGTTGAATTTAATTTTAGGTAAAGTGAATAGGACTATGTCTAGACCAATAGGAAGCCATCCTAGTTTTATAGCGTTTTAGTCGGTCTGGTATTAACTTCTTAAGCTTCGCCTTCCCTTTCTAAACTTGGTAGGGCGGTCTGGTAAAGCTTTCCAATAAACCTGGTAGCACTGCGGTACACACTTCGTAGAGCATTTGTTTTAGCTGTAAAATAAGTATAAAGTAGATCTATAAAACTTGTTACTTACTCACAATCATCTCTGCCCTGTCGAGCAAACTTGGCATAGGGGACTCCATTTTCAGATACTACAACCTCCAGTTCCTGACGCTTCTATACCAACGCCTCGACCTTTATTTGAGACATGAGTTATTATCTCTCGTCAATTGAATAGCTCAGTAGTATTCAATTGAGGTTGACTGATGCCTCATCTAATAGTCAGAGCCACATTCAATCATTAAGGTATAAACTTGCTTCTGTCCTATTCTAGAATAATGACCACGCACACAATGTCTTCTCTCGCCGTCTACTGGCAGCTCTTTTATCTCGTGCACTATGTTCCGGTCGCTATTAAATACATACCTCTTCTACAAACAACTCATGGGCGATTGATTCACTGCTACCATTTATTCGTACTGGAACCACTGACAAACACCCACTAATATTACCTACTCTCCCGAAATTCACTGCATCCCACTTCTTAAACTCTTACTTCATTACCTTGAACTTAGGCCCACCGAACCAATGGCCCTCTAATATAAATACCTGCCTTTCTCCTCCATCTCTTCCACATCTCTTCCACATCCATCTTTTGTACATCCATCTCTTGCACGTCCATCTCTTGCACGTCCGTCTCTTGCACGTCCGTCTCTTGCACGCCCGTCTCTTGCTCATTCGTATTTTCCTATTCACACCTATCAAGACAAAGATGCCGGGAACGATTGATGACTGGTATGATAAATGTGGCCCTTCACTTTCTCTTTTGACACCCCTCAGTGTCCTTGCTGACTTATGGATTTGACAGCTATGCCCCCAACCTACTTTCTCACTTCCACCCTAATGGCGAAGTCCACTCCGGTGTCAACATTGCCGTCGAGTGTGGAATATGCAGCATGGAGCTGGCAATTACCCAACCAGCCGACTCCCAACACGAGACGTTTACCAGTGAGTAAATTTCAGAGACACCCTCCCTATTCCGGATCAAGATCGCGACTGCAAGTTTCAAGCATTCACAAATCACGCACAAAATGGCATTAGCTGACACTGGCTGTTCTTAGTGCTGCCTTGTGGCCACATATTCGGCTACCGGTGCATAGCCCAATGGTTCTCGCAAACGCGAAGACTCAGCTGCCCTCAATGTCGTAGGCAAATGGCGCATCACCTGTGTGGTCATGAGGCGAGTTTCAATGAGATGGCAGGTGGCCCCGGCTTCAACATTCATCGGGAACTTCCACCGGTGTTGCGTGCGTCTCAAGGACTGTCTGGTCTCTGTAATAGGTGTCGGTTCCACAGCAGAGGTAACAGCAACAATCCCCTACCCGGGTATCATAATATGGTACAACATGTACAACATCGGCGTCGAGAGGAAACGCCCTTGATGCCAGCTCGAGAAAGACGGCTCCGGCACGAGGCGATGGCCCTTGGCTTCTATGCGAGCGACTCAATCCGCATCGACTTACACGAGTGGCCGAGGGACAGCGATCCACCTCGTCACCCCGTGGGTAGGGAACCTTATCATGACCGACCTTTTTGTCCTTACGGTCGCGTGGCATATTCGATGAATGGTGGGGTAAGCATTGTGGTCTCTTTACCGTTTCTATCATGTGGCTCGTGTGATATGACATCAGAGGTTATTCACCTCTCTTATGAATTATTTTATTACAAGCTCCTAAGAACCCGTTCGAGTTTCTACCTTCCGGATATCTTGATGCTGATTACTAACGCCTGATCTCAATTAGAATCCATTTTTCGTACACCCGTATGCTCTCCTTCAATGAGCGCGAGAGCCGATGATCTCACGCATCACCTTTTCCGACTTTATGTCTCTAGTCGCGAAATTTGGTTTCATTGGCGAGACTGTGTTGGAACTGGCACGACATGGTGGTAGCAAAGTGGAAAGCGGAAACGGTTGACGCGGCTTGGATTTATATAAGTTGTTTGCATTCCGCTTAGCAAAGGCGTTTCATGTGTCGGGGTTGTACCAGTAGATGGCATGGGAAAAACCCAACTCGTTTTCTTGGACCGTGAAGACACGGTACCATTAGCCCACGGAGAAGAGTGGGAGACTTGTATCTAGAGCTAGAGTGCTCGATGTCTATGAAGGAGATTCGGCGATGGATAACCCAGTCCTGTGAAGTCGTGATAAAATGATGTGATTTGATAGATAGATTAGTGCCAACCGAGTTACCACAGGCACTTAACATATAAGGCTTAAAGAAATTAACAAATATAGAATTGGGGAAAATTGGGTCTTAATGTCACAAACCTTGGATACATATGTATATCGGGGTCCTGTTGCGTACCTAGGTACATAATGTACATAGGACATGTCCCTTCTGGCTTCGTGGAGGGTTGTTTTGTTACTAACGTTTGAGAGATGTCACCCCCAGGCTTTTGTGACGGCCTACTACCTAGGTACCTAGCACTACCAGTAGCCTGTAGGTACCTAGGTACATATGTAGCTTGTGTACACTAGCGCAAGGGGGGGGGTATCCAAGACGATCACCGAGACGGTCACGGATTTTGAAAATGGTCTCCGTTGTATGATATTCTTTTGACGCTCTTAGCGTTGAAGCGGTCTCCACATCAAAGCGGTCTCCAGTTTAAAAACGATCTCTAGATTTTAAAAACGATCTCCAGATTTCAAAATGGTCTCCGAACACTAGTACAACCCGTAAAAAAAATATTCATTTACCCGATTATACTTTTTTTTTTCTACGGTTACAAGGTCTACGGTTACGAGGTTTACGGTTACGAGGTTACGGTTTACGGTTACAGCTGGATTTGAACTACGGGTTTACGATTACGATTACAAGGTATTACAGTTACACTACGAAGGTAGGTTATTACGCATGAAAGGTCAGTGCTGCAATTGATTATTATAAGGCTATTGTTCGTGTAGAAATGGCAGTTGCAAATGGGTGTAAGTAGTGGTTAAAGGTGCAGTTGCAATTGCAGTATTTTGGGGGGGGGGGGGGGGGCTGGCCCGTACGGCCTGTAGGCAGTGGGTGTGGCCTGTAGGCAGTGTAGGCAGTAAAATTGCCGACATGGTCACAGGATCCACAACATGGTCACAGAATTCCAACATGGTCACAGAAAAATCAAAACGGTCACAGCCCTCCAAAAGCGTCACAGGTATTCCAGACTATTTCGGGCCGGCAATTATTTTAACGCAAAAAATCATATTATATATATGACAGTCACCGTGATTATGTTCAAAATAGAAAATGCAATTAGAAAATCTATGACAGTCACTAAGTAGGTAACAGTCATGGTGATCATCTTGGATACCCCCCCCCTTGCGCTAGTGTAGCTTGTGTTACCCCGTTGCGATAGCGAATCAAAATGCATTGTGCCCTTAGAGCTGGAATATTTGTAAACCTCCTTCTCCATCGGGCGGTTGTTGTCACACGGACCAAGCCAGGTGCCCACGCCTGCCAGCCTTCCGTCCAGGCATACTTACAGCCTCCCGGCAAACACGCAGCCTCAAGGAGCCGCAACCATTGGTCGGCGATTATTACGGGACTCGTAAGAGTCATAGGAGCCTCGTATTGCGGACTGGATCTGAGACAGCCAAAGGAGGGGTAATGGCCAGAGGCCTGAGGCACCAGCCTTAGGGCAGTCTATAAATACGAGGCGACGGGCGAGGTTACATCGAAGGTTGGGACAAGGACCCTTTAGATCCAAACAGAATTATTAGTTGAATAGAACACTATTCCAAGCCCTTATTACATAAGCCCTTGTCACATACGGTATAGCCTTTTGCACTTCGCTGATAAACGAGGCGACAGCTTCTCACCCCACTTGAGCCAGCCTATTACCTTCGCAACTGGGATCATCTCATCCGAACATCATGCCCAACTCTCCGCAGCCCGTGCAACATGATCTCCTTAATAAGGTGATCGACACCACCCCCATCATCGACCACCACGCGCACCCACTCCTTAAAAGCGAGTTCATGAGTGATCACCCACTTCTCTCCATTGCCACGGAAGCGGATGGGGACGCTCTCGAACATACAACGTCAAGCCTCGCACATATCCGTGCCGTCAAGCAGCTGGCACAGGTCCTTGGCTGCGAGCAGACTTGGGATGCGGTTGCCTCCAGCATTGCGCAGAAACGAGCTACTTCTTCCGAGGCATGGGTCCAGCATTGCTTGGCGGGCATCGAGACGATACTCGTTGACGATGGCCTGGGCATGCCCGAAAAGGCCGAGCTGTACTCATGGCACGACTCGTTCACGAAGAGCAAATGCAAGCGTATAGTTCGGATTGAGTCTGTCGCCGAAGACATTATCGCCCGTTGCTGCATCGCAGCTAAAGCGGGATGCAAACCGGAATGCAAACCGAGTGACCCAGGGGATGATTACGACTGGCCGAATGACATCTGGGTGACATTTAGGACGGAGATTGAGCGGTGCATTGCTGATCCCGAAGTAGTGGGCTTCAAGTCAATCAAGTGCTACCGGGGTGGGTTGGAAATTATGCCTGTATCGGGTATTTCTCCTATGAGTCGTCTGCACCACATCGTACATGACTACGTCGAAGGAAAAAATGATTTTGTCGCCAAGAAGAGGCTCCAAGATGAATATGTAAATGGTCTAATCATCTATGAAACGGCACGCCTAATCAGCGAAAGCCCCTCTCCAGTGAAGAAGCCATTTCAGTTTCACACAGGTCTTGGAGACAATGACATCAACTTGGTTCAAGCGTCCCCTTCCTGGCTGCAGACATTCATCAAAGAATACCCGACTGTGCCATTTGTGATCCTACACGCGGGCTACCCCTGGATGAGAGAAGCAGGTTATCTAGCGGCCATGTACAGCAACGTCTACGTAGACATCGGCGAGGTCTTTCCAGCTGTCAGTCGTCACGGCCAAGAGAGCATTGTCAAGCAGATCCTCGAGCTATGTCCTTGGCGGAAGATCCTCTGGAGTACCGATGGCCATTTTTTACCTGAGACATACTTGCTAGCCACAACCCAAGTCCGATCTGTACTGAAGACGGTAAGCGAGTCTTATAGCATCTACATGAGGGGATAGTTACTGATCTTAGTAGGTTTTGGGCGAGATGATACAGAACGGAGACCTCGACGAGAGACAAGCCGCAACCTTGGTGCAAGATGTCTTGTTTGCGAATGCTAAGAATCTATATAACCTGTCAGTTGATACGACACTCCCAAATTTCGCACAACTCGAGGCTTCGTGAACAATTGGCTAGCGCCCGGGACCATGCTTGTGGCGGGCACTGAGGGCGCCGCGTGGGAGAGAGCGGTGTTGGGAATGGAATGGTTGCCGAACGATCGGAGGATACTAGGCATCGCATGATGACCCAGAAGGATTTCTAGGTGGTGCAGGACTCGTTGAGCGCTATAGAGTCCTTCAAGGATTGGTGCGATTAGAGCTCGATTTTAGGAGCGCAGCCCCGAGGATCGCGGATCTAATATTAAGGGATACGCAAAGGCCGTGACATTGTGACATATTTCATTCCTTAGTTTACCTAGGTAGATAGGATTCACCAAAAATGATGTTGATTTATGTGTGAAAAACTGCGATATATTTATCTGTACAAGAGGTAGTGTGAAAAATCTATGTCTTTGCAATGCTGTAGTACCTGCTTCTTCTACGACTGACTTTGATAGTGACTGCGTCAAGTTATGCTCCTTAATGCGGTAACGATTGTGTAACACTGGTCACAGACCTGTCCCTGGGTATGTGGGGGTTATAAGCTAGGTACCTTAGGTACTTTTTGGATGTAAGGGATTAGGTATTCTTGTTGGTCCAGAAGTTAACGGTCTGACGTTTCTGCTGGGAAGAACAGCGTAGCTTTTATTTTGAATTGCGGATTTCAACTGACACAATTGTGAATCACGAAATCGGGTTACAACTTAGTCTGAGTAGTAGAGTTGTGACCATGATCGTGTTGAGTAGTGGTACCGGCGGTCTGACCAGCAGTCGTCTGATCAGTGGTGCGTGGGCCATCGGGGTGTCGTCCGTGCACTCGGGCAACTGCAGCCATAGCAGTAGGTCCTCGTCCGTGAGCCACCAGCTCAATACTGTTGTCGATGTACAGGAAGTGGCCACGTTCAGAAATAACCGGGAGATCCTCCGTATCGAAGGCGATGTGGAGGTTGACGATCAGATGGATGAGGGCCTCATCGGAGGTGTCACCAGTGTAATTGCCGAGTTCACCCGCATCAGCGTCAGGGTCTTCCATCATACTACCTTCATGAGGAGGGTGAATGGAATTCGGATGGATGCATAATGGATGTATAAGAGATGCATAATGGATGTATAAGAGATACATAATAGATGCATAATAGATGCATAGGCCGCACCCCACATTAGGTACTTGGACTTAAGTAGATACATGGCAGATAAGGTTTGCCCCTCCAATTTTGACCCCTCCATGTAAGTTTTATAAGTAGTCAACTACCTAGTTGAACGAACCAGCTGAAAGTCTCCCATACAGTTTTAGACGCGCCGGAGCCTCGCACATGGACATGACATCAATGAGAATTATTTCCTCCGATGGATACGGTCACAGTCAAGATTGAGCAACTGAAGGTGCAGATATCGAAGACGGAGGGGGAACTGCAGCGGTTAAAAAGCCAGCTAGCCGAGCTCGAGGCATCCCCACCAACACCTACACCAGCACCAGCACCATCAGAGACACGAGTACAGGACCAACAGCCTTCAGGGGTATCGCATGAATGGAAATGGCCACTTAAGGAAGAGGAATATGTCCGGTATGGCCGTCAGCTCATCTTACCATCGGTGGGCATCCAGGGCCAGCTGCGCCTCAAGGCGACAGCGGTCCTCGTGATCGGGGCTGGGGGCCTCGGCTGCCCCGCCGCCGCCTATCTAGCCGGCGCCGGCGTGGGGACCCTGGGCATCGTGGACGGCGACACGGTCGAGGTCTCGAACTTGCACCGCCAGATCGCGCACAGCACCGCGCGCGTCGGCGCCCAGAAGGTCGCTAGCCTCATCGAATATTGCAGCGGCCTGAACCCCGAGGTCAAGTACGTCGGCTACGACGAGCATCTCACGCCGCAGAATGCCGAGGACGTCGTGGGCGCTTACGACGTGGTCCTCGACTGCACCGACCACCCGACGTCTCGCTACCTCATCTCCGACATCTGCGTCTTGCTTGGTAAGCCGCTCGTCTCGGCCTCGGCCCTGCGCACCGATGGCCAGCTGATTGTCCTGAACAACCCGCCGGCTCCCCAAGGCTCCGCCGACGGCGGCCCTTGCTATCGATGTGTGTTTCCGAAACCGCCTCCCGCCGATAGCGTTGTCAGCTGTGGCGAGGGCGGGATCCTGGGTCCTGTGGTGGGTGTCATGGGAGTGCTACAGGCGCTCGAGGCGATCAAGCTCATCGCTGCCGGTATCGGTCACGAAACTGCATCGATTCCCAAAGAGCCCCTCGCGCCAAGTCTGCTGTTATTCTCGGCCACTTCACCCACGCCGTTTCGATCGATCAAGATGCGGAGCCGGCGGGCGAACTGTTTCGCCTGCTCAGCCTCGTCTACACTCACGTTGAAAGAGCTGAAATCTGGGTCGCTAGACTACGTCCAGTTTTGCGGTGTCACCACGCCTGTCAAATTGTTGCAGCCCGATGAGAGAATAAGTGCCACAAAGTACAGCACTATCTTGGCAAAAGGGGCAGAGGAGAGGAACCTACTGCTGGATGTTCGGGAGAAGGAGCATTTCGATATTGCTAACATCCCTGGAGCTATTAATGTGCCCTTCTCGACATTCCAGGCTAAGAGCAGGCCGACCACGAACGGAGATGCCCCTCACTTGAATTGGCTTCCGGATGATGTAGCTTCTGACGTGCCTATCTACGTCGTCTGTCGAGTTGGGAATGACTCCCAATTGGTCACGAAGAAACTTAAAGACATAGGTTTGGACAGGCATGGAGAGCGATTTATAGGAGATATAAAAGGGGGTATGAGAGCTTGGAAACTCGAAGTAGATCAGACATTACCCTTCACATAATAATGCAATTGATCACACGATACGAGTAAATCAGTAAGCGCACATGGCAGGAGAAGAGGATTATTCGAATGACTGACTCTTCGGCGATTTCTGCCAATACTGATACAACTTCGAGGGAGAGGCTCCGAACGCCAAAAAAATCGAATCCATGAGCATAGACATATCAAAGCCTGTTGCTACAGTTTGGAATGAGCGCGTCCTAATCGTCCCCATAGTCCTTTGCCCAATACCTTTTGTGGTTCCTAACAAAATCCTAGCACCTTAGACAAAGCTCGTCTTTTTTTTGTTAAATGCTCTCTGGTCCTTCAACCACTGTCTATAGCCAGCCACACTCGAAATCTTCTCACCATAGAAATCGGGCACTATGAACAAGGTTAGCGTAAGCTCCGAGGAAAAGAAAATTGCGCTACCCCAGCATCAATTCGAACGGGAAATGGTGCTTACCCGGATTCCCACTTAGAGAGCTATTGCTCGGGTCGACGCGGTTCTTCTTGATCCGATTGAAGAACTCGGACTCCTTGACGGCCATGGGCTGCTTCACGCCGCGCTTGAACGTGTAGAAGATGGCGGCCCCCAGACTCGGGCCCGCCAGCCACCCGAGACTGGCGCAGCTGAGCGTGATGATGCCGAGCGCAAAGATGGGATCCATGGGCACCTTGCCGAGGAGCCAGTCCATGTTCATGTTGACGAGTAGTAGGGCGCCTCCGGTGCCGCCCACCGTCATCGTCACTATGCTGCTGGCGAGCTGGAACCGTCGCCGCGTCTTCCGCAGCTGGAAGAAGCCGTTCCAGTCGAGCTTGGGCGTGGAGGAGCCGGGCGCGGACGCCGTGCTGGCGCTTCGCCGCGCCGCGAACTGGCATTGGAATGACGTCGACGTCGCCGGCTTTCGGGGCGGGGTCGTCGGCGTCTGGAAGATCTTGGTCGAGATCTGTCTCGATGGCGCACGCATGGGGCACGGTTGTCGGGCGAGTGACATGAAAGGTGACGTCGAGTACGGGCAGCTTGCGCCTCGTGCGAAGGCGCTTTGGAGTTGGAGACCCCGACTGCTGAGGGCAGCGAGACGCGCTACGGCGGCGGTTGTCGTTGGGCTCAACATGGTGTCGTCCAATGTGTCTGTTGGCTCAATTGCAGGATTTGCACATCTGAGGCTGTCGTGGGTGGTGTGTTGGTGATCGGCGACGGGTGGTGGTGGAGTGGAGAGTTTCTGTCGTCACGGCGGGCTGTCGAAAGCTTGACGTCTTGTGCCTCCAGAAGCTGTCTCGGGCGCTTATCGAAAAGCTGCTCTGAGGAAGGAACTTGGATCGCCTGCGGGTCCTGGAGTCGGCAGGGGTGGCGTCTGGGGAAGGTGGAGTGGCCGGGTGCGAGGCGTCGGTAGCCTACGCAGTGCCAGCTGGCGCTAAGGAGCTAAGGAGCTAGTTAGATGAGTGCCGAGCTGATCTGGATAGGTACGCCTATGCTCCTGCTTTCCCTCATCTCGTACCTTCATCTGAGTCTAAGAGGATTGCTCCTTTTCTTCGTGGTCGAAGTTACCGACATTAGACATTCACTGAAATTTCATCTAGTTACATTCGGTCGGCTACCCTCTTCGAAGTAGATGAATCATTCTCAACGATTAGAAGGTCATCGCATATTCATTATCGATTAGCTTCACGATCATGTCGGAAACTGAGGGAGTGAGCTCGTTGCCGATATCTTGTTTTAAGATCCTCTAAGTCGGCTATATTTGTCATTTAATTATGATCTCTTGCAACGTATGATTCATTCATGACGAACTGTTCAAACCCTCTCGCTTCTTCACGAATGGTGGTACAGAGAAGCAGGCTATCGAAATATTTCCGTCATGTTGACACCCAAATACAAGATCTGAGATGAGAGCTGGATCGGCTTGCCAAATGAGCTGACCCGGTCGGACTCTGGACCAGAGCAGCTGTCGCGTTGGCGATGTTGTGTGTTGCAGTAGGCAGTAACGTGACATCTCTTGGGCTTTCACCTGCTTGACGCCGGTACGAGCTGGGGCTGTGTTGGTTGCAGGGGCTGAGCTCACATTGTTGATATATTGCTTCTCAATGCAGCACGCCGGTACAAGACTCAAATACGACGAAATTAACTCTAGCGAAGGGCCTAGATTTATCCGGCTGCAGAATGGCGCAGGTACCCTACAACGCCTAATATGTTCAGTACCGGAACGGCACTCTTTACCCGATCCCTGGGCATCTCATGTACTCCATCGCAGAGCGAATGGCCCTCTCTGGCGGCCTCCAAGGGCGGCCCTGTGCAGGTGAGGGTGCATTCACACCACCGATTGCACCGGGCAATTGATTAAATTGCCTAACAGGTAATATCGCTTTTCCAACAACCAAGAGGAACCGCCACCGAACCGATTTGCGGGGAAAGCTTGCAGGTTCCACTCCCAAGCGTAACATGCCATATGAGGTAACTCCTGGACACAAAAAGGGCATTGGCGCTGCGTAATGATTTGCTTTAAATGTCACGCAGGGCCATCTGCAGCTCCCTTGAGCATTTTATGACTACTCCTCACTCGATGCTTGTGGTTGAGCGAAGCTGACATTTTTAGCCCGTCATGAGAGCATACGACCTATTGGGGCTCTTCTTAGGAGCTGAAGTAGCCGTAGCTGCTTCACTACTTTCGAAGCCTGGCGATTCAGCAATCATACCGTCATGGGATATCCAAAGCTCTGCCAAGGCTGGCAACAATCTTCAGGCGTTGTCTGGGTCCAGCATCGATACATCGTCGTGGCATCACGTCAACATCTCTAGGTGTACCTTGATGGGGTGCCTTCTGCAAGCAGGTGTCTACCACGAAGATGAATTATTTCAATCAGACAACCTAAGGAAGTTCGATGCTAGCCAATTTCGAGTCCCATGGCTATACCGAACGCAGTTCAGTCTCGACCCTCAGCCCGGCAAGCACTATTTCTTACAGACTCACGGTATCACTTCCAAGGGCGACATCTTTATCAATGGAAAACAAGTAGTTGACCACTTGACACAAGCCGGAGCTTACGGCGGCCACGAATACGATGTGTCCCAGATTGTGGACAGGAATAACGCCTTGGTAGTGCAGGTTCATCCCACGAATTATAACTACGACCTTGCTTTAGGTTTTGTTGACTGGAACCCATATCCTCCCGACAACGGAACAGGAGTCTGGAGGAACATCGAGATGAAGCAGACAGGCCCTGTGGCATTGGGACCTTTGCGAGTGACAACTAAAACGGACTTACCAAAGGATACCTCTACTGCGGATGTCACACTGAAATCAGTCGCTCGAAATTTGGAGACGCACGAGGTTACTGTTGAGCTAAAAGGCGAAGTGACTTCGCCATGCGGCCAAAGCTACACCTTGAACCAGACCGTAAAACTGGGCGCATTAGAGTCCAAGGAGGTGGTGCTGACAAAGACATTGAAAAACCCCAAGATATGGTGGCCAAAACAATGGGGCAAACAACCTATATATACGGCTCAGATATCAGTGTCAGTAAATGACGGTGTATCTGATGCCGTGAATGACACATTCGGTATCCGTCAGGTCTCATCGAAGGTGAACTCTCATGACGACATCATATTCCATGTCAACGGACTGCCTTTCCAGGTCATCGGGGGCGGTTATTCGGCTGACATGTTCCTACGATGGGACAACGAGAAATTCACCCAACAAGCTAAATTAACTCTTGACCTCGGTGGTAATACGATCAGACTTGAGGGAAAGAACGAGCACCCGGAGCTTTACAAGATTGCGGATCAACTAGGACTAATGGTCATCGCGGGTTGGGAGTGTTGCGACAAGTGGGAGGCCTGGTCCTTCAATGACGATTTGGCCGTGAGGTCACTGTGGACAGATAAAGACTATGTTATTGCTAATGCGAGTATTAATCATGAGGCCCTCATGCAGCAAAATCACCCAAGTATGCTTGGCTTCATCGTAGGGAGCGATTACTGGCCGAACGACCGCGCTGCAGGGATATAGTGAGTAATATCCTAGCACACTTTCTTCTTGTATTGGTCGCTTCAACAGTACAAAGGTTCCTTTTTAGGTCAACAGCATGTCTTAGGAGCTTCCCCCCATTCTTCGCAAGTTGCGCCCAAACGGTAGTAACTAATTTCGAATGTTTTAGTGTTTCCTCCATCAAGCAAGCAGGTTGGGAGATCCCGATCGTGGCTTCTGCCTCGAAGAGAGGCTATCCTAAAATTCTAGGACCTTCAGGCATGAAAATGGACGGACCCTACGACTGGACCCCGCCCAATTATTGGTATGATGTCGAACCGTATAAAGACCGGCTTGGGGCAGCATTCGGGTTTGGGTCTGAGCTTGGTGCTGGTGTTGGTACGCCGGAGATCAGCAGTCTGAAGAAATTCCTATCTAAGGAAGACTTAGACGACCTTTGGAAGAAGCCAAACAAGGGGCTCTACCATATGTCTACTAATGTCTCGTCGTTTTATGATCGAAAGATCTATAACGACGCCCTATGGGCGCGATACGGTGCGCCTGTATCTCTAGACGACTACCTTTTGAAAGCTCAGATTATGGACTACGAAGCGACTCGGTCACAGTTCGAAGGCGTGTCGGCCTTCTGGAATAAACCGCGACCAGCTACAGGGCTTATATACTGGATGCTGAATAACGCTTGGCCTAGCCTACACTGGAACTTATTCGACTACTATCTCCATCCGGCAGGATCTTATTTTGGGGCTAAAGTAGGTTCAAGAGCAGAACACGTCGCTTACGATTATCTCAAGAAGTCAGTTTATTTGATCAACCACTCTATTGACAAAAAGGGGCCGAGGACGATCTCGGTGGATGTAATTGATAAGAATGGGAAGTCACTCTATACAACGACAAAAACTGTCGAGACTGAACCGAACACGAGCCGCAACGTCCTTGACATTTCGGCTTCATTAAAATCGGTAAGTGATGTTGTGTTCCTACGCATCACATTAGAGGACGGCAAGAAGACTACGCTTAGCCGCAATGTTTACTGGCTAGCAAAGGAGCTGGATGTTATGAACTGGGAGGATTCCGATTGGTTCTTCACTCCGGTTACAAAATACGCCGACTACACGGCCTTGAACAAGCTGCAAAGCGCAAAGGTCTCGGTATCCATTCAGGCCTCAAAGGCTTCGAAGTCCAAGGGGGATAGCACCGTAATACTCGAAAACAAATCCTCCGTCCCTGCATTCTTCGTCTCACTGAATCTGGTAGACAAAGCCGGCAAGGATGTTCTACCGGTATTCTGGTCAGACAACTACGTCACCCTTTGGCCGCATGAGAAGCTGGAGTTGAAGGTCGAGGGTAAAGGGGCAGCGAGTGTACAGGTCAGCGGGAAGAACATTGAGCCAGCCAGAGTCTCAATCTGAAGTCTTCAAGGAGAGGAGACCGAGACGCTGAAGAATTTATTAGTAGGTAATGACATATAATTCGGACGTATATCAGTCACTTAATAGTGGCTGCGAGCGCGACTTCTGAAACCATGCCCCCAAAAAGTAGTGAATGAGTAACCAGGCTATATAATTGCCAGCAGGAGGTCATGCATAGTCAACTGGTGCAACGTTAGGTTCAACGCAAGCTTTGTAGTAATACGTTTAAGTAAGCTTATAACTGTACCGACTAACCACGAGGGTCAAGGAAGCTCTATATTATGTATATACAAAAAGAAGCCTTTTTGGCCACCTCGGGAGATTATGTGGCCTAACTTCCGAAGCTTACTTTCACCCAACATAGTCATGCGAATCGCCTCGCACGAGTTCGTCACATGCATTTACCCAACTGACATATTTTGCCTCCGTACTACAGCAAAGATCATCACCTGAGCCTGGGTATGTTCCACTATCGAGCAAGAGCTTGAAACCTGTGCGATAAATGCTCGCAGTTAGATCGCAGCTACGTTAGAGGTTAAAACATCACTCTAATACGTGTGAGTACTTAAGAGATGCCACATATTAACCCCTTGTAGTTGCCTCGAGGGGTAAAGTTATATAAGTGTTACAGTTATGATATTGGCACCCCTCGAAAATAATTTCCCGGTTAGAGTATGAACATGATACCTGTTTGATTGTATTAGTCGGTGTTGGATGTGGGGTACATATTGGCGGTTTTGTCATTATATAACCCCCGAACACTCCCGCTCTTTCTGTATTCTTTTCTCTCGGTCGTTGCGATCGCAAATATCTACGTTACTAGAAATACTTTTCCACCCTACAACGCAGTCTTCTCTTTTAATCCCTACTATCTAAGTACAAAAATCCTAAAAACGCCATTACAACGGTTCAACACTGTCACAAGGTACAGAGACAAAGAGACTTCTGCATATGTATCTAGGATAGCCTCACATAGCCTTGAGACCCTCGTGCAACAACAAGAGTCTATTGCCTACCGTATAATAGACCCGGGCTCGTGACAAACGGCAAGTTCTCTTCCTAATATTGAAGAAAAAGGGGGCGTAAGAAAGGCAACACCTTAGACTCAAACGTACGTAAACGGTTTTCACCTAACTTCTACTTGATACTCTATGTACTTAATGTTGCTAACACCAAGCGCCGTACTAGTCATAACCAAGTTTCTCGACTTCATTGCTCATCAGATCAGCCCATTCAGTTCTCCCGAGAATCTCATCATCCTCGAAAACCCTAAACCCTCAACCGCTATGTGTATTAGGTGGTACAGAGAGTGGTATTGCCCCGACTGTCACGGGGACGTGACGCCCCCGAAATACGTCTACACTCAATGCCAACCCGCGATCGCGGCTGGATCATCTCCAGGAGTATGCCCGGTCGGCTTCGAGGACAGAGTTATAAGGAACTACCGAGTTTGCCCCGAGTGCAGGCAGGCGGAGCAGTCAAGGAGGAGAGCAGAACAGCAGCGGAATAATAGGGGGCGACAAGCATAATGATGATTCTAAATAATAAATGCATACAAGCCTGTCTTTCTAATTCTGTCTATTCTAAAAAAATTACAATGACAGGCCTTGAATCCAGCCTCTAACCTCTAGTCTTACGTACCTATGGAACCGACTATTAAGCGCTCATGTGACACTGCCCAATTCCTCCATGGCTTTAACACTTTTTAAATAGGGCCGCCTATGAAAGGTATATACTGTTGCGGGCATGTAATGTTAGACGGTGGAAGTATGCCTTGAAAGTATGCCTGAACATGTCCAAAGTAACAGATTGACGCCCCCTGGTCGACGACTGTATGCTGTATTTGAGAGAAGTAACCCACGAGTAAGCTTATACTCTTTTTTTTGAAATGGCTGAGATTCGATAACAACTTACACCAACGGCTTCTTGCAATAGAAGTACCGATCCAGGAAATCGAGAAGAAATCTTGCGCGCCCTGCAAAGGTGTAAGGTTAATAAGCAACAAAGTAGATGGTGAGATAGTTTGGCTGAAACATACGATTTTAAGGGCGTTATAGGGTCGACGGTATTACTCGTAAATAGGATCGGGAAAGACGTAGGCTTGTCTAGTCCTATTGGGCCTGCATAATAAAAAAAGAACTGGTTAGATTTTTACGTCCAATGCAGATGTTCATTTAAATTTTCAGAAAATGAAGTTTCGAGAATGCGGAGAAAGAAAGAGAGAGAAAGCGAACGAGACAAAAGGGGGTTTGCATACCTTTAAACACCATGCTATCAGGCAATTCCGGTTCGAAAGACCTACACAAGACAGTTTCCACGAAGATAGGGACGATATCACCGATGTACTTGCTCTTAGAAACAGTGTACTCGGCGTAGTCTTTGAATTCTTCAATGGTAGCAACCTTGTTTCTCCGATGAGAATCGACGCACTGGATAATGTGACCGGCGTCGAACTTAAGACCTAGCCCGTCAAACATGCCCGCAAGAACAGACGCATTCCCATTCTCGAGTTGGTGTAGGGCATCAGCCATGGCCGGGAAGGACGCCGGTGGGGTGTAGATACTGTTGATGAAAAGGGCCTTCAAGTCTGAATAGGTGACTAGTGCCGGCAGGCCTCCACTTTGAACTCCGCTTACCGGGACTGGATGGTTCTGAAGCTGATGGATGAGGCTGTCGAGTCTAGCTAAGATGTCGGCTGGTGTAGGTCCCCAGAAGGAGCACGCTTCAGCACCTGCGGAATGGCAGAAGCTCGCAAATTTTGCTATGGCCTCGTCCATTTGCTCGACGATGCCCCTCCAGTCATTGTCATAATATTGATCTGCGTCCAGGATGCCATCGAGAATCATTCTCCCAATCCGGTCGGGAAACATGGAAGCGAAAGTAGCGCCGATAACAGTGCCGTAGCTGACGCCGTAAGCCCACAATTTAGCCTCTGATGGTTCCTGGCCGGCGGCCTCGGCCTCGGCTTCTATAAACGTGATCAAATCATGCGCGACTGCCGGTGTAGTCACGTAATATCCGTGAGGCGACCCGTTCTTGACGGCGTCGTTGCACCACTCTCCGTAGATAGAGCTTGAATAATACTGTTCCTCAAGGGACGTTGATGAGACGTTGGTAACACCTGTATTGTGTAGTCGAGTGAAGGCTAGTCTTGCTTCCGCGTTCCCCGAGAAGCAGTCAAGGCCCAAGCCGCTGTTGTTCACGCCGCGAGGGTCAAAGGAAACGAAGTTGTACTGCTCTCCGAAAAGTTGCCCTGCAACGGCCCGGTATGAGAGGAGGAGATCGATGCCAGAACCACCCGGACCACCTAGCGAAGTGTTAGTCTAGTCACGCGGATTTCGGGTAACTTTGTATTAGCGATCTAGTCGAGAACTTACCGGGAATAAGTACGATGCTTGGAGACGCGGCGGTGGCATTCTTGCCAGCCAGTTTTATGAAGGCGATTGACGTTGTGCCAAGGGTTTTATTTGAATAGTCCAAAGGAACTTCTAGTTTAGAGCATTGAACATCACCGAAACATGGTGTCCACGTGAGGTTGGCTGATGGTTGAATCTAGATAGCTCGTCAGAAAGCTTGAAAGTCTTAGACGCGGTTTGGAAAAGTCTGCGACTCACATTGCCAAATCCATCGGCTTTGCATCCCAAGCTCAAGCTCGCGAAAAGAACGAGCACATTCATAAGTCGTTTCATTGTTACCCCGAAAAGGTTTCTCATTGAGTTCTCTGTTGTGTTACTTGAAAAGAAGTTGAGATATTCATCATTGCACAATTGCGATATCAAGCAAGTACTTATATCGGTTAATTTTCCTAGGATTTGTCAATCAAGTGTGCTGGTTTCAATTGCTCAGTTCCTCATCGTGAGGCGCAGTGGTCAGCTTATACGAACCAGCTGAGTTGCTTTGCAGGGTTCAGGGTCCCGCTGCATAACTTCCCCTTCACAATGCGGCACAGCCGGCTCGAATAAGTGAAGAATTCTGCCTGCTCGCCTCCTTATTAACTAATTATTAGTTTACTAATTTGGTGAGGTGTTGGTTTTTGCTTTTAATTATTTGCTGTTAGGTTTCTGCTTTCAGTCAGCTAAGCACTCAGGCTGGCTTTAGAGGCCTTACTTGGAATTTGAAGCTACGATCTATTAAATATAGCTATCTCGTATACGCATTGGCCTCACAACGAAAGCTAGCCGAAAAGGTTTAAGGTTCCCCGCAATACAAGTACAATACTTCCACGATATATATGCGCCCTGATGTGTGCAATAGACACCTTCCATTCCACCAACATCGCCTGGCCCTCTAACACCATTAGGGTTAATTAACTTCTCGCCTTGACTTTAACTAACCTACATAGGCAGGGACCTTATTTTCTTTGCACCCCGCATATACGAACTAGCCAATCAATAGCTATTATCATACGCAATAATCTCTACATCTTTTTTCTTGCTTGTCTTTTCTTATTAAAGTGATCCATGACGAAGATGTGGAAGATAATGTCAGCAAGGGGCCTATACAAGCTTTACTATACTATAATTAAGATCTCCCCTTTCTTGGCACCCCACCTGTACGAACTAACCAATCAACGTCTATTATAATCCACAGTAGTCTGTATGTTTGAGCTATTCAGTCTTTCTCCAATTGAACCTTCTTTTTGGTACCGCCTGTCTTTTCTTACTACAATACCTATCCATCGCGAACGAGGCGGAGATAACTTCCCCGCCGGTATACGAGCGGACGAATAGAGGATCCTCTTGAAATTCAGTTGGTTACCTGGCATAATTTGGGTTTCAAAGCCATTGCCGTGTGCAACTGTGGCTTGGCGATCGCAGTAGTCCCGGGACTGCCTTTCGCTTAACAACAGCGCCTGCTGCAAATCTTGGCCAGCTGACATCAACGTGATGGACGAGATTAAGAATGAGAACACCAAGGCGGCCAATCAAGCTTGGAGAAAAAAGCCTCGCAAATTCGCTCCAAAGTCAAGATTAGGCTGTAAGACATGCAAGTGAGTCTTTGACTCCGTGTATTACCCATTGCCACCGATTGGGTTCAAACACTAAAACTAACCCTCAACCTCGATGCATCTCTCAGGATAAGACGAATAAAATGCGATCTATCTCGGCCTTCATGCATGAAATGCCAGTCTACAGGTCGCACCTGTGACGGTTATAATGAAACGCCCCCCGCTTTCAAGACTGGGATTGAATCAAGTCATTATTATCACAACGAGAAGGCCGACAGAGCAGAGAGCTACGACAGTTACCACCCTTGCACCACGATTAGTGCATCTCAGCCAAAGCAATGGGACGATGGCCTCTTTTTGCAGGATCTCGGACCCTTTATGATCTTACCGGTGACTGGGCCAGCCCAGACTGAGGCAATGAGTTTCTTCGAGTATATTTCGATCAAACACCTGAATGAATACCAACCTTGCGAATCCTGGCGGCAGAGTCTCATGTTCTTCTCTCAAACAGTGCCATCAGTGCGGCATGCTGCCATTGCTCTAGCCTTGATCCACCGAAATTACCTAGATCGCGATTCTAGCAACCGTGTGCACCGACCGCAACCCTTGAAAGGCTGGTTCCCAGATAAAGCTCCCTTGTTTCACTACAATCGGGCCATCCAACTTCTTCTGAACCAGAAAGCTGGTGACAGCACCGAAACAACAGCCATCACCCTTTTGGTCTGCTATCTCTTCACCTGCTTTGACCATCTGGCGGGCAATGACGTACAGGCAATGAAGCACCTACGCGGAGGCGTGGAGCTCTCACGCAACATTGACAAGGTGATACTAAACAAGAACAATGTATATGACGATGCCAACCCCTTAGGGGATCACACTCTTATAGGTCAGGTCATAAGACAAATCCGCCGTCTTGACATGCAGGCCGTAACGTTTCTGACCAACTGGACTCCCACCGGTATCCAAGAGACACTTCTGTCCCCGCTTCCACCCTCCGACGGTGCCTTTCGGTCCTTCGACCAAGCCGCCGACCACCTCCAGATCCTCGTCGCTCGGGTGATGAGACTGCGCAACATGGAGTTTGAAATGTCCATGGCGGGTAGGATGCCGCCGTCGCCTTCTTCCCTTAAGGATATCGTTCTCGGACAGTTGGAAACGTGGTCGAGTCTTTTCGAAAACATGCTGCGACGAGGGAGCTCCTATGAACCAGATTCTGAATCCTACCCGCTCGTATTACTGCTACGCCTACAACATACTACCGTATGGACTTTCCTCAGTAGTTATGGACCTGGCAGGGAAATGGAATACGACAACTTCCTGCCCCAGTTCCAGAAATGCGTGGCCCTGGCGGGCGACGTAGCGGCGGCGCATGAGCGGTATTCGGGGTCGCTAATGCCAACTTTTACGCCGGAGATCGGGATCCTCCCTGTGCTTTACATAATCGGGGTCAAATGTCGGGATCCTGGGGTCCGACGCGAGGTCTTGAGTATATTGCGAAGGCAACCGATACGGGAGGCAGTTTGGGATAGTATCTCTGCTGCTAGGGTGGTTGAGAGGGCAATTGAGATCGAAGAGGGTGGGTCTGATGAGGGGGGAAGAGCGCAGAGCATGGAGCAAATTGCTATCTGGCAGAGGATCGAGGCTTTATCTTGGACATATGTCGTGAGGGAACAATCTGCGCCTGGGCTGGATATTAGGTACACGTTCTGCTCACGGGAGGGATTGCATACTGAGTCTCTCATGTTTTAATAGACAAAAGGCCATTGTACCGTTAAGTAAGGAGTCTACAGTTGAGCGTAGATGCTCATCCTGCGAATTGACAGAGTGCTCGACATCAGCTCTGCTTGATCTTGAGTTCTAGCCCATTGCCTACATCTTCGTACGTTACTACCATAGTCCTTACAGCCTTATCGAGATATCCCTGCCGATAGGCGTGTCTGAGTTGGGCTCGTGTTTCAGTATCGACCGAATGGGTGAGTGTCGGAATCGCATTCGTCTTCCAGGGCTCAAGTCCAAGCTTGCGCGTCTCGAATATGGAGTATAGACAAAATACCAGACCTGCTGCGAATGCTGCCAGGGGCGCTGCGATATATGGCCATTCGACGTGTATCCGTATCGTCCATTCTTGGGCTATACCAATCTCCGAACTCGAGTTTGACGTATCCCTTATCCATTTCGTCATGCTTTGGGCCACCATTTCGAAAGTTGCTGAAAGATTGGTGCTCTGGTATAAAGCTTGCACTACTGGTGGCATCTTATCAGCGGTCTCGCCTCGCAGTGGCCAGGCCATCTGGTCGCCGAAGAATTCTGTATTCAGAAATCGTCCTGTGCTGCCAACAGCGGTTTGCGTCAGGGTAAATCTTGTTGTGACATTCTCGGGTAAGTCGAAACGCTGAGTATCTCCAGGGGGTATTAAAAGTTGCAAGTTGGTTCTGTCTACATCGTAATCACCAGAGTAGAGCGAGTAGTTGTTCCATTTGTCGAATTCGGGAGTTGGCGTGCTAGGAGAAATCTTAAGACCGGCATAAGAGGTGGGGTCACGCTCAGACCACGACGCAATGATCTCTTCCTCCAGCTCTCCTTGTTTAACAGAAGACTTGTAAGCATTGACGCAGAAATAAAGGGCACATTCTGTAGCAGTAACAGATGTATCATCCCAAATAGCGTCTCCTTCTATATAGCCTTCAGCAGCTTTCAGTATCTGCACAGTCGTTATCATATTGGTGAGATTCTTGAACGAGATTGTATGTTGGAGGTTGCTAAGCCTTGTGGCGGCCAGGAGTTGCGACTGTAGGAGATTGCTACCGCCTATTACTGCCTTTTCCCAGCTGATATTGGTGAGGTTAAGGTCTGGTAATGAGTTGATAGTCCAGTTCGTATACAGACCCGCCCCATGATATGGAAGCCCCCCAAGATTTTCGCCTTCTTTTTTTTTCCGTTTTAGATGATCTGTTACAATATTGCATGTGGTGCAAATAGCCAGTGTAGTAAAGGGGCTCCAAGTGCAATTAGCGGTAGGACACGCGAAAGAAGCCGTTTGTGTCTTTACCCCGGAAATATTATAGAAACCACTGTTGAGGGCTGATACCATTCCCAAATCTGGCCGCGAAGTGTAACCATCTAAAACAATCGTCTCGTTCGATGGTAGCATCATGGTGGTAACGGGGTCGTGGTAGGTGAAATATGTGCCCGCGTCAAAGACCTCACTACGGCCAATGCGTGCCGCAAGAGCAGGCTCCGATGAGGCTATGCTGCCGTCGAAAGAAAGAATAGCTTGGAAGAAGGGTTCAAAGGCCAGGAGAATTATCGTGACGGCTGCACCAATGGCCACACTATGACTGGAAATAAGTTAGCTCGGAGTTGCCATGTCTCGATGAACGTTGGTGGTAGCTGACTATGCTCTAACCCAAATGATTAACCAGAAGCTGCCCCATGGCCCCCGACTAGCATCATCGAATCTATCGAAGGCCAAAATGGCATCGGATCGTTTCCTAAACCAATTCCACTTGGCTTGTCCAAGGCAAGAACTAATGGCGAAGCCAAGGGAAGCTCGAGCCACTGCTGCTAGAATGGATATCGCCGTAGTTGGGGAGATCAATAATGTCCAGTGGGACAATGGTGAGTTGTTGATATAGGCAAGTAGGGTTACTAGCGCTGTCACCGCGCCAGCACTCAAAGCCAGCGCCGCATATTCCCACGCCCAACCCGACCCACGAGTTGATCCTATATGTAACGTTGGCTGTAGTGACACCTGCTGGGCTGCTACGTCTGGATCCAAGGGCTTTTGTGGGATTTTAGTATGAGTAGCAGTGTTTTGCGAATGGCTGTCTACGGGTTGCGTGGATTGATGTGAGTGTTGATATTGGTGGGACATGTCGTCTGGCCTCATCTGGATTGGGGTCGCAAGAGCGGTAGCTTGATCTGTATTGGGCAATAATAGTTGCTGGCTCTCTGTGGAATCCGCCATGGTTTAACTGCTGTTACCTAGAGGTAAGAGGCCGCTTTGTCAATGAGTTGAGAGGAGAGAAGAATATGAACAAGACGATAGCCTCAATTCGCATAGATTGAATCTCAGCAAACAATTTTAGTCTGGAAACAGGAACAATCGCTTTATAAAAGGAGAAACTTGCACAGCCCTAATGCCTTCCACCAGCGGGGTTTCTGACCTACATGCAGACACTAATTATTATTCGCCAGACAACAGAAAAGAATGATATTAAAACAGGCAGAGGCATGAAGATAGGCTAAAAATACGACGTGCATGATGTGTTACACAAACTTTCACAGCTGCCTGTAGTGGCTTTATGAAGCGTCTTAGGTACCTATACCCCCCTTCTGACGTGAGAGGTGCATGCATGGGGACCCTAATTGTTCCTTCGCGTAGGTATCCGATACTTGTCAGGTGTCTACAGATGTTGATGTATTTCCTAAGTATGTGCTAAGGTCCTATGGACGTCCTTAAACGCTGTATACACTTGGCTACCTATAGTGGGTCCCACAGACCCCTTGCACCTAACAATACTACCTAGCAGTTGACAACCGTCACCAACGTCAACTCTAATCTAGGCACAGCAAAAAGAATACAGCACCTGTCATCTAGTGACAAGGCCACGTGCATAACCTCCGCTGTAGACCTGCTCACATGCTATGTGTAAATGCGCACCTCTAGCCATAATATCATAATGGTTGTTCATAGTGAGACGAAATACTTCACCGATGGAAAGAGAGAACGAAGCATCCCCACCCCAACTGGTGAGAGCAAATTGCCGACTCAGATCTCAATACTCTTGAAGTGGTACGAGTGGCAGCACAAAGGACTCGGGCGTTGACCAAGACAAATCTGCATTTTCTATATAAGTAATACCTACCTAGTACAGGCAGTGTCAGAGGGCTTACGGGATGTCATGGATTCAACCGCATACATACAAGCAAGTGCAAATACCACAGAACCCACATTGATAGCCTTCCTATTCTAATGATGTTGTGGTTAGCAGTGATGTAGTGCTGTTAAATAGCGTTTAGAGTTCCCGGCGATTCAGTTGGGGACCGGGCGCACCATTCATTCGTTCATTAGACTAGGCGTGGCAACTATGACGCAAAGCCATTTTTGTGAGGAACTCGGCAGTCGGGCTAGGAATATTCGCCATGAAACTGAAGGAGGAATACTCGGTAACACCAGTAGTGTCGCATTGATGTTTACTGCACACAATTGTTCTCCTCATTGTAATGCGACTCAATAAAATCAACATACGGGCCGAGGTTGATGACAAGACTCGAGCATACTTTTATCTATCTGCCTACTTGGGCGCATTGTCTGACCCCACATCTACGAACTCCCATCAGATTCATCGGTGCAAAAAAAACATCAAAGGCTGTCCTTGGTAATATCATCGAGTAGTGAGTTGGGTATCACTACTGAAACAAAGGGGATCCATTCCATCACTGGTTGGTGTTGGCAAGAGTAGCAGTTGCAGCAGCAATTTGCTTCTAATATCAAAAACTATTAGTTCTCTCAAATGTCCACAGCTCTCAAACTCAGGGACAAGTATCCATGCAGCAAAGCGACCAAGGGCATTAAACTAACCTTCAAATCTCGCAATTGAAACATGCTGATGGTAACGGCATCTTGGAGCTGGTTGACTACAAGGCACGAAGAGTTAGAAGTTCCGCATTATAACTAAAAGTTGACTCGCTCGTAGGGTGTTCTATGAGGATACGTGATTGCGTAGTGTATCATAAGAGTAGAAATTTATGTGAACCGGGCAACATCTCAAAAATACATACCATAACCTTGGAGCTCTTCGGTTTTCTTGGTCAAAGCATCGAGCTTAATCTTGTCCTTAATCATTACGTTAGTTATTGTATGATGGGGTTTAGAAATTTAGTTATGATTGAACAAGATTTTGACACTTACGGATAGCTGTTCGTTGCCAGTATCCTCTTGCATGACCTCTGGTCCTGCCGCCGGTCCTTCATATCGGTATGCAAATCCTTGGCTTGATTCGGCATGTTCGTTCGCGAACTATAGAGATAGGTTAGCTTATTGGAATGCCGACTTTGTTAATGGGTGGTGTCAGCGTACGCTACGTTCAGTACTCTCGCTCTCCCTCTTTCTCTTATGTCGCGCCTGGCGCTTCTGGTTCTTGCTCATCTTCATCAAATTAGTGTTCAATTTCCTTCTATAGGAGGAGAATCGGATGTTGTACCTGCTGCTTCATGGAAGGAGACGCAATATTGACAGGGGGAGTCATGTTAGAGGCCATGTTCCTAATCAGAGCTGGATCAGGTGTGGAGGGAGATCAGTGAGTGACAAGGAAGAATGAAGGAACAAAGTAGTATGGCATGCAAGGTTGTAGTTGGCATAAAGGATACCAGGGTAGGTGATTGTGTGTGCCAATGTGTTGGTAGACAACTTGGGGAGCAGGAACAAGGTTGTCAGGAACAAGGCGCTTTCTATACATATGTACGTAAATGTGCAGGTACCTAATGTAGGTTATGTATGTAGGTTCCAACGTGCCTAAGGCAGGTACCTAGGTACCTACATGCAGTTAAGTACTACCTGCTATGAGTTGTATTAAAGGTGCCTTTAGCTGTGAGACATTATAGTTGCTTTAAAGATAATATATATTGGCAGCTGCTGCAAATATAAAAAGAGCTGACTAGGATCTTTAAATTCCACGCCTTTTCATTATAGGCATAGCAATATATTAATATTGTAATACAATTTTAAAGCTATTACAAGAGATTGTCCAAGTGTTCCTTCTATTGCTTACAGTCCTATAGATCCAAGCTTACTAAGCTACCTAGGTGCCTACTAGGTAGGTACCTAGGTAAGTACCTCTAAGCTATATACCTAAGTACCTTCTATAAAGCATTTATAATTCTGGGCTAGCACATAGACATGGATTAGAAAACAACGTGGATATATTAAGCTGGAAACCTCTTATACCTGTTACTGGGCCTTCCTCCGTTTTATAAGTTGTTTATTTCACTCAATCCCTACCTATTAAACAATGGTTGCATAACTTCACATCCTGCTTTCACTCCATTGTAGTATATATATCTTGCTTTAGCATTTCTTTCCTGTACTAGAAGATTTATAACAATCATATGATCATTAAAATAAAATCAGCGCTATCTGCATAAGCCTCTCCCTCTTGTATTTTAGATATCTCCTTTGTTTTACCAGATTGCAGAGTCCTTTTGCTTTTGAACCTTAAATCCTATTTCTGTTAAACCCGCTGAAAATATTTCCCAAGTAACCTATTGTTATTTATTCCAATATTACAAAAGCGCACTGAAAGCGAGAACCCCCTTTATATTGCATGTGCCAGTTGTGCGAGTCTTAAAGAAGCTTCTAACAGGTAGATAAATGACTAGGCGAATTTTCCCCGGTCTTGGCCTTGGAGTCGCGGCCCTAGATGCGCTCCAATCCAACGCATTAAATCTCCAATCGTATTCAATTGCTCCGACGACCGAACGTCTACAAGCATTGATGTTAATCCGGTCTACCCACCTACCTCCACAATATTGGAACCACTGCGCGTGACGTTGTTACGATTCGGGGAACATCGCACGCGCTCTACGCTTGAGCTGGCCTTCTCCAACGGCTGTACCATGGCTGGGGTTACCGAGAGAGAGAGAGAGAGAGTTGATCATATTAAATGCCCTGTTTTTTTTTTTTGCAGAGAGCGGTTTAATCCAAGGCCGGAATCTAGCTGCAGGGATGATGAAGTATTATGTGATGTGCGCACTGCTCGCAATCCAGGGGTCCGGGAGTCCACCCCGCGGCAAAATCGAAGATTACCCACCAGCGTATTTATAAGAGCAGGAAAGCAATCCAGTCAGAGGCCTTGAGTACCCTTTTCTGTGCACACTTAATGATATCCTGGAATTTTAATATTATTGGACGGTGCGCTGCTTAACCATGCGGATGCTTCGTAGTCTTATTGTTAGCCTAATAGGGCTCCTGTCGTTACAGGCGTCGGCAACCCCAACGCCTGTTGAGAAACGGCAGACGCCGACAATTTCCAACCGTGTCATCTTCTCACCGCCGTCTAATGCCGGGTGGGTCGATCCCCGCGTACTGTACGCCCGAGCTGTACAGCTCAAGTCGGGTGCCTTAATTGCGACCTGGGAGAACTACTCGCCAGAACCGCCCAAGGTGTACTTCCCTATCTACAAGTCAACGGACGGAGGGAATTCTTGGACTCAAATCAGCAAAGTCGAAGATTCGGTTAACGGATGGGGCCTGCGATACCAGCCGTATCTATACCAGTTGCCGGTCGCTATTGGAAGCTATCCTGCTGGAACTCTACTTGTTGCTGGCAATAGTATCCCAACGGACCTTAGTAAGACCAAGATCGATATTTACGCCAGCAAGGACGATGGTGTTACTTGGTCTTTCGTCAGCAGCGTCGCGAGTGGTGGAGTGGCTCAACCGGTGAACGGACAGACACCAGTCTGGGAGCCGCTCCTCATGTGAGTCACGACCCACAATCAAACTTGAGAATAAACGCTCATAATGCAATGTTGTCTTAGGGTTTATAAAAACCAACTCATCTGTTACTATTCAGATCAGCGTGATAGTAGATACGGCCAGAAGCTTGCTCACCAGACAACCACGGACCTGAAGACGTGGAACGCCATAGTCGACGACATTCATGATAGCAACAGCTACGCGGCCAGGCCCGGAATGCCTGCTATTACCAAACTCCCTAATGATAACTATATCTTCGCTTACGAGGTGTGTATTCCAAACTTTATATGCCTTCAGCACTTCGTCGTTGCCCCCTATCATTTCATCCACAGCCGAATTCATATGGACTTCATATCTCTTCTTGATCTTCGTGTGAGGTCAACGCCGAATATGACTCGATGCTAACATGGTCAATTCATAGGCTTGTGGGAGCGACGGATGTCGCGTGCATTATAGATTGGCTAGCAATCCTTTGGATGTTCTCTCTGCATCAAGCTACACATTAAAGTCCACGGCTGGCTCTACCACGACGAGCTCGCCGTTTGTGGTTTGGTCTAGCGTCGGCGGAACTAATGGTACTATTATTCTCAGTGGAGGTAGTGCGTCAAATATCTTTGTCAACCAGAAACTGGGTGACCCCAATTCATGGGTTGAGCACACCACCCCGCAACCCAATGCATATGCGCGGAGCATGGTTCTTTTCCAAAATGACGACAGTAAGATGTTGATCATAGGTGCTGGTCGCTTGCCCCCTAGTAGTACAAACTACGTCAGCGTGAGTGTTATCGACTTGAAAGCTACGATGAATCTATGAGGAAGGATGGTGACAATGCCCCTTTGTCTGTTACAGTTCCCTGAGCCTAAATTACCGGATATAGCCGATACATCATATCATCATGCAATTTGATTCTTTAGTATCGCAATTTAAGCACATATGGGTTCATGTAAATTATTTATCTATAGATATAAGACATTGGCTAAGTTCATGAACAGTTGTGTATGCCATTCCACTTGTAAACTAGAAGTAGATGCGATAACTTGAGTCAACAAGTATCAGATCCTCACTCCAGAGAAGAATAAGTTTTGTGACTGTCTATATCAGTCCGTGAGGCATCAAGGCGTATAGGAGCGGCTAGGGAGGCCTGGGGCGGCCTCTCTTGGGCGTTGGGGGATAGGCTCTTAGCAGGCCTTCCCTTACCCCTATCGAGGTTACTATACTATTACACCGTTACTATACTATTACACCATCACCACAGTTGGTTTAGTGGATCCACGATATGGTCTGTGCATGGACATGGGTGTGCTAGTAGGGCTGTTGTGTGCGAGTTACACTAGTTTGAAAAGTTTATTGATCCTGATGTACGGAGTAGAATAGGCGTACCCAAATATCGTGGGACTGCATTGATCACTACAACTAAGAATAGGTAATGCCTAGCTCATGGTTCGGAGATACCTAGTTTTACTACTATGGAATAAGAGCTTATTTCGTTGTCCTCTGATATACGGAACAAACAGAGCTTTCCAACAACCCTCGGAGAAAGGCCTCTTTTCTTCCATTAAGTCCGGGATCTTAATACCCGGAGCTAACTCCGTGTTCGCCCGGGATGCCTATCATATAATTGACCATGGATGTATATACGTTTGACTCCTAGTTGAATGCATAGCCGCTTTTGTATGTCTATCATTATAGTATATCCGGCGAACATCACTAGGCAAACAACATGTCTTCTCTTCGCGACCAACTCTGGAAAACAGCTAAGGCAGCCTTTGACGAATACAGTGAAATGACGGCCGAATCTGTCATTGCCTACCGGAGTCCCGACTGCGTGCATCGCATGTTCCCAGCCTCGGCTGGTATCCCAAACCGCACCAACAAGGAATACTCCGACTTTGTGATGGAGCTCAAAAAAACCGTGCCCAACCTGCGCCTCATTGTGCTGGATGATTTTGGTCCTATTATAGACGAGACTAATTGCCAAGTTTTGGCCCACCTGAGATCTGCCGGCGATACTCCTTATGGACCTTGCGAGACCGAGTATTTTATGTCTCTGAAGATGAATGAGGATGGAACGCAAATCATGGAGTTTGTCGAGTTCGTTGACACTGCATATACGCTGGAGTTTATAAAAAGGGCCGGGTTGAAAGTATGATGTGGGCTAGTTAGTGTATGGCGATGATTGATAAACTTGCTTTGGTATATTGTCCAACCCATCTAGCTTAAACCGTTCATATTGACGCATCATACAAACATTACTAAACTGAATGTTCTTTGTTTATCTACTTTCCAACTTGATGCAGTGTTACGTCGGTCGACTATTAAGTATTTTACTGTAATATAGCCCTATGACAGGGACTACCCAGGTACACGGGAGTTTTAGACTGTGGCGGCCGGTATTACCATATTCGGCTAAGCCTATAAAGCTGGGGTATCTAATAGCCGATCTGGACTAAGTCGGCAATGAACCCCGAACCTCTATAGGAAATCGATGGAGATATCACCCAGCTAACCTAAAGACATCTTATGTTCGCACGTAATACATTTTCCTTTTGCTAAAAGTTCCCACCAAAGCTAGCCAGTCGTAATGTCACGGTCAATCATAAGAACCCTAGCGCAGCGCACACCTCTCGCGCAACTCTCGATATGGGGAGCACAACACGGACCTCACAATCGCCTATTTTCAGTCACCGCTTCAAGGCGTATAATGGAGACAACAGGCTTCTCGGAAACACAATTAACAGTCCGAGAAGCAATTAACCAAGTCTGCTCCGGCTTCCCAAATGCATATTGGCAAGAACGAGATCAAACAGAACAAGACCCTAAAGACTTCCACGCTGCGTTGGCCCGCGACGGCTGGCTTGGCATAGCCCTTCCGGAGGCGCTTGGTGGGTCGGGCTTGGGCATCTCAGAGGCGACCATCATGATGCAGACTATAACAGAGAGCGGGGCAGGCATGGCAGGAGCGCAGGCGATCCATGCCAACGTCTACGCTACACAACCCCTGGCGAAGTTTGGCACAAAGGAGCAGTTAGAGAGCACTATTCCCAATATTATCTCGGGCAAATGGCGCGTTTGCTTCGGCGTAACAGAGCCTAACGCCGGCTTAAACACGCTGGGGCTATCTACAACAGCTAGTAGGCAATCAGACGGCTCTTACCATGTCAGTGGTCAAAAGATCTGGATCACTTGTGCCCAAGTTGCGTCGAAGATGATTTTGCTAGCAAGAACAACTCCGCTTGACAAGGTTAATAGGCCTAGCGAAGGGTTATCTCTTTTTTGCATCGACCTCGACCGTGACCAGCCGGGTCTGGACATGCGTAAGATTAGAAAGCTAGGCGGAAGAGCTGTTGATGCGAATGAGGTCTTCTTCGATAACTACACAATCCCAGGCGATAGTTTAATTGGAAAGGAGGGGCAGGGGTTCAAGATCATACTTCATGGCATGAATGCCGAACGATGTCTTCTTGCAGGAGAAGCCCTCGGCCTTGGCTACGCAGCTCTCAACAGGGCGGCCCAATACGCGAGGGATAGAGTAGTTTTTGGTCGCCCAATCGGTCAGAACCAGGTCAGAAGCCGAAACCTGTTATTGCCCCTTTTGGAATATTCTGCGCTTGCTGCTCCTATAAGCTCCTAGAGCCCAGGTAACTCTTATCAGAAGTAGACGGTACTAACTCCATTGTGTAGGCTATCGCGCACCCGTTGGCAGACGCCTATATGAAACTCGAAAGTGCTAAGTTGGCAACGTATCATGCCGCCAGACTCTACGATGAAAGCAGCAAGAAGGGCGATGGTTCCCGCATCGATATTACTCAATCGTCTGTTGGAGTCGCATGCAACAGTGCAAAGTATATGGCAGCCGAGGCGGCGTTCACCTCGTGCGAGAGGGCGGTTTTGACGCACGGGGGAATGGGATACGCAGCCGAGTATGATGTCGAGAGATGGTTTAGAGAATGTCTTGTGCCGAGGATCGCCCCCATTAGTAGAGAGATGGTCTTGAACTATATCAGTGAGAAGGTCCTCGAGCTCCCGCGCAGTTATTAGAAGCGTTTGTTAAAGTATTATCGATTAATGTGGTATCTGCAGTGAAGTAAGCAGCTATAATATTTTACCATTATTATAATTCGTGATTGTCGAACAGCAAACTCGGGCTTGTGTGCCTCTACTCTTGCAACAAAACGAAACATCCCGTATTCCACTACGAGCCTAGAGCCTAGTTCAGTTTTTAGTCCCGGCCAATTGCCGAACCCCGCCAACTAAGCCACGTGATTTCGGGTACTTGGTTGTCTTTGGATCTAGTTTTAATAGCCGACTTGCGGTTTATGACACCCCTATCGGCTACATACTCAGTATCAACACAAGACGGCGTCTGACGCAATGAAATATTACTGCTCACATGCCAAGAAGCGCAGAAACGGGTAAAGCTTCACGCGCGAAACATGCTTGTCGCGAATGCAATTCACGTCGTGTACGATGTGATGTGACAGAGCTGCATCCTTGCTCCAATTGCCGCGCCTCGAATGTTGCCTGCGAAGTGCTCCCGTCTCGGAGAGGGAGGTATGCGGCACACCAGCTCATGGCTGTTCTGACCAACACTGAAGGCAAATTCTAGATATCCTCGCAAGTCCAAGCAGGCCCAGCGAGAAGCGGCCGCTGTCCGCGCCCTCCAAGAATCTGCAGATGGCGCCACTCCAGAAGCAAGGCCAACAGTCGCCCAGACTGTTTCCTCTAACGCGACAGTGACTCCGTTGCCTGATAGTACAATACGCGTCCCGTCAGTTCACCAGGACAACCACAGTCCTCGCTCGACGGCAACACCCGCCGTAGAAGTGCCCGTCGTCGCACGATCAAGCAGCCTCTTCTTCGGAGAGTCGAACTTCCTGACGCTCGTGCCAAGACCGTCAGATGGCGGAGACGAACTGCCTGCCGCTAACCCTCAGCGAAGTGCTCAAATGACGTTTTCTATTCCTCATATGCCACAATCTACAGAGTATATGAGTACAGCTAGTCAACAGTCTTTACGCCACCCGAGTGCAAGCACCGACCGATATTTACGCGATGAGGGTGCCTTTAAATTTCCAGATCTCTCATCCTGCCTTCTTGCTCTTGAAGTTTATTTCACATGGTTTCACCCTGCCTTCCCAATCCTTGACCAGGCAGATATTCACCACAAACTTACGTCCAAGGCTATCTCGCCTATTTTATTGCAGGCAATCCTCTTCACTGCTGCCACGTACTGCAGTGACACGGTGATCGCATCCATGGGCTTCGGGGACCGTTCAGTGGCGAAATTGGCTCTGTATACACGAGCGAGACTTCTGTTTCATGCAGATGTCGAGAAGGATGGAGCGACCTTAATTCAAGCCTTGTTCCTGCTTAGCTTTTGGAGAGGAGGTCCTGCTGATTCTAGAGATGTGAGATACTGGCTCGGGGTCACCATCACATTAGCAGAATCGCACGGGTATCACCGATCGTAGGTCTTCCATCATATACTATCCTCTATGAAGTCTACTTACCAAGTTGGCAGTGCCCGTTTCACTACCAACAGCCCTCGCATCGCTCGGATGAGGCGGAGGATGTGGTGGTCTATCTATGTAAGCTATTTCGGTGTCCTTGTTGATATTGATGTTTAATGCATCTTACGGCAGGTTCGAGAGCGACAGTCGGCCGCATCTCTCGGTTTGCCAAGCAGGATACGAGATGAGGATTGTGATAATGAACCTTTAGTGTCGTCGGATTTAACGAATGACGCAAACTCCGAATCCTACTTTGTTCCTTTCACCTCAGAACATGTAACATACGCGACTAGAATGGTCGAGATATCACAATTGCGTATGACTCTGATTCTAGAAACGATGTTGTAAACAGCGCTGACAACGATCCCAGTAGGGAGAATAATTGATCTTCATTTCACCCCAGGCAGGACAATAGAGTTCACTGAAGAGGTTGAGAACCTAAGCCTTGCTTTGAACAATTGGAAGCAGTCATTGCCAAGTAACATGAGGTGGGAAGATGATGCGCCTTCAGTCTGGAAGTACCTTCTCGATCTAGCCTATAAGTTCGTCGCGTCACGTTTCTTATCTAAAAGCGTTATAACTAATAAGCATGTCAAGTCACTTGTGCATTCTTGTGCACCGTAACGGTTTTCTACGCAATACCACCGGAACGGAAAGAAACATCGTAATTAGGGCCGCAAGTCGAATCAGCAGAATTGCTGAGGACATGCTATCACAGGAAATCCTCCAATACGGGCATATGCATATGTGAGTGTAGTAATTCTACAGTCCCCGCGGTCGGGTGCCGTTGTCCTAAAACAATAATTATAGGATCACAAGCTTTTTCACTGCGCTCTGCGTGCATGCTATTAGCTTGCGAACGGCAACAGGGCTCGAAAAGACCATTACGTTACACCGGGGTCAGATGTGCTTGATGAGCCTCAAGGAGATTCAGAAGTATTGGAAAATAAATAATACTATCTTAGACTTGTTCCTGAAGTATCTAGACGGGTCCATAGTAGACCGACTTCACGGAAACAGCGCAGAAGGCTGCGGAGAGCCAACTACAGCACCGGGTAGAAACCAACGATCGCAAGAGCCCAACGTGCTCCTAACTGCAGCTGACGAGCCGCAATCCTCGGTTCCTTATCAAGATGGGGAAGAAAGAACTGAAGAAGGATTTGGAAATCTACACATTCACCCTTTCCAGCCAAATATGGATTCTCTAGGGGATGGTCTGTTTGACCTCGGACTATACCTCGATTCTCAAGATACAATGGATGAAGAGATGCAATTCGAGGGCTTCAATCTCCTTCATAGGGCTCTATAGCTCTAATTACCTCATCAAGAAGGCTGCAGTTTGGCAGATGTTCCAACGTCAGTTCTACAAGACAATCGATATTTGTTGTTGATGGACGTTATACACACAAGTATTGAGGATCTGGGACACCGATTTCATGTATAATTATATGCGCGGCAAGCCGCCAATCAGACGATACCTTTGTAATCCCGAGAACTAGCTGATCTTCCAGGATAGGCAGTGGCACAGCCGGCGATTTGGGCTAGGTTATTTAGGCATGAAGACTATAGGTCGCTCATCTAGTAGAAGGGGAACAAGTCTATTTGTCCCCTTCTCTGTATAGAAGCTTATTTAAAATATGAAATCCTTTCAAGCCCTTGTTACAGAGAAACCATTCCGTTTACCCTGCCGAGAGCCATACCACGACGGAGGCTACTCCTCATGCAAGCATTCGATCACTCTAGATACATCAACTAGAACTCTAGTTTACGAAAGGATTCAGGTTCTTGATTTGGGCTTCTATGACAAGCAGTTCGTGTGCAATGGTTGTTGGGGGCGATCAAACGAGTAATGGCTTTAGTTAGAAGCCCTATTACAGGACGGTGGTAACTATCATAAAAACCACAGCTAGCAGTATTACACCGGTAGCTACTTAATTATCCCAGTACATATCCCGCCTAATGCGATACGTGCGGCGGATAAGGATTCTTGTTTCTTGTCAATTAACCAAGACATGAAGAAACGCTTAACGGAAAAATCAATCAGAGGAAGGGAAAGTAGAGACAGTGCCTTTCCACATGGAAAAGGAGTCTGGGAGAAAGGGCAACCTCTGGCTGGTTGAATATTAGTTTAATCTATGATCTAATTCCATCAGCGGCTGATTGAGCGTCATGTCAACTGAAATAGGGGTAGTTGCAGGGTAGGCCCTCCGGACCCCTGTAGAGCGACCCAGATATACACGGTAGTCATCCAGGCCTAAAAGTAGGGCAGCATTCGTGGAGAATGAAGCATTGAAGGCTGATATGAATATTTAATTAGAATTATCCGAGATAGTCAATTTACGTATGCTCTAAGAAACAGAAGATTGTTCTCTCATATCCGGGCCAGCAACGCCAATCGGCATATGGATTTCTTTACTCCCTCAGTTTTAAGGAGAAGTAGACGAACCTCCCGACCGTACCTAACATTTAGCTAATTAACTGCATAAGTGCGGCAACTGGGTGCTGCTCCAAGTGTTCCACGATGTCTTTTATTTCCGTCGCCTTGCTCTTCCCGAGTACCGGCGTCACAAGGCTAAAATATTTGGACTCAACTTGGTCCTTGCTCAGGGGGTGTTCTGCTTCGCCTAGGGGATACGGAATGTCTGCTTGCTGACTCTGTCCGCCCTCAAATTGAACGTGCATCTTGCTGCCGAATGCCTTGACGGTAGGATCTACGACAATGGTGATCTTCTCGGAAAGCTCGTGTATCCGTTCGTCATCGAGCCGACCCGCGAACTGAATTCCCGTGTCTGACCCATAGAACCAAGCGTGGGCCAGTTGGAAGTATGCAGAAAATTGTGCGTCGACTAGATTTCCAGGGTGTAGCTTGTTGGGAACCCTAGTACCGACAACGATGTGATTCTCTTGGCTAAGTGAAACCGTGATCTTCTCGACTTGAAGGTCTTTGTAGAGCATGCCGTATTGGCCAGCCACTTCTATGAGGCCGTGAGTCATCCGACAAGCCGGATATGGTTTTAGCGCTGTCTCTAGGAAATCCCAGCGTCGTCCGAGGTCCGCGACAAGAAGGGCTAGATCATGGTCTGTTCGGGGGCTGTATGCGTGTAAGAGCCCATACTTGCCTTCTATGCTCCTGGCTGCTCCTATGACTCCAGCCTCGGCCAAAGTGACGCAGACGAAAGCGTCGTGAACTGCAAATCCGGGATGAAGTCGTTTATTCCAACTTCCATTCTCTAGGTATTGCATAGAGCCGGCGGCTTTGGAGAGTGCGAGGCCGAAGGCGTTTTCAACAATTGAAGCTGGTAATTGCTTCAGAACGGAGATGGTTGCGACGGCGCCGAAGATGCCTGTGGTGGATGTGTTATGGAACCCCCGTGCGTACGCGGCGTTGCCAAGCTCTGCACCGAGACGGCAGATGACTTCGTATCCAACCGCTATTGCCAGAAGCAGCTGCCGACTGTCGACGTCTCCGCTTCCTAATGATTCGGCTTGGGCCAGTCCGGCTGATATCGCACATACTCCAGCGTGTAATGAGCCTGGCGCGTAAGTGTCGTCAAAGTCCATCGAATGACCAAAGGTTGCATTGAGCAAGCCTGCGAACTGAGGTCGGAAATCGTGGCCCTTGAGTGTCACCGTGGCTGACCCGCCATGGGCTCCTAGCGCTTCCACTGCTTTGTAGATCTGTTCCGTCGACTCCCACGCATGTGCCGCTGCGATAGTAACCCCGAGGTAATCAATAAGATACTCCTTTAAATGATCGAAAACAGTCGAAGACAATGCCCCGCTTTCTATATTTGCGATAAATTCCGCCAACTCCCGCGTAACTTGAACGTCGCGGTTTGGCCCATGGCCAGACTCAGCAGAATTTTCGGTGGATTGGTTAACCATCTCTGACTTTCACTTACCTCTCTGAATTATATTGGCTTGTGAGAGTTACAAAAATATGTGTCTGATAACGATCTAAGATATCTTAGTCGAAGTCGACTTGGGGATGCGTTTTGCCGGTGAGCGGGGGTCTTAGTCAAGAGCACCTACGCACCCCGATTCGAATTCGGGTTGGGCGCGGGGATCTTTCCCGGAAAGCCGAGAAGCCGAGTCGGTTTCTTTGTAGTGGAACTGTTTATCCGAATAGACGAGAGAATTGAAGATCTGACGATCCTATCAGAATCCGGTATTGACAAATTATGGTTAGAGGCACATACTTGTCATACTACGCGCTCGTCCCATAGTGAAAATAACCAGTGTTCCTGCGTTCAAGTGCATTCGGCTTTAGCAACAAAGGCAGGATAGCTCCCTAAATGTCTGAGGTAAACTAATCTACGTAGAAATTCATGGCTTTCAGTCGTGGCAGGCAACGCAATTGAGTTAGCCAAAGTTTAAGAGAAGATGAGGTATAGAAGAAAAGAGAGGACCGGACCAGGCCAAACTGATAGGAAACAGGGAGCAGTTAGCTCTGCTCATCGCGTCAAATTATCAACGCGCCCTCGCGCTTCTCTTCACGATCATGAGGCGCATCAACTAGTGCAAGTCAGCTTCTTGTGCTTACCATAAGCCGCATGCATTCGCAGTACACCTCCTATCCTTATCACGACTAAGTGGCGATAGCTTTCATTCTATGAGGCCATGGACGAAGATGACCCGTGGTCCTTGCTTAGGAATTTATCTATAATTAGGGAGCAAGGGAATCGTCGAAGCCTGCATCCACTTCTTCATGTGTTCCGAGAAATAGTGAGTCGGTGCATACTCGACTGCTGAACGATACGCGATCTAACCCCGGTCGCTCTGTACTAAGCACATGGGTGATAGAGCTGATCCTCGCCTCAAGGGCCATGCTTTAAGCTGCAGGAAAGCAGAGACCTAGAAAATGAAGATTACCGTTATCAAAACGAACTGTAAAATATTTGTGGCATTCACCCTTGCGTTAGTATATTACTACATACTAGGTCTATCTCTCGGTCCTTAAGGTCTAATGCTCCCATGAATTTTCGGTACATCCGTTCTAAAAGACCTGTCAAGCCGAGCTCCCTTGCACCGCCCCTAGAATCAACCATAGCGACTACGCCTTTCAGATGCTTCCTGGCAATATTGTGCTCACCTGCTGTCACCTAGGTGAGAAGCTATCAGTCATCCGTTTCGAAAAAAAAAAAAAAAAGGCAGCCCAGGCATGTCATGAGCTCCAGAAAGACGTTACCTCGTCTACCGCAAGGGCAAGTGCTTTAGCAACAGTCATGGTATTGACGGGGGTAGAAGTATTGCTCATTTCTTGCCGTAATGTCCCAAGGCATATTTGCTTGTACTGCAGAGCCAATTGCACAAAGATGAGGTTGCCTGGCTGGACATGCAGAATGTAGCGGCATGTACTCAGGAGAACAGCGGCGATCATGAGCGCATCATCTGTGATGGCAAGACCAACCCATTCTCGAAGCAGCTGGGTCTTGTGGTCTCCTGGGTAGTCGAATAAGCCGCAGTGGCCAATAGTGAATGGTACGATTACGTGAACATCTATGACCAGAGCAATGTCAGCAAGGGGGCGAGAAGGTTGTTGACCTTAAGGGGTGTCTGCTCCCATGCTTCGGTAGGACGAATATAATTATTACGAACATACAGTGATTTAACAGGAAATATTCCACCGAAGAGAGTGGTCTTGCTAAGCATGAGAACAAGTCTTTATTACTGTTGAGTACTTGGCGTAGAGGGCTCGGGACAGCTCCCTCGGGTACGGTGAAGACCCTGTTAACCGGGACACTGGCTATCTCTTTTCTGTATTTTTCTGTTCGCTCGCGTCTTCTCCGAGCGTGTGCTTGGCGAAAGGCGTGTGAATAGGCCAATTTCTTGGACTCGGATGAAGGGGCTTCCGTCGGATTCGAGACGGTAACAAATTGGAACTGGCGGGCCATACTTGAATCTTGACAGGGGAGAAGTTCAGATGGCACACCGGGCTCAGTGAAGCGATACTGACGTTGCGGAGGAAGTTTAAAGGTGACAAAAGTCTGTCGGACACCCGAAGCGCATTTGTCAGACGCCGGTCCCTGCCAAGACTAAAGATTTCCCGATCGGGATGTGGCTATATATAGATATTGGTGACCAAGCTATGATAAACTGCCTACCACGTTCATGAGGTGAAAGGCTGTCAAAGGTTTCCCTCCTATGTCTGGAAGGTTAGTTTGCAGAGATGACGGGGGTGTAATTGGTACGGCTTCCACGGAAAGATCGTATCCACGCATCCCTGACAATTAACGCAGACTTACAGCCCGTGCAACTAGGGTACCGTCATAGAGATTCTCTACGCCAAGACCTAATACTTCCTCATCGAGCTAAAAGCTAAGTCACCGTAGCTGAAGCTATTTTCATATCGAGTCACTTGTATAAGCAAAGTCCGCTTTTGATGAATTGTAATAATGATGCTATTGACTCTTTTGGTCAAGAGGCTTCCTCTGGTATTACTTAGGAGAAGGTACTAGCAGCGTCGGGTTCGAGAAAACAGGGGGTGTTCAAAGATCTACCAGACAGTATATAAGGGCCTAATTCGAGGCTTTGAATTAAGAGCAATCTCTACTTGTTACTACAAACTACCTTCATGTCCATTGAACCCAGCAAGGCATCAATTCTCTTACAGAACCATGTCTTCTTTGACTACGTCTATTCCTACGGGCTCCTGGATCCTGGTGACCGGTGCGAGCGGCTTCCTCGCATCCCATGTCTGCCTTCAGTTCCTAGAAAGGGGTTTCAAGGTTCGAGGTACCGTTCGTGATCCAATTCAGTCTTCGTGGCTCTTGGAAGGTCGCTTCAAGTCATATGCCGACACCGGCGCCATCGAGCTCGTCTCCGTCCCTCATCTTGGCGCTGATGGTGCCTATGATGAGGCAATCAAGGGCACTGCTGCTATCATTCACCTTGCCTACGTTACAAACATCGTCCCCGATCCAAACGACGTCATAACCCCCATGGTAGCCGGCGTTCGGTCGATCATGAATGCAGCCATCCGAGAGCCCTCGGTCAAGGAGGTTGTTTTTACCAGCAGCGCCCTTACTGCCTCGCCACTTGTTCTTAGTATTGACAATGGCATCATTAGGCGAGATTCCTGGAATGATGCTGTCCTTGAGGCTGCATGGGCGCCACCTCCATATGGCATGTCTCATGCTATAGCCAACTACCCTGCCAGTAAGGTAGCCGCTGAGAAGGAAGTCTGGAAGTTTGTCGAGAGAAATGACCTCCACTTCAACGTCAATGTTGTATCTCCAGCGGGAATGACCGGAGAGCCCCTTGATAGAAAACATATTGAAGGGCAGGCCAATTGGGTGGTCCATGCCTACAGGGGTAATAAAGCGGCAATGGACCCATTGCCAGCCTGTAAGACCTGCTCCTCCGACTAACTATCATGTTTCAGCTGAGCCGTGATCTAACTCTTACAATAATAGCCTTCTACGGGGACGTGAAAGACGTGGCGTTGATCCATGTGGCAGCCGTTCTGGATCCCGAGGTCAAGAACGCACGACTCCAGTCTTGGGGACATAGTGCTCACTGGAATGAGGTACTCTCTATCCTGCGCAGGTTTCGTCCGCAGAAGAAGTTTATTGATGACTACCCTGATCCGCATCATCTCAAGGTATCACTCGATCAAACAGAATCTGTCACGCTTCTGAAGAAATGGTCCAACAAACCAGACAAAAATGGATGGACGTCTTTGGAGGACAGCATCTTTGAAAACATCACAAATCCATACCTTGAGGACTGAGAAGACGATAGCATTCAGTGGCACTCTTTCAGCCGTTAGCTTTTCCGTAGTCATCGTTTAGTCTGGTGGAATCTGAGCAGCATTATTGAGCCTCTGCCCTTTCAAACCGCATGGTGATATTATCATAATTTGCGGCATGTCGGATTATGCCGACTCCCACAAGAATTATCTAGCTTTATTATAAACAGCGAATTCAAAGAATTTTATATAACAATTGCCAGCTCAGTGATAAACAAGCCACTATATTTAACTGTCTGTGATATAAGTCACAGTGAATACTTTTAGCTCATGCTCTACATAGCTCGGCATACGTACTGAGGGACTGAGGCCCATCTGAGACATCCGGTATTATTAGCACCTAGATACTATAGATATATAATCATATCAGTGAAAGGCCCCGGATTCCAGCCAAACGTGGATGATAGATCGCCCGCCTAATGCAATAGGAGCCTAGACCCCTTAAATCCCTATAAGATTATTGGCATGCGAATATTTTCCAAGCCCCCGATCATAACCTCTCCTTCCATAGCTCTAGTTGTTATGTTTACAATCATTAGTATTATGAGATGTCATCAAGGCAACCAAAGAAGTACTCGAAGATTCTTGTATTTGCACGAGTGAGCCAAATAAAGCTCCGTTAGTTAACTCTGTCTCTACATATGTTGCATTCTTTGTCCCATGAGTGAAGTTTTAACCATTAGGTAGGTACCTCTATACCTAGCTCCGCAAAGATTGCAGAATTATGCTCCCCGACTGCAGGAACAGAATCCATGCGGACTGCTGCCCCGTCCTGATAACGAGGAGACGGTATCCCAGGTGGTATAAGAGCTGGGATTGTACCCATGGGAGTACCGACCTCAGTCCATCGACCTCTTGCACGCAGCTGTGGATGATCCCACACTCCCTGCATGTCGTTGACATTCGCATTAGCGATGCCTGCATTATCTAACTCATTAACAATATTCCTAGCTGTGTATTTTGAGAATGATAAGCAGATTATTTTCCGTAATTCGTTACGGTTCTTGACGCGCACGCTGTTGTTGGCGAATCGAGGGTCGGAGGCAAGTTCGGCATTATTAAGCACCTTGGAACAGAATATTGACCATTCCCGTTCGTTTTGGATTCCCAGCATGACAGATTGACTATCGCCGGTTTCGAACAATCCATACGGATATATAGAGGCATGAGAGGCTCCAACCGGCTTGGGACTAGGAGCATTTTTGAACGTGTAGTACATGGGGAATCCCATCCATTCCACCATACTCTCCAGCATGGAAATATCGATATCACGCCCCTTGCCAGTTTTCTGGCGTTCGAGGAGCGCTGTCAAAATATTGCTATACGCGTACATTCCAGCTGAAATATCTGCGATCGAGATGCCAACCTTGGCCGGCTCGTTTCCTGTTCCGGTAACAGAAAGCATACCTGCCTCACTCTGAATGAGAAGGTCATAAGCTTTCTTAAGACGGTACGGGCCGTCTTGTCCATAACCGGAAATATTGCACACAATCAAGCTAGGGTGCAGCGCATGGAGGGCATCATAGGAAAGGCCCATTCGAGCCGCTGCGCCAGGAGCAAGGTTTTGGACCAACACATCACTTTTGTGTAGAAGTTTTTTCAACGCTTCCAGGTGCCCGGGCTTCTTTAGGTCCAGCGCTAAACTCTCCTTGGAGCGGTTTGTCCAGACAAAATGTGACGCCAACCCGTCGACTCGCGTGTCGTAGTCTCGCGCAAAGTCGCCTACTACCGGACGTTCAACTTTAATCACCCGTGCTCCGAGGTCGGCTAATTGTCTAGTGCAAAATGGGGCTGCGATGGCTTGTTCAATGCTAACTACCGTTACACCTTTGAGGGGTTGGTACGGTTTCGCGATTTGTGTTGTTTGGCGTGAAGAGAAATATTGTATCCGGCTAAGAAGAGAGGGCCTGAGTGTTCCGGACTGGATCATTCCTATCCTAGATAAAGGCCTGAAGATCGTATTGAGACCTAAAAGTGGCTTCATTGTAATAATTTTTGGTGACTATGAATAGTATGACAAATAGGTTTTGTAGGTCAATTGATGAAATGGTTGCGCCTATCTCTACAAGTCGTTGTGGATATTCCCGGGTGGTGAAATGTAAGCCAATGACGATATCGTTATGTCCAATCAAAACGTCTCGGCTTAACATTAGTTAAACCCGGCCGGTTTCTTCGAATGCGGTCCCTTTTGATCTACATTGATAACCGAATGTGGAGAGCGGTAAGACCTGTGATTTGCCAAACCCCTCATTCATCTCTTCCCAAATCTAGTCGGCTATATGGTACACGACTACCCCTCCACTTGTGGCAAACCAAGGGCAGGACCGAGATGTTAAACAGAAGAGGACGGTAAGAGCTTAGTAAAGTGGTGTAGATTATTCAATGTGCTATATTGGTGTTAATATTCATCTTTAATTGGTTCAGTCTGCTTATCATAATGGGCCGCTTCGCCAAGAACTGTCTGTCACGGTACTTATTGCTGGTATATCTAGTAATAATTAAAGATCTGTATTTATAGTTCACCTTTATTTGACCAATGAGAAATTTCACGGGTTGTCCAGGGCTTCGAGTGTGTAATAATGAAATCAGATTCGGGGGAAGCAGATCTATTTACATCTTTTGGTACGAATTATATATAAGAACGCCTGAATAAAATGTAGTGGTACATCAATGCAACTCTAGGATAATATTACAGCCGAACGCCCGCTCCAAAACACACACAAGTGACTATACAATAAATAGCTTAGACTGAAAATGGCCCAAGAGTGGGCTTTGAGAGCTTTCCCTGGCGTTTCAGGGTGCTCGTTATGTTGTTCATGGCACTCTCGTGGAACTCGTTGAAAGCTAAGTGCATGTTAGCAACAATATGCAGCACCGAATGGTGAGGAAGGACTTACGAAAGCCGGAGGAGAAGCAAGCATAGATACTCCAAACCCACATAGTCTCCTTCTTGCCGATCCTACGGACATCCATGGTATCCCATGAACCGGCGATGATGCCACGACCAGTGTTTCCGTAGTAGGTAATCGGCGTGTCGACCACCTCGAACTTCATGAAGAACCCGTCGTTGAAGCGTGTGGTCCTACTCTGATCGCTCTTTCCTGAGTAGTCGGTGAATACCGTGAGCTTCTCGTTCGTAGGAACAGGCACTCCTTCCACATCACCAATCAGGAGTCGAACTGGATTCTTCGCATCACCGCTGATGCTTGTTGGGCTGGTCCCGAACCACGCTGTGTTCGTGACTGTAGTGCGTTAGTATGGTGCTTGCGGGGGAAACCTGGCGACGAAAACCACTCACAATTCGATATAAGCTCGGTCAGATCGCCAGTATCAGCGTACACCGTGGCATAAGAGGTCGATGATTGGAAGACAGTTCCGCTAGGGCACACGCAGCTCTGTGGAGTAGCGTCACACTTAGGGAACTTTGGCTTGGTATTATTGCCATTTGGAGGATATTTGGGAGTTGAAGGAAATGCAGCTGCAGATGCAACTAAAAGAGAAAGAAGAAGTTGTGCTGACACCATTTTGACTGATGAGCTTTGATCGGCAGAGCAAGATATTAAGAATTAAAGTGGCTTAGAAAACTAGAGTGGGAAATCGAATGCAGATCGTGAGATGACGATGAAGAGTGAATTTAGATCGTGGGATGATGATTTGGAAGTGAGGAACATGGCCTTCTCTTGCATGATATATACTCCGCCAACGAATTAAGCTTCATGGTGACAATCTCTTTTCTTCGTTGTTGTTTGTTTATTTTTGGTGTCTTGATCCTCATACTCTAAGCGAAGGGGTGCCATCACATAGGGGTCAGGCAGGATCGATAGACCCCAGACAGAGGATCGCGATAGAAAACCGAGCTGACCGAACCTCGGTGCAAGCCACTCCTTAGCTGTGAAATGATAGATATTCGGCGAAGACGATTCAAAAGGAGCGGCTATGTGAGTCTTGTCACGATAAAATTAGGCTTCTGGAAGCGAAGATTCATCGTGAAGTCTGGGGCTTTGTGGCGTCAACTTGAGATGGATGACTATAGTTTGGTAGTTTGGTGGGATATGTTTCTTATTTCTTGTCAGCTCTCCATTTGCTGGCGGCTCTTGGCCACGTTTTTCTCACCCAGAACTATAAATAGGGTAGAACTGTGATACGCTGTTCATCTTTCCATTGGCTAATTTGCCGCGATCTATGATCCGAGGTTCATATTATAGGTTCTTACAGGCTCCAGGGGCGCTTGTTGCAGTAGATAATGGGTGACAAAAGCGACAAGCCGCTTAGCGCTAAGCCACTCGAGAACAGCTGCAAACGCCACTGCAGCAACAGTGGCTGATGTCTGGGCAGCCATGTGGCAGACTAACCGTAAATAGGCTAGTAGTCTAGCTATAATAGGCTTAGTAAGAGCTTGTCTATGGTTATAATTTTAGTGGCTTGGGACTAGGGAATGTGGCATGGTTAACCTTAAATTGCCTAGCCAATCATCCAAGAGTGGACACAATCCCGGACGGTTAATTCAAGTCTTGCTGTTCCTGTCAGGGGACAGAAGGCAGAGCAGGTTGAGGTATAGCATGTACAGTAAGTACCTGGGCATGCGTTCAAGAAAACTATTCTTCTCATGATTAGCAGCGGTTTCATTACTGGGCCCTCCTTCTGATGCCGGCACCGAACGTGCGGGTTGTTCCCATCTGTTTCCGCCACCCAACTCACATTTGAAAGCCTCGCACTCTCCAAGCCAAACGCGTTCCTTCGGCCAACACGACGATGACTGTCGATTTTGAGAGAACTGGTGTGGCATTTGGGGCTCAGCCTGGATTTAGCATGTCGGGATAGAGCAGCCGGGCGTACAACCAGCCTACAGACGATGAAGAAGCCGAGTCTGACGAGAGTGCGGCCGCTGCTGCTCCCGTGCCACATGTTTGTCATATAGGACATGACATTACATTGAAACTGTCATGTCAGCAGGCCCGAGAAGGCATCCGGAAATAGAGGCTGCCGAAGCCGCCCCGTAATACGAGGGTTGACTAATGAGCTGAGAAGTAAGTGTATGGAAGGAAGCCTTGAAATGTTCAGCTGCAAGGTCTCCCTCAGCGTGTTCCTTCTCAACTGCATCCTAAATCGACTCCATGTAGCCTTACTCTGCCCATGGTTTCATATCCATCACATATTGACGCGACCCCTGAAGCCTGTTATCCTTGCACCCACGCAGACTCAATTTGTTCATATGCATCAAGATGCCTAGCTATGGCCAAGAGGATGCTCATGACCCTTTGCCAGACTGGGAACTACTTTACAAACGTTCAATGCAGAAGATGGACACAATCACTGACGAGCATTCAGATGGTGCACCACCACCTTGGCGTCGCAGCTACGCCCGTGGATCATCACAACCTCTTGACGACATGAGCAACATAAACAGTCGTGACCAGATAAGAAGACTGCGCAGCGGGTCTAAACCAGGCACCTGGAAGCTAGAAAATACACCATCACGATCCACAAGCCACGCAAAAAGGCTCAGCCATCGCCTTAGCAATCGACTAAGTCAATCTAACGAACTCTTCTACGAAGGGTTCGAGTTCCAGGGCTGGGGAGATACTACCTCGCCAGTGCAGCACAACAATGCCGGTCTCCTGCGACTAGAACCACTAGACTACCCACACCGGCCTTCTCAAGACAACAAGCACTGTTCTAAAAACGGGGATATTGTTGTCGCTCCCGCTCAGGAGACAGACAAGGAAGAAAAGGAACCGACAAAGAAGTACAGCCCCCGCACCTGGCTTGTCATGTTCGCGCTGTGCGTCACGCAGCTTCTCAACGCCTTTGAGGGCACCGTGACATCAACCGCGCTTCCCACTATCGTAGCCGACCTCGACGGCGGCGAGTCGTTCATCTGGGTCACCAGCGGCTACTTTCTCACCAGCACCGTCTTTCAACCTCTTTTCGGTCAGACGGCAGATATCTTCGGCCGCAAATGGCTGATCCTCTTCGCCGTCGCGGCGTTTATTCTCGGTAGCGGCATCTCCGGCGGAGCGCCGACCATTGGCGTGCTCATCTTAGGCAGAGTGATCCAGGGGATTGGAGGCGGTGGGATCAATGTTCTCGTTAACGTTATCGTCTCCGACATGTTCGCCGTGAGAGATCGTGGGAAGTTCCTGGCCATTGTCTTGAGCGCCGTATCGGTCGGGACTTCAATCGGCCCCATATTGGGAGGTCTGATTGTTGAACGCACCACCTGGCGCTGGGTGTTCTACCTTAACCTCCCCGTCGGTGGAGTTTCACTTCTCCTGCTGTTCGCATTCCTCGAATCAAACCCGGGAAATAAGAAAACCGACCAAAGTGTCGGAATTGGGCAGAAACTCCGCAGAATTGACTACGGAGGCAATGTTCTCTTCATCACTGGCGTGACACTCATCCTTGTTGGGTTGGCTTATGGTGGTACGGTATGGGCGTGGACTTCATATTCAACATTAGTATCTCTGCTTGCCGGCATTTTCATTGTCGTTATCTTTCTATTTTATGAAGAGAGCAACTACTGCAAGGAGCCGACGTTGCCCCTCCGTCTTTTCCGCAACCGTACCTCAGCAACAGCCTACGCTATCACCTTCATACACTCACTTTTAACCTTGCAAATACTCTACTTCCTCCCTGTTTACTTCCAGGCAGTCAAACTCTCAGATCCGACAGAGTCCGGTGTCAATATGCTTCCCACAGTGTTGCTGCTAGTCCCTTCATCCGTCATCTCAGGGGCATTGTTATCCAAGTTTGGGCGATACAAACCCTTCCATCTTGTCGGCTTTAGCCTGTTAGTCCTAGCCCTTGGGCTTTTCACGAGGTTGAGGCACGACTCCCCCACTGGGGAGTGGGTAGTTCTCCAGATAATCGCAGCTACTGGCTCAGGGCTCGCGCTGAGTACCTTACTCCCCGCAGCCCAGGCCTGTCTCCCAGATTCTGACACCGCCGCCGCAACGGCCGCGTGGGCATTCCTACGTTCCTTTGGTATTGTCTGGGGTGTTGCCGTGCCCTCGGCCATCTTTTCCGCCCAGGCTACCAGTTTAACAGAGAAAGGGCTTATCAGCGACCCGAACATTGCGGCGATCCTAGGAACGGGTGGCGGTGCTTACGAGCACGCCACCGCAGATTGGGTCACGTCAGTGCCTACTGATGGCGGCCTAAGGGCTAGCGTGGTCTCTCTGTTTGAACAGAGCTTGAAGGTTGTGTGGATTTTTGGGGTCACGGTGGCCGCGCTTGGTTTTTTGCTCGTCTTTCTCGAGAAGGAGGTTGCGCTTCGGCAGAAGCTTGGGCCTGCGAAGGGCGAGGAGGAAAATAGTGACACCTCTGCTGAGAGACCTGAGAACAGGGAGGAAAGGAATGGTGAAATACCTGTTAGGGAGCGGGAGATGGTGTAACTGTTAAGGTCATTATCTTAAACCATTATCTGTTTACTATTGCATTGCTAGGCGGACAAGTCATAGGTGTCACTCTTACACCGCTCTTTACGTATATACGAATCAAGCTTTATTTCGCTCTTGCTTGTCTCTGAGGTGAAATTGTAATTCTTTCTCGGTACCCTTTCAAAAGCTTCACAGTCTTTACGCCAATGTGGCGTCGCCCGACGTCACTCACTATCCTAAAGATTTCATAGCAACTTAATTAAGGTAACTGAATCCTAACCTATTTACTCTCCCTTCAACATCTTTTCCCAGTAAACTAGGATTTCCTTCTCCGTGGCCTCTGACTCCTGGCAATGATCGGTTCCGTGTGATTTGTCCTAGGATGCTGTGCCTTTATCATCCAACTTAGAGTCAGCTCATAGCACGATGCCAAGAAGCTAACCCTGTGGCCATAAGAGGTCCAACTCACCTTTTCCATTATGTTATGCATAACATGAGCGTTCTGTGGTGTCGTATCATAGCAGTCAGAGTTTGCGCAAGGATGAGTTGAGACAATAAGCTTTGATAGCCTACACGTGGTACCGACACATCGGTTCCATCCGTTCTTTTGGCTTGGTACGCTTGTCTACCGAGACATGGGTTGCATCCGTCCTTCCGCCCTAGTCAGGATCCCTGATCCCTACGTTAGATTCCAGAATCCGTTACTGCTTACTTTTTCTGCAAGCCACGCATCGAGATCGAACCCCGAAGGGGCTGACCATCGTAAGGCTGACGCAGCTCTATTGTATAGGCAGGATCGCTTTCGGCCGATACATCTTTAATACGGAACTTAGCATAATTTCTATTCTTAGATGCTCTAACTGTCTAAGTGCCTCAAAAGTATCATGTGGACAACTTCCCCTTCTTTGTTTGAGGATTGATGAACAACTAGCAATCTAATCTTCTCCGGTCCTGTTTAACACCATAGACGGCATGGCTGGAACAGCTGTTTTCTATGGTATTTTTGCCCTGGCTGGGCTCGCCTTCTTCGCTTTTCGAGCGTTATTGAAGCAGGCACTAAATGCTGTCCTATCTCGATGTATTCATGTTAGTGTCCATCGCCCTAATATTGTGTATCACGTCCTCAGACTAGTCTAATAGTATGTCTAGCTTATCTTGATCTCTTTGAACCCAGTTCGACACGCGGAAGACTCTTCTTCCCTGCCGACATGTGTCTATGAATTTCCGAATGGTCAAGGTGACCGTGCCAAGTTCTTCCATGGACGTCAGAACAGTGAGACCTGGGAAAAACAGTTTGGTTCTATCTACCGCCTCTGGTCTGGAACGTCGCCTGAAGTGTAAGTAATCAACTCATGGTCATGTTCGATGAGAAGTTCCAGTCGAGCTAACCTGTATCGTGTCTAGGGTTATCACCCGGGCAGATCATGTCCAGGCTGTCTTCAAGGATTCCAATACGCACACTAAAGCTGTCAACAACAACTCGGGATGGTTCATGGGCGAGATCCTTGGCCAATGTGTCGGCTTAGTTAGTGGCGAGCAATGGAAGCGCGTGCGTGCCGTTGTAGAAGTTCCTTTCCGTCACAGCACTGCCACTAGATATATTGCAGCCATTCGAAAGCGCACAAAGGACTTCTTGGAGGAACTATGGGATAACAAGGAACTGTCTCGTGACCTTCTACGGCCTGCAGACGATCTCAAGCTTCTCCCCTTTCTCATTACTGCCGATGTCGTCTACGGACCCATGACACCTGAATTGGAATCCGAGCTCCGCGCACTTGCACCTCAGCGCGAAGCCCTCTTCCAGTGGGTTATGAAGGGAGGGTTTCCACGCTTCGCCGTCTCGGCCTACCTCCCCTGGACGAAGGCCAACCGCGATCTAGCGGCGTTCGAGCAGCGGTGGCGCGCCTTCAACGAGATGGCCCACAAGAGCGCCGTCGACTGCGGGATTCTCGAGGCCCCAATTGTGGACTTCTTCCAGGCACGCGCGGATGGGAAGCTGTCCGAGCGCGAAATGCTGCACACGCTAGACGAGATGCTCTTTGCCAACCTCGATGTCACAATTGGCGCCGTCAGCTGGAACGTAGTCTTCCTGGCCGCGGACCGAGACGTGAGGGAACGTGTTATAGCTGAAATCGAGGCGACCGATGCTAGTGATAGTTACTTACTCAGCTCGTCCACGTTGTTAGCGGCCTGTGTCAACGAGGCAGCGCGCTTGCGCCCGCTGGCCGCATTTTCAGTCCCCCAGTCCATTCCCACGCCGCGAGTCGTCGGCGGCTATGTGTTTCCCGCCGGCACCAACTTCGTCATCGATAGCTATGCCCTCAACGTGCGCAACCCCTACTGGGGCAAGGACGGCGACTGCTACCGACCCGACAGGTTCTTGGAACGCCAGAAGGGCGGTAGCACCGAGTCTAGGTACAACTACTGGCGCTTCGGCTTTGGCCCACGGCAATGCATGGGCAAGTATGTCGCTGACATAGTCGTGCGCGAACTCCTCGTGCAGTTGGTCGAGGGGTACGAGCTGGGGCTGATGCTGAAGGAGTCGAAAGAAGGGTCGGACGAATGGGAGAGAAACCCAGCGGTGTGGATCGATCACCCAAATCTGCAGATCAAGTGTGTGAAGAAGACACAATAAGCTTACCGGTCGGTAGTGCGGTAGTAGAGATCGGCATCTCGCATTGAAACCGTGTTACATTACTCCCGTAGTATCGATAGTTTACCCACTTATTAGACACTCATATATCCCTATCAACAGCTAACTCATAAATTTCATAACATGACAATATTTCCAACGTGAATTACTTCTGATGTTCGAAAGTCCGGGTTCTCATTATGCAATCTTCTATTATCATACGGAACCTTGAAGCCTTCAACGTCTAAAAGGGCGGACAATTCCAAGCTTCATGCTCTCACGAGGCACACGTACCAAACAGAGGCTTCTGTATATAGTCATGCAGGGCCCATGGCGCAAGCAAATTTCCTCAAATGTGTAACTCAAATTAAGGACGCCATTGTAAAACTTACGCGAAGGACTTTTTTGTGGTACAGACGACTATTGATTACTGTAAGCTACTGCGCCTTTAGGTTGATTAGATGACGGCAAGAGATATCACGTACAATATCAAACATGACGGAAGTCGCAAGAATACCTACGGATGGTATCATGGATGTAGAAACTTTTCAATCCTGATGTCTCGGCCGAAACCCCAAACATCGGATATAAGTGATATAAGCTTATCTGGCGGAAGCCGGGTTCTCAGTCGCGGCGCAACAATCCTAGCAGGGCCCCAGGGCTGACCGTTCTAGAAGCAGTGTTGGGTCACAATAGGCTTGAGGCGCCGCCGGCCGGATCTGAGTCTTGGATTTCGTACGAAATGCCGGACAATAAAAAAGGTGGTATAAAGGAAGCTTAAAAGGGGTAGCTATAGGGTAGCCCCTACAGACCCCTATAGGGGCAAGTGGAAGGATTTGTCTATATATAGCCCTGGTAGGTACTACCTATCTACTGTAAGGGAGTACCATACCTACAGTCCAGCATTGATTTATTCAACATAGCAATGGGTATGTACTTATGCGCAGTACCTATACTGCTCCCTGCCGTTATATCCATTAACCCGATATACAACAAAACACGTTGATTCCTCGGGACCGGACTCGAAGATTCAAGGCCCTTGGGGTTGTTTTTTTGCATGTATATCGTAGAAGTTGTCGGTATTTTCACTTGACGGGATTGTTTGGCAATGATATTACGTGTGTCAGCTCTTCTTTGAAAAAGTCACCAAGAGCCGTTTGAGAGTAAGCAGCGGGTCCTCTATAGTAGCTCAAGAGTGAACTTTAATTTGTTTTGTTATGATATGCTTCGCACGTAAGCTCAGCGAGCCATTGCAACAAGGGCTTGGAACAGGGGTTAATATCCAATAATAATTCTCTCTGGGTTTACCTACTACCGTCGTTTATGTTTTCTTTCTTTTAGTCAGCGTAACTGGCCCTCTATTTAGGATTTAGGACCATGCTTTAGCCTATTAAAATCTATGTCCTGTCTTTCTGTGAAGCTTTAGGTCTTGGTTCCTCGTACTGGGTAGACCAATAGCGACCTATCTGCAGCTGCATGTCATACAAACGGGTCTTGGCGAGCTTGATCATCCGACAGCCGGAGCGGCCAACCGGACATAGGAAGCAACAATATAGGAAAGACCAGAATTACGGCTCATAGGTCTAAATGGAGGCTTGACAACGGCGGCATTTTGTCCCGATACAATCTATCTGAGGCATATACCAATCTCCAAATCTTTAACCATACTTAAGACTCCTGCTCAAGAGCCCGTAGTCCCCCTAGACGTGCCACGAAAAATCACTACACATGCCACGGGCTCCACCTAGTCCTACTGTTTTTACATGCCTAGGGGGCTCTGCACGGGAGGTTGGGCCTCTGGGGACTCGGCCATCGTCCCTTGCGGTCCGGCGCTTTCGTAACGCAATCTTTTCTGTTTTTATCAGTGTGCTTACTATATTTAAAGTTATAGATCATTTAAGTGGTAAATAGGGGATCATCTTCAGCTGACTTAATCATTTGTTTAGGCGTGGCACGTCTAGGGGGACTAAGAAGACCAAAGAGCCCGTGTCCGGTGTGTTGTCCGGTTTTAACCTTGAAAAATTAAGCTTTGCAGAAAAAAGGAAAAGCCGTTATAGTATGGACCCACTTACGGAGCTGGGCTGCTGTGTACATGGTGTACCTAGATCTATATTACAGTATTACATCACACATTTTAGATTCTTACGGATCGCGCTTGGTCGAATCACGACGCAGGATTGAATGACGGACATGTATATGTAGAAATCTTTACGAAGCTCGCTGTGCTACTTCCAATACGGATAATGACCAAAACAACCATATCAAGATTCAACCTTGACGGCCTGAGCCTCGGGTACTTCCGTCTGTTGCTTCTGCTGCTGCTCCTGCTTCTTCGCGTTGGCGAAATGGTCACACATGGGCTGGCCACCGCGCTCATGGAAGAACAGATTGAGGTACATCCAGGTCTCCTTCGCATAAGCCTCAGCCCGCAAAAACATTGCGTCTTCGTATGACCGAACGGCCTCTGACAAGTGGCGCTCGTGCGTGTTCACTGCCGTCTTGGCACACACCCTCTGGCAAGCCACGAGGGATCGGGCCAGTTGAAGCGCGTCCTCCATGGCGACATTAACGCCAACCCCTGCGAACGGCGTCATGACGTGGGCGGCGTCACCAATGAGGGTCAGCCTGTTGATCCACATCGTTAGCTGAATGCGGCATAATTTAGATCCCACCAAGCCATGCCGCGGCCACGGCACACATAAGCTTATTTTAAGTTTAATGGGACTGGAATGAAAGGGGGAAAACAAAAACAGAGATATAACTCACCCAGCCCGGTGAGGCCACTTGTGGCCAATCGGCAGCATGTACATTGGCCTTGGGATGACTGAGTCGTCGTCAGCTTTGAGAATTAGATCTTGTGAGTCCTGATTAAAGTCTTTGTAATAGAGGTCCAGGAACTGCTTCTTGGCCTCAGCAGGCCTAGACCAGTCGATGCCGCAAGTGTTAGCCCAGTCCTCAGTAAGCCGCATGAAGCCATACGATCGCACGCAACCATCACCGTTTCTCTGCGAGAGGACGTTCGTGTTGCTCCCCAACGTCAGACACATGCCAAGGCCAACTCGCTTGCTAAGCTTGGCGTCGATAGCGTCTATGTTGGATAGTTTAACATCAACGCCGTTAATCCCAGAGAAGTGTGGTCGAGTGTCAGACAGCAGCGGGCGAACTTTTGACCACGTACCATCGGCACCAACGACAAGGGCGAACCCGGTTTCGGAGGTGCCGTCAGCAAAGTACAGGTCGTAAGTTGAGGTGAGCCCGTCTGCGGTCGTCTTCACCGCGCTCAACTTGCGGCCCCATTGAATAGTGCCAGGGTTGAGAGAGTCAATGAGCATGTCGCGTAGCTGCACGCGGTCGACTTCAGGGCGCCCATTGAACGAGTCAGGGCGACGCTCCCCGTGCCCTGTACTCTCGTCTAGTAGAATAGTCCCATCTGGCTGGTAGATCTTAAGTACCTCACCCTCTGGGCGGGCCACGGCCATGAACTGGTCAAACAGACCAGCTTCTCGAAGTGCGACTTGAGCAGAGCCCTCATGCAAATCCAGCGAGCCACCTTGGCTGCGGTTGTGACGGTCTTTGTCAAGTTCAAAGATGACACATGGAATCTCATTGACCTGGAGAAGTCTGGCTAGAGTGAGCCCCCCAGGGCCGGCTGCTATGGTGTTAGTATTGCTTTCAGCATGCCAGAAGAAAAATAGCTCGACTTACCTCCGATAATTGCGATCTTGGGTGGCGTCATCTTCGGTAATTCGGATGCTGTAGTAGGTTGTGTGGTTGGCAGGCTTGCAAATATTAGATTATTAGATTGCCCTCTCGAAGAATGCAAGTGAGGTGAGCGGGACAAGAATGCCTTAAATGCTAAGTCGTACAGTGACAAATTTTGCAACGTGGTCTGGTCCCTATTAGCCTATGTAGAAAGGTAAATGTCCAATCTAGGTATCCAGGTAACGAGACTACGAGTAGCGCATTAGCTGACTGCACAGCTAGGGGAATCCGGAAGGCGGATCGGAGGTAAAATGACTAAAGTAATATAGGATCTCACCAACTTTTACAAAGTATGACTAAGCCATTATAAGAAAAGTTAGTTCGGGATTCGAATCGATCAAGGGTATCCAAGGTCTTGCGGACCCTAGAGTTTCATGGATTCAGAGGATCTCGTGGATTCGTGGGCCCGCATCCGCCGCAACCAACGCTCCCATAACTACGGTACTTAGGGATCTAACTGACCTTGTCAGGGAATCGGGGACTATTCGCTAGCCTCACAAGATAGAAGAGAGTATGAAAATAGACCTTATTCATTATGTTGTGGACTGTGTAGGTGGGTGTCTGAGTACAGCAAGTGGAAGAAAATAATAAACTGCTGATCATGTTACACCTATGGAGTCATCAAGACACAGAACTCCTGCTTGAAAAGATATAAATAACCTTATACAGTAACAAAGAATTAAACTGGTATGAATAATTTAGACATTAAACTATTATGGACTAGATTTATTAATAGCTTACCTGTATATGCGCCGTGTTGTTGAAGTCGAAGCTTGGTAGGACTGGAGATCCGTTTTAGTTTGTCATTTCCTTCTAATTGTTGACGCAATTATGTGCATACCTTGCTGTGCCTCTTTTATTCAGGCAAGAAGAAATAGACGGTGTGTCCGTAGTTCTATGCTATTGTAATAAGAATAAATACCGTGCTTCTTGTGCTTCTTGTACGCTGTGAAATCTTCATCCACCCCCCTAAACCGACATCGTCATCGGAGTGCAAGTGACCGCGGGCATCATCTTTGTGAAATAGAGCCAGCACTTGCAAAAGGAACACCTCGTTCTTTTTCCCTTATGTATTTTTCAGCCAATCAATTTCACCATGCCCTCGTTAACTTTGAGTGAGTTTTCTATCTGGCATATGGTTGTTGAAGGGTTACTAACAAGGCATACAGGCCCCTTGGCTCCTGCCAATGATGCCTTGGCCATATCTAAAACCCATAGTGAGTCTTCCCGCCGTGAACCCCTTAGTTCGGAAGCATAGAGTCTCTGACATATAGCACACAGCTCTTGCTCCCTCCATAACCGATACCGTGGTCATACAACATATCAGCCATGTGTTGGAGATAGATGCCGAAGACTTGAACCTCGACCTCAGCTTCATCGGCCAGGGCGGCCACTCGCTCCTGGCCATCAAGCTCGCCTCACGGTGTAGGTCCAGCGGTATCAAAATAGCCGTCGGCGCTATCCTCCTCGCCGAAAGTCTCCGGGAGATTCTCGGCATGGTCACGGCTACCCAGGATGAACTTTCCCACGTCGAAATTGTCGAAGTTCTGGAGAACAAATCGTTGTCCACAAATTCAACACATACTTTAGACTTCAAGAAGTCAATGATTGTAGAAACAATCGTAGAAGTGGACCCTGATTCCGACAGCGAGTCAGACTACGGCAGCACAGAGGTGACTTTGACCGAGATGCAGCTATCGTTTGTCCACAGCTTCATCAACAAGCCAGGAACCAACGTCATCAGCTTTTATGAGACGTATCAAACAACTAATATACCTTCTGTACGAGCCGCATGGAGAAATGTCATCGAAGCTGAGTCAATCTTCAAGTTATCCTTCGCGGATGCAGACACTGGCAAGGTTCTGGAGCTCCCCCAGGCTTCATTCACCTGGAATGAGACTATCGTTGAGACTCGGGCGGAGTACGAAGCAGCTCTAGAGCGCGACGTCTGCCCTCAGACAATGGAGGTTGGCTTCGACGTCATCACATTACCTAGCGAGGGCATCAGCACTGTTGCCTGGCGCGTACACCATGCATTTATTGACGGTATGGCGGCTCAATCGGTCTACAACAAATTCCAAGGAGCTCTAGCCGGGAAAGAAGTGATCCCGGGTACTCCTTTCCAGCATGTCATTCAAGAACTTCGAGAGTACCAGCGCGACACGCGGGCGGATCGTAAGGAGTTCTGGGCCATGCAGGCGGCAAATCATCCACAGCCCGCCTGTGACATTGGGCTAGGCACAACACTGGCCGAGGGTTCAGAGGAGATGGACAGCGTCTCAATCACCGTCCCCTCTGAAAGTATCAGCGCCAAAGCTCGCGCGCTGGGCGTCTCCGTGCCGTCCTGGTATCAAGCTGCGTGGGCTCTTGTCCTTTCTCTGTACGCGGACTCCGACTCGGTGGCGTTCGGAACTGTTCTCTCAGGGAGAGATCTCCCTATCGATGGGGTTGCTGACACGATCGGCCCCTTGATTAATACGCTGCCTTTCAATGTTACGCTCGATCAGCGCGTCAATGTGGCAGACTACCTTCGATCTATCTTCCGACATTCAGTTGAGTTGAGCGGTGTCCAATGCTCAGTTCCCGACGATGGCTTTACAAGGCAATTCACTACTGCACTGGCCATGGAGTTCGAGATGGCGCCTGCCGACAATCCAGGCATTCAACCAATAGGCCCCTCTTGGTTCAAGACTATGCCCGATATTCCGCTTTCCGTATACATGACCTACGACGGACAAATTCGTCTCTGCTTTCAGAAGAAGAAGTACTCGAGGGCAGATATGCAGGTCTTGGCTGAGCATTTCTACGCCGCCATCATGCGCCTCTGCTCTTGGACATGTACTGTCGGCGACGTCATGGCCGCTCTTCTAACACCTAGCAGCGAAGATACACTGATGACTTTTGGCAACTGTCGCTCAACGACGACGTCACCAGCGTTTATTACAGAGGACTTGGTCACCCTGTTTGAAAGGGCTGCGAGGGAAAACCCTGCTACTGTCGCAGTCGAGAAATCCGGGAAAGCCTTGTCATACACCGAATTTGACCGGCTGGCAGGTTGCATGGCGACTCGACTCACCAACGAATGCGGCGTAGCTCCCGGCGACGTCGTCTGCGTACATGCCGATCGGTCGCTCAACTGGATTATCGCCATTTTCGGCATCCTCAAAGCGGGCGCCGTCTACTCTGCGCAAGACGCAGCACTCCCGCCCCAAATCAGAGACACAAATTTCCAGACGGCTGGTGCGAAGCTTTTCGTCACCCCATTGATGAAGCAGAAGCACATCAAGCCAGACTCGTGCGGGCAGTGTCTCTCCGTGGAAGAGCTCATCGGCAGCACCATTGAAGTAGTCCCCATGGAGCACCGTGCGATCCCACGCCCGTCAGACAACGCCTACCTTTGCTTTACTTCGGGCTCTACCGGCAAGCCCAAAGGTGTCATGTGCCACCATGCCGGTCTCGTAGCGTTCCAGATTACACCAGAAGTGCGTTTCTTTGCTGCTCCAGGGCAACGGCTCAGTCAACTTATGTCACCCGCATTCGATGGGAGCATACATGAGATCTTCTCCGCGCTCAGCTACGGCGCGACTCTGGTGTTAGGAGACGAAGACGGCGACCCATTTGCCCACCTCAAGAAAGTCAATGCTGCTATCCTGACCCCATCAATTGCCAAGATTCTAGAGCCCTCCGATTACCCAGACCTGAAAACGGTTTATTGCGTCGGCGAGCCGATGCCGCAGTACGTGAATGACGTCTGGTCGGAAGATAGCACCCGTCGACTGTACAACATGTATGGCCCGACCGAAGCTACTTGTGGCGCTACAATTCAACGGTTGCTTCCTGGTAGAAAAGTGGCAATAGGGAAACCTAACACGACGACGCGTGTGTATATCCTCGACCGCAACCAGCGTCTCCTTCCGCCGGGAGTCGTGGGAGAGATCTACTGCGCCGGTGTCCAAGTCGCGCGTGGATATATCGGACGCCCCGAACTGTCAGCCGAGCGATTTCTTCCTGACACTATCTGCGGCAGAGAAAATGAGATGATGTATCGCACTGGTGACCGAGGTTTCTTCAATAGCAACGGTGAAGTTGAATGCTTGGGTCGCAATGACCGTCAGATCAAGTTACGAGGCTATCGAATCGACTTGAACGACCTCGAGATCCGCATCGCCCAAGCTGTAGAGGGCGTCACGGCGGTGGCCATCTGCCCGAACGGCGACTATCTCGTGTGTATGCTGCAACCAGAGACACTCGAAGTAGCAACCGTAAGAGCGACCGCGAGAAAGGTTATGCCAGTACACGCAGTACCGAGGTACATCGTACCAGTAGACAAATTCCCCATGACTCCAGCCGGCAAGGTCGACTACAAGGAGATCGCGAGTAAGTGCAGCAGCAAGTCTGCGGAAGCGGAGACGGCCAAGACGAGGCCAATGACCGCATCGCAGCTTGCCCTTGCACAAGTCTGGAGAGAGACCCTCGGTGTGCAAGCAGACGTGGAGATCAACGCTGCGTCCAACTTTCTGGCTTTAGGTGGCCACTCAGTCATGCAGCTACAGCTTTCCAGCAAGTTGGCCAAAATACACCGCATCAGCAACCCGCTTCCTTTGATCATCCGTTCAGCTACACTCGCGGAGCTCGCTGCTGCTATTGAGAGCCGCAAGTCCGAACAAATCTCCGCAGTGACCAGCCACAAAATAGTGCCCCTTGGCAACCACAGGGCCTCCCCTATCGAGCAGGATTGGTTCCTTAAATACGAACTCAACTTCAAAGGGACCAGTTCATTTAACGTCTCATACGCATGTGCCATTGATCCGGCTCGGGTCGACACCGAGCACCTTGTGGGGGCTTGGAACATCGTGCTGGCTCGCCATCGGATCTTCCGCAGCCGATTCATCCCTTGCCCCGAGGCGAAGGGAGGCATGCATCGGCTTGTGGCTAGGCACGCGCCGCAGGTGACGAGAATCACTGCTGGCAAGAAGTTCAGTCTCTGGCGGGAGGTCAACCGCCCTTTCCGCCTCGACTGTGACGAGAACTTGATCCGTGTACTAGTTTCCAAGACAAGAATGTTGGTTGTCGTCAGCCACATCCTTGCCGACTTGACCACCTTGCAGACAGTCTTGAAGGAATTGACATCAGTGTACAACGGCGAGGCCTTGGAGCCCGTGAAGAGGACATATGAGCAAACAGTACAATGGAGCCAGCCAATCACGGCAGCGCAAAAGGAGTGGTGGAAGACAAACCTTGAGGGAGCCAGCCGGGACTACGGCACCCCTTACTCCGTGCAACTAGAGCGGACTTCGTATGCGGGAAGGACGCAATATACTAAGCTTAGTTCTGAGCTCTCATATCGCTTGATCCGATACACGGAAGAAAAGGGGACTACCCTTCACCAGATGGCACTGGCATCTGTTGCGATGGCGATGCAGCTGCACCGTGATGATACCGACATCGTACTAGGCGCCCCGTATCTGAACCGAGAAGCAGAGGACATGGAGACAGTGGGTCTTTTCTTAGAGCTGCTCCCAATTCGCATTCAGTATGAGCACGGTTCGGCTGGTGATGGAGCGGGAAAGTTCATGGCCGCAGTGCAAGAAGCGAGCCAGAACGCCGTCTCTCGCGCCATTCCCTGGCACCACATACTCAAGGCTACCGGTGCCGACGAGGACAAGACTAGGGTATACCCCAATCACCCGTTGCTGGATATCATGGTGACTTTCCACGATCACCGCGCGAACGCAGGGAACAAGTGGATGTCAATCCAAGGGATTGAGCCAATGATCACACAGACCAAGGGGTCTAAGTTCCTCTTTCTTGCCGAGTTTAGCGCTGTGGCAGACGGCGTTGTCGTGCTCCGGATAGAGTACGATAATGAGTGCATCCCCAAGCGCGAGATAACGAGGGTACAGCAGCTGATCATTGAGGCCATGGGCATGATCATGGACGGGCGCGGCTATGCTGAGACCAAGCAGGCGCTTCGGAACATCCCATACCAGCCGGAGGTGGACCCTGCTGGAAATGAGTCCTGTGCTTACTTCGGGAAGAGGCTCGACAGCCTAGCAGACCTGTAAGAGCCTCTATTATACGGCTTCTACAGTCTTGAGGGATAAGGCTGGCTTAAGATTGGCGTTACGGTGCTGGGGGGTTATCAATAGAATGCGATTTCTGTGTATCCGCTGGAGAAAGGATGGACCTACTGGCGGATATGTCAATGCCTTACGCCTATGAACGATAAGAATAACATTGCCGCTATAGAGCATAGAGTAGTATAGAATAGAGAAATAGAATTTGGTGTTCGTCATTGAGAATCTCGCATTCGCCCATTCAAGAGTGCACCCGGCGAGTTGATCATATCCCTATCCTACAAGTCTTAATATGATGGACTTCATCACATGATCAGCTCTCTGATTCTTGGATCAGCTATATATATGTGGTTTATCCTGTAAATGGCACCCGACAGAGGAGGCTGGCTGAGAATAAACTGATTAAATTGACGATGTCAAGTGTCCGTGTCAAACTCATCGATAGGACCATGCGATGGCAAAGTCGCTAACATGTGTGAAGATTAGCAAAGCTAGGGCGAAGCATGAGGCAAGCTAAATGCCGATAACGCGAAGGAACATCTTGACTACGAATGAATACCAGTGATTAATTGATCGTGGTTTTCCCCAAGAACATGACACTTTGCATTGCATTAGATCCATTTTAATCATATCTATTTTATGCCTAATCTCATATCTATAAAACTCCGACTTTTCTAGGTGGCCTTCTCATCCCCTCGTCAAACTCGCTGTTTTAGTTTCCCTAGTCTAGTTTCCCTGCTTCAGTTTCTCGTCGGCCCAAGCCTTGATCTTCTCCTCGATCTTGGGCGTGTACAGCCAGGCCATCTGACTGGGGTTTTCTGCCGACTCATCAACCCACACCTCACCCTTAGCGAGCAGCTTCTGTTTCTCGAGAGGTAGACGCTTGTTGTTAAGCTGCTTCGTCAGCACGACGAGGTCATCGATGCGATCTTGACGCATCTTCTGCCAGAAGTCCAGGGCCTCGTCCCATTTGATGGCCGCGTTTTCTTTGAGTGTAGAGAGCAGCAGGGCCAGCGACGTGACGTCTTCGAAGGCTTGAGATGCCCCGTTTCCAGTGGTTGGCGGGATGGCGTGAGCAGCATCACCGAGGATAGCAACACGGCGCTTCTCGGAAGTCCACCTCTCGAGACGGGGGATCGAGTAGAACACCCACATGTTCATGGAGTCGGTGTTGATGTCTTCCATGGCAGATTTGACGATGTCTGGCCAGGCATCTGTGTTGCCGCCGTTTCGGACACGATCAATCAGACCTTGCTTGTCGGCCATGAGCCTGTCCCAACCTTCTCTGGTCTGGTCTTCGATGGGAAATTGTGTTCCAGACAGCATAGCGGACCCGTCAGGCTTTTGGGGTGCTAGAACAAACACACCATTGGAGGTCAGGACGCTGACTGGGAACTTGTAGTCTTTGCCTTCAGGGATGCGCAATTGCTCTGTGGGCGTCTCCCAAGTTAGGGCCGTCATGCCCATAAACTTCTTCTGGACTCCTGGGGCAACATGCTCCCTGACCTTGCTGTGAATGCCGTCTGCGCCGATAAGCAGCGAGGCGGTGGCCGTAGTATTATCGGTAAATGCAATCAGGACGCCCTTGTCGTTCTCAACAACAACCTTGGAAAACTTCTTGTTGAAATGAACAGCGATCTTTCGTTCGAAGCAAGCGTCGTAGAGGATATCAAGGAGCTCCTGGCGATAAACGCGCAGGGCCTTGTATCCGAAGAGGGCCTCGTCACCAAGGGGGTAGCGATCAATGGTCTCCTCGTGCGCGTTTTTGTAGTAGACGTGTTCGAAAGGGTAGCTCTTCTTCTGAAGCTGAGGGTAGACGCCGAAGCCGTCTAGGATACTCAATGCATTGGGCGACAGCATTACGGCGCCACTGGAGGTCTTAGTGGCCGAGTGAGTGCTGCGCGCTTCATAGACTGTGCAAGGGATTGACAGTTGATGCAGCGCGAGGGCCAAGGTCATGCCCTGTAGCCCTGTTATTCAACCAGTCCGCGAGTGAGGACAGAATCAGGGGCACTTACAGCAAGACCGCCTCCAATGATTGCCACATTTTGCGTTGAGGACTCCATGATTATGGAATGATGCTTTGGTATAGAACTGATTATAGGGGGTTAGGTTGATGTGTTTAGTGATGCGAAGATTGGTGTGGCCACCTCGGTGCTGGCTAACTAAAACTCATGGAGTTCGAGACGTTTATATACATGATGATGGGCTGGCTTTGGTCGTAATTTGCATTGATGAAGGTACTCTATGTCAAGCAGGCTCCAAGTAAGCGATAACATGTTGTAGAACCATCACCATCGCCTGGGTCTGTTATTGAAGCATGAATCGTCCCATGGACGAGATCCTGTCAGCCTCAGCCAATTGGCCATGAAACGGAATGCATGTTAGTATGTAGTGAATGAAGTTACATTACAGTAGACATTATAGGTATTAGTGGCGGTGATAAGCTTTCCGCCCCTGGAATCTATTATTGTGCTCGGATCCGACACTCGGCCGAGGCCCTCGCATGCCTTCCAGCCCTACATACTAAGCTCATCTAAGCCGGCAGCGCAACGTCAGCGTAGTGAAATAATGCTCGTGTTGTGGCCATACCTCGTTCTCGGCCGAGTGCCTGACATATTGACGAATCAATCTATTTGCTCCTTCGGCAATGAAGTATACGGCTATGGCTCACTGGAGTGCTTTTCATATAAAGAGCATCTTTTTACATATAAATATTTCTTGACAATGTGATTCTGAAACTTGCTATCTTGTCAGCATCGCATTACTTCACTGTGACTTCTCTCATCATTTCTTTACCCTCCCAACTAACTGCATCTTCAAGACCAACCACCATCGTCCCAACAACACGACATACCCCTCAAAATGCATCTCCTCATCCTTGGCGGCAGTGGCCGAACTGGCAAGCTCATCGTTGAAGAGGCGCTGTCTAAAGGCCATAGCGTCGTTGCACTCGTTCGATCACCTGCTTCGTTCCCCCTGGGCGCGCAGCCTGGTCTCACCCTCATTGAGGGTACCCCTATGAAGCGCGAAGACCTCCAGAGGGCTTTCGCGGCATCAAGGAAATCTCCTGAGGCTGTCCTGGTAGCCTTGAGTTTGAGACGCGTGTCCGATTCCCCGTTCGCCGCAGTGGACCCGAGCAACCCGCCCAGGATCATGGAAGATTCAGTCGCAAACGCCATTTCCGTCATGAAGGAGCATGATACCAAGAAGCTCATCATCATGAGTCAATGGGGTGCCGGCAATAGCTTTGGCAGTATGAACCTTCTTTTCAGAGGCATGTTCTCGCACACCAACATGAAACATGGCCTGGCCGCCCACAACAATCTCGACAAGGAGACACGAAAAACCGGAGTCAAGTTCGTTTTCGTACGAGCTAGTGTGCTCGCTGAAGGCGACGCGGCTCCTATCAAGGTGTATCCCGATGACGGCAAGGGGGTTAACTTTCTGCCCAAGATCACCAGAGCAAGCGTCGCTAAGTTTATGATCGAGGCTTGTGAGAAGGACGAGTTCGTTGGCCGAAGCCCAGTGATCGCAAACTGAGCCTTTTCGAGGCTATGTCGAATTCGTTGATCGAATGTGATGCTCGTTCTATCGCTGCGGAAAAGAGTCTTTTGGGTCTAGATTATGAAGCAACGCTCTGAGGAAACGACACTGAGAACGGAAAGGAAGGTTTTCTGGCATGTAGCGGGTGGTGTGGAAGGGGAGAGGTTGATCATTCAGAACCAATCCGGCTATGGGCTGGTTGCAATTATAGAAACACATGGGGTTTAAGGACATTGATTCATGCTATTATATATAGAGCATAATACCCAGAGAGTTATACAGTAAGGAGGAATAGCAGGCGTTGGTGAGGAGGATAGGGAGAACGATACAAGGAGTTGGTACCAAAAAACAATAGAATTGATTGACACAGCATCTTATGTGAACAACGGTTTTTGATATGACTAGGAAATTGAGTATGGGTGTCAAATAAAACGTAGGGAAGTCTACTCTGAAGTGATTGGTTTGCATTGTCTCGCAAGAACATGTGCTAACCCATGGAATCTTGAATAAGCTAACCAGGGGGGTCACGGGCCCTGGGGCTACGGGCCACCCTAAAAATCATGAATCTAAATTATAAAACCCCCACCAACTACGTAGATAAAATAGGTAAAAATAAACGGGCACTTAATTAATACTTTAAATTAAATAGATTAAAATATTCACTTATTATATATATACATTTCTATGTAGTTAAAGAGTATTATTTAGTTAAAGTGAATATTTAAAAAAATCGATTTTTTATTTTTAGGTCGTAAAATAAAAGTGGAGAAAATAGCTAAAAATAGCTAGGTATAAAATTATAC